>CP136063.1:154928655-155604231 GCA_032622095.1 Siphonodentalium dalli
ACTATGGAGGGAAAGAGTTATGGCCCTGGCTTCGCAACTATTTCAAGTGAACTCATTTGAACAAATCTGAATGTGAGTCACCTAGGGAACATCCACACCAAATATGAAACCATTCGGTCTTATTGTTCTGAAGATGTTTAAAAGAATTACTATGGTGGGAAGTTATGGCCCTGGCTTCGCAACTATTTGACCCATTTGGTCTTATGGTTCCAGAGGAGAAGATGTTCAAATAATTGTTGTCGGACGGATGGACGGACAGACGATGGACGGACGAGGAGTGATGACTATAGCTCCGGCGGAGCACAGGTAGGGTGGCTGGTTGATAATTAAATCTCTTATCTCCGCCCCTATTTGAACAAACATGAATCCCCATCTATGAGATCCATTCATTTGGTAATTTCAGACATTAGATTTTAAGAGTTGAACTTAACTGATTTTCCTAAAATGACCCCAAATCTGAAAAAATCTAAACCCCAGTCACCGAAGGACCATCCATACCAAACATAATCTAAATAGTCCAGATGGTTCTTGAGAAGAAATTGTTTTAAGAATTACTATGGAAGGAAAGAGTTATGGCCCTGACTTCTCACCTATTTGACCTGATGAACTCATTTGAACAAATCTGAATGTGAGTCACCTGGGGGACATCCACACCTAAATATATAAACCCATTTGGTCTTTAATATGTATCTGGAGAAGAAAACAATTGATGGACGGATAGAGACATATTGACAGATGGATGGATGGGAGAACAGTCTGAAATAGAGACTGACAAATTAAATCCAATATACCCCCCAAGTTTTCTTTGCAAAATCAGGGTATAATGAGTTCAACTGGATACTGGTGGTTAAGAACATAATATTCGAACAGACAAGCCTGAACATAGTGTCTGACATTTGCAGAATGAGGTCCCCAAAGGGTGAATTTAATGACACAATCCTGAAATGCGGGCTAGCATCACCAAATTCACCCTCTGGGGACCTCATTCTGTGTAGGCCTCAACTGCTATGGGAGACATAGCATTATATTGAAGTTCTCCAGTTAAAGTTGGTGATGTGCACCCATTGGGCACCTCAATTATGCATTTTATATTCACAAATTAGGGGATATAGAAACTAAACAGAAGGGCTAAAGTAAGTAAATATGTCAATTTAAGTGCCTATATACTTCCCAGAAGATGAGGCCTAAGCAGAATGAGGACCCTGGCTAGTGTATTTGGTGATGCTAGACTGCTGATTAGGCCTCAATGGCCAATAAAACCAAGGAACAGATTGAAGTCCTTCAGTTGAAGTTGGTGATACACACCCATTGAGCACCTCAATTATGCATTTTATCTTCTGCAAATTAGGGGGACATTGAAACTGAACAGGTGGAAAAAAGTGACTATATCAATGAAGTCCTACAGTTGAAGTTGGTGATACACACCCATTGAGCACCTCAATTATGCATTTTATCTTCTGCAAATTAGGGGGACATTGAAACTGAACAGGTGGAAAAAGTGACTAAATCAAACTGTCAATTTGATACTTAGGATACTTCCCAGAAGATGAGGACTAAGCAGAATTAGGTCCCTGGCGGGTGTATTTGGTGATGCTAGCATGTTGTATGGGGTAGCAACACTAAATTCACCATCTGGGGACCTCACTATGTAAATGTCAGACGCACTATTTCCAGACTTGAAGAAATCAAAGCCATTCACAGTATCATTGAATGTCAGTCATCACCTAATGGAAGCACCAGTTTGTTGTTAAATTGCTACAGATATGTTTAGATTAGAATAATACATGTCATCTGGCCAGTTTATATAATTAATGACCTGTACCTTTACAGATATATATGCCTCTGTGGTGAGAGGTATTAAATTGAGAGGTGATATGGCTTGGAAGGGATGTTGGTTGATGGCAGGGTTGAGCCTGGGCCATGTGGGAGGGGGAAGGTGGGGGAGGGTGGAATGTTTCCATAATTTCATTAAAGAGTAAAGTTTCATAACTCTGCAGATGTTATATATAATGGTGTCACTTTTTTTCAAATTTTAAAACATGTTTTAAAAAAAATTGTCCCAGAAGATGAGGCCTAAGCAGAATAAGGTAATTGAGGGTGTATTTGGTGATGCTAGCCTGCTGTATGGGGTAGCAACACTAAATTCACCATCTGGAGACTTCATTCTGCAAATGTCAGACACACTATGTCCAGGCTTGGAGAAATGAACAATGGACTATTCCTTGTAGACTCATGTAGAATAGTTGTTTAGCTAATGTCATGTCTTGTAATGACAGATGGTAAACTGGTCTGAAGCAAGCAGTCTTAGCAAGAGTATCGGGTGACCACACTATGATAAATTGGCTTTTTCAATAATAGAGGCTTCAGTGTTCTCTTAAAAATTAATAGTGCATAGCAAAGAGGTGTGAAGTATAAAGGGCCATAACTCTGTTAAAATATATCGGATCAAACCCATATTTTAACGTGATCTGTATATAAGTGTCAAAAATTCATATACCAAATTTGGTGTTGATCAGATGAAAAATGTTCGAGTAATCCTGTCTTGGATGAATTCTATATCAAAACAAGAGTGGAAGGGGTTAAATAAACAATACCAAAATCCATACAGATGAAGAACATGCTAAGAAAAATCTAGGTAAGAAATATGAGGCTGTGATGTGTCCTAAACAAAAATTAAAGGTCAAAATGCAAAAATTAATTTGTTTCTTTTTAAAGTTATGTCCCTGGCTCTGCCCCTATTTGACCCAGTGACCCCATTTGAACAAATCTGAACCCCAGTCACCCAAGGTATCTCTGTACCAAATATAAGCTAAATCGGCCAAATATTTTTTTAGAAGAAGTCATTGTAAGAATTACTATGAGTTATGGCCCTGATTTCTCAACTAATTGACCGGGTGACCTCATTTGAACAAATCTGAACACCAGTGACCCAAGGACCCTCCATACCAAATATTAGCTAAATCGGCCCAATGGTTCTGAACAAGAAGTCGTTGTAAGAATTACTATGGAGGAATAGAGTTATAGCCCTGGCTTCGCAACTATTTGACCCAGTGACCTCATTTGAACAAATCTGAATGAGAGTCACCTAGGGAACATCCACACCAAATATGAACCAATTCGGTATGATGGTTTCAGAGGAGAAGATGCTTAAAAAAAGTTTGACGGACGGACGGACGGACAGACGGACAGACGGACAGACGGACAGACGGACGCACGGACGGACGACGGACGAGGAGTGATGACTATAGCTCCACCGGAGACTTCGTCTCAGGTGAGCTAAAAAGCTCGGACAAAATTATGCATATTGCAAAAAAAAATGTTCCAAGTCAATAAAGGGGGATAACTCCACCAAAAAAGTAAGACAAACATCGTAATCGCAGGTGCACAGGTTCCCATGGTACTAAATATCAGTGCCAAGTATAAAAAAGATTGACTTAAAAATTTAGGAATAAAAGCTCGGACAAATTATACATGTTGCAAAAAATTTCTAAGTCACAAAAGGGGAATAATTCAACCAAAAGAAGTCCGACAGATGTCATAATCCCAGGTGCACAGGTTCCTTTGGTGGTTGATGTCTGTACCAAGTTTAACAGAAAATGATAAAAAAAACGACTGAGAAAAACTCTGGACAAATATGTGTCCACGGACAACAGACACCCGAATGGACGAGCTGATTCCAGTAAACTCCCCACAACTTCCTTGCGGGGGGTACAACTAGCCTTCCCTCTATGAAATATGACCTTTAACCATTTCTATACTAAATACTCATTGACTAGTAATTCCCCTAGAAAATGTTCAGATAATAAGTTCAATCATAGGCCATTTTGTTGTAAACTTATTATCTGAACATTTCCCATCAATTATTAGGAACCCTTCTGCACTTGTATCATATTTGTCTATCTGACATGTGCTTACTATTCCTGAAAATCTCTCCAGATGAATAATAAACCATTCCAATGTGTACTTTTATAACATTTAGTAAAGAAAGGTTTAACTACTGAAAGTTGCCGTCTTACCAGAATTTCATCCTCTTCTTTGAGAATTTCGTGTACATGTTTCTGAATATCTGATATATCAGATAATACCTTCTTCATCTCGTCGCTATCCACGGTATCTGCTCCCTGCACAATAAATATAATTCCTCATTTACTAATATTTGAGTGGTGAGAAATAAATAAATGCCCCCATGAGCACTGATTGGCTAAAACTGCACATTCAAATACACATGTCCCCCGGGTCAGATATGTTGCACGAAACATCGAGGGTGCATGAGAATGTGAAACATCTGTGCTCTGGCATTTTCGACCAATTGTGACATTGTTCTTCAACGTGTTTGACGTCACCCTACATGACGACGTCCGATCCTCAGGCTGAATATTGAATTTTACTAAAGGTTGTGAATTAATACGAGAATCTAATATACACAACACCAACTTGTAGATCCATTGTTGTGGGGATAAAATGTTAAACTTAGGCTAAATTCGCAGGGTACATGGAGATTTGATACCTGGATGGTTTTTTTAATTAACGCTTGGCTCTGCCTCGAGATTTAAAATCAACACCTGGGTATCGAATCTCCATGTACCCCTGATGTTACAGGAGATAAATTATAACATTCTTTGGATTCACAGGTGCACATAAATCTGTACTTCTCATTGAATTTTAATTGCACACCACTACTCTGATATGCAAGACCAGGTTTGTGCAACATTGCCAATTATATTATAAAAGATTAATGCCAACTTTGTTGAGTTGATGTTTGTGAATAGTAGGGCACTGAAGAATAGGAAATTGTTCTACGATCAACTTCTGGACAGCTACACATCCACATCCCCACCTACCCAGCAGTGAATTCAGAGTTGGCATATACTGAAATATTTTTTTTGGTTTAGTAAAACGAGTTAAAATATGAATATATTGATTTTCAAAGACCAATTTCTTATGCTATTGAGATTCAGTCATTTACATCTCATAATAAAAGGCAGGGCCCCTCAGCACGGGCACTTTATTTGACTGGTGGATATTATAGAGATGAAATATTAGATTCTGGGAACAATCATGAGCATAATTCCGGAAAAATGAGCGAGCATCAGTGCGAGCATGCCCATATTCAAACTTGACCTATATTTTAATGTGAATAATCCATATACCAAATTTGAAAACTATCAGATAACTGAAACAAAAGTTAGAAGGAAACCTAAATTATCTGCAAATTATAAGTTGACAATGCCATAACTAATATAAGGTAAAATTGGGCAAACGGTCAATTACATAATTCAAACAGGTTTCTTAAAAGCTTGTTACAAAAGTAGACTGAATTGTATCTGGTTTCACAAAAGGTGGACTGTGATACATGTATGTGACTCTTAATAGTTAATTATTCAAATATGTGTTACTGTTATGTTAATTATTTTATGAAGTAAGATTGATTAAACATTGCAATTAGACCTTAGCTACTCTTCCATTAATATACTCCCAGATCGATAGAGTTACCTCCCTATACGTTGAATGTGCATCGGGCCAATAGAGTTACCTCCTGCATGACAACTCTCAAAATGGCGACCACGATAGTTTTGAAGATATTTGGTTTGTGGGGTTTTTAATTTTGTGGTTATTAACCTCTTCGATTCTATGACGTCCGTAACTATTACAGATGCAAAAGTGCAAGCCGTGTGCTATATGGTCCGTAGGTACTATGGACCTACTTCAGCACACTAGCAGTAAGCCATTATACATAACTGGAATTCAGAGATTGGTGCATCGGAATAACTGTATCTCGAAGTTTGAAACAGTGTATGATGTTCCACGATTGTGAACGATAATAGCCTTTCAACTGAGTCAGTTTTATGGTTCTTGTGATATTCCCATTATATTTTCCCGCTGGAAAATGGCAATAATGTCAACAGCCCAGCACACGACGTAATAACGTCATTTAGCAGTGAAGAGGTTAACAGCCACGAAAACAACAAAAATTGGACCACCATGAATAAATGTACTTTTACAGTATGATAGAAATTTCAAACGCATAAAAGGACTATACCTCTAAAATATCGTCCTTATCGGCCTGAAAATGCCTTAGTTTGGATTTTAGTGACCGTATAGGTTTTCTAATCTCTGTGATTCTCTCAACATCTGGATTGTTGTTGAGCCATGGTTCAATATCCTGCTTCATTTCCCTGAATTCTTCCGTCATTTTCATAACACTGTCGATACTATTTTTCTCTGATGAAATTTCCTGCTTGGCCGCAGTGAGCATTGTTGAAACAAAGCCAGATTCTTTGTTGTGTTCCTAAAATACAAATCAGCAAACACTAAAAACAAATTCACTGTCATAGTTAATTATATATATATATATATTGTTATAGCTATTTAAGACAATTTTAAGGCATTGTTTACACACAGTATATTATTTAAAAAAGTATAATACATTTTTCCTTAAAGAAAGCCTGAACACTGAACTATATGGATATATTTCCTGTTTTTGTAAACCATAGTAGGAAAGGGCTTAACTTTTTGGTCGCCTACGAATGCTCATTGGCTTGCTCGGAATCAGTCACGCATGCGCAGTCCCAATATAGCTCACTTTACAGATTGAATTCGTCAGTTTATTTTCAACTCAATCAGGAGATTGGCGAGTTGCAGGGTTGGGAATGGCACCGCCATGAGAGGGCCCTATGATAGTTCAGTGTTCAGGCTTTCTTTAAGGAAAAATGTATTATACTTTTTAAAATAATATTTTTCCGCCAAAGGAAGCCTTCACACTGAACTATATGGATTAGAATGCAAGCCCAGGAGGAGGCACGAGCAATAAAGTTAATAGCCAAATTTTGAGTAAAGGTACTCTTCTAAACAGATTGTACCATATATGAACTCTTTAATGAATCTGTTAGGATTATTTACGTGAAATAACCCATATAGTTAGAGTGCTATATTGCTCAAATGTGTACCGTCCCCCTTGTTTTGAAAGAAAGATCCCATGAGGTGCCATCCAATTCATAGTTGCGAGAGAACCGAGCAAGTATAATGGAAGAAGAAACACTTCGTTCTTCTCTGTGTCGTCTTCTTCATTCACAGGAGGAGGCCCACTCCGAAGATGGCGAGACAACCAACATTATCTAACTGCTGTTCGCCAAAGCAAAAAGGCAGAGAACCTGATGCCCAATTTGTGGCACAGGGACCGATTTTAGAACCCATTAGGCCAAACGGGTTGTACCACGATAATGGAGTCAAGCCATCGGAACAGAGGGGCCACCAATGCCCGTCGGCCGGTGATGATTCATGCGCACATGCCTTTGAGGTACCGATGTATCACAAGATATCATTGCAGAAACCCTGTGATACAAATGTTTCGTGTATATAAATATATAAAATGATATAATATATATATCAGGGTGATATATAAGTCAGCATGAGACCATGTCAGAAGGCCCTACCAAAGCTGCGTCCATCAATCCAATGGCGGAGCCAGAGCACAGATCCCTAGCATGATCCAATGTATCACTAAATATAGATATATAGCCCCTCAGAGAACATGACTAACAGCCATAAGCATAAGCTCATGTCCGAACACAGCAGGTGACCAGAGCAGCCACCGGGAAAGCAAACCGCTACTCTCAGCCTAAATCCCCACACTATTAGTATGCCCTCACGACCATTAGACACCTGAGAGCAGTCCACATTCCCAGTGGAATACCCACCGCGATCTGATTTTAAGAAATGAAGGTGCGCAGACCGTGTCGATATAATGTACTTAGTGAACCAATCGTAGCGGAAGATTCAAATACATGTAGACAACTGAAATCAGGTCAAATGATGTACAATGTAATCAGATGAGAAACACAGGTAAATTGTCAGAACATCATGTCACTTTGTCCCCCCCCCCCAAACATGCAGCAGAACGACCTAGGTGTGTGATAGGTAGGTTAGTGTGAAGCATGCAGCAAACTAGGGGAAGACCCGCTCTAAAAATGGTTTCCCTATGAAGGAAACAAATAAATTATCATCCTCCTATTAAAGGACACCCATCCCTTTATAATGTTACTTATTGAATTTTAATAGCCATGATAGAGAGGAGCTCCCCCTACCTAAGTGGTCCTGTTTAAAGGGGTACTGTACGCCATTTTCAATAAATTCCCGGTGATAACAACGATCTATTATCGATACTATATAGAAATATAAGTAATTTGAGTCGAAGATGTATTCTGTAAACGCTCAGGTTAATAGGCTATCTTAAAATTTAATAATTTAAAAGTTAATAATTTAATATAAATTGATTTTATGGCTCCAGCCATAAAATGGCGTCTCTTAAAATTGGAATTTCCGTGTACAAAACGTAATCAAATTATAATTGAGGGATACTGGATTAATAAAACAATTGCACACACGATCGTTTGAAACATTATGCTTATACGGGGAGAAAACCCAAGCCACTCATTGACTAGTGACCATACACTAACTTAAATGAGTATATGGGACTACTAAGCATATAATATAATGTTTATTTGATTCATTTGGTTGAAAACTGTACAAAAATTACTCGACAACGACAATTTGTATTTTTGCATTCCGGTAAATTTGCCATCCGTAACAATACTTCGTACTCAACAGACTTTCAAAAAATGGAAAAGTTGTTACCTTATTCTCCGACTCGGGGATTATAGAAACCAACAACAACATCTTGGGTACAGTACCCCTTTAAGGCATGTTGAAGGAAAATAGGACAAAACTAGCATAGACCGAAGCTAGCCGAGTTGGCAGCATGGTTTCAGGCCTTATGATCGGGAGTCTGGTGCCATGGGGTTGTGATCCACTCATACAGGGTGGTCCCCTGCCCGCAAGGAAAGGTCTGTAATGCTAGTCAATGAGCTTCCTCGAAAGCTGAGCTGGACAGCGCAAACGTCTTTGCCTGTTTTTATTTTTATTTTCTATGTGCCAGATAATCAAATTGATATTGGTAATAGAAGTATAAAGAGCCATGAGATGGACTCTTTCGGAAAGGCTATTGGCAGTGGCTTCGTGGCACATGACAATATAAATGCTTTCCATGTAAATGTGCTTCATTCATGTGTGAAGTCTATTCACCATTGCGTCAGACGCGAGTCATTGTACCTTACCTATAAAATGTATATCACAGGTAAGATAGATCGTGTTCTCGATGCAGTTGAAGACGGTGGTACGAGTGCGCAGGGCGAGCCAGGCGAGATTGAGAGTACATAGTTCAGTAGGAAGAAGCCTATAGATGGGATAAACCTTGGATAGAAAATCACGATCTGCAGCCTCTACCTTACCGATGCCAGACTGTGACGACTGAAAAGACCCCCAGTCTGATGTATCGTGCACAGACGCGTCGTGTAAGGACAGCGTGTCACTCTCTACCCTAGCGTCTGAACGACCTGCAGTGTCCGAAAAGGACGACAAAACAGTGGAGGGAGACCCACCCCGGTGATGGCTCGATCGAGGGGTAAACACCTCGGCATGGGGATTTAAATTACTGCCAACAGCCTGAGCGGAAGGCTGATAACCTGAGTTACAATTCGGAGTCCAGGGTGGAAATGGAGATCCCCATGGCCAAAACGGGGTTGAATAACCGGAAGGGGGTGGAGCCATCTAACCCGGGTGAGATCCCCCCCATGCAGGTGGTCCCGACCAAGCTGAATGTCCTGTCCAAGCAGGACGATGGGTAGAGGCCATCGAACCAGAACCCCAAGACGGCTGAGAGGCAGGCAAGGCCGTGTCTGAATAAAGATCTTGACCAGG
Source organism: Siphonodentalium dalli (assembly GCA_032622095.1). Classification (NCBI taxonomy): domain Eukaryota; kingdom Metazoa; phylum Mollusca; class Scaphopoda; order Gadilida; family Siphonodentaliidae; genus Siphonodentalium; species Siphonodentalium dalli. The sequence goes on from CP136063.1 coordinate 154,938,412, forward strand.
GGGACCGGACTCTCTACCGCTGTACGTTAGGGTAGGGCCACTGCCCTGCGCCGAAGTTGCCGTAGGCCACACAGCCGGTGGCGATACGTTCGCACGCGATTTGGCAACTTCAGCACACAGAACCGCTCATGCCGGTGTGGGACGAAATGTCCTGGAGATCCCAAGTACCCCTTCATCGCCACCGGCACCTCCCCAATAGCTGATTGTACCACCGAGGCGTAATCTGGGGAGCGTGAACTGTTCCTGCCCGAGAAGAGATCATGACCGAGCAATACAAGCAGGGAAGGCCCTATCTGATTTTCATTACAAGGTATTGAAGTATAGAAAATTCCTTGAAATAATGGAAAATCCAACTTGAATAAATACTATCCACTTGGAATTTGAGAACATTTGGGTCTCCAGAGTTTGAGCGTCCAAACCTATAACAGGTATCAATCCCTGGATCCTTCTCTGAAATTTTACAAGCCCACCGGTTCAGAACGGTTTGCTGAACCGGCTGGTTGTATCTGTAGATATTACAGTGCAGGAACCAATTCTGGTTGTAGACGCACTGGTCCAGGTGCTACCATGGCCAAGTAACTTTCTTTAAAACCTTGTGGTGACTCCAGTAGCGTTCTTTAACGTGCACACACCTAGGTGTGTACACGGGTCAGCCATTAATGTCCGCACCCGATCGGACAGCGTAGTGCACCCACGACAACAGACCTGGACAAGTGTTGTAATGGGGAAAGTCGGCATTTTGCATTCGGATTTTTTATTCAGTAATCGCGAATGAGACTTTTTAGCCTGACAAACTTGGTATCGGACCGAATTCTGATTTCTGTCAAAATACCCTGACCAGGTTGCGATCCCCGGTCCGCTAGCACATGGCTGAGATTGTTACATTAAAGTTGATGCTCCGTTACGAGAATCAAACTATGAACAGAATTCTAAAACTTGTCAAATAACAATCTCTGTCAATTTGGTAATTTAGCCTGACTGTTATTCTTAGTTACCTGTTTTTGACATTGATAAACCAAGATGTAATCAACTTTTAAGTTCAAACGTGACCAACACATCTGGATCATTTTTATTGAACCATAAAACAACAAAGTATTATGTGAACACATCTGGATCATTTTTATTGAACCATAAAACAACAAAGTATTATGTGAAAGCATGTTGTTCATAACATTATGATAGATAGGGTCAGTAGCGATGGAATTATTGCTAAATAAATTTCCACGCGTAAAACTTCACAAAGAAATAAATTCCCATGAAATTAGGAGACTTCCGGTGGCGAATCACGTGGCATTTTTGATATCTGACAAATTCTATCATACCTTATAGGTGCTATAATAATTCCATAGATGTATTTCTCACAATAATCTATGCGCCTCGTAAGGCCTTGAAATGGTGGCTGATTATGGCGAAATGTTGATTTTCATATTCGATAAATTTTTTTAAGTTCGCCGCCTGTTCGAAAACACGGACAATTGTGTGTTTGAAGCGAAACGGTCCGTAAATTCGAAACGATAATTATAAAAACGATGCGTAGGTGACCAGTAATTATTGTATCGATAAATTGAATTTGTTGTCTAGTTGTTAAACGACAAATTCGGAAAAATACTCCCTTAGACTTCCGTTCGGTTCCGTAGCAGAAAATAAACTGACGAATTCAATCTGTAAAGTGAGCTATATTGGGACTGCGCATGCGTGACTGATTCCGAGCAAGCCAATGAGCGTTCGTAGGCGACCAAAAAGTTAACCCCTTTCCTACTATGGTTTACAAAAGCAGGACATATATCCATATAGTTCAGTGTGAAGGCTTCCTTGGCGGAAATTTTTTGATAACAAGATCTGAAAATTGGACTGTAACAAGCTTTTGATGACCAGGCTTTTAGATTCCCCCAAATTTGAGTTGGTAAATGCTGTGCCCAAATTCGGAATATACATGACCATGCCTTGTTGTTATACACTCGTATCAAATATAACTGACAAACATTGTAATTAATAATTATTTATTATGTATTCAGGATTTTTCTGAATATATGCAGATCCTGATCTGTCTATAGTAAACTACAGTAAACATTCATCGGAAAGCTCTCAGTGAGAGCTTTCCGATGAATGGCAACAAGCCATATTTCCGACTAAATCCTGAAAAATTACCCATAATCCTGCTGTGGTTAAGGAGTTGATTATATAGGGCATTACTGTATGCCTATGCCACTCAATTGGTTAAAAATAATCCAAATAATTTAGCCTTCATAAGTAAGTGGTCAAATTTGGGAGAGCAATCCAAGGTTCATTTATCAGAACATCTTGATGCGGTTTCCCCAAAAGGAGCAAGGCCAATAGGAAAGTCGTAGCAGTAAACCAAATCAGTTTCTCCAGGTATAACTAGATGTGTGACTGTCCCAATAGGACTAAGGATACCCCCCGTGTTTTTAAAATACTAAGAACTAAGATGTTTCACATGTCAGTAAACATTTAGTTTAAATAATAAAATAACAGATTCCCATTGCAGGTGCACAACCCTAACCCCTAACCCTAATTCTAAACCTATTGACCAAAAAATGTAGGAATAAAAGCTGGGACAAAATTATGCATGTTGCGAAAAAGTCAGAAAAGGGAAATAACTCCCCAAAAAAAGTCGAACAGACGTCATAATCGCAGGTCCACAGGTTCCCAATATCTGTGCTAAATTTAACTAAAATTGACCTAAAAATTTTCTAAGGGGGATTACTCCATCAATAAATGTCCGACAGCGACTGAGAAAAACTCAGATGGACGACGGACAACTGACGAAGAGACGGATGAGCTGATTTTCAGTATACCCCCCACCACAACTTTGTTGGGGGGGGGGGGGGGGTATAAAAATGTGACCCAAAATTACACAAATCTAAAGGCCTGTTGGTAATAACAGAATGATTGATAGAGAGGAGTTACTAGATTCCCATTCATCCCTTTGAATGTTAAGGCGGTTTGTTGAACTTGTTATCTGAACATCGCTACAAATGAATCAACAGTGTTTCTCGATCTGACTTTTACGTACGAGTATAAAAACATCCTTACAAATGAAGAATGGACCATTCCAAATGCCAATGTATATTTTTAGAACTGAGATCGGGCATAGAAGACGCACATATTTCACATCATTACATGTTCTTTGAAGGCTAATCATTAATTGGGTATCAGCAATATTGCCATTTTACTGATCAGTGGCAATAAAATTGTTGAATAGATGGCCGCCCACAGGTGAGGGTGTTAACCCTTTCTATACTAATTACTCATTGATGAAAATTTTATAACTGGATGGGAGAATCCATCACATGCACGTAAATATGAATGAAACTTGGGTCTTCACGACAAAGATACTAAGTTATATTGTCAGCTACCCACCATGTCTGTGACATTAATTTCAGTCTGTAGAGCCTGTGAATATCTCTGTATACAGCGATCAATATCATCAATATCACTTGTGTCTTCATCCTCATCAGCAACATTCAAATTCAGTGCCTAAAATAACACCAATTATATGAAATTCAAAAGAAAATGGCTTAGTCGTTATTCAGGCTTTCCGCTAGTAGGGCAGGGGGTCCCTTTAAGGGTCCCATTCCCCCAGCCAATTTTCCCCTTCTGTCATACCACAGGACATATTCCATATGTATAAAGATGTTTACTTCCCAATTTTGTTGGGAGAGTGCTAAGAAATTTAAATAGTTGTCAACTTTATTTGATTTCTAGCGAGAATACACACTCGTCCCGATATCTAACACTAAAAGTTGGATGTCAGTATGTCTGTAGGCTGGAGCTAACATTCAACGTGCAAGGTCGATGTGTTCCATTTAGAATATAGAGTACACTTTATTTAGTTTTTACTGAAATGCTCCGGATTCTGAACGAGCACACACGGCTCTGCATGTTGCACGCTAGCTCCAACCTGCAGAAACAGTTAGATGAACTGAGGAAGTGATCAAATTCGACATCGCTAGAACACATGCTTTGGAGTCCGTTGGTTACATTGCTGCAGTTAGGTTACGAAAAATGATAATTTAATCATACCCACTGATTCTATCTTCATGTCGTAAAATATATATATCACTCCATTTTTTTCAAAGCATCTTATCTATGTTTATTATAATTTAGTTTGATATTGAGAACTAAAACATTGCGCCTTTATTCTATTCCTTCATTGCTTCCAACCTGCTAATCGTCTATCTGCTGAGTATTATATTCCGGCACGTTATGCATCCGAACTATCTGCCGAGTCTTGAATAGTGAGTCTAACTTCAACGGGCACGTTTCCGTATACTGGGAACAACGCAAGGCCTTCACCACCGGTGATCTATAACCTGGCAATTAATTTTTATCTAATAAATTTTCTAGGTTTTAAAGTTATTGCGGTTGATAACATAGTAACTTGGGTAGAAAATGGATGCAAAACGATTAGCAAATCTACTCTCTGATTCTTCTATTGGTCGATACAACAAAAGTAGGTCCACTAGTGTTTCCACGACATTGAAAACATTGACTGCATTTCCCCTCGTCGGATACAGGACCCGTTCCCCAAAACCTGGCGGAAAGCCTGAATTATTTGTACATAAAATCTCCATGTAAAGGCAGTGATGATACATCTTTCTAATTGCCGTAAAAAATACAAATAAATTATGTGCGTGCTCGTGGTTTTAAAATACTTTTCGGCTGAAATGTCAAACTAACTTTGCATGGCTTATTATACATAGTAAATATTCTTACATTTTGTAGTTTGCTAAGGGCGGTTACAGCTGCCAGCTTATTTTGATCAGTAACAGTTCTGACTTCGTCAAATTCAGTTTTCTTACGTTCCTGAAAAGACAGAAAGAACATTGGATGAGATATCATAGCTCAGCACATTTAAAAGTGTATGCTGAATCATGTCAAGATAAGTAAAGTGATAACAGTAGAACGGAATAACTAGGAATGTTTGAATTAAGAGTTTTTTAAATTGTCCAGATATACAACATTAACCCTTCCATGACGGGAGCATTCCTGAAATTTGGCAAAAACCCTGTGCCAATGCATTCTCTTATATATGCGAGTCTTCCATAGGAAACCTCACATATATGATATATTTGCCTAACAATATTTAACTTGACCTTGCAAGCCAGTGCACTCTCTTATATATGCGAGGCTCCCATTTCAACGAAGCTAACCTACGAAGATCTTATTCAGAGCAGTAAGGACTACCTTAACGGCTAATAAAAGGTCACTGACCAAAATGTCCCCCGACGAAGGTGGCAGAGTTGAAGTATTTATGGGTTTCAGATCCCTACACTACAAACCTTAGGAGGAACTGATTACACAAATGATACAAAGTGTATAACAAAATATATATAAGGATTAACTGTCATGTGGACTGTTTTTATGGAGATGTAACGGTGAGGTAAGTGGACATAACTTGTGTAAAACCCGAAGGGTTTTACATACAAGTTATGTCCACTTACCTCACCGTTACATCTCCATAAAAATAGTCCACATGACAGTTAATCCTTATATTTATATACATTTAGCGAAAAAGCCACTTTTGTAAATATATTTAAATCGAAAAGTGTATCGTGACAAGATCAGACCAAAATACACAATAGCACCCTTGGCAAGAGTTAATAGGAACAATTTCTCTTCATGTTGAAACCCGATGATGTATTAAGTCAATCCTGTGCGAGTCAAAATGCGCCCAAAGCATTACGCGTTCGTCTTTCCAAACTTAATGACGTATCGATGGTGTTATTAGCTTGGTGTTATGAGGCGTTGCGCATTCACCGAGAAATAACTGCAACTAGCCACGTGGGCGCCGACCAATCAGAATGCTGGATTTAGTGATGACAACACTTAGTGTGTAAATATATAAACATGTTGCACATCTTCAATGTATCGAAAAGGGGTCAATAACTCTAAAATTAAAAAAATAAAACATTTCTGTCGAAAAATGGCAATAACTCTGCTAAAATGAGTCCGACCGAACTCAAAAATGCAGGTTCCCTGCTGTTGATATATGTGCCAAGTTTTTAAAAAATGGACCAGAAAATGACAGAATACAGGCTAGGACAAAGTTCCAGACGGATGCACGAGTCATTACTATAGTCCACTGACATAATGTCGGGGGACAATCAAGTTACAGATATATATTTGGTAGGATAAGCTTGTTGTTGATTGTTGATTGTTTATTAGCAAAGCCAACAGTTAAGTTGGAACATATGTACTATTTTTACAAGGAATAAAGAGATTTCTCTTGTCTAGTGGAAAACTTACCATCCATTCTGCAAAGGCAGATTCGAGATCACATAATCGTGGACAGGACGAAACAACAATGCTCAGATAACAGGAATACTCCTTTTCTAGTTCATTGTCCATTTCCTGTAAAAACAACCAACAATATTCATCTTCTGATTATATATAAGGCGACTACTGTCGAAGGGCAACAAGGAACCATGAGATCCCTTGCATCTAATAAATCACATTCAATGATGCAGAAGTAGAGGAATGAATGAGATGCTTGGTCAAATGTTTCCTTAAACAAAAGACGAAGTTTAAAAATAACCATCAGAAAGACACTGGATAATGATATCACCCCTAATCTTTGGTGAGTAGAACGACATTTATGATGGTTTGCAGTTGGAACGACATATATGTTGTTTTCAACAGTTTTATGATAGTAACATATTTGCACACACGTAATGTTGTAAATGACATGCATCTCTATGTGTAGAAGAGATGTATTATGTTAAATGTTATGCAATACTGCTTTTAAAAAATACAACATGCATTAATTGGAAAGATTTTAGTGTGAAGTTGTATATACAAACTTTTTAACGACATCATTAAAAACTGACCAAATTGGCCACGCTCATTTAAATTGCGGTGGATCGCGTAATCACCACGAAAAATAGAGGAACAATTAAATTTGCATCTGTGGTACAATCGATGATCAGATATGCAGCATAATTGAACTATTATCTATTATTGAAACTATTATCTGATCAGTGATCCGCCAATCCTAACAGAGAAACTTGAAAACACATACAAATCTTAGACAAAAAGTGAATTCGAAAGGACATTTGATTTCATTGAGTTTAATGAGTAGGGTTGAATTCGAAAGAACATTCAATTTTATTGAGTTTAATGGGTAGGGTGATTTTTCTGGTCACCTGAAATATATAACAGAAGATTATGTTTTAGCATTTGACACATAATACTAACTTGGAGATCTTTAAGCCTCTGAACTGTGGGAATGCTATTTAGTTCCGTGACACAAACAGTGACATGCTGATAGAGTGAGCGTCTGGCTTCATCTCGAGCTACAATAATCTCCTCCAACTCAGACTGTCAAATAAATAGAGCAAATTTAACATCCTATTGTGCTTACTTGAAGTGAATCAAACTGACAAACGAATACCCCAGGCACTATTCCCACTGACAGAATGAATGTAGCATTAAAAACAATATTAGAAAATTCAAAATACACTGATTGTACCGTTTCAGTAAACACAATATCAGATCTGATCAAATGTAAATATTTACTCTTTACTTCAGAAAAACCAAGTACAATGGATCCACCAATGAGAATCACTGCATAAAATTCATATACAGTTAAACTTCGTTAAGTCGAATCGCAATGGACCGTTTGATTACTTCGAGTTATCCATGTGTTCGACTTAACCATTTCGACCATTTGGTGACCAAACTTCCAACTAGTCGAATTAATTTCGACCCGAAAATAATTGTTTTCAACCTTGTGCACGCTATATACTCGCGCTAGATCAATAGTCAGCGACTATGCTGATCATATACAACAGACGAGATGATAATTGTTCTGATTATTTATTGAATAACAAATTCGCGGTGGAGATAACAAAAGTACATTTCATTTGACCCGGAAGTGGTTACTTTGAATAGTATTTATAAAAATTAGGATTCAGGACTGGAAATGACTGGTGATCAAGGACAGTGGTTTCTGCATATATTTAGTCGTTGAATCTTTCTTCAGTTTATCGCGGACTTCCAGCATTTTCATTAGGTTGTCGGCCGTGTTTGCTTGCGTCATCATATATCGCACTACAAGGTCACAACCATGTATTGCGTCATCTTGCGTTCTTTTGCCAGCAATCGCTACAAAAAGCCATTCTTCGATGCTTTTAACATCAACTTTTTAGACGGATGGCGCATTTCTTCGTTTGGAACATCGTTTTCGTTTTGGGAAGACATGACTTAATGAAATTATTCTCTATATCAAGCAGTTTAAATATGATTTTTCATTTCGTCTGTCAACACTATACTAATCCTCACATGGTGGAAATTGACCCACGCACCTCATTAATATGCTAATTAAATAATGCATTTGGACAAACAAAGACTCTAAGAAACTTCACAGCTTTTTATGCAATTGAAAGGAAGCACACTGAGTTAAAATCACATGGCGATGCGTCGCCGACGGCACTTCGACTTAACCATAGTAATTATAAGCAGGCTGGTGGGACCAAATTGCGTTTCACCTTAAGCGGAAATTCCGACTTATCCACCTTCGACTTAACCGTGATTATTCTATTGGCTTTGCACACAAGCTCAGCCGGGACCAGGTAATGGCTTCGACTTAAGTGGGGTATTCGAGTTACCGACGTTCGACTTAACGAAGTTTGACTGTATAAGAATTACATTGTGTGCTGCCAATTTAAGATATTATATTTACAAAATTAACTTCATACTCCAATCTGTATTCAAGATCACTTCAGCGGAGTGTTCCACATCACTTTAGTACAGACCAATCAACATCTTCACTGCTAAATGACGTCATTACATGGTAAACTGAGTCAGCGACATTATGGTTTTATAGTGATGGAATGCAACGGAGATGTTGTGAAAATGCTGTAACTGATACTGCTGATGCTGCAGAACACACGGTAACAATAACTTACAGGGGCTGTGCATTCACGCACCACCTTCTGAACATTCTTAAATGCGCTGATGCTGCAGAACACAGAGGGAAATGATGATAACTTAGAGGGGCTGTGAATCCATGCACCTCCTCTGGGAAGCCATGTATTAGCTGAATTCAGAGAACACAGAGGGAAACAATTATAGCTTACAGGGGCTGTGCATTCTTGTACCTGCTTCTGAATAGCCTTAAATATGCTGACGGCAGAGAACAAGGAGGGTAACAATGATAACTTACAGGGGCTGTACATTCTTGCACCTCCTTCTGAGCAGCTTTGTATGTGCTGACAGCAGAGAATACTGAGGGTAGCGAAGATATTAGAGAACTGTGGATTCGTTTGTTGCCCTGCAGCAGGCTGATCGCTTTCTCCAAGCTGCTTTTCTGGCCAGTGGGAAACTGATCTCTGTAAAATCAGAAAGATATTAAACAATCGGAGATGATGTAGTTGAGTTCTGGCATAAGAAAATGTGTGCATGAGTAGAATCCATTAACAGAATTTGCTCAAAATTTAATGTTTGTTAGAGCTATAACGCTTACGAAGAGAAATAGACATCCGGTATACAATCCATGAGGTGTAACTCTTGAACAAGTTTACTCAGAACTGGTTTTCAAATTCATCCAAGAGATTCATGAGTAAAAGACATCCAAATTTAGACTTGCAGACAGACGGACATCAGATGCCCACCATCATTCATTAATCCATAGGTTGAGTTTGTTGCACAATTCGATCAACAGTGGCAATGCTGTGCATGACCTAGTAAGCCCCATGGCCATTTTTTTAATTGCCTATATATTCATCTCGGCTCCTGCGAATATACGAATAAGATCGAATCGAATACCAAATCAAATAGTTCACATTATTCGCAAATCAAATCGAATATATAAGTACTGTGACAGGTAGTGATCAAAGAGAAAACCCCATGTTTTGAGTTTGGTAAATAACATATCATATCAGATATTTAGAAATCAGAAGTTTATCAATTTTGTACTTTATGTTGAATAAATTGTTGTAATATATTAGCTCCCCGGAAAGAGAACACTGTTCAATATCGGGAAATTAGATACAACAATAAACCAGAGGACGGTAAGTATACACCAAATAATAGTTATCATGTTTAGGTACTGTACATACACCCGCGTTATTACAGAACCATTGTTTATGCACGACTAATTATATTTAATAACCTGCTTCCAGGTAAGTTGTCAATTACAGTCCTATTTATTGAATTAGATGAGAATCTATTCTACATGCATGACATATATCTGGTTCAGTACGGATTTATATTAGTACTTGTTAACACAAAATGAACTTTGAAATTAGGGCCCTGCGAATCGGGTGTTTTCATTTCGAATCGAATCTCAAATTGAATCAGGCAAACAATTCGAAATTGAATCGAATCTCGAATCGAATCATTGTTACTGAGCCAATCTAGTTCAAATACATGTAGAACATCGAAGAAACACCTAAAATTGCCTGGCGAAAACCGAATGGTGATCATCGATGTAGTGCAATATGCGCTTACAACAAATGTCTATGCATTTTATGTGCCTAAGGAATCGTTGAGTACAGATACAAAGTGCATACATGAATGGGAGAACGAATGTCAACATAAATAGGGACAAGCGTACCCGCGTGATGCCTGTTTCATTTCGTTGAATAGCGCAGTATTTTTCACTACATATACACTTGCGATGATTGTGTTGTCTGTCGCTTGAAGTTGAACTGAGAGACTTATCGGACAATGTTTACAAAAATACTCAGAACTTAGATTCAGACTCGTATTGACTCAAATCAAACAAAGATCTTAAATCTGGCATACATGCATGTGTGTTATGAAATAATAGAATGTCCAATGATTCCCGGAACGACACTAGCACACAGCCTTGTATGACAATTTTGTTGTTCACTTATGTCTCTCTTACAGATTGGGTCAATTAGTTATATATCAGTTGAGAAATAACTCTTGTGTCGATTAAGGTTATGCATTATAACCGAAAAGTATGAAGATAAATTATATAACCGGCGTAGCAATTTCACAAGAGAACCACCATAACCGCAGAAGGTATAAATATAAAAGAAGCGTAAAACTTTGAGATGTATATTGCCGTCGAAAAGACGCACACCAAAGTTGAAATTGATATGAATGTCAATCAGACATCCAATTATCAGTGATCAAGTGGTATCATGAATTCGTCTCTTTTGATTGGCTATAGTGAACTGTGTACATGCATTGATCAACTGATCGATCCACTGTCGCAGCAGGTATTCCAGAAATATTTCGCATATACTGTGACATGAGTTGTTAGTTTCTGAAACCATATTTCTTTGCAAATGTTAGCCTGATCGAGTCTTGTTGATTTTTCAAGGTACTTATGCACCTAAATACTCATCGGTAATTGGCAGTAACTGTAATGGCAGAGCAGTACTACCTGAAGGAATTTGTATGAAGCATCGGAATCTCCGTTTATATCTAAAAAAAAAAAATATCAAATCGTTTCCCATGTACATTTTAGGTATGTGGTATATAGGCGTGGTCATATGGCACGATGCTGTTATGAGTGCTGTCATTTCAATAGCAGAAGTAATCAAGAAATTTAGGTTATCGAGAAATAACTTTAATGGCTAAATGTGTGCCAACCAATGTTTTTATAGTATGTTGTGGATTGACAGCTTATGATTAAATTGTTTGGCGATAACATTACATGTCCTGACATCGGACATAACGGTGCGTGCATACGTTTAAGTCTTTTACTACGTTATTATAGTGAAATTTCTTTTCTGGTAAGAGCATTGTGGTCTGTAGAAAGCAAGAAAATGCACCTGTCACCAAAGATTCAACGAACTCCAAATCATGGTAGCCGATTTCGAATCGCATCGAATCGAATCGCAGGGCCCTATTTGAAATGACATCACTATATATAGGCTGTCCATAGGTAGGTATTCCCCACACGGAATAGAAAACGGACAGGACATGCATGTTTAGTAATCAAAGTTCCACGTGTAAGTTCTGTGTTGGAATGCTGAGATCTGACCTCTCTGAAGCTTAGCATTCCACAATTTAAAGTGATTATAAGGTTTCCAGTTTCCAGTTTCTGAGCATGAAGTTTAAAAAGATCCACATGAATACCACTATATATAGTACTGATTGTTGAGATTTGCAAGTTATTATCAACAATCTTGGTAATGAGTTCCGTTTCTGCGGTCGTTTTTAGGCATATTTCAGCAAAATATGAAATGTAAATGCTAGAAGTCACTACTTACTATAAAGACAGCTGGAGGTTGGTCAGCAAGCCGATAGGCACCCTCAAGACGAATTACTCTCACATTGAGGGGGTGTTTACATTTCTACTGCAATGTCATGGATGTGTACTTCTTACAGAACATGTGTGGTGAATATTCCGACATAAAATAGCATCGCAAAGATAAATGTAAATATTTGATAGATATTCACCTCCGATTGTTGAATCGAATACAAATTGAATTCTCATGTCAAATCGAATATCAATTCAAATACCGATTATTCGCAGGACCCTATACTCACCCATCAATTAACACATATTCATACAAAATTGGCTCTGCAAACACAAATTATGGTAGCAGTTCAGAATGAATTTTTTTTTTAAATCAATTTATAAATCCGTTAGGCAACCTGATTATTACAACACAAACATGTAAATTATTACACAGAATACTATTGTCTATGAATTTTAATTTCTGATGAAAGAGAGGATGACTGTTATGTTACATAATATAAAGCAGACTTGACACTATTGATATCAGTGATCAAGTTTATGGAGTTCTTGCATCAAAATGTTCTGTAGTAAGGCTTAATGTTTATTGTATAACTTTAGGATGCATGATCACTGTAATCTGATAACTAAATATCACTTAACATTTAACAAAAATATTAAACATGTATAGAGACGTATAACATATATAAATGAAGATAAAACTATCAAGTATGTATAAAACTAATACCTTACTCGTATTTAAATTCGCGCCGTACTATTTTTCGCTGTTTTAAATCCGCGCACTTTGAACATGGTGCGCGAATTCAAAACTGATAGCAATATTTCAGTAAAAGTCTCGTATCCGATGGCAGTTTATGTTCTTAATCATTCCCAAAAGCAGATTATTAATTAATATAAAACCACCAATATGTAGATTATAAGTAGATTATAAATGTTCATGTGTATTGCTGTATGAACTCGTGTTTATGTTATAATACTATACTTAAAAATAGTACATGTGTTTATGCATCATTATTGACAAGACATTTGCATATCATATAATATCACACTCTTATCGACAGTGATCTTCTACCCTTTTACACATTCACTTGTGTTGAAATTGACTGTTTGACGTATGCTCTGTGGCGTGCTATTTTTCGCTCTGTTTTGAATTCGCGCACCGCTAAGTGCACGAAAAATAGTATTGCGCGAATTTAAATATGAGTAAGGTACCACATTTTTAAACTGAGATCCAAATGGTGGAAATTACAAGATGAGAAAGCATTACCAGACAAAATGTTGATGATTTCTGCAAATACTATCAACAAGTGTGCAGATGCCGGTGTAACACGATATCTTCCCCCCCTGGGTATCTTCCCCCGCGGGGGAAGATACCCCGGGGTAACTTCCCCCCCGGGGGGGAACATACCCCGGGGTATCTCCCCCCACCCTGGGTATCTTCCCCCCCCCACTCGTACATTTTTTTTCCCTCACTTATTTTATATTATTATGGTAAGAAATGCCGAGAAAACTATTAATTTTTTATTTTTTTTGGTTATTTTGAAGTTTAACTTAACCCAGTAATAGCATAAATATGTCAAAATATTACATTATGATTCTATCGTTTAATTTGCTTTATATAGTCATGAAATGGCAAGAAATTAACTTTATATGAGCAAAATTTGATTGAGTAAGAATTTGGGGTGGGGGGGGGGGGGGGGGAGATACCCAGGCCTGAGTATCTTCCCCCCCACCCAGCACCTACATATGACAAAAATTAAACGTATGATTTTATTGCTTAATTTGCTTTATATAGTCATGAAATGGCGAGAAATTAACTTTATATGAGCAATATTTGATTAGAGTAAGAATTTGGGGTGGGGGGGAAGATACCCAGGCCTGGATATTTCCCCTCCCTCCCACATCAAATTCTTACTCTATTAAATTGTTCTCATATAAAGTTAATTTCTCGCCATTTCATGACAATATAAAGCAAAATAAACGATAAAATCGTAAGGTAATATTTTGACATATTTATGCTATTGGGTTGTGTGAGGGGTTAAGTTAAACTTCAAAATAAAAAAAAATTAATTTTTTTTTTATAATAGTTTTCTCGGCATTTCTTACCATAATAATATATAATAAGTGAGGGAAAAAAAATATATGAGTGGGGGGGAAGATACCCAGGGCGGGGGGGAAGATACCCAGGGGGGGGGAAGATAAACTGTTACACCGGGTTTCCACTAGGGTTCAAATGTAAGGTCCATGGACCTCGAATAGAACATGCTGACCATGGATTCTAATATTTTTGCATGTATCCTTCCACTAATTTTAGGAATGACTCTTTGATTTGTTTCAAACAAAATTGGAACAGTTGACATTACAACTATGTTGAGCAGTTTCGACGGTTCTGCTTGAATTGCGGCCTGCTTAATGTTTTGCAGACATTCAAGTAGGGCCATGCGATGCATCGAATTGAAATTCGATTTTCGATTCACCCCTCCGAATCGAATCGAATCGTTTTCGATTTTGAGTATACCAGTTTCGATTCGATTATCTCAAAGAATTTTAAGTACACTACGCGTTTCTTGTAGCAGATTCAAACGATCGTTTACTGATAATCCAAAGCATTTAACACATCAAATTCTTTTAAAAATCCCATCATAAATGTAATAAATAAAGACATTGCCATATCAAAATGCATTGACCAACATATTGGCAACATTCGGTGTCGGGCGCAGCATCATGCATACAAGAGCGATAACACAACGCGGAATCCGCTACAATGGACGGAAGTCGGAAGCTGATAATTATAATAAAATAGCTCCGTTTTTCATTTCGCGATGACGCGACAATTCGATGACATGACGGAAAATAAACATGTATATGCTTCACTTCTTGTCTTTCTTTCTATATCGTATACCACATGCATATTTATAGCATAGCTTCATAATATGCTGAGCACATGGGGATATATACCGTAATTTAGTAAGCAAATTATCCGACAGTTCTACATAAGCGGTCCTTCTTTTAGATTAACTTACCGTGACATCACTTCTGTAATCTATTTATGTCTGCTAGTGGAAAACCCGGGAATAACCTTCAGGTTTATAATTTGTAAACAAATATGTCGCAGTTAAACGTGATACATACATATTTTGACGATGCTTCCAAGTCCCATATTTGCAAAACTTTCAAGTTAGAAATGAAGAAGCAGAAAACAGGGACGACGACGAATTTATGGGCGCATCTTTCACGTAAACATCCTAAATTGCATGCTGATGCAAAGGAGAAGGATGCTGCGAAGAAGAAGCAGGGGCGTAGTTCTACTAATCCAGATGCACCAAAGCAGGTCAGTTTGCGGTCTTTAATATGCGCGTCATCACCTGAACACTGAATTGAAATCCAAATATGACAATGCTGTCCTGCTATTTATTTGCGTGGATGGCAGACCATTTGAGGCCTCCGCGGGAATGGGGTTCATCGCATTATGCCGTTCCCTCACTGACAGAGCCTATGTTCGACCCCACCCAACTACTCTCTCGCGGCGATTGGGTGATATTAGAAGTAAAATGGAATCTGTTATGACCGACTATATTTCATCAAAGTCTGGGACAAATCAAATTTCTATTATATTTGACCACTGGCAGGTGGACAATGCAACCAATTACTTGGTGATTACTGTTCATTTCATAAATAGCACATGGGACATGACCACGTGATGTTTATCAGTTGTTAATTTGGAACAGCTCGATGCCGACCACAAAGCCGAGACGACGGCCACCATTATCCGCCAACAGTTTGAAAAGTTCGGAATCAATATGGATCAAATTTTAATGGCCACGGACACAACTAACACAATGCCATGTACCGCTCGAAAACTCGAAGTTAAATGGAATGGATGTGCTGCACATGTTCTTCAACTCTGTATTAATTCTGCGCTGGACAAGCAGAAGATGATAAAAAAAACTTGATATCAGCCATACATAAGATTGCCACATTCTTTAATTCTTCTGCAACAGCTGAATTCCACAAATCCAACAGATCCATCAAAGCACCTGAATGAATCTGACCCACCAATGGATGTCGTCACACGATTCAATAGCACATACACTCTACTGGAATGGTCAGAACTCAATACCAATATCGATGGCGCTAGTGGAATGTGCTGAGAAAAGTAAATGCGTCCACCCACCACCTCCACCTTTGGCGAAGGCTTTATCAGAAGTGCGTTCAGGTGTTTTGCCAATTCTAAAGCCGACTGCGGAAGCCACCATGGTACTTAGTGCAGATGAAACCGTCAGTATATCGATGGTGCTGCCTTGCATAAGAACACTTGACAAACAGCTAATTTTGATTCAGTCAAAAGGAGTTAAAACTTTCAGAGACTCCCTGATCAGCCCCCTGAGACAACGGTTCGATTTGGCACAGGATCACATTGTAGCTGCTACGTTGTTGGATCTGAGGTTTAAGGCAACGATGTTAACGCCCTATGGAAATCAAAACTGCCACTGAATTCATCATAGACATTGTCAAAAGTAGCAAAAATCCAATTGCTCAGTCTCACAAAGAGAATACACACAGGAGATATGGGTGCACACCACAGGCTACGTCTATTGCTGAGCAAGCAGCTCACTGTTCTCAGAGTTCTGGTAGTCTTCAAGATGCTATGTTTTTAGAAGTAGAGGCGAGCAGGTCCGTGCCAAAGGATGGTGAAAAGAAAATCTCGCTCGGTTGGTTTCTGATGAACTTGAAACATATTTGAGAGTGCCACCAACTGAGAGGACACAGCTACTACTGAAATTCTGGAAAAATCACGAGGAAATACACCCCATGCTTTCTGTTGCTGCACGCAATATATTAGCTATCCAAGCAACAAATTGTTCGTCCGAACGAGTAAACTCCGTTGGGTCAAATCTGATTACCGACCAGCGGCACAGTATGTCCACGTTTAATACAGAAACTTTAATATGGGCTCGAAAAAACAAGGATATCGTTACAGAAATACTCAGTTAGTCTTGACGTTCAGCACAAGGATCTCCATGAATAATTGACTGTAGTATAGCGTATAGTATACGCCGTATACCTATACGTGTGACATATTATTATTAGTGATGAAATTCCACAATCCGGTTTCAGATTTCTAGGAAGATCTAATTCAGTTCTAGTTCTGTTTCAATTGAATCATCAGATATCTGATGAATTGTATTTGTTAATAATTAAACAATAAACATGTACTTAGTATATAATTTATGTTATAAGCGATATCACTGAGTTGCTACCATATTGGATCCACCCAGCCCCCATTCCGCAGTTTAAGTGCTACAGGTCAAAGTTCTGGAGTAGCATTCCATATATGGAGACTGGAGTTTTGAATATTCATGAATTTCATATAATCCTTGCAAGCGCACTGCGCAGAACGGGGATGGGTGGATCCAATATGGTAGCGAGTCTGTGATCTCGCGTATTCCACTAATATCAGGGTGGGCCGTGGGCGACTGGACAAATATGACAAACACTGCAATATGACTGCGTCTCACATGCATTTTATCAATATCACACCACCAATGCATAATGCATTGTTCCAATAATTATAATAAGTCATTTATGAGTGATAATCAATGAGTCAAATGGATCGATGATTGCGCGAAGAACAGAGTGACTGGTGGTGTAAAATGGAATTGCGCATGCGTACTTGAAATCAAGGCTTCTGTCAGATACAAAACACAAGACTGTCATGACTCGCAAATCTTCTTGGCGAGATATGATAGTATATGACACCCTATTTTTGTGCGAATATCCAATAGTTTATCTAAATTATTCACATTGTATATCCGCTCACACATTTCATATTATATCAAGAACAGATGTCGGAAGATTCACATACGAATCAGATAAGTTATGCGGACCCGCCGAACCGCATAAACCATGTTTTAGCTTGACTTTTTACCCAATGTCCACGCAGATGGTGTACTTTTGCCGAATAGAATCGAATCGCGATTATGTAACGAAATCAAATCGAAAAAAAATAATTCCCGAATCGCAGGGGCCTACATTCAAGGTACTGGTATTGAATATACAGGCAGCCCCTTTCCCTTGATCTGGTGCACATTGTAGCATTGGTGACTGGAGATTGGAAATAAAATACAACCGTATCTGTGCAAAACAACTCTCATTATACTGATTCACGCTCCTTTATCCCAAGTGACAGGACACAAATTTTGACAGCTCTTAGCTCTGCCCCATGTCAGAACTATTTCTGTTCATATTCTGGAACACTAAGCACTTAGTTTGAACTGTCATAGCCCTGCGAATGTCAAAATGACTGACACCGCAAATATGGACAAGTCTACAATATATTTTATTTCATCATAATTATAGTATACACCGTATCCAACCAGATTTAATATGGCACAAATATTCAAATGACATGTCCATCCACGCATAGGATAATCAACTGTTCAGAGACTATTTTTGTCACTTATTATCTATAAAATTAACAAATTTTAATGGTAGAAAGTATGTAAATAAACAGAATTTACTTCAGATCCGATAACCCATGGCTGAGATATTTGCACGAATAGACAACAAGAGCTAAGCTGGGCGTGGCAAAATACCACCAGATGTGCTTTTATGAACTGTACACAAACAAACAATGGCAGTGACACTAAATATTAAAAATTCTAATTAAAAAAAAGCCACATGTCACTAATATTCAGACCAAACCCATAATCGAACTCGACCTGTATTTTGATCTGGAAAACTCACATACCAAAATTGGTTCCGATAAAATAAACCAAACTAAATTTATCATCCGGAAACCTCAAATATTGAAAATTCTAAGTCGAAAAGAGCCATAAGTTAGTTAAAAATATTGGTCCGAGCCACAATAGAAATTTGGCCTGCATTTTTGTCTGGAAAACTCACATACCAAATTTCGTTCCGATAAAATAACCCAAACGAAAGTTATCATTCAGAAACCTCAAATATTGAAAATTCAGTCGGGAAAAAGACAAAAGTCAGTACAAAATAATCGGAATGATCCCAAATTCGAACTTGACCTGTAATTTGGTCTGGAAAACTCACATACCAAATTTAGTTCCGACAAAATAACCCAAACTAAAGTTATCATCCGGAAGCCAAAACTGCTAACGGATGGATGGATAGCTGAACGAACGAATGGATGGCTAGACAGATGGACAGACCAATCACATACTACAAACGGAATGTACAAAATTTCATTTAGATTCTATAACCATTTGTTGAGACAAAAAAATCCAGATTTCCAGATAAATATAATTTTTAGAATTATAATTAATTTTTCCTTAAGGGAAGCCCGAACTGAACTATATGGATTATATCCTCGGCCTTGTGTCATCAGGAGGGTTAAAATTTATTGTCCGCCTATCGCCTACTACCGGGGTAGATCAGCCACGCATTAATGCGTCCCGTGTAACTCCCGCGTTCTAACAATACAATCTAGTCAGTTTATTTTCCGACTCAATCATAAGATTTGCGAGTCGCAGGGTTGGGAATGGCACAGCACCACCATGGGAGGGATCTTTGATAGTTCAGTTCGGGCTTCCCTTAAGGAAAAATTAATTATAATTCTAAAAATTATATTTTTCCGCCAAGGAAAGCCCTCACTGAACTATATGGATTAGAATGCAAGCCCAGGAGGAGGAACGATCAATAAATTTAATATCCGGATTTGATGGAAATGTACTCTTCCAAAACCGATTTCATGTAAATGTGATTTATTCATGAATCAGCTATAATGTGTTGTGAAAGAGCTCATATGTTTATGCTTCCGGCATTGCTCAAACTTGTACCTCCCCCCTTGTTTGTGAAGAAACATCCCAGGTAGTGCCATAGCAGTCGTGCTAGCGAGAAACTGAGCAAGTAGAGACATCTTCTTCTTTCTTCACGTCGTCCTCTTCTCGTTGTCATGTGATGAGATTGATGGCTGTATATATAACTTTGAAAATTGTTAGCAAAATGACGGTACGCGGCAGCGAGTCTTACCCATCCAGAACAGCCTCCAAAGGCACTGATGCTGGGGCTTTCGCCCTTGAAGATTGGTTTCCCAAATCAGAGATGTCAGCACCCTACCTGCCACTGGTCCTGACTGCTGTAGCAGGACCATGGGGCCAGAACCGAGCATGACAGAGGTAAAGACTGGCATGTTTGGAGTTAATTTTGTGGTAATTTAATTTAAACATGATTTGACATGTATCCTGTGATGAAGGTTGTACAAGAAATCACCTCTGTCGATTTCATTCACAAAAGAGCTGGCCCAAGATTCTAGCTCATCGTTGACAAATCCATTAGGCGCATAGAAGGTATGTCAGTCCTCCTCCCCTCCTTAGTCAAGAGACCAAGGAAGAGTAGAAGACCGTAAAGCTTATCTTTTCATCTTATCTTCATTCACAAAAGCGCGTTTCCGAGGAACGACAGAATCCTTGACCGACAGTGGGGACCCAAGGTTCAGTGGCCGGAGCAACAGCCCGGGAAGATTGGTTGCCCGAATCAACTTTTGCAGCACACTGTCTAGCTACCACTAATCGCCCCACTGTCGGCCCAAGATTCTAGCTCATCGTCGACAAAGCCTTCCGACGCCATGGGATGGAGTGAAAGTACGTCAGGATCGACGTCAGTCACAGAACATCCTGCATCAGGCTGGGATACGTTACTGGAGGGAGGCCTACTCTGTGAATGGCTCGAGCGAGGAATAAATTCAATCGCATATGGATTTAAGGAGCTATTGCCCACCCAATTACCCCCTTGAAATCCTGGCGCACCAATAGGACAAGGCACTCGACATGGGAGACACAGTATGCTTTGTGGTACCAAGTTCACATTGAATATGATGACTTGGCACAAGTCTTACCACAGACGGAATTATCATTGGATAGTTAAGCAAACTGTAGCTGAACGGTCAGGTTAATATGCTGACGTATCTATGCAGACTGGGACCAGGGAATTCCATGCAGCCAAGCTGAATGGAGTGATTGCAGATAAACAGACACAAGTGTCACCGAAAAATGACAGATTATGATTGATGGAGATTTCCTTTCGATAATTGAAATGAAATTCCTTTGTCGCCAAATCTTGTGTATCATATTATCCTAGGCCCCAATCAAACCAGTCACACGATGCGTAACAACCTGACTCTGTCAGTCATACTGTACATGCAAGTAAAGAAAGAGACACTATTTATTATAGCGACACAGCATTATTTGAACAGAGGTCACATAATACTCTTACATATTATAATGAACATAATCGCCTTGTTACTAACGATTGTTCCGATACAATGAGGTATAGAATATGGAATCGCAAGAAACGAGTCATGATGTTCCAATAAATACCTTGAAGTTGCAGTAACATTTGCGATAATGTTGCAAGTATCCAAATACAAACAACAACAAATACAAGCCTGCATGATCATACATATTTGGCTAGCCTAGATTTGTAGGTAATAATCGTGAAAACACAATTAAAGATAACGACCTGTTGGATATCGATAATGATGTCCTTAAGGTCTATGATAATCATGTCCCAAATGTCAGTTGAGTTCCGGTTGCTAAACGGCAACATTACAACATTACAGTTTGTTCAAGCAAAAGAAATGTCATTGCCATTGGACTATCTTTTTTATTCAGTCATGTATATTATTGCCAAAGGAGACATTTCTGTCCTGGGCAACTTACTATGAACTAACAGAGCTGTGACATGTATGCTTTAGCAGTATACATGATATCAACTTAGCGATGCGTCGACTTCGTGAAAATGGAAACAGAACATGTGTAGCACAAAATTAGAAGACTTCACATACCGTTCCACGTGGACGAGTTATCCCATCGTATATGTTGCACAATAATGCAATATATGTGTTCCACAAGTAAATTATGTGAGGCTGTAGTCATTGCCAAAATGGCTAGCTATGTCAAATTTTGTAAAGTGAATCCAATCACTGAATTTAAGAGTCGACATTGAGTTGATAAAAAACACGGATTTTTAACAAATGACGTAACGCATACTATGAAACGAAAAGTTTATGTGCGTTCATATAATATTAACGACCGGTAGGCAATGGGTAAATTGCAAGTTTGTTATTAACAATAAATATTGAGTTGATAAACTCGCAATGCAGAAAAATACATCTGATCGACACAGGAGGTAAATAAAACTGACTAGATTGCATTGTTAGAACGTGGGAGTTACACGGGACGCATTCATGCGTGGCTAATCCGAGCGCTGATCGACCCTGGTAGTAGGCGATAGGCGGACAATAAATTTTAAACCTCCTGATGACACAAGGCCGGAGATATAATCCATATAGTTCAGTGAGGGCTTTCCTTGCCAGAAATACAAGATGGCTGCTGGCGGCCATATTTTAAACCAATTTTGGGAAAAAAGTTAACAGCTCCCATCTAGAGACCACCTCAAAGATTCATATGATGTTGGTAACAATCGTATGATGGATGTGGTCTGTAGTGTGTAGAAGGATTTAGTTATGTTAATAGTAAAATCCTTTAAAAAGTCCCATTACTCAACAATGGTAATAACTCCTGTTGTTAATACTATTTCCCCCATGTTGGTTCATCAGCATACCAAAGATCATTAAAATCCGACCGATGATGACCAAGATATAGATCTTCAAAGTTTTTATAGATGGACTCATGGATGGATGGATTCACAGACGGACGGAGCCCATTCCTATATCCTCCACCAAACTTTGTTTAGGAGGAATAATTATACCATGCTATTCCCAGACCGTGTCATGTATGAATTTGCTTTTATTTTAAATTTCAAGCTTCATTGTCAAGGCTAATGTCATTTATGTCGTGCGACATTCAAAAAGATAACATGGGAGGAACGGTTTGATTTTCAGTAACAGGAGTATAATAAAAATAAATCTGACATGCAACATCACCATCTGAAGTAATCTAAATAGCAAGATATGCAGCAACAAAGTGATTAAAAATCTTAACCACACACAACTACAGTAATGCTCTAAATAATAGACTCCTTAACCACAGCAGAATTACCCATAATTATGCTGTGGTTAAGGAGTCGATTATTTAGAGCATTACTGTATATAGTACAACTAAGTTTAGTATAGTCCAAGTTTACGACAGCTTGTGAAATCAGTAGGATTAATACTGGTTATGTCAAAGTACCGTTGCCTTACTCTTAGCGGACTTTATGCCCATATCCAGCGGTGGGATTTTATAGCCAATTTTTATCAACTTTATCATACAAATCAATAAAATTGATACAATTATCAGAAAGAGTAATATCTTATGGTCATAATGATGTTAAATTACACACAGAACTAGCAGTGTAATTTAGGAATAACACACATTTGATCTGTGTTTGTAGAAGCTCAGAGAAGACCCGAACTGTTACAAGGTCAAATAAGTTTGTATTCTTTTAAAATTATTAAACCATTGTGATAAAATATGTTTTCTGTGGAATAAACTAGGTTACTGTCTAGTGTTGAAAACATTCGATGTTGACTAGAATTTCGGCGATAATCGATTAACAATCTCCAGGTCGACTAATCGCCATATTTCCCAGAAAGGTATATATAAACGTTTCGTTGGTAGCAATCATTGATTATTGACAGTATACTGTGATATCATCGGGGGCAAAATAGACTGCGCATGCACCGGAAGTTAGGAAGCTTCTGGCATCCAGCTGTTTCAAAGTCTCTCTAGTATTTATGACCGTCACTTCAAAATGCCGTGATCGCACATGAACATAACTTCAACATTGAATTACCCCAATACTATATGATATGAGTGATGTTCATGATACTTACCCGTCACTATAGGCTGTCAACATCAATAAATATAATGATAAATATGCATGTTTTAATAAATTGATGATGACAAACAGCAGTTAAAAATCACATCCAACAAGTTGAAATGGGGAGATCCTTGATGTCTAAGAAAATACTTTGATATTCCTGTGTGGGATTTTTTTATAGTTCTTTATATAGCACATGTTGGTGTCGACTGGTAGTCATTTAAACACTATTACTTTCACAATTGTGACATTTTATTACCATCAATTAGTGATATTAGATGAGCTGTAGTTTACACTTAAAGTCCGCTATAAAAGAGTAAAGCAGTGGTACTTCGACGTAAACCAGTATTATCCCTACCGATTTCACTAGCAGTTTCCATGGAAGGAAATTTAGACTAAGTTTAGTACAACATTCAAGTGATAATACAGCAAGTTATTAAGGAAATAATAGGATAGAGATTCCACAAGGATGGATAAGTCACAAGGGGGAGAGGGAAAAATAGCAATGTGGACAAATGCAAAAAAGGCATTATGAAGTGATGTATATATCAAGGAGATATTAAAAGATAATGATTTTATGATAATCTCTCAAGGAAAAGACATTTGTAGTTTTATCAATTTATATTATATTATCAATACAGGCTTTTTTTGAAACTGCAAGTGTCATGTAGCCAGAAAATAATACACGGACAATATGAGTTGGAACTGTGCCCAAAATCGCCAGTATTAGTGTTAACCTCGATCTAAAATGTAGCATTGAAATGGTCTAGCTCTAATTTGATGAGCAGACCTTTGATTTTGGAGTGCGCATGCAGGCGAAATTAAAAAACAGTGCTCTATTGTGTGTTTGCGTTGGCGATAACTGAATCACTCATGCAAATACACTGAGAAGGTTTATATCTGATCAATCACACAATGTAATAAGGAGGGTTAAACAGTGTGAATATTTTTTCCAAGATTGCAACAAACGTCAAAGTAATAAAAATGCTGACGCCGTGGCTGCACGTGTCCATTTTGCTGCTCATGTCAGCGGCGTCGTCTTTGATCTCGCATTGTCATTTGAACAGTCTAATTACAACACTCATATCGACAAGATGGAATCTGAATGTCAGACAGAGTTATTATTTCATGCGAATTTGGATCCGTCGAAGAAACCTCTTCGTCCAAATCCGATTCAGAGTTTTCAACATTGAATAACCAATCATATTATGTCACATGACTGCCTAGAGAAATGCATGGCGACACTAATGTGTTATTAAACTAATTCTCCAAATTATAGACTGACTCTCGTTGACAATTTAATTTTGTGTCAGTTTACTTCGGGTGTTAAAGAGTGTAAACATCTATTTAATACACTTTATTATACCATTCTAATGTTAAACTTGTTTATCCTCACTATTTAGCCAAATGACAATGTGCAGCCCATTCAAAACTGAAAGTATATCGGGAAAGTGCTTATGAGAAAATATGTTCAAAATATGTGCACTTAGAACAGCACACCAGTGATTTTCCAAAATCGAAGGTCTGTTTGATGGGATGTTCAGAATTATAGGAGACAACAGGGAAAACATCCTATGGATTATCATCCATTCATTTGTAGGAATGTGCAGATAATAATTTAAAAAGTAAGTCTCAAACCTACAAATGGTTAAAATAATGCTGAAATAATTCCAGTATAAGAATGGAAAGTCATTTTAAACAAATGTGTGTCCTTCATGTAATATTTGTCGTCAAGTTGATCATGATATTAGGTCAGTAAAAATCGACTTTATTATACAATTCAATATAAAAATGCTATATTTATCAGAAAGAGTGATATCTTATGGTCATAATGATATTATAATCTGACATTCATGTTATATTATGCACAGAATAAGACTTTTCTGTGGGTTCATAAATCGGTGGGTCTGCCACAATAAACTGTCCCACCCTTATAATAATGACCATTGATTTCAAATAATAGAAATACAAGATTAGACTTGTTCCCCGTTAAAGTAACACCATGGTATTATTACATAATATATCAGAAGCTGGATGAAGATACACATTCTAAAAACATACAATGAGAATCAAATTTATTTACCATGATTAAGCTCATATTGCTATGTTGGAAGTTGCATTAATTTATTGCTCATAAGTTAGTTTAATGAACATTTTACTTAAAATATCACTATTCGTTGGTATTATCCTATACCAATAGCTTCCACCCAGACTTTGTGCATACCACTCGCATAATACTGTCTAAAACCACATGGAGTAGTTTAAAGTTAGATAAAATGAAGAACATATCTCAAGGGGATCTTAAATTTGGGGTTAAAAACAACCACAAAACTTGGACCACCACGAAAAAATGTGTTATTACAGTAATAATATTTCTTATTCAACTAGAGATGGGAATGTTAGTAACATTCAGTAGATATCTAGCACCAAGGAATGACAATATGCAAGCAGTTAAATACAGCTAATAAATCATTATATAAATGATGAAGGGTGATGTGGATTGCCCAATATACTTACGAATTAAAATTAGGAAATTTCCGCCTGGAAATATACATTCATCTCAAATAAGAGGGTAGCATTTTTGTTTATTATTATTACATGATTATATCATCTCCGCTTAATCAACCAAATCCACTTAAAAAAAACAAAGAGTTGAGCTAAGTAGAACATTGGTTCAAGTTATTGTTTTAATGATCTTACAAGTAATATAATCAGACAGTATTTGTACTAATGGTCTTAAAATTGCTGAAGAAAAACTAAGGTCCATAACTCAGATAAATATATCAAACAAACCTGGTTGTCAAACTCGATAGAGATATTGTTGTGAAAAAAATTATATACTAAATATCTTTAGTAAATATGAATGAAAATGTTGACATTAAAGGTACTCAACCCGTAAAGAGGGTCCCCATCTCAACAGATTCCAACAACAACAATCCGATCAGAGGGTCCTATATTACTATTGCTTTGGCTTTGGGGGTAAAAAAAATTTGATTCGAGTCGAGGAACCCATCAAACAAAGCTCAGAGTTATTAGATATTGATTTTTGAAATTTTTTA
This sequence comes from Siphonodentalium dalli, assembly GCA_032622095.1. Taxonomy (NCBI): domain Eukaryota; kingdom Metazoa; phylum Mollusca; class Scaphopoda; order Gadilida; family Siphonodentaliidae; genus Siphonodentalium; species Siphonodentalium dalli. The sequence goes on from CP136063.1 coordinate 154,965,469, forward strand.
TTATTCTCGAGATAAGTACTAATAACTGCCGTAATCTGCTCTGGATGTGTACTCAAAATCTATTCAAACAGACAAGGATGGATAACTCTAAAATCAAGTGGTAATTTTAACTCAATTTTGACTGAGTTCTGGGCCAGATAATATTCACGATAATGAAAAATAATAGATTTCTAAAATCGATATCTAACAAATCTGAGCTTTGATGGGTGACTTCCTCGACTCGAATCAAATATTTTTGACCCCCGAAACCATTGAAATAGTAATTGAGAGGAGTTTTATCGGGTTGAGTACCTTTAATGTACTGTGCTGAACAGCAATCAAATTTCTCTGGTAAGATAGTTGGGGTGGGCCCAATTTTCTATATGTAGCTGTCACAAAACAAACTGTAGAAATCCATTAACAAATGACTAAGTTATAAGAGGATTATGGTTGCCAACCCCGATGCCTGCCAACCATCGCACATCAAATCATAAAAAAAACTTTACAAAAAATTAGAAATAGAAAAATCTTAAATGAAACGGGTCTCCTCAACTTGACATGATACTATGACCAGATCAATATAATGTAATGATAAAATGTATTTATCAGGCACAATTGCTTTACATCTCAAATGTGAATAATTAAGCTGAAAATTTCCACACAAGTGTTATGCCATCACGAATAAATTTTGTATTGAATGACCAGTCCTTTCAATACTGTTTCTTACATTCGTGGGGAAGTTACATGAAGACAATACTCAACTAGAAGTGTGACTGTTCCAAACAGGAATTACGAAAAGGGTTCGCCATTTTGTTAGCGCACTAAAACCAAGAAGCTTAAAATAACATACCGGTAATGTGTATCACAATACTGATTACTGCTTGGAAGTGCCTTAATTGTTAAGCTATTCTGTGGTACTCATAACACAGAAATAGTATTCTAAATTATATGTACAACAGATAAAGGTAGACAATTATGGATAAAATTACCACCATACCTTAATTTGAGTACTCTATTCGCCAAATCAACAACAAAGTTTATCTGAAATGATGAACAGTTTACATATTAGAATAAATACACAGAGGTTGATGAAACATTGTTTGAGACCTACGATGTTATATTTAACAAACTTTTGGTTGCTAAGACATAGCCTTCGTCAGGTTATAACAGAACAACGAGAACCAAATATTTAAACATGGTAAGTGAGAATGCAACAAATAAATCATAAGGCAGCTAATAAGCGTGAAACTAATTGACACATAAGGCCAGATAAACAAAAGAGTTTGTTTCTCAGGGAAAGCCTCGTTCTCAAAATACCTTCTCCTCAAAACATATATAAGACCTGCTATAAATAAGTAGTATATAAATACTACCCATCTCTATTAATCTGACAGAAGTCTTTATGACATGAGTTGACAGTACACAAGATGCCCCAATTCCGTATTTCTTTGAAAATAAATCACCAAATGAAATTAGATTAACAACAATGATGTATGAAATTGATCCCATAAGAAATTGTGAACTTGCTGTAGTCACTGAGCCCGAGAGGTCAAATGTCCTTCCAAAATGCCATGAATCCCAGATCTATCTAAACTCTTTCAACACGGCAGCCAGCCAAAGCGAGCATGACACAACTTACGTTCATCCCGACAGCCCGCTTTAGCGGGCAGAGCGCAATTTTCGGGAATAATACAATACAATATATCTAGGGATATACAAATGATTTTATTGGTTAGCGACTTGTATATCCTTTGGGTGATATTCGGAATCAATACTAATTTATTGGTGCATACGAATACCTAACATGCACTGCCATTAAGAGATTTTCCGGGCCTAAATATAGACAGCACCTGCATAACATCACAATTACTATTTTTGGGTTTCCTAATACTCGTTGATGCATTACTGCCAACTGGTGTGGTGTTTTGAGTCAAATTTTTATTTGGTTTATATATGCCATCAACGTCGTTTTTCGGTTGATCTATGAGTCTATAGACCGATCAGTAGACGAATAACATACTGTATAATTCCGCGAAGCGGTTTATACTAAGTATGTTATTCGTCTACTGATCGGTCTATAGGCTCATAGATCAACCGAAAAACGACGTTGATGGCTTATAATTACAAGATAACACTTTATTTTCAACTATCTACTATTAATCCATCTCAGAAAATTAATTGCCGAAACAGAATTTTCCGTTGGACGATCTCCGAATTTGGTTGATGGGCCGAAATTTTCAACGAGCAATTTCACCAAGCAAACTTTCAGAAAATAAATATTTACAATTCAACTCCAATTTTCAGCAATGAACTATCCATGATAAAAAAAATACTTGTTTGGCTACAATTTACTTTGGAAAATCACTCAATAACAACCCAACAATTATCAACACACACACAGAGAGAGTCGAATCCGAAGCGATTGGATAGCGATCTCCGGTAAAATTATTAACTCAAGACTCCAGCCCGATGGCCGATGTAATTAGCAAACAAATGCACTGATCACTTCTCGTGACAAATGTCATGCATGTCATTAGCATTGTTATGAAGCTGGAAAATGTTAATAGGGTTGTAATCGGGTAACACATTTTATTTATTTCCAATAAAATTTGGCATGTTGATCAGCCTGATTCATGATAATTTGTGTTCACAGTAAACATACACGTTCTCATGGACGCTCTTTCGAAAATTGGACAAATGAAAAACGCAGCACGAACTATGAGTGTTCAGTGGAGCGTTACAAAAACATGAATACGGCTGAAATGAACAGACATAAGTATAGTATAGTGTCCATAAGAAACAGAAACATGCAATATAGACATCAACTACTTATTCAAATGTTTCTGGCATTGAGTTTTCGAGTTGTTTTTTCACCGAAATTCTAATGGAATTCTCGTTCCGCGCTTTCGCGTCATCCGGGGACGTCGTGTGGGGCGACGGTTATAGACTCGCCCATTTTTCTTAAAGTGTCACTACGCGATGTGACTCGTCTACTGCAACGTCTATGCACTGATAGATCAGGTCACGCGTTAGCCTCTCGACCAATCAAATGCCCGCATTACGACCAAAACGAAAGTAGTTGTAATTATTTACTGTTTATCACAAACACATACTGATAATATTATTATTAAGTTTATGAAATAAAGAATTTTATGCTGACCCCTTCTAACAATGTTTTATTTGTGGTGTCAATCTATTGTCTCCCATTTTCGCTGCGATGTTACGAAAATCTCTTATCGCACTGGTGTGACTTCAATAAAAATAATTATAAACATGACATTAAAAATAATTTGGGAACCTGATCAAGACATTCACAGTTGTTTTGTTTGGAACGTTACTCATAATTTTGTGTGCCTAAAATTACTAAATGTGGGGAAAATATGACTATTTCGGTCAAATCAAGTCTTTTTTGGCATACTATGTTAGTACTGGTCTGTTCTTGCCCTCGATAAAGCAAATAGGTTCAATAAACTGATTAGCAAAACATTGAAACTATGCATGCAGGGTGTCATCACAATCACATATATACGCCACACTTGCAAAGAATTGATACATACATGTGGTGGTGGACACATTCTTATGCGAAGTTGATATCCCATATACAGGTGATACATACTGCTATAGTGTATACTGGGGTTCAATGTCCCTTATCGGTTCTCACCTGTACACACCCGAGATATAATTTTGAGGTGACATCACCAACTGGTATATAACACAAATTGAAGGACACTTACTAACGATCATAAAAAACAAGCAGTTTGCCATATCCGACATACACATAATTTTACTGAGGCAAGCTGTAAAACCAGATTTCTGGGACATATATATCTGTTTATTAATTAGATATCCAATTTTTGCATTGAGCGACCTATTAGCGAGTTTGCGATACCCATCCGACACAATCACTTGCGTACTTTCAATGCAGCACATACAGCGATAGGGATTTGGAACGGGTAGATGTGCCCCATTGACCGGTAATCTTTCACTAAATTTTTCTCACACATAAGTACATGAATTCTACGAAATATCAGTCAACGATGTATTAATCTATTTACTGCAAGATATCATCCGCAAATCACATCAATAAACTTATCATTTAAGTCACGTTTTATGTTCAACCTCTCGAGGTGGCTTCTGGCACTTACCTAACTACGGAAAGCCAATCGTTTCACAAACAACTGCATTCTCTCCAATACTTTCCTCCATTACCGGAGAGTAAGTAACACATACAAATACAATACAAATCACAATATATATATGGGTGCATATATAGACCATGACCATGACGGAACTCCTGTGTTCGCCGCGTCCTGTTAATACACGTAGGATAATGGATCGTACATTATTTTACAACCACAACCATCCATTATTTTATTAAAGGACGCTCAACATCGAACATAATTGACGGTTATTTCACTGTGAACGATTATATTATATGACTTGCATGTACATGCGTGACAACAAAATATATGCATGTATCGAGGTTGGCACGGGTGTTATAACCCCGATATGGGCTGAAGCAAGCACATTTGAAACAAGACAGTCAATGACTGTGGGGTCGCTCACCAGACTGCAAAGACTGATAAGACTGGGACTCTGGAGACCAAAACAGTCAGCACTTTTCATAATCACTTTAAAAGAAGTAGATTTAAACAGGATATGTGACTGGAGAGACTTCAAGTACAATGTATGCAGATTGGTGAAAATCCACCTTGAAATTGCCAACTGTACACTACTGATCACCCCCCTCCTCCAGCTCAACAAGTCCCCTCCCGACCGGGCTCCAGACTCCCAAGTCTTAGGTTGGAATTTCACAACCGACACCTCAAACTTTCTCAATTGTTGGAAATTTCCAACTCACAAGCGCCTTTTTCTAAAACCATTTAGACATGTTCGAAGCCCAATTATCCATGGACCCAAAACAAAATACATGTATGTCAGACTAATCAGTCAGGTGGTTCCAAGGTAGATGTTTTAATGAATTTGGTATTTCAATGATTTTATTAGACACAAAAGTGTTAACTCCCAATAGCCTGCCATTTCTTGACAGGTTGACCTCATTTTAACAAATCTGAATCTCAGTCACTAAAGGATCCTCCCGATTCATCCATACTATATGTAAGCTAAATAGTCCAAACTCTCTTGAGAAGACATTTTAAGAATTACTTTCGAGACATATAGTTATGTCCCTGGTCCCACCCTATTTAACCTGGTGACCCCATCTGAATAAATTTGAATCCCAGACACCAAAGAACCCTTCATACATATCATAAATATCAGTAAAATAGACCTGATGGTCCTTGTGAAGGAAGCATATTAAGAGGGAAACTGTCCTTCCCTTGGCCCCTATTTGACCAGGTGACCCCATTTAAAAAAATCTGAATTGCAGTCAAGGAAGAACATTCCATGCTATATAAGCCAACTAGTTTTTGCAAACATATTTTAAGAATTACTATGTAGTGAAATAGTTAAGTCTCTGGCTCTGCCCTTATTTGACTTTGTGATCCCATTTTCACAAATCTGATAAGGATAAGATTGAAGTTCTCCACTGGAAGCTGGCGATATTCACCCATTGGGCACCTCATTTATGAATTTTATCTTCTGCAAATTAGGGGATATAGAAACTTCCTAGAAGGGAAATTTAACTAACAACAATGTAAATTTGATACTATAGATACTTCCCAGAAATTGAGGCCCAAGCAGAATGAGGTCTCCAGATGGTGAATTTGGTGATGCTAGCCCGCTGTGTGGGATAGCATCACTAAAAGCATGTCTGTTCCTACATTGTGCATGCCTGGCCTCAAGCAACACAATGTATTATACAATCAAGCCTTGAAATAGTGTGATAGTGTGTCTGTCATTTGCAGAATGAGGTCCTCAGAGGGTGAATTTAGTGACGCTATCCCGCACAGCGGGCTAGCATCACTAAATTCACCCTCTGGGGACCTCATTCTGCTAAGGCCCCCAAATGCTATGGCAGACCTAGGATAAGATTGAAGTTCCCCAGTTGAAGTTGGTGATGTTCACCCACTGGGCACCTAAATTATGAATTTATCTTCTGCAAATTAGGGGATATAGAAACTTCCTAGAAGGGAAATGTAACTAACAACAATGTTAATTTGATACTATAGATACTTCCCAGAAGATGAGGCCTAAGCAGAATGAGGTCTCCAGAGGGTGAATTTGGTGATGCTAGGCCGCTGTGCGGGATAGCATCACTAAATTCACCCTCTGGGGACCTCATTCTGCAAATGACAGACATGCTATTAGTCCTGATTTTAACAATACATGATAGATTGGGAATTAATGACTTCTAGCAGATCTGCAAGGAATGTTTATAAAAATGTCAAGATTGACATGATTGTGTAGGCATACCCAACATATATACAGTTACAGCCAAAGTAAATGCTTCTTATAAATGATTCTGTCAAGAATTTGAGTAAATTTTATTTTTGGGACCAGGCCAGAGTGGCAGAAGCAGTGCACTTGAGTGAAGGGCCAGGGGGCACAACCTTCAGAAATGTAATGGCATTAGTTTTTTAATTTTCAAAAAATGTTAAAACAATATATATATATAATTGACCATGGGGTTAAATACAATTTTTTTAATTTTTTTTTTAATATTTTAATAAAAAAAACAATTCCACAGTTTTTTTAAATATTCTTTTATTTTTTAAGATATCATTTCTTTTCTATTCTTTTATTTTTTGGTTAAAGAGTTTAATCTGAATTTGTTATTGTTTTGAGTTATGTCCCTGGCCCCACCCACATTTGACCCAGTGACCTCATTTGAACAAATCTGAACCCCAGTCAACCAAGGATCCTTCATACAAAATATGAACCCATTTGGCCTGACGCAGGGACCAGCCGAGAGGGCGACGTGGGCGACTTCTTCGCCCTAGAGCCGTCCGCTTCGCCTTATTTTTGCAGTCGGGGGAAGTTCAAGTCGCCCTGAAAATTCCAAAGTTGACTGACGAAAATCGGCAAAATTCCCCAAATAATTTATGATAATTTACAACTGTCAACAGTGATTGCACACAATACTCCACTATCAGGGTGTTGTAAAACAATTAACACCTGTATTGCTCCAATCTGGAAGCATGTTGACAACGGAGTCTGATTACTGGCAGCTGTGAAAACATCGTCGGGCCTCAAGTGTTAATCTGGTTGTTGTGATTTTTAGATTACCGTGATTACCACACCTTACAATGAAGATTACAACTCACAGCTCTCACAATGTGTCAGTTCATCACTCCCTCTATGGAGTTTGGTTAAAGAAATTTTAAAACAAATTCATTTGTGAAGCATATTAAATTTTCAAACGGGATTACTAATAGAGCGCAGTGAAAGTGTTCATGATTTCGTTTCGTTTCGGTTTGATAAATATTGTTGGCATTTTTAAAAACCCGAAAAATATGAAATAAAATCTTGTCATTCTCCCACAATTACGATATAAAATGCTGCTATCCTCTCACAATTATGTTTGGGTATTATTAATAGTTATTAGGGTCATGAAGTGAACATAAAGACTCCATATTTCAACCATTGTTTCATAAGTTTAATTGACATATTACATCTCTCCTATTTTCGTTCTATAGCGACTCGTCGTAGTACTGTTCAATTTAAGTTTTGTAGACTCACTTCGCCCTATAGAACGGCCACTTCGCCTTATTTTGATAGTAGGGCGAAGTCATTTCGCCCTGAAAATATGGTCTAGGCTGGTCCCTGGCCTGACGGTATTTGAGAAGATGTTTAAAAGAATTACTATGGAGGGAAAGAGTTATGGCCCTGGTTTCTCAACTAATCAACCTGGTGACCAGACCTGTTTACTTTCAAAATTGGAAATCAGGAGATTTGTCCTCAGAAATCAGGAGATTTAGTGAAAAATCGGGAGAGATTTTTTTTCAATGTCAGTATCGTGGAAAAAAACTTCATATTTGTCATTTTAAATGTCATATAGACTGTTTGTTGCATTGGGTTTTCATCTGCCAGAATTATGGCCTTGAAATCACTGAATCATTTGGAAATAAAATTACGATTTTCCGGTTATGGATCACGTTTTATTTCGAACAAGGCAATACAACGATTAAAACTATAGTTGCACACTATAAAATGGTGCTATCGGAAAACATCGTTGAATTTTTTACATAATTGTTTGAGGTCCGTTCGATTCGCGTTATGTTATCATTGCGTATACAAAACACGGAATACCAAAAAGACGGAAACGGAACTTTCACCGACACAAAAACGAACAAAAAGTTTAAATCGGCAATATAATAATTTGAGTCGGTGGTTTTTAATAAAGCAGTTGGTCGGGACGAGCAGAAACCAACATTTTATTAAGTGTGGCCAAAAAAGGAAGGCTTCTTGTTTGATATATTATAATCCTTGTCTGGACATTGAAGACTGCATTTACTTACTCAACGCTGTTAAACAAAAGAGTCGACGTTGTGTCAACATTTTGTCACTGTTTGACTCGCAGGCAATATATTCCTAATTGCTTTGTAACACTATAGCATGCATGGCTTATTGCTTAATACAGCCGTTGGCTAATTATTTGTTTTATCGTTTGAATCGGGATATTTCGTTTCCCAATCGGGAGCACAGGAGAAATGACACAAAATCGGGAGACTACCGCCGAAATCGGGAAAGTAAACAGGTCTGCTGGTGACCTCATTTGAACAAATCTGAATGTGAGTCACCTAGGGAACATCCACACCAAATATGAACCAATTCGGCCTTATAGTTCTGGAAAAAAAGTCGTTCTAAGAATTACTATGAAGGAATAGAGTTGTGGCCCTGCTTTCTCAACTAATTGACCTGATGACCTCATTTGAAAAAATCTGAATATGATTCACCTAGGGAACATCCACACCAAATATGAACCCGTTCCGTCTTACAGTTTTGGCGGAGAAGATGATTCTTGATGGATGGACGGACGGACGGACAAGGAGTGATGACTATAGCTAAAAATGAAACATCATACTGAGTCCATGCCTCCACAAATCTCATATAATACAACGATTTTCAAGTATAATGATGCTCCGACTGACAGCTGGAAGTATAGCAGAAGGAATATACATACAGAGCCTCTTCACTCGCAGTGGGGGTGTCTAATTTCGAATTCCAGGCATTCAATTTTCTCGAATCTAAGCATGCAAGTGCATCAATCAATCATTCAATTTATAATTCTCCGCCAAATCCGAAATAACACTAAATAATATAATATACAATTGCCGAAATGTAAGAGCAAAAAAGTTGTCTTCATGCAGATAACTGTTTGAAAAACCAATAGGGTACTGTCAGTCCATTATGTGGACAATGTGTTAAGAAGTCACGCCAATGAACGGTTGGACAGGGCCGACCACTTGTGTTAATCCAATGTTGGGTTAATTTTTTCCAATGAATCATGAGCACATCAAAAACTTTGTCCGTCTTTCCTCTCCAGAGTTATCTCCCATATATAGGTCAACCTCGACATCTTTCAGGTCGCCTGTCCTCACATACCAAGATAGCTGGATTTAGTTTCTATGGTAGTGCTGGCCGTTGTCAATATACTGCACATAAATATTTTGGACAGGGTCGGATTTACATTTTTTGGTTTTTTGATTCACACCAAACTCGATACATTGATTCCCTGGATCAAGGCGTTCGTGCAGGTGAAAGTTTCGTAACTGTCGGATCAGATTGCGGTATTCTGGGGGAGGGGTGATCAGTGGTTCAAAAATTATTTGTTTACCGAAATGGATCAAACTCAGAATATATTATCTATGGAACGAACGGATTCCAAAAACTGAAAGAATTTTGAAAATCCATTGAGAAATACCAGAGTTGTGAACATTTGAACTTCAGGTACATTTGTGTTAGGGTCCTGGCTGAGGTTGGGGTTATATATGGGGTTAGGGTTGTAGCTAGGTATAGGGTTATAGCCAGGATTATGGTTAGGGTTATGGCAACAATAAGGGTTGGGATTTCGATTTAAGGCCAGACAAATCAAACGGGACCTATAATTATACTTCCATGGTTTAGCATGGAAGTATATTGTTTTTGTGATATTTTACTTTTTCTCTATTATTATTATTATTTGCCTTCTTATCAATTTTATAATGAGCATACCTCAGTAAGTACAAGAGCTAGAAAGCTGAAACTTTGTATGTATATATATGTATACAAGCTCTAGTGCTTAGGCCTATTGAGAATCATGTCCTCACATGACTTGCAGAATTATCTCCCTTTATGTGAAAAATTGGTGTTTTCAGAACTCCGAAAATATAAGGAGTACAGCACTGAAATTTGGTCGATAGATACATCTTGATATCCACTGAATCATGAGCACATCAAAAACTTTGTCCGTATTTCCTCTCTAGTAGGGGTGTAACGATACGGGGTATTGATGTTTATCGCGATACAGAGGTCACGATACGATACGTATGGCGATTTTACTTACCTAAAATTATAGTGATATTGCCGAGTCTTCGTATATAGACTGTATATACACTGATATATAGCGATAACGACGGGTGGGTATGTGCTTGCATGGCCTACATGAACTCGCTAAAATATATGTACTAGATGTTCGTCTAAAATGTTTGTTGTTGCAACTTGTATTGTATTGTCTAAGAAGAAAAAAACTAATTAAAACCTTGTCGATGTATCGACTATCAGTGATATCCTATCGGCCCGAAGCATAAAGATGTCGACATTGAGCCCATTCCTGCACTGCGTTATCAGAACAAAATTAATTAGAGAGTACAAACACTACCTTTTGACCAATGAGGAACGTCCTCTCCGAAAATCTCTCAGTCACTGTCACGAGATTGACAGCTAAATGGGAGGGGCTTTATATTAATAACTCATGTCAAGTTGTCAACTTTATAACGGGAATTGGGGGGATTCATTGTCTGTTGACAAGTTTATTCCGGGAAGTTTAACAATTGCTGAGCAACCCACACGGGTCTGTGCACAGAGTGCAGTGCTGACGTGACATGGGGAAAGACATACATGATATAGGTTGGGACTACAGCAGCTGCATCACTCTGGTTAACAGTGAAATAAAATTGCAGCAATAGCAGTAAGACAGGCATCAAAGGTTTGCCGCCGGTTGTAAACGACATGTAAATGACAAAGTAGGTCACTTACTGCATGACGTGTACTATTGAAATAGGTCATTAAAATTGAGGTCACTCAGGTCAGGTCTGTGCTTTGATCAGTGGACCACTAGCAACTGATTGATCTATTAATACAATGTGTTTCAAGAAGATGGCATCGTATTGTTTACACATGCAAATTGATACAATGCGATCTGTTGGCCTCACAGTGATAAATAGGGAATGCTTATCATTTTTATTACTTATTGTGGGGGATTACCTTAATTTTTTGGTGTTTGTTAGATACTGATTCAACATTGACCTTTCTCGTTCATGGCAACCGCTGCTTACTTACCTGAATAGGTAATAACAACATGCAATTGTGTATCGAGATTCGTATCGTTTGAACCATAGATGAAAGTAGGCAGACATAAAAAATCAGGAAAATCATTACCATCCCAGCACGATATGCCAAAGGCATATAACGAGGGCCTAAAGGCCGAGATGGCGGTGGGTATGGGAGGGGGTGTAGGGGGGGATTTCCCCCGGAATTTTTTTGAAAATCTAATGCTCTGAGAATGATTCTGAAGCATCCTGAAGCCTTATAGTATGATTTTCAAGTTGCCTAATTTTGTCATTATTTTGAAATGATAATTAAAAATTTAGACCCTCAGACTCAGAGCAAATTTAGTGGATGTTGATGACACATAAAACTGTTTTATTAATAGTTCTTTGGTACAACCTATATTGTATGTTTTGAATAAATTGAAGGGGAAAAATAGCAATGCACCAGTACATGTAATTGCATACCCTGTCAAATAGTTTTGGTCAATTTCAATCAGAAAAAATTACACAAACATGCCAACAAGGGTGGTAATAGAATAGCTCCTTACTATGTCGAAATAGGGATGTTTGTTGAAAGACACAGACTGTTTCATGATGCTGAAATTTAGTTTGATTACAATAATGATATTTCCTATTTCTATGATTCACCTACAGGCTACATGTAATTTAAGACAAAAAAAAACATTTAAAACAACATACCATTTATATTACTCTATATATCAGCTTCACATGTTGATTTCTTTCTTTAAAATGTCACTTTCAAATGCAATTTCAAGTTCAAATTATTTACATCCAAATTATTTACATCCAACATCTACTCTCTAAACATCTAGTCACTCAGCAAGCTTAGCTGATTGGTTCTCATTTATTTTGTCTTTGATGTTTTCTGCAACCTTATGCACACCAACTTTCTTATGAGAGGTATTTCTATCAGATGTGTCCAACTTCAGTTTTTTTTGCATTTTCCTCAACTGTATCGCTATGGTCATCCAGCTTCCTTTTATATCGCATGTAGGCAGAATCTAGGTGGTATACAATGGCTTCATCTACAGGATCTCTCTTTACATCTTCTCTGTAGAAGAGTTCTAATGATGTTGTGTTTTTCGATGCCAGTTCATACTTTACACTCTGTATAGCACTGTATGTATCAATACTCATTCGGTTGGATCTTGCACTGATAAGGTCATTCATAACACTGAAAGACTGCTCCACGTGAGGTCCCGAGAATAAGCTTCCAAGGAGGAGGCAGATTTCCTGTAGATAACTCCTCAGTTCGGGTCTTGTCTGCATGTCTGTATGTATGTTGTCATCAAGCTTTTCTACATACATGTCGAAGTTGGCACAGAATTTCTGAACAGAGTTATGGATGTGGTGGCACACATCTCCATCAATGTCTAGCAGATGTGGAACAGCTTCATGTAGTAATGTTTCAAATCCAGATTTCTTACCACGCATATAATTGGTTGAGTCACACAGGAGAGAAACAAGCTGCTTCGAGATAATGATGCCTTCATTTACAAATACTTCACAGACATGTTGAAAAACAAGTGGCGTGGAACTATAGCGTTTCACAACGACGCGCCCCTCCTTACTATGTCGAAATAGGGATGTTTGTTGAAAGACACAGACTGTTTCATGATGCTGAAATTTAGTTTGATTACAATAATGATATTTCCTATTTCTATGATTCACCTACAGGCTACATGTAATTTAAGACAAAAAAAACATTTAAAACAACATACCATTTATATTACTCTATATATCAGCTTCACATGTTGATTTCTTTCTTTAAAATGTCACTTTCAAATGCAATTTCAAGTTCAAATTATTTACATCCAAATTATTTACATCCAACATCTACTCTCTAAACATCTAGTCACTCAGCAAGCTTAGCTGATTGGTTCTCATTTATTTTGTCTTTGATGTTTTCTGCAACCTTATGCACACCAACTTTCTTATGAGAGGTATTTCTATCAGATGTGTCCAACTTCAGTTTTTTTTGCATTTTCCTCAACTGTATCGCTATGGTCATCCAGCTTCCTTTTATATCGCATGTAGGCAGAATCTAGGTGGTATACAATGGCTTCATCTACAGGATCTCTCTTTACATCTTCTCTGTAGAAGAGTTCTAATGATGTTGTGTTTTTCGATGCCAGTTCATACTTTACACTCTGTATAGCACTGTATGTATCAATACTCATTCGGTTGGATCTTGCACTGATAAGGTCATTCATAACACTGAAAGACTGCTCCACGTGAGGTCCCGAGAATAAGCTTCCAAGGAGGAGGCAGATTTCCTGTAGATAACTCCTCAGTTCGGGTCTTGTCTGCATGTCTGTATGTATGTTGTCATCAAGCTTTTCTACATACATGTCGAAGTTGGCACAGAATTTCTGAACAGAGTTATGGATGTGGTGGCACACATCTCCATCAATGTCTAGCAGATGTGGAACAGCTTCATGTAGTAATGTTTCAAATCCAGATTTCTTACCACGCATATAATTGGTTGAGTCATACAGGAGAGAAACAAGCTGCTTCGAGATAATGATGCCTTCATTTACAAATACTTCACAGACATGTTGAAAAACAAGTGGCGTGGAACTATAGCGTTTCACAACGACGCGCCCCTCTGTGTCAGAGAAATAGCTGACGAGTATAGTCAAGACTTTCATGTGGTTATTACAGAAGCACTCATCAACATTTATTGAGAAATAGGACGTTTTCAAGTCATTGACCAATCTTTTGTGGAGAACGACGCCAAGCCCTTCACAGAGTTTGTATGAAGCAGTGGTTCTCTCCATAGAAACATTCTCCAATATTGGTGCATCTCTTGAGACAAATTTGCACAAATTGATCAGCTCGGGAACAATTGACAGCGGAAGGGAGTGCTCAGCAACAAACGAGAGAAAGAGAGCCTCCATTGTAATTTTCCGATCCATTGTTGAAATTATAGCTTTGGTTACAGGCTCAATCACTGTCTCTTCTGGATGAACAGCAGAACAGTTTGTGGCAACACCATATGGAACTTGGAAGAGAACAGGATTTCGTTACAGTTTACCGGTACAGGCGGAGTGGTACAGTCATTTTTTGATTTAACAGCTACAAACAATGAGGGCAACTTCTCAGTTGTTTTCTTGATATCCCTCATCTTTCTGTGTTTATCTTTCTTTGAGTGATTCTTGATGTCAGATTTCCCAGAAGATGCATACTTCAACTTATCACAACAACACTCGCAAATTACGTAACCAGCAATGTCACCATGTTCATCTCTTTCTTCCAACCATACCCAACGGAATTTATTCTTTACATCCTTTTCTAAAGATTTTAGGTCTACAGACCGATCTACAACCTTATGCATGCTTAAATTTGGTTTGAACGCCTGTATCGATGACCGTATCGTCAGTGCTGTATCGAAGTCGCATCGATGTATCGTTACACCCCTACTCTCCAGAGTACATTTGTGTTAGGGTCCTGGCTGGGGTTGGGGTTATATATGGGGTTAGGGTTATGGCTAGGTATAGGGTTATAGCCAGGATTATGGTTAGGGTTACGGAACAGACTTTTGGGGAATCCAGAGTCCAAAACGTATCCAAATCGACCTGTTCCAGAAATGTCTTCACAAAATTTCCGCTTATATATATATAATATATCTATTATATATTTTGGGAAATCTGTCTGTCTGTGTGTGTGTCTGCTGTTCGCGAGGGAACCTAGCTCCGATTCGGACGCACCCGTTTCGCGGGCCAGGCTCATTCCTCTTCCTGGGACCGATAGAATGCCCATCGAATTCCAACAATCATTACCAGAGTCGGATATCGGTATGAGTACACATCGCTTGCAGTTCTCAATTAATTGAAACTATTTTATATCCATTCACGTAACCGTAAACCATTTTAATATTTTCTATTTTTAAATTGAATGAACGGGAGTCAGCGTATACCGTCCAACTCCCCAACCTTGCTGCCCCTAAGTCGATGATTTTGGTATCATAATTTCGGAACAGAACTATTTAAGGTTTTGTATTGGTTTCCCATATAGTATATAGCATAAGTTCGTTTCTATTATGTTGTATTCAGATCTGACCATTTACAAACTGTCTCCTTATCATCTGTATGTGTCACAAGTGAAAATGTATGAGTTTATTGTCCGATTGTTGACATCGCCGATTGTTTATTTGCATTAATTGGCCGACACGTAATGTAAAGTGTTTATATTGCGAAGAGCCGATAACGTCATTACACGTTCGTTGTCTATTCGTAAAATATACATAAATATGTGTTAAAGTGCAGACTAATTCACCACCCTCGTGTATTCAAGAATATGAATCACACCAAAATTAAAGCGAAATGTATATGGAATGTGTAGGTATATGCTGACATGTACATATCATTCCCCAAATGCTTCAATATCATGACAATCTATTAGTTATTATAACAACACCCCAAAGTGTTCGCAATTTCGCGATATAGGCAACGGAGCCAACATACTATTATTATGCGCTATTTCGTTGTTGCAAAATGGGCCGAACGTTCAATGTAATGTGGAATTATTACCTGTATTATACCTCAGCAACCAGTTGTCATATATGTAATATAATATATAATTGTCCCTGGATAGATTTGGGAGGACTATAATAATCAGCATGTCCATCCGTCCGAGATGGTTTCTTATTGATAACTTTAGTATTAGTTAACTAACTCGTAAGTGACATGTCCGTGATATTTCTACAATGTATAGTAGATATTAATTTATCCAAATATGATTTCATAGAGACGTGAGAAATTAATGAATTGTCCCGTTATGCAGAAGGATAAAGCAGGACGCTCTCTAAACTAGTCAGTACGATACACGTAATTTGTTGGATGACATATGTGACTCAGTTCGCCATAACATTAACAAGCTGAGCAACGTGGTCGCCATGTAAGGAGTACATGTAGTATTTTGTATATATCTATTGGATAAATAAAGGGATATACTGTGGACTAATGTACTCACCAAGCCACCAATAAATTCCAAGGGCTGGCATTTTTTTTCCCATATTCTCAGTGTTCAATAGGTCGGTATACTATACAAAGTTATGCATTGGATTCATTATGTTAAGCCATCGTGAATTTGTCCTTGCTTGCTTTTAGAGATGGGCGGTTAACCGTGGAATCAGTTCGGTTTCGGTTGTCGGGAAAAACCGGAAATGATAACCGTGGTAAGTTGGGAAAACCCGTAGTTTCGGTTGTCACAACTTCCTGTAATCATGGCAAATGGAAAGGGGATTTAATTAATTTAATTTAATTCAGGTAACGTAAGTTAACAGGTGAGTATCAAGTACGACCAACACCAACCTCTGATCTCCGAAGCGAATTAAACTCATGCGGGGATATTGAAAGTAAAATTACCGAGAAAACTATAGTCCGATTCTCCTAACGCGGCCGCAGTGCTTTATGTGTAAACAGTGTGACGTCACGCGATGATTTATACAGACTATAATTCAGCGAAGCACGTGTATTGCACATGCATTCGCCAACACGGGAAACACACATCAAAATTTCAAAAACGCCGCCGAAAAACAGAATAACGTATATAATTTACGCAGTTGAGAAGACATATTTGGTACTATAGTTTGAATACGATGTGACATTGATTGCCCGTAGCCTATCAGAATAATACTCGACCAAAGTGTTGGTACATTCCATGGGCAGTAACTCTAATCATAACTATACACATTATATCTTAGTCACACACATTAGTTTTATGCCAATATAAATGATCATTATATTATTTCACACTTATGATCATATGATGCTGAATTGCAGTCATACACAATACACAGACTCACTTGCATTCTAGCACTGCCACTCGACATGGACATTAACAATATAATAGTAACAATATGATACATAATTTACAATTATAAAAGGACATGTACCTCACAAGTTATGGTGATAAAATTGGTGTGTTTTCTTTGTAATATGATGAAGCATAATTAGATTTTGTTCACATTAGTCATTTTTATTAATAAAAACCGAAACCGAGACTCAACTCTTTTTCCACAACCGAAACCGAAACCGAGGCAAATTTTCACAACCTCCCATCTCTACTTGCTTTATGTATTTATGGACCTTAAACCGACCTCTTACAAGTATCGACAATTGTAGAGTATATTCGGAATGCATTGAGATAGCAGAACGGGACAACTTATCTTCATTTCTAAAAAAAACACTGTTATCATAATATTGACAGGGAGGGGTGTTCAATGTTCAAATTCTCTCCAATCGCGACCAAACTTTAATGGAATGCATGGTCTACCTGACACCTCGATATCGATGCCGTGAACATTTAGTAAATCGGTGTAAAATTGACCGAGTTACCGTTGAAAAAATTAATCACCCCCACTCTCCCTCTCTAATTGAGGAACATAGCTAATAGAGGGGCAAAATATTTATTGCATTTTCCAGATGAGAAGAGTGATTCAGACCGAAATGTTCCACTTAAAAGTGTTTTGTCACAGCCGTTACCAATGTATGGCTGGGACAAAACAATCCGATATTTTTCCTGCCAAATCAAAACGGGCGAATGAAGGACCGATGTTAAAGGTGCATTATCTCTTTGTAAACATGTATTATTTAGTTACTGGGGTATAAACTATTAGAAATGAATTGAAGACTCCTGTCCGGAAATTATTCTATCGATTAATATAGATTTTATTTTGAATATTTTCTGGTAAAAAAGGGTGTAAAATTTGCGAATCCAGATAAAACTAAATTGAAGACAGGATGTGATGGGTAGTATCTATATGCAACTTTAGTGAGATTTTCTAAGTTTTTTTTTTTGCGAATGAGTATAGAATGTTGCACGGACATTTATTATATATACTATCACCGTCATAATCAAGTAATAATATTACCACCAGAAGGGTGCTTGGCTTTTATTATACTCTGTCTCCAACATGATCGAGTAATACTATTACAACTGATAATATTATAAGTAGGGAACTACATTGTGCATCATGGTTTATACATCAGGCATGTTCGGGATCACTTCCAGTTCATAAACTAGGTGGATACATACACAAAGTGCATACATGTAGTCAGTCACGAGAAAGCTTGTGCACGGGATTATTTTTCTGATTAATTATTTTCTTTTAATTATTTAATATATAATTTCCATATAAGGCCATATAAGCTTAATAGTTTGTTTCTCAGGGATTTTTTTTTCCAAAGTGATGAGGGAGGCAGTTATTTATATTTATTATTTTTTTGAAATTAATTTTGTGGTGAGGCAGGTATTTATATATATAATATTTATCGGAGTCCCATATTAAGGAATAATACTGGATATGAGGAATAATACTGGATATGGGCAATATACTGAAGCAGGGAAGCTGACCATCATATATCCCCTTAATAATCTAGATTTGTAATAAAGTTGTATAGAGGAAACAGTTTGAGTTATTCACTCATGGCAGAAGATGTGGAAACTACATCGGTGAAATTTGATGTAACTCAGGGTGACCACCAGCCAGATCAAGCTTTATTGGAAGGAGTTCCACTGGACAACACATGCATTGATAATATTAAATCACAACAATAATTTATGAAATAAAAGGTTTATTTTCTAATTAATCACAGACTTTCATAAAAATCTTGAAGTTTGGAATAGTGCTGATCCACAAACCAGAGTGCATTACATACAATAGCCACACATTGCCGACCCACACTGTCAACGCTAACCTTTCCAAAAGCCCACTTTGTTTTCAACCAGTCAATGAATGAATTGCACAATTTGTTACGTTTGTTTTTCACATTTGTCTTACTGGGCAACACCACAGGTACATGTAACAAATATTTTATTACTTACTATAAAAAAAGAAAGGTATGCCATTCTGGCGGCCAAATTTAAATTTGGTTTGCCGCCTTGGCCGGCGGGGGTTAATCTGCACCGATTTAATTCGGGTAAACGGCTAAATATACAATAACTTACGTATACATGCAGTACAATATGCGATTACCACTGCATATGTTGCTTATTTCCTTGTTCCAATCAAAAGTGTATGTATTTGATATCTTAGATGATTTTATATAAGTGACAAGTCAATATTTTGTCCGTATATTCACAGTGAATTGTAGCTGGCCGCTGATTGGTTGAAATAAAAAAATACCTCTTTATTTTTTTTCCGTATGTCACATGACTTTTGTTGATACACAAAACGACATGCTGTCAAATATGGACGCTCGAAGTTGCAACCAGAAAGTAAGTTCAAATTTCCCGCAAATAATCCAGAAATAGCTCGGCCAATCGGTGAACATCAATAATTCACTGCGGGTTCAAGATGAAATACGGATGGATTCCCGATCAAGGTGCAATGTTTTATCGTTGTAAACAGTTAGTAATACCAAATATTGTCAAATTCAAGCAGAGAGGGCACAAGGTAGCACATTTCGTATACTAATGTGTTTTTTAACGTAAGTCATAAAACATTTTGCCATTTACCCGAACAAAATCGGTGCACATTAACTCCTACACGGCCGAATCAACAATGGCTGCTCAATCTTGCCACCAGATTGTCAGGCCTTCTATGTATATAGTATATATATTAAAAAAAAATCACAAGCGCCTGTGGGCAACACCACCTCCTTGCAACTTGTCATCAGCACCGAGAATACATCAACTACTTCTCCCGATTTATTCTCTGGTACATCTTCTTTGGTCACTCGAATTTGAAAATATCGTCCGAAAAATTGCGTGACTTCAGAAAACATGATGATTATCATGATCATGATGTCTCCTGCAACTGTGTCAAAGTCCCCCGTTTTCGTTTTTGAAACAACCAGGTCAAAATCATCGTCAATGTCTTTCGTGGACATGAAATCATCAGCCATTTGAGGAACAGTTTTTGATCTGTTGTCTGATATAATTGTCCATTTGCCTTCCGACGCATTCTGCACGATACAAATGTTCACCAAAGTCGCCATTTTGTTATTATTTTAAACAGGAAGTTCGTCAGAATTATCCGCCCTTGTTTGTGAATGTAAAGTCCGGATAGATTTGCAGTCCGGATAGATTTGCAGTTTGCGTAAAGTTTCAAGACAAAGTTATCGGTCTGGGGCGGTTCGGGACATGCGGTATTTATATATTTATTATTTTATAGGTGCCAATAAATAAGGGGGAGGCGCAGGTTTTTGGGGGACGCGGCGATCCCTGAGAAACGAACTATTAAGTGTGTATGGCCTAATATAAAGATTGTTAGTGTTCATTAAAAATTAAATATTCGATGGAAGTATAAAATTTCTGGTATTTCAGAAATTTAAATCCTAGTTAATAACAAGGTTATTATTTGTTTAGTTTGATATCGGCAAAGACATATCAGCCCTCGGTAACTTCATATCAGCCTTTGACCTCTAAATATTTAGGGATGAAAGAGTTAACCCCTTGTATGACACTGCTGAAAATAGAAGTGAGTTTGTTCGTATCTCTCTAATTTTTTTAATTGCCCCTATAGTACTTGCACTCTGATATCATCAGCGGAGTGGTTGGCGTGTTTAAAATCTCCAACCACAGGCAGGTGTATATCCCCATTGTCCGTGTCATTGGATCAAATTGAATCTCGATTATTTGCATGGCCCAAGTGCAGCATCAGGACGTGCAATTTGATAAAAGGTATAGAATTATTAGTTCCTAGTGCAGTAGCATAAGACTTGGGCGTGGATCAATTACGGTTTTATTTACCTTCCTAGATAAAGTATTATCTGCTATTTTCTTGTTAAGAATCTCATTGTCATTCTGTAAAGACTGAAAGAACAAAAGATATTATAATGAAATGAAAATAATTTTGATACTAAAGAATGTGATCTAATTTTCATAAGTGATATCAAAGAAAAAGATCTTTGCATATTATTTAACCCTTTATTCTCTTAATATGTGAGGCTCCCTATGGAGACTCACATATGTAAGAGAATGCATTGGCACAGGACTTGAGCTTCCTGAAATTTTGTGAAAACCCTGTGCCAATGCACAACAACAAAGAGCCATAACTCTGGTAAAAATTGGCGGGCAGAACCCAAATTTGAACTTGACACGAATATTTGGCTAGTAAACTCACATAACAAATTTCAGTTCATTCAGTTCAGACTTACTAAAGTTATCATCCGGAAACGAAAATGAGTGCAATTCCAATGAAAGGGTAAATTGTAATGAATTTCGGAACAAAATTGATGGCTCCCATCTAGAGGTAACCCCAAAGATCCATATGAAGTTTGTTGATGATCAGATGAGGGAGGTGGCCTGCAGGGTATGCCGAATGATTTTGTCATACAAAGAGTAAAATCCAAAATGGCTACTGGTGGCCATGTTTTCAATAGACAAGACAGTCAATGACTGTGGGGTCGCTCACCAGACTGCAAAGACTGATAAGACTGGGACTCTGGAGACCAAAACAGTCTGCACTTTTTATAATCACTTTAAAAGAATTAGATTTAAACAGGATATATGTGGCTAGAGAGACTGTAAGTAGATTGGTGAAAATCAACCTTGAAATTGCCAACTGTACACTACTGATCACCCCCCCCCCCCCCCCCCCCCCCCCCTCCTCCAGCTCAACAAGTCCCCTCCTGACCGGGCACCAGATTCCCAAGTCTTAGGTTGGAATTTCACAACCGACACCTCAAACTTTCTCAATTTGGAAATTTCCAATCTCACAAGCGCCTATTTCTAAAACCATTTAGACATGTTTAAAGCCCAATTATCCATGGACCCAAAACACAATACATGTATGTCAGACCAATCAGTCAGGTGGTTCCAAGGTAGATGTTTTATGAATTTGGTATTTCAATGATTTTATTAGACACAAAAGTGTTAACTCCCAATAGCCTGCCATTTCTTGACAGGTTGACCTCATTTTAACAAATCTGAATCTCAGTCACTAAAGGATCCTCCCGATTCATCCATACTATATGTAAGCTAAATAGTCCAAACTCTCTTGAAAAGACATTTTAAGAATTACTTTCGAGACATATAGTTATGTCCCTGGTCCCACCCTATTTAACCTGGTGACCCCATCTGAATAAATTTGAATCCCAGACACCAAAGAACCCTTCATACATATCATAAATATCAGTAAAATAGACCTGATGGTCCTTGTGAAGGAAGCATATTAAGAGGGAAACTGTCCTACACTTGGTCCCTATTTGATCAGGTGACCCCATTTAAAAAAATCTGAATTGCAGTCAAGGAAGAACATTCCATTCTATATAAGCCAAATAGGTCTTGCAAACATATTTTAAGAATTACTATGCAGTGAAATAGTTAAGTCTCTGGCTCTGCCCTTATTTGACTTTGTAATCCCATTTTCACAAATCTGATAAGGATAAGATTTAAGTTCCCCAGTTGAAGTTGGTGATATTCACCCATTGGGCACCTCATTTATGAATTTTATCTTCTGCAAATTAGGGGATATAGAAACTTCCTAGAAGGGAAATTTAACTAACAACAATGGAAATTTGATATTATAGATACTTCCCAGAAGATGAGGCCTAAGCAGAATGAGGTCTCCAGAGGGTAAATTTTGTGATGCTAGCCCAATGTGCGGGATAGCATCACAAAAACAGTGTCTGTTCCTACATTGTGCATGCCTGGCCTCAAGCAACACAATGTATTATACAATCAAGCCTTGAAATAGTGTGAAAGTGTGTCTGTCATTTGCAGAATGAGGTCCCCAGAGGGTGAATTTAGTGATGCTATCCTGCACAGCGGGCTAGCATCACCAAATTCACCATCTGGGGACCTCATTCTGCTAGGGCCCCAAACTGCTATGGCAGACCTAGGATAAGATTGAAGTTCCCCAGTTGAAGTTGGTGATGTTCACCCATTGGGCACCTCAATTATGAATTTATCTGCTGCAAATTAGGGGATATAGAAACTTCCTAGAAGGGAAATGTAACTAACAACAATGTTAATTTGATACTATAGATACCTCCCAGAAGATAAGGCCTAAGCAGAATGAGGTCTCCAGAGGGTGAATTTGGTGATGCTAGGCCGCTGTGTGGGATACCATCACTAAATTCACCCTCTGGGGACCTCATTCTGCAAATGACATTAGTCCTGATATGAAGAATACATGAGAGATTGGGAATTAATGACTTCTAGCAGATCTGAAGGAATGTTTATAAACATATCAAGATTGACATGATTGTGTCGGCATATGTAAACAACAAGGGTGCTTCATTGATAACACCATTAATCTCAATTAATTTATGAATGACATGAATACACTCCCTGGGGACTCTGCCTATAGCTACAGAAGAGTTGCCTTGTAATGGGAATGCACAGATACTAGTAATAAAAGAAATTTACTGAACATTTCTGTACATCTGTCTGTTCATCTTTTCTCCCAAACCCCTGATTTCAGAGGTACCTACTCTACCCCCATCCCCCCCCCCCCTTCTGTTCATCTTTTCTCCCAAACCCCTGATTTCAGAGGTACCTACTCTACCCCCCCCCCCCCCCCCCCCCCCCCGAAGATGTAATGTTACAAGTTCTTCAAAATTTTAATTAAATGTTTTTTAATTTATTTAAATAAAAAATACTTTATTTACCCGTGAGTTAGGAGATGAGATAGGGTGGAATGCTGTTGGTTGGGGCAGGGTGGGGTTCTGGGTCATGTGGAGGGGGGTGATAATTTGTTTTGTATGTTATATTGATCAAAGAGTTTCTGAATTTTTTATTATTTTTTGGGGAATTATGGCCCTGGCTCCACCCCTATTTGACCCAGTGACCCCATTTGAACAAATCTGAACCCCAGTCATTCAATGACCCCACATACCAAATATAGACTAAATCGGCATAATGGTTCTTGACAAGAATTCGTTATAAGAATTACCAAGGAGGAATATAGTTATGGCCCTGGTTTCGCAACTGTTTGACACAGTGACCTCATTTGAACAAATCTGAATGACAATCACCTAGGGAACATCCACACCAAATATGATCAAAATGCAAAAATGTAATTTTTTGGTTTTTAGAGTTATGTCCCTGGCTCTGCCCCTAATTGACCCAGTGACCCAATTTGAACAAATCTGATTCCCAGTCACCCAAGGTCCCTCAGTACCAAATATAAGCTAAATCGGCCCAATATTTTTGTAGAAGAAGTCATTGTAAGAATTACTATGAGTTATGGCCCTGGTTTCTCAACTAATTGACCGCGTGACCTCATTTGAACAAATATGAACACCAGTCATCCAAGGACCCTCCATACCAAATATTAGCTAAATCGGCACAATGGTTATGGACAAGAAGTTGTAAGAATTACTGTGGAGGAATAGAGTTATGGCCCTGGTTTCATAACTATTTGACCCAGTGACCTCATTTGAACAAATCTGAATGAGAGTCACCTAGGGAACATCCACACCAAATATGAACCAATTCGGTATGATGGTTTCAGAGGAGAAGATGTTTTTTTTAAAGTTGACGGACGGACGACGGACGAGGAGTGATGACTATAGCTCCACCGGAGACTTCGTCTCAGGTGAGCTAAAAACTGTTTGAATTTGATAGCTCCCATCTAGATGTGATACTAAACATGCCTGTAAATTTTCAACACTAATAAAAATTAATAAATGCCGGTTGCAGGGTGTGCTGATGGATTCATCGGTGAAATCCAAGATAGCTGTTGGTGGTCATTTTAAAAAGAATTTCAGATATAATTGATGGCTCCCATCTAGAGGTCACCCGAAGATCCGTATAAAGTTTGGTGATGATCGGATGAGGGAGGTGGCCTGCAGGGTGTCCCGAAGGATTAAGTCATACAAAGTAAAATCCAAGATGGCCACTGGCAGCCATGTTTTCGAACGAAATATATTTCGGGAACATTTTATGGCTACCATCTAGAGGTCACCCTAAAGATCCATATGAAGTTTGTTGATGATCGGATGAGGGAGGTGGCCTGTATGTGCCGAATGTTTTCCATAGAAAATTGTTTGAATTTGATAGCTCCAATCAAGAGGTGATTCTAAATATGCCTGTAAATTTTCAAAACAATTCTCCAACAAGAGGTACGCTGTCGCGTGGCATTTGCCCCCGACCGTAGCAATTCGGATTAAGCATGGACGGTATCACCATACCAAATATCAGCTAAATCTGCCCAGCGGTTGCTGAACAATAATGCAAAATGTTTGTACGGAGGGACAAAAGTGAATTTTCTAAGTAAAAAAAAGGCCATAACTCTGGTGAAAATGGGTGGACGAAACCCGCGCTATGCATGTGGCTGTTCCCCCATGCTGCTCTATCACCATACCAAATATCAGCTAAATCTGCCCAGCGGTTGCTGAACAATAATGAAAAATGTTTGTACGGATGGACAAAATTGAATTTTCTAAGTAAAAAAAGGGCCATAACTCTGGTGAAAATGGGTGGACGAAACCCACGCTATGCATGTAGCTGTTCCCCCATGCTGCTCTATCACCATACCAAATAACAGCTAAATCTGCCAAGCGGTTGCTGAACAATAATGCAAAATGTTTGTACTGATGGACGTACGGACGGATTTCTAAGTTGAAAAAAGGGCCATAACTCTGGCAAAAATCATCAGATCATACCCAAATTCGCACTTGACATGTATTTTCATATAACTGATCCACATAAATACGGGATTTGCAATCGTACCACCAAAGCTCACGCTATCATCTGGAAACGCAAAACAAACAAGAGAAAAATTTAATTTTCTAAGTAAAAGAAGGGCCATAACTCTGGTGAAAATGGGTGGACGAAACCCGCGCTATGCATGTAGCTGTTCCCCCATGCTGCTCTATCACCATACCAAATATCAGCTAAATCTGCCCAGCGGTTGCTGAACAATAATGTAAAATGTTTGTACTGACGGACAAAATTAAATTTTCTAAGTCAAAAAAGGGCCATAACTCTGGTGAAAATGGGTGGACGAAACCCGCGCTATGCATGTAGCTGTTCCCCCATGCTGCTCTATCACCATACCAAATATCAGCTAAATATGCCCAGTGGTTGCTGAACAATAATGCAAAATGTTTGTACGGACGGACCTACGGACGTATGGATGTCGACTATATACCCGCCGACTTCAAGTCGGGGGCATAATAAATGCGGGCTGCAGGGTGTGCCAATGGATTCAAATTTTAAATCCAAGATGACTGCTGGTAGCCATTTTTTTTTTTTTAAACATATTTCTGAAAAAATGAATGGCTTCCATCTAGAGGTCACCACGAAGATCCATATGAAGTTTGGTGATGATCAAATGAGGGAGGTGGCCTGTGGGGTGTGCCAAATGCTTTAGTCATGCAAAGAATAAATTCCAAAATGCTGCCGACAGTCATGTTTTTATTTGAAAATTTATCAAATTTGATAGATCCAATAGAGGTGATCCTAAACATGCCTGCAAATTTTCAAAACAATTCTCCAATAAAAGCAGGTCGCAGAGTGTCGATGAATTCAAATCTGAAATCTAAGATGGCTGCTGGTGGCCATGTTTTTTAACAAATTGAAGACAAAATTTTGACGGCTCCCATCTAGCAGTCACACTGAAGATCCACATGAAATTTGGTGATGATTTGATGAGAGATGTGACCTGTAGGTTGTGCTAACAAAAATTGTTGATGGGTGGATGGACGACTGATACCACCAACCCATGGCAATAGCTTAAACATGGCTTTGTCAAGTTGAACTAAAAATCAATCACAATTCAAGGAAGGAGCTGCAAGAAATTACAAAAGACTGAGAAGCACATTATTTCTGTAACCTTCTGTAACCTCACCTTCATTTTGGTTTTAGCAGAATTAAGCTCAAGAGAACAAACATCTTTCTCATTTTTCACCATCTCATAACTCTGCTTCAAATTCTTCACTTCTATCTTGAGTTTTTGTTTTTCATGAGCATCCTTCCGCCTGGCTTCATCAAAGTCACTTCTCTCTGTCTTATCTACGGGTCTGTATGAATAAAGAGCACCGATTAACCCTTTCTATCCTAAATAGATTCTCCCACTCAAGTTATAAAAGTATAAATTGGAATGGACTATATTTGTTGTCTGGAGGGGTGTTCAGGAAAAATAAGCAGAAGAAATATAATAAGTGCAGAATGTGCATGTCTGCTTGAGTTTTTGTATTTCATGAGCATCCTTCTGCCTGGCCTCATCAAACTAACTCCTCTCTTTATTACCTGTGGGTCTGTATGAATAAAGAGCACTGGTTAACCCTTTCTTTAGTAAATGGATTCCCCACTCATTTGTAAAAGAATACATTGGAATGGACTATTATTCATCTGGAGGGGTGATCAGAAAATATATGCAGATGACAGATAATAAAAGTGCAGAAGGAGTCCTATTTATTGGAGGGAAATGTTCAAATGAGTTATGGTTGTTGGTTGAATTTATAATCTGAACAATTCCTATGGTTTATCAATGAGTATTTAGTACAGAAAGGGCTAAGCCAAATAAAATTAATGTTCTGTTTCTCAGTCTCTTTATGTCCAATATGGGCAGACAGGTTAATATTCCCACTTTTTATAACCAAAATATTGCAGCAGCCAAGTTTGTATATATTACTTATTTTCAATGGGCAATAAAAAGCACCCAGCAGGCCATATATAAATAAATAACAGTTTTGTATAGCGTAAAATCCACCGAAGTGCTCTGAAACGCTTGATTTTTATGAGGGGACAGGAGCTTGAGAACATTAACTTGGTTTAGCCTTAGATGAACGAATATTGCTTCCACAATCGACAAAACAGAAATTAAATGGTGAATTGGAATAGTGACATTTATATTTCATGTATTGACATTAATAATATTATAAAATTTTAAAGAACAGGGTCATTTTAAATCATCATTTATTTATTTTTTATCCTAAATAGGAAGAATATACTTTATTCATGTGTAATTTTGTGGCCTTGAAGAAGTTACAATATTCCCTCACAATTACATGGCGCCATGCAAATTTGAATTCAAATGTTTTTCAAAATGTGCTCAGATATTAAAATTTACAAACAAGTTTCTCTGTAGAATCACAATATATTCTATAGAAGAGGCAACACAATTATGTCAAAACCAATATCAAGAAAGAACTTTCATTTCTTACATACACAAGTGTATATTCCTATTTCAAACGAAAGGCAAATAGAAATTTTGGATAACCATGAATATACAAAACATTAAAAGACCCAATTGCATTGATATGAGTTTCTCTGCTGTTAGTTGGGCAACTGCTATTTTATAGCCTGGTTTACGAACCGAACCCATCCTGCAACTTTTTTCCCCAGACTGTGAAAAAAAATTAAAACTTGTTATTCTTGGATTTTCATCACTTTGACTCAAATAGGAAGCATAGTTTACGGGAGTCTTTTTTTTTTTTTGCTTTATCCTTTTTCCCACCAAATTAATTAAATTTTATTAGAAGAAATACCTCAGTTTATTTCTATGAGGTGAATAATATATAACTTTTGTCGATTGTTTGGGCAGTGATCAATATTGTTTTTGTTATTTTTAGCATCTAAATGTTCATAAACCAGGCTGTAATATTGTTGTGGCTGTATTATGTTCTTCTCTTTTGTGATTCACTAATTTCAGGAGACTAATCTTAAGAGCTTCTGGCATGTGTTATTTGTATGGAAATAAGTTGATGGTGCTGGTAGAACAAGATAAACACTTACGATTTGTTTGAGTTTTGAAGATTAGAGAAATCGTTATTTCTCCTCTGAAAGCCAGGCTGGGTATTTTGGTGTGGAGACATCGCAGATGATGCAAATCCAGACTGTGATGACCCAAACCCTGACTGTGACCCGAATCCTGACTGCTGGCCAAAGCCTGACTGCTGACCAAACCCCAGCTGAGGATTTCCGTTTCTGTTATTAGTATTTGCCACCCCGTAGTTACCGCCACTTTGCGCCTGTGGCATCTGACTCATCAGACTGGGCACATTTGATTCATGATGCGGCTCAGTTTTATCAAATTTCTCTTTCACTAGTAATCCTTGTTCTTTAAGAATTTCTGACAAATCACGACGTGTTTTGTCTTCATTGACCATATATAACCTGGCATAGTATCCTGAGCCATCTTTGAAGGGTCGGGTTGGTTCCGCAATGAGTACTTTGGCTGAAGCAATTCCAGATAGGAACTGTATTCCCTGCAATAGATTCTTACATATTTAATTTGCTCTTAATTCACATAATTTTGACATAAACATAACTAGAGGTGTGACTGTCCCAATGGGACTACGGATACCCCCCTGATTTTAAAATACTAAGATGTTTCATATGTCAGTAAACATTTAGTTAAAATAATAAAATAACAGTTCCCATTGCAGGTGTACAACCATAACCCTAATCTTAAACCTATTGACCGAAAAATGTAGGAATAAAAGCTTGGACAACATTATGCATGTTGCGAAACAATTTCTAAGTCAAACAAGAGGTGTGTACTCGAGTGCTAGCATACCCCCACCGTGGCAAATTCAACCCGCATTATCCGTAAACTCAACCAAAAAGATTTTTAACTTTAAAGAAAAATTCGGACTAATAATATCGATATGGTGTCACAAAAAGTACAGAAAAAATTATTCAAATCGGTTCATTTGTTAAAGTTATTAAGTCAGACAGAATTTTCTAAGTCAAAATAAGTCGAAAATGAGGTGTAATGTTACGAAAAACAGTCTGAGCCAATCCCTAGCTGCATCATGTAGAGAGGGTATTGTGAGAATCATGTATACCAAAAATTATTGAAATCGGTTCATATTTGTTAAAGTTATTAAGTCGGAAAGAATTTTCTAAGTCAAAATAAGTCGAAAAAGAGGCATAACTTGAAAAAAAAAAAGTCGGACCGAACCGCAATTAGCATCATGCGGAGAGACCGTCCTAAGGAGATTGCATACAAAAAATTATTGAAATTGGTTCATAGTTGTTTGAGTTATGAGGTCGGACGGACAGACGGACGGACGGACAAACGGACGGAGAAAGCGTGACGGACGGACAGAGCTCGGACAAAAGTATACATGTTACGAAAAATTTCTAAGTCGAAAAAGGGGGATAACTCCACCAAAAATGGTCCGACAGACATCATAATCGCAGGTGCACAGGTTCCCATGGTTATTGATGTCTGTGCCAAGTTTCAAGGAAATTGACCAAAAAACGACTGAGAAAAACTCCGGACAAATTTGTGTCCACGGACGGACGGACGACGGACGGACAAGCTGACTCCAGTATACCCCCCCTAACTTCGTTGCGGGGGGTATAATAATGTTTATTATATGCCTACCCATAAAATAGTGGGAATTTAGATCATTATATTTACCTCTTAGAAGCCACATTGAAATACAATGTCGTTTTTCACTCTAGATGGCGTTATTTCACTGTAGCTTATCAAAATCCAATTGTCGATTGATCATGCAAATGTCATCAGCAAGTCCGCGGTTTGATTGGCTAGCTGCAACTTATCACGCACCATGCAGCTGTGACATGGGATTTTTATATTTTGACTGTGGTGACATGAAGACTTGTTAGTTTCGATTCCGTGTTTCATTACACAAGTCTTGTTGATTTATGCACTTACGATTTCTAGGAACTATTCTTCCTAGTATTGTTCAAATAACTGTACTATTAAAATAAAAAATACTGCATAACTTTGCAACTTTGAGCTTTAATAATGTGCATATAATAAAAAGAATACCTTCAGTATTTTGTTTGAATACCTGAAACATCTCATTTGTGTCTGGAATGAAATATCAAATATTCAATAATTCTCTCCAGACACTCATGAGATATTTACACACTGAACTGCATGGTATATTCATTTTTATTCACAAAGAAGGGATCTATGAGAACCCGTATAAAATTTTATTATTTTGGTACGAAATAGCATAAGTACGTTCTGAACGTAATGTTGACGTCACGCTTGGTCACATGCCTCCTAGCTATACAAAGCTTGTTGACATCATTGGCATTCTCTTTCATCCTCTTACAAGATTCGAGGTGGGATGACGGAGCAGCGGGGAGGGAAATCCAAATTGGGAGGGACATGTGAATTCAGTGTGTAAGTATCTTATTGGAGAATATGTATTTTCTATTTGAAAATGTTATATTCCTGGCAAATATACGTTACACACTGAACTACATGGTAGAATCAACTCATAGGAGGAGGCAGCGAGGAATGACATACTGTTGTATTTCGGTTAAGATCGATTCTTTTGAACCTGCTGGGTAGCAAAAATGGATCCAAAAGGTACCGATTTGCAGATTTGATTGATGATACAAGGTAAAGTAGAGAAAGTGGAAGAATGAGCCCAATGGGCTGAATCTTTGCCCCCCACCCCCCATTTTGAATGTAAGTCAGGCAAACCATTTGGTAGAAATCCCCCAAAGCTCATTTACCTTTAAAATTTTGATGCCCTGCATCATGCCAACAACATACTGCCCACAGGGAGGAACTAAGGTCCTGGTCCTCGCTGTATGAAAGGCAGACAGCCGTCAGACCATACACACACATGTGACTGGTCTTCAGTAATTTTTGCCCTTCCGTCCACATCACTGGCATAGCTCCACTCGACCATGATGTCGAAAGAGTGTATACCTTCTCATACGGTGTGGTGAAAACACTAGTAGCACATGGACCCGGGCCCTTCATCTGTTAAGAACAACAATCAGTGAATAACAAGAAGAAAAATCTTCTTGTTATCAACATATTCTGGTTGTTTTTAGACCCTCATCGTCCACAGCCTGTTCGTCCTTTTCTGGCCATTTGAAGTTGTTCCATCTCGACGGGCACCCACCTTCCAAACAAGGTTTGTTTAGAACAAATCATTCTGGTTGAAATCTCCTTTCTGTGCTCAAATAAGCATTACGAAAGGCCCGAGCACATTTTATGATATCATTAACATGAGTAATTTCACCCTTATATTTGTTAACTGGAATGTTTGATTTGGGTGTGGGGACATTAGCGACACTCTCTTCTACCTCTACGGTAGAGTCTCCCTTTGGGCTGGTTCCTGCTCTGCCTGTCAGGCTTCTAAATTACAACCAGGCTGCCAAGGGTCCCTTTCAGTGCTACAATCAGGGTAACTGAATACACTCGATTGGATCGACAGACTGTGAAGGTAGTTTACAACTCGGGACTCTCCAGACTTTTTCTTCTCAATTGTTTCGATGCCAGAAAACATCTTAGCAATTCTGCAATCATACTCAACTGGTTTCATGTCTGCTTCCCAAATATGTATGCCAATCTGGCCTGGTTCATTGCTTTTTGTTTAGTAACAAATTTGGTCGGATATTACTTCAGACAAATGTTAACTCTATTTTCTTTAGATTAATTACTCCGTTGTAGGTTGGTATTCAGTACCTATCGCAAATATTTAGTAATTACGCAGTTCTACCTTAGTTTCTAAATCCTATAAATGAACGAACTTAGTTTACCAGGGTATTTTCCAACTAGTTCGTCACATTTGGGTTTGCACCTTTCATGCCGACAGTATGTCACAATCATAGTGATGCAGCAATTAAAATCTGAGTTTTCTACGCAAGAAACGAGGACTTGGTATGTTTCCAATCGTGCTTATGTTTGTCACATCCTAGTTCACATCCAGATTGACCATGCAGATAGAAACAATATTTTTCAAAATAAGTAAAATATTTATCTCCTAGAAGTATCTTGCCCACTGAACTATATGGTATATTCCCAATTTAACTAGGAAGGGTTAACTCCCTTGAGTTGAACACGGGTACGAAAATTCTATGGTACATTTTATCATGTTTCATGACCTCCTGTATAACCTCTGACCACGTGATCTCCAAATGTCCATTTAACTCGAAGCCAGATAGCATTCTCTCACTTTTTTCCCCATTAGGACATTCCTCGTGAGCGGGGTGGGTGCACCCTGGGAGGGAGCTCAGAGTTCAGTGGGCAAGATACTTCTAGGAGATATATATTTTACTTATTTTGAAAAATATTGTATCTCCGTCAAAGTTATCTTGCCCACTGAACTATATGGTAAAATATAGAATTTTCTGGCAGGTGGAGGCCACGAGGAAAAATAAACACCTCTATGCACCTCAATCAAAGAACTGGATTGATCTGATAACCTACAATATATACAATATCCCCATAAGCCAATGTATGCAATTACACCATAAGAATAATACATGTTGGCCGACTACCAGAGGGCCCCAAACAAATAGTGGTGACTTGGATTGAAGATCCTGCAAATAAAGTAGATAGTTTCAGTATGAAGGGCTACCCCATGTGTAGACAAATACCATAAGGAAAAAACCAGCCGTATAAGGGACATGAAGAAACAACCAGAGGCAAAGGCCTCAAATTATAAAGGAACCCCCTATAAAAACAATAGAACCAATCCCAAAGTCAATTCATGAGGGGAGTCCTAGTACAAGATCTAGCCCGATGAAAAAACGGCTACAAGCTCAACAAGACAGTCAATGACTGAGGAGACGCTCACCAGACTGTAAAGACTAGGAAGACTGGGACTCGGAAGACCATAAGAGTTAGTACTTGTCATATTAACTTAAAAACAAGTAGTCCTAAAGAGGGACATAGCCTAGAGGGTCTCCGTTGAGTAGTGGGGTGTCCACCTTGAAATATGGTCCAGATCCCCCCACCCCACATAGTCCATAGTCTGCTCCCTCTCAACTGAAGCAAACACACTCCCAAGTTCGTAAAATTCCTTTGCAAATGTTGGAATATTACAACTGATACTTCAAGCTTTCCTAACTGTGGCAAAGTTACAACCTGACATGCTCCCCTTTTTTAATGGTGGACCCCATTCAAACGAATTTTGATCCCAACTCTCCATAGGCCATTTACACCAAATGCCATTTCTTGATTGGTCGAACCCATTTTAACAAATCTGTAACCCAGTCCCAAGTAACACAAGGACCCTCCATACTGGTTACTACATATAGGCTAAATAGGACTGATGGCTCTTGAGGAGCGCCATTTTAAGAATTACTTTGGGGGAAGAGTTATGTCCATGGTCGCACCCCTATTTGACCTGGTGAACCCATTTCAACAAATCTGAACCCAGTCACCCAATGACTCTCTATACCAAAATGTATACCAAATATGCCAAATGGTTCTTGAGAAGATGTTTTAAAGATAACTGATGAGGGAAAGAATTATGTCATTGGCTCTGACCAATTCTGAATCAAATCTGAATCCTAGTCACCCATACCAAATATATGCTGAATAGGCCTGATGGTTCTTGATAGGAAGACATTTTAAGAATTACAATGGATGGACAAGTATACGTCCCTGGCTCCGCCCTTATTTGACCAGGTGACCTCATTTTAACACATCTGTATCCCTGTCACACAAAAACCTTCCATACCAATTATAAGCTAAATAGCCCCGATGATTCTTGAGATGTTTTAAGAATTACTATGGATGGAAAGAGTTAGGTCCCTAGATTCTTGAGAAGATGTTTTAATAATTACTATGGATGGAAAGAGTTAGGTCCCTAGCTATGCCACTTTTTTGACCATGTGATCCCCATTTGAACAGAACTGAATCCCAGCCACCTAGGGACCATCCACACAAAATATGTCTCAATTCTTCATCTCAGGTACACATGTAAGCTAAGAAAAATGCCTCCTTCTTCTCATCCAGTTTCCCATATGTAATCGCCTGAGAAAACAGGTATTTAGTTTTACTGGCCTAACTGTCAGATTCATCATTCACACTTGGCCTTGGGAGTGGAGTTTGTTATCATAAGCAGGGTCATTTATATACAAACTCTCTAACAGGCAGAGAAATTTAGGCTATTAATCAAAGCTGTCATTCCAAACAGATTTTGTTAACACTGCCATTTCATTTATTACTTTATAATCAATGTGACTTCTATATGGTTTAAGCATGTTCTTGATTTTAGACAGATTTAAACCAAATTTGGTTGAGTCACCCTGGTGGATGTTAGGCCACACAAAAAAAATATTGTGTTTCTCAAGTATTTTTTCAAAAAAATCCAGCAGGCAGGCAGGTTTTTATTTTTATTTTTTTGGGCTGAATTTTACCGGCAGGCAGGTTTTTTATGCCGAATTTTTATGTATAAAAATGATGGGCAGACATGCTTTTATGATTAAAGATTGACTTAAGACAAAGTTTGGCTCTTGTAACATGGTGTGTAATGTATATTTACCTTGTTTGTTCATGATCATGATCTGTTTTCATATGTTGTTGGAAAATAAAGCTGTTTATTTTATATATATATGCAAAGGTGTGTACCCTATGGATGCTGTATTTAATAAAATAAGATCTCTCATTTAAAGCATTCAAATTTATTGCAGAAATAACAAATGTTTTATAACAATAACAAGAATATTTTGGTTTAAAACAAATCCAGCATACCTGAAGGTCATTTACTCAGCACCCTGGTACTGAGTCTACAGACACTGGCTAGGATTCTCACTTCCCGGTGTCTGAGTGTCAATTTTTACGTGATAAGTTAAATCGCAGAGTTTTACCCTGATTTTGAAATCCTGCTGCAGCAGTTATCATTAACCCTGTGCGAGTTCATTGGCCACATACAAAATTGTGAGAGCTAGCTTTATATTGGGGTTTTCAGACATGCATGTGCACCGGGAAATGAGAATCATAGCCCGTGTCCGTAGACTCAGTACCGGGTAGGTAAGTATACGACCTTTAGGTAGACTAAAATATCCTAAACACTATTCCTCTATATATCCTGGGAGTAATAAACCGAACATTCAGCCAGCTAGACTCGGGCATCTTGAAACGACTATATACGTCAATGGTGAGGCCGATATTAGAATACTGCGATAACGTATGGTCTCCACATCTTATCGGACAATCTCAAAAGCTTGAACGAGTCCAAAGAAGGGCAACGCGCCTTGTGTGTTGTTACAGAAAGTACGAAGTACAGAAGGCTAAGAAGTGATCTCATCGAAACATACAAATATTTACGCAGTCAATATAATTCCACCCCGGATCAGTTCTTTCAGAAAGCGCAATATACATCGACCAGGGGACATTCATGGAAACTAAACATTTGTTAAAAAAATAAGGACATTCGTAAGTTTTTCTTTTCGAGCAGAGTATGCGCAGAATGGAACTCGTTGCCAGAAATCGTTGTAGAAGCTCCAACACTTCTACACTTTAAAGAACAAATCGACATGCATTTGTATCACAGGAGATATGAAACAGATTTTTAAAAATTGACTCACATTAATTTATGCTAATATAAATATATGTTGATGGGACTAAAAGTCCGAAAGGACTTGTTCCTAAATTGATGATTAATTGTATTATCAATTAAAAATATATATCTCAGAGATTTAATTAGCAATTCAACTATATTAACCCTCATATTTGAGTACTGAATGGCCAACTCTTTAGCTTCAGTTGGATGCTATTGATACATGTACATGTACATGTAGCTTTATTCACATAAATATTTTAATTGAAACTATTACAACGTTAATTGCTAGATTTCCAATGTAGCCTATTCAGGAGATCCTTTACGCCTCACCAATTTGGTTTCTGTATGAAGGGTTGTTCCAATACAGCAACAAGTTGTCCAGAATATTCTAATATTTTTGAAAGTTCAAGCACCGGCAGTTTGTGTTTACTTTTTCTGGGATCATTGTATCCAAGAAAAATTTGAAGTCCATCCGGAATGTGACAACATCTCTCACTCAGTTTATTAACATGTGGGTCGAGATACCAAAGCACATTTGACACAATCTGCACAAAATTCCTGCCTATAGTGTTAACAATAGTGTCGGGAAAACCCAAGCTGCTTAGCTTCAAGGAAATTTATGATTTTGTTTATCATTTCGTCCTTGCTGTTGTTTTGTTTTTTTTGGAAATTTGGTAAAACATTTTTATTATCCATGAGTACAGAAAATGCTGATTTTCCACTGTTTTCAGCAGACAATGGTGCGGCATCTTCCATTGGTAATGTAATCAAGAAATATCTGCCGAAAATATCTGCAACCTGTGTAATATTTAAGTTCTGCGAAACGAACTGAAAGTCCTGCTTATCCTTTCCGACAGAAATCGAACTAGGTAAACACGCATAGTACCGGTAGTTTCACTATGGGGTCCTGTAAGAACGCGATTGTCGCCTCGGTAATGTTGTCAGACGCATTCACATTTGTTATTGTCCAAGGACAAACAATGTTGGGTCCCCTTCGGACGCACATACTTATTAGCGCCATGCTGTTTTTTTTACCGCGTGTTCGCTGGTGCGTTACGGGTGAACTCGATTGGCACTCTGAGCACGCAAGGAACGCTTTAATTTTATAATTACCGCCCTTGCATCGCTGGCACTCGGAGCACGCAAGGAACGCTTTCATTTTAGAATTACCGCCCTTGCATCGCTGGCGGGGACGACTTGAGCTTTGCGGGTATCAACAGACATCGCCAAGATTTTGTGCGGCGGCATGTTTTTATATTTTTATTTGTTGTAAGCTGTAAAAAGTAGCCAGCGGGGGGTATTTTGCGGACGCAGCGATACTTGAGAAACATACTATTTTTTTTGTGTGGCCTTATAATGGTGTTATTTTTTTTTAAATTTAGCAAGAAATTAATCTCAATTAAAATAAAAAAATGAATTTGAAAGAAAAAAAAATTCAATTATTTTGGGGGTTTTTTGTTTTGTTTTGTTAAATTGAACAAGGCGTTCAATGTAAAAAAAATAAAAAAATTTTAAGAGTTGTGTCCCTGGCCCCGCCCACATTTAACCCAGTGACCTCATTTGAACAAATCTGAACCCGAGTCACCCAAGGATCCTTCATACCAAATATGAACTCATTTGGCCTGATGGTATTTGAGAAGAAGATGTTTAAAAGAATTACTATGGAGGGAAAGAGTTATGGCCCTGGCTTCGCAACTATTTGACCCAGTGACCTCATTTGAACAAAACTGAATGTGAGTCACCTAGTGAACATCCATACCAAATATGAACCCATTTGGTCTTACGGTTCCATAGGAGAAGATGTTCAAATAATTGTTGACGGACGGACAGACGGACGAGGAGTGATGACTATAGCTCCACCGGAGACTTCGTCTCAGGTGAGCTAAAAAGGGCCCAGACACCCACTAATCCAAGATATGCCATCGTCTATATAAGGATTGAGATAACATGGACCGATAATCTGTACTAGTGACTGGGAAGAGATTCTCGCCGAAACAGTTGATTGCACACACCCTGTAAGACATCCGGAAGAATTTGACTGGATAGAATACTGACATAATCACACATAAAGGGAACCATACATGTAATTTTGGAACAAAAAGACAATTTGTAGGAAACCTAGAATCCCTTTGATGACAGAGCACACGACAGTGCTGTTTTTAGAAAGCACCAGAAGAATCCAATGTGCCAAGATGGTCCACTAATGGAGATTCCAATAGGGCCGTGTAGTGTATGACTAACTTGATTCAGCATTCGATGCTCACAAAAGTAAATGCATTTGGAGCCTGGTGTTGATATGTGTCATGGTTTCAATAAGGCTTTCCATTTCCAACCTGACGATATTCAATATGTTGAAATATCGGCCAGCTCCAAAGTTAAACCCAACTGAGAAATCACAGGAAACATGCACCGTGATTGTGGCACCAGAAGAAAAAACCAGCAGAAACGGATGGCAGGTTGTACTAGAGAAATACAGATACCAAGACGCAGTGCGCCCCCAACCATTCTTGCTCTTCTGGCTGACCCCGTCGGGTCGATGGTTCAAG
The DNA here is from genome assembly GCA_032622095.1 of Siphonodentalium dalli. Classification (NCBI taxonomy): domain Eukaryota; kingdom Metazoa; phylum Mollusca; class Scaphopoda; order Gadilida; family Siphonodentaliidae; genus Siphonodentalium; species Siphonodentalium dalli. The sequence goes on from CP136063.1 coordinate 155,004,589, forward strand.
GTACCCCTTCTGGGACGGATGGGGTGCCCCTCTGATAGCACCTTGTTCTTGAGATAACCATCGCCCGAAGTGCGAATCTAGTGGGCGGATCATATGATCTAGCATCCTACACCCAATGCTAGTAAATATCGCGCATGAGGGGACGTATCTGGCCAGGATCTTCTTCAGACTGTATGAAGTGTGCACAACGTTCTTAATATGTTGCCCTCAAAGACGCAACATTATCCTGGAGTGGCGACCTCAGAGGTCAGCAATGGACCTTGCTTTGTATATTAAATGAGTCCACTATGCGAACCAAACACTATCAGGAAAAACATAACCATTGTGTACCCACAACAGTGCCAATAAGAAGAATTATGTATTAGAAACAAGGCAAAGGCCGATATAACAGAAGTCTGATTATGAAAATATGCATTGCATGGAGTAATGTGAATCGTGATGAGAGGAAATCAGTTGCGTTCTGAAGATGAGCATATGTCTAGTATGTATAATGGACCCATAAATGTATTATTTACTACGAAACTGAATTTTAGTTAGAATTGAATGCAACCTGCAGATAAAAAATATGCGGATGCACCCTCATAAAATATATAACCGACATGTACCATATATAATTTTTATACCTATATATGGGTATTTGTCAACCATAGGTGGTATTAAAGTCAGGAATATGAACGGTCGAGATTAATATAGTGACCCAGTGTATCATTACAGCCCTTAGTGATATGACTGACCCATCATCCAAAGAACATTCCTGAAGACTATCGACACAGGCGACACTTTATTCTAGCAATGACCATCACCTCGCACGAGCTGGATGGCACATTGAAAAAAAACAACAACCTATAAAGCAAGGAGTTGAACTCTGCACAATCCGAGAACAATAAAACTTTTGAATACCTCTCAGCATGGTCGATCCCATGTCGCCAAGTTTGCAGTCTGCAGCATAACCACTCAGCTACGACGACGCTTGGCCAGGGAGTAAATTAACCGGCATCGCATCGCAATTTGCTACCCAAACTCGGACAAAAGCCATGCAATTTGGTTCTTATGAATATTATATGATTTTAGAACAATGCTATATAATCATGTCAATGTGAGGTTAATGCTAATCAAAATTTCAAAAGTAATCTGCTTCCTGCGCTTGGCTGCATCAGAGAACCCCGAACAACTATCTGAGCTCCCTCATGAGCGCATGTATGGGTGACCCCAAAGGAATGTCCAAAGCCATTTCACCTCGGGCTGGAGCTACTGCTCGTCCTGATCCCGATCTCCATCCATCCGAACTGGCGATGGGTTGTTAGGAGCTCAAGTCTCAACGACAAGCTTCCTCATTATGTGGGTTATTGGGGACCCCTTAGGAATGTCCAGAGCCTCTTCATCTCGGGGATGGAGCGACAGCTCGTCCGGATCCCGATATCCAACCAACCGAACTGGCGATGGGAGGTTAGTAGGCACCGGTTCCGAATCATGCCTCCTGCTCGAATGGCATCGGGGAACAAATTCTTTGGCATTAGGATTCAAACCCGAAGTTACTGGCTGCTGTTGGCCAGAAGGCGGCCAGTAACCTGTCTGCCAAGCCCCCGGAGGTGGCGGCAGATAATAAGGCGGACACATGCTTGGGAACTGTGATCCCATTCCAAGCCATGCACTCTCAGGTGCCAAACAATAGTGTCAACATGATTATTAATTTTGGAGAAATTTCCCAACAATCACTATTATTTGGAATTGAGACATAGAGTGAAACTGCCATCACTATTATTAATTTCAGCCTAAATCCCCCCACAACACTATTATTATTAGGCACCTGAGAGTATGGACAGGGCGAACCCCCCGCTGTGCTGACCCCGAGATGATGACTTGTAACGATGGACGGAGTAGTGCGAGTCTTAGTAGCGCAGAACACAGCCGTACCTGGGCACGCCAACCCGCCAACGGACGACCCGAGGGTACGAATTGCGTCCCGTTCGATAGTCCAGGGAGCCCACCAATTGTGGCCGGATGGGTAGCCCCTCCCGCTCCCTGTTTGGTGTGACTATCGCCCCGAATCGCACAGCCAATGAGGGGAGCACTATCGACAAGTGTCAGTGTCCTGGTCTCAAAGGTGGGACCCTCGAAACGAGGGGTCGAGGGGTGTATCCTCCAGGGGAGCTACAGGGAAGGAGATCTTCTTACCTGGTCTTACATCGTGTGGCAGTCCTTGTCCTGAGAAGGTATTTAGTGTGATTGCACTGTCAACACCAGTCAAGTCTTTTTGACAATTGCTAACAATCAAAATGGTTGGTTGATCCGGATGTCGGCATTATGTGTACCATACATGGTATGGGTACACATAAAAAACAATTGAACACTCCGTTGAATGCCCTCATAGTAGTGAACAACCATACCAAATTTCATTCAGATCTGACAACTGGCGTTTGAGATATCTGCCCGGACGGATGGACGGACGGAAGAAAAAAGGAGGGATAGATGTCCAGACAACATAATGGCGGATGGACGAGGTCAATCCAGTATACCCCCATTCTCTATGAGAGTGAATAGACCATATCCAACATTAATTTGACTCACAAGAGCATCTTCGTTGTCTTTTGCCTGCGCTCTGTGCATAATGTACTTTTGTGCAAATGGTCGCTGTCCAGATATATTCATAGGTAATTCTACAAGCTGTTCTGGACTCACATCCTCCATGTTACCGTAATCGATATAATGGATTTTAGCCTGCAAATAAATATGAAAATTTTCGGTTGAACAGCACATCATCCTATGACATATATTCTGAATGAACTTTCCAATGATGTAAACTACCGAACAATTTATAACATTCAACCAGGCCTGTCCCTTTAAATTTATGATGCATAACAAACATATTTCCAGGCCTCAAAACGTGGTGCCAGACATTTGCAGAATGAGGTCACCAGAGGGTGAATTTAGTGATGAATTCACCCTCTGAATACCACATTCAGTTTAGGCCTCATTTTCTGTAGAAAGTATCTTTATCAAATTAACAAATTAGTTATAGTTTCTTTAGAAACGTCTTTAGAATGTTTCTTTTTCTTTTTTAGTTTAGTTTCTCTCTACCCCCAAATTGGCAAATGACACAATGCATAGTCAAACTGTCCAATGGGTGCACATCTCCATCTTCACCATCTGGGAACTTAAAATCTGTGTCCAGGTCTCTCATAGCAGATGAGGCCATGCAGAATGAGGTCAACGTCACTAAATTCACCCTCTGGGAATCTCATTCTGCAAATGTTCAGCACCATATTTTGAGGCCTTCATAATTTGTATGAAAATACAATTTCGAGACATCACGTCCCCCGAATGGAGGTGGCTTTTTGGGACTTTGGCTTTTTTAAGAACAAAGAATTAAAACTCGGGCAAGTTCTCAAAGGTGAGCCACACGCCAAGTATCAAGAGATTCTTTTGAAGAATGCTCAATTTGTCTTTGACACAACACAACTGTTATTTCTAAATGGAATCAAGAAATTCTGTTGAATATTGCTCATGTTGGAAAAAACCCAAATCAGTACTTTTTAAATCGAAAAATGGGCATAACTCCATCAAAAATCATCAGACTGTGACCACATTCGAACTTGGCCTGCATCTTCTCAAATGTGAAGCACATACCAAATATCAAGAAATTTTGTTGAATTTTGTTCAAGTTACCATACGGACAACACAAAAATAGCGTTTTCTAAGTCGAAAAAGGGGCATAACTCCGTCAAAAATCATTCGACCGTGACCACATTCGAACTTGGTCTGCATCTTCTCAAATAAGAACCATGTACCAAATATCAAAAAATTCTTTTGAATATTACTCAAGTATCATGGGACAAGGATGTGGATGGACGGATACAGTCACGCGCGGACATGCTGATTATAATAGTCCTCTGAAATTTTTCAGGAGACAATTATTCGAGAAACACTGCCCATTACAACAGTATAAGCACTTTAGAAATATTAGCTAAAATGTGGCAATATACAAACACCTTGGACTAGGAATCAAGTTTAAAGTTCTGTTGAGAATACACCTTACCGCTCTCTCTGATAATGTTTTGACAATACACCGGTACCAGAGTCCATCCTCCGCATACAGGCATCCATATATCTATAATAAGATAAGATAAATTGAAAGTAATGACAGGCTAATATCACAATTGACAAATTTGACATTGAGAAAGTAGATCAATACAGTACAATTACTGTACAAACTAACATGAGTTCATTCTTGTAATCATGTATGTCTATCAGTCTAATATTTGGTACCAAGTATATATATAGAATTTGCAAGTAATGTATCTGAATACCAAATTTACATCACAAGTGGGATTGATGATTTACCACACAAGCTTTAACGAGTGCGGTAAATCATCAATCCCACGAGTTGTGTAAATTTGGTAATCAGAAACAATACATGTGTATTTAGTTTATACCATGATCCTACTGATAAGAATAATATTAGAAAGTTAGAACTTTAACCATCGAAGAAATATGTCAGCACTTCAACCCTCCATGGACCCCACAGCAACTCTGTACATTAGTACTGTTACCTGGCGATGGGATATTCAACCAGAGGGAGTTGTGAAAGTGTATAAAGCAGCTATCGAAATTTATGATAAAATTGCATTTTGTTTATCAACGTGTCAACTTGAAACTATATTTTTCCACGGTGTTCTGTAATGTAGCAATTTGAAACGAGCATTGTAGTCCCTACTGCAGGGATATCACTTTGCAGTTCAAAACGTATGGGAAACGTTTATACTCTCACGTGCCTAATAGTTGTGATGGCCTATTAATAGTGACGGGTGGAGATTTAGGCTGAAATTAATAACAGTGAAGGCAATTTCACTCTCTCAATGCCAAATAATAGTGATCGTTGGGGAATTTTCTCCAAAATTAATAATTGTGCTATCACTATTTAATATAAGGACTGCTGACTAACTCTATTGCATATTGCCTTTGTTAGGTCAATGTAGCATTATTAGGCCAAAGAAAAAAGATGCTATGTTTCCGCACTTCGAACAACCCTAAAAATAACCCGCCGACCCTAAACTTTTTATTGATATTTTGAGAAAAAGTCAAATTTTTGTTTTGTTTACTGTTTTACCACTAATGCTCATAAATATTAGTGTACAAAACACATGGTTTCTGACATATCCCTGTGAAAAGTGACCATGAAGCAGGCCTCAGCCTAGGGGTCCAGAACAGGGAGACTTGAAGTCTCCCTCCAGGAAATTTAGGGAGACTTCAGGAAATTTAGGGAGACTTCAGGGTGGGGAGACTACCAAAAATTGACAATTTTCAAATATTGCTTTATTTTATAACATCTGACAATAAAAAATTTAAAAAGATAAAATAACAAATAAAACTAAAAAAATTTGACTTTATCTGAAATTAGCTTAATTAATTGTTATTATACATTTAAAATTTTTGGAAATGTTTTGTGTAGCTATCATTTAAGCAAGACAATTATCAAGTTACAGTAATAGTTACTTTTTTAACTAAATGAAAGTAGTATTATTTCCAAGACTGCAGCTTGGAAGATACGTTTGTACAGTCTGAAATGACTGAATCATGAATGATGATGCATGTAACTTTTTAAGTTTAATTTGGTCACGGCTGTAATGTGGGTGTCCGCTAAAATAAACAATAAGGACTAACTAACAAAGGAGTTGCAAAAGATTTTATTAATTAATGGCCTCCCTTAATTAATGCCAACATCACTGGTATAATCCGATTAAAGCAATAAACTTGACATAATTTTATTTACGGAAGTCGGTCTCTTCAAAAAGTCCGACGCGGTCTCTTCAAAAAGTCCGACGCGTTTCCGAAACGAACTTCCGAAGCGCCTGGTACATACTCTGATAATGTCGTAATTGTTTTATATCTGAAAAGCGGGACGGCGGTCTTTTAAGTTAATTAAAACATTTATTTGTGACACTCACGATGGTCAGTAACAACATCTCATCGTGTTTTCAGCGTGTCAAAACATTCGTGATTAACATTCATTACCGCAAATGGAACAAAGGCGACGGAATAACAACACAAAAAACAATAGGTCATATTTTATTTTTTATTTTAAACGCTTGGGTCTTTGGCTCTGCATCGTCTGTTTCTTTTTGGGATGGCCGCCACAATTCATCTATATACGGACATGTCCAGACATGTCCGGAAAAAAAACTAGAAAAAAAATAAAGAAAAAAAATAAATAAATGAAGGCGACTTCGATTTCACCTTAGAGCGACGGTAGGGCGAAGTCAGCGACAGTAAGGCGACAATCTCGCCCGAGTCGCCTTGTGAGCTGAGGCCTGCCATGAAGTGACAGTTGTCTCAAAAGCCCCAGGTGTGTGATGGGTTGTGGATTGATGGCCATGAATTTTGCATGAGTGGATCTCATGCCTGCTTTATGCCTTGTTTGAGACTTATGGAACATAGGAACACTATCAACAGGCATGGTGGGTGTGTATCTGTATATATACATGTATAGAGGTTATCACCACATATGTTAGCGGTACAGCTACTGTTTCCAAAAACCAGGCATGCTAGGTTGGGTGTACTGGCTACCTCCAGACAATGGGATGTAGTCATCACAATACAAATACGGTATAATGGCGGTATTATGGGTAAAATTCTTATAAAAAGTTAGTGACATCAATTTCGTACCAAGTTTATAGCCAAATTTATGAAAATGTGGTATGTGAATAATAAAATCATTACTTAAGCGTGAAGTAAGTTCGATCTTTTATCGATCTTAATGTATATTTCCATCGTGTTGATCAAGTAATACTTTCCCCACAACACAAGTTGGCATTTTATGTCTCTTCGGTAGAGGTAGTTCAATATTTCTGCAGCTGGATAAAAAATATCAAAATAAATTCCCTACCTATCTACCCTAATTTTTTAGCTCCGTTAGCGGAAACATACAATCTTTTTTTTTGGCCTTAGGTAGGTACTACTTTCATGACATAATTATAAATGCAAATTGTGCAGGTAACTAGGGAAGTCAACCCGCCTAAAAAAAAACACCAATAAACTCTTTCGCTCTAAGCTGCAGTCCGGTTGCCCTCGTCATGAATACTATTTAGATTGTTTGACCTCAGAAATGTTGGGGCATCATCGAAGTACCAGTAATGAATGAAAAACATAGGAAAATAACATATTTTCCCCATTTTTCCCCACAAAAAGCAAGCTTTGTGTGATAAATATATATGATAAATAAAAGATGTAGCCAATGCTGTCAATTGTTTGTCCGCTTGGTGGATTTGGCCGAGATTCGCACAATAGATGCTCAAATCCCACTCACAGACATAATGATGGATAATATTAATCTCACCTTGTTTCTCTCAACCTTGGCCGCTCTAGGTGCAGCTGGACATAGCTCCTGTAACTGCTGCATAAGGAGTATAAGCTTGTCTTTGTTTTCCTCGTTAATTACTTGTCCCCACAAAGACGTAACATTCTCCACGTGAGTGCACAGGATGTCCCCAGCACCGAGGAACTGAAAGTGACACAAAATTATCTCGGACAAAAAGTACAGAAAATTATGTGCAGTGATTACTGTATATCATAATTTAGTTTTTTTTGTCTATGAGTCTATAAGTCTAAAAGTCTATATAAGTGTTATTTACAAAAAACCTCCAACCGCTCTTCCAAACAAGTCATATCAACCTCCAAATCACAGGTACAGAAGTTTACATGGGGGCAAATATCTTTAAAATTTCACAACCTTTGACCAAACAAAGGAATAAACATTTTGACAAAGTTGCATCTATGAACAGAGGGACACACTGATTCTATTATGCCACACCAACTCAGCACACAAAACTTCATTGCAGGAGGTAACAAATATATCACAGTTACTTACAATGGACCCGTCAGTTATTTCCACAGAATTAATACCTGAAAACAAGAACAAATTTCAATGATATATCACCCTGAAGATCCAAATGAAGTATTTAGTGACAATCGGATGAGGGATGTGGCCTGTTGGGTATGGCGAAGGATTTACTCATGCAAAGAGCAAAATCCAAGATGGTTATTGGCAGCCATGTATTTCAACTAAATTTGAAAAAGATTAGATGGCTCCCATCCAGCGGTCACCCAGAAGATCCATATGAAATTTGGTGACAATCGTATAAGAGGAATTTTTTATGGACAGACACATAAAACGAACGCAAGATGCCAACACATGGCAATAGCTCAAACTTGACTGTGTCAAGTTGAGCTAATATAATGAAACCCACCAATGCCCCTATTTTTGAAGAGCAATTTGTGTGCATAATCATGTTAATGTTCACAACAATCATTGATCAAAAATCAAAGAAAATATTTGTTCTGATTAGATTTGATCTAAAAATGAAGGCAAAAAGCCTATAATTCCTATATTTTGTTTTACACACACCAGCAGAATGGTTGTTCCTGGATTAACGGAATTTTAGCAACACTGAAGACACATGTAATAACTGAGGTGCTCTCAACTATTACTAATATTACTCACTGGAATCGGATCCTCTTGGTCGTGACATATTTTGTTGAATGCCTTTGTTGAAGTCGCCACCTGCTCCAGCATCGCCATCACCTCTGCAAAATAAAAGAGTCCCTTGATGAAACATATACAAAACCCCTTTAGGTAATTCCCAAAATATAAATACATAATTCCCTTTATATATACAGTCAAACTTCATTAATTTGAACATCGGTAACTAAAGACGAAGTCATTTCCTGATCCCAGCTGATCTTGTGTGCAAAGTCAATAAAATAAACACGGTTAAGTCAAAGGTTGATAATTAACAATTCATGTTGATGCCAAAACAAAAATTAGGCCCACCAGCCAGTTTAAACTTTTGGAACATCGTTTTCGTTTTGAGAGGACAGGACTGAATGAAATTATTCTATTTTTCAGGTGGTTTAAAATGATTTTTGATTTGGTATGCCACCATGTCAACACTAATCCTCATGCGGTGGTAATTGACCCATGCAGGCACCTCATTAATATGTTAAATAAACATTGCATAAGACAAACAAAGACCACAGGAAACTTGCAATCACACCTCACAGCTTTTTACAGCAATTGAATTGAAGCACACCTTAGTGATAGTCAATTGACGATCTGTCGCCAAGGGCGTTTCAGTGAAACTACAGTAATAAGTGTTATAAACTTTTAAGCACTTTTTGAGGACTGGCTAAAGAGTTTTCAATGACTTATACTATAATCTACAACAAACACATCACTCTACTTCAGCTAACAGTGTTCAAAATGGTGAAAAGAACTCATGTCTATCTCCTTCACTCTTCTTTATACTTATTTCTTTTAACAGTTCTTATCTTTTCAAACATATTCCCCCAAATGTGATTAAAAACAAATTTTTTCCAGCAGGCATTTTCAGAGGAGGAAACGTGTTAAACTGCTCTATTGGTTGAGAATGCACATGCCAGCACGTGACCACATATACTCATGAAGTTTTGGGGAGGTGTGAAATCTGGATTGTTATTTATAGTAACTTATATCAAAAATATTAATATTGGCTGAATGACATTGCGGCTTCGAGTTTTTGATTGGGATTGCAAATAAATTGACTCATACAAACCATTTTATATGGAATTTAAGGACTTTTCAAGATAATGGTTGATTTTTAAGTACTTTTAAAGGAAGGAGCACTTTCCATTTTGTGTATGAACCCTGTGATCATGAACACCAAAGTTAAAAGGTGATATGTTCGTACTGACTGACGGACAGACTATATGCCCCAAAACTCCTCTGGGGGTCGGGGGACATAATAATTTGGTGTGAGATACACTTTCAGCCCTGTTAATCAGCAGAAATTTGCATAGGCAACAAATTTTCCTCGGCCAGAAATATTTCCTCGGCTAAAAAGCCTAAGATCCGATTACTGCATGCTCAACACATATATATTCAGTTTACAATTGGAAGTTGGTCAATTATGATGGCAGACTTTGGTTGGGTCTGGCTTAACCCATAGGGAGCCTCACATAAGAACAGCACGCACTGGCTTAAAAGGTCAAGGTAAATATTGTTAGGCCAATGTATTCTCTTATATGTGCAAGACTTTCTATGGGAGACTCGCATATATAAGAGAATGCATTGGCACAGGGTTTTTGCAAAATTTCAGGAAACTCCAGTCATAGAAGGGTTAAATTTGCTGACTCATGAAGTTTTCCCTTGTAATCTCAGTAGTAGTCTTTGGCATTCAACAATGAATTTCTGCAGATTTCCAAAGTGAGACACTGAGACGATGTCTAGCAATTTGTTTCAATTTTGCACAAAACATTGGCAGATTCTGAAATTTGCTACGGCTAAAATATAGCCAACAAAATTTCTTTTGGTGTAAGTATTTACCTCGGCTCAGCCGATAGCCTGTTAATAATTAACAGGGCTGCATTTTACTGCCTGAATCATCGAGATGTCCCTGTTTTTACTGTAGTATAATCAGTTGTCTGAAATACAGTGTAATGACTTACTTCTTTCTTGGCTCGGAGCGTCGGACATTCAGCTTCTTTCCACTGTATATAAAGCCACACATTTCTTTAACAGCTCTCTCTGCATCTGACTCACAGAGAAATTTGATGAACCTGTTAAAAGACATATATTTATTTCACTACTTTATACTAACATTTTACGACTAGGCCAACTAAATCTATTTGAAAATGCTCCATTAAACTAATATTTCAAATCGTAATGTTACTCCAACGAGATTGTAATTTTCAATGTGGTCGAGGTAACTATTAACATAACACGGTGTAGGTGATCGTAAACAAAACGGAACAGTGCCTTGGATCCCAACATCGATACGTCAGGACGTCTTAACAATGGCCTGACAGGCATATTTTGTCTGCCGAGCGATATGACAGTCAGATATATTGTCATATAACAGCGATTTTTTTTTATCTGTCATGTTGGCTTATAAAATGCATTAGTTTATTAAAGAAACTGCATGGCCATAGTTTCATTTTATTTTTGAGTAAGATCATCCTCATTTGGTTGAGATCCTCCTGTAATTTCAATTCGGTCAAGTAGCTTAGGTACAGTGTGCTAAAAATTCCCAGAAAAGGCAGCCACTTGCTCTAGATACACTGTACTTTGCGATTTTGGAGCTACATGTATACATGTACGCGTCCATAAATATACATCAATATTTAAAACATTTGCATTTGCATTGTTTTATTCATGAACAAATGTCATTGTGATTATAAAACAATTACATTTGTAAACAGTGATTTATTCGGGACCTATATATTTTCGTAACATTGCGTAATCACGCAGAGCAACCTCAAATGTAAGATCCCAGAAACTTACTTTCATTTTCTTTCAGTTCACCGTGTTTACATGTTTTGTGTAGAATTTGTATTTCTGCCGAATCATATGATAATAAAATTACATTTCCATTACAAAAACGATGCTCAGATACCGGTAGTTATGTTATAAAATCAGCACACTTTATTTATAGTATACATCTATGAAAATTCTGACATACATGTACCTATCTACCTGGAGTTTTTAAGTCAACAAATCGGAAATTGTTATTTTGTTTGCCTAATCAAGTCAATCATTATATATTATCTATGATTAAGCTAGTGTGTTTATATGTAACATATTATAACATAATGTTTCCTGCTCCTACTCTGACATCGTTGTTATTCTGTATTGCACGCGTTACACGAGATATCCCATCGAGAGTCCCGGCCCTTTTATATGATCAAGCGACAATCAAGGGTTCATTGTCACGGAGTCAAAGGCTGCATGAAATATGCGGAAAGGAAGATTACATACAATGTAGAAACCGATAATTGTCAATAGTTTTCACACACGCAAATATAGACGTCAATTAAAATAGTACACAATATGCTACTGTCTTCATGTATTAATTTAACTGACATTCTGGGGGTGATGGGGGTAGAATACGCAAACCGACGAACAGAGCTGCACATGTCTGAGATTAGTGCTTTCGCAGTTTGAAACACATAAATGTATGGAACAGCACATGCATATAACTTTCTTGTCAGTTTTGCATGTTGGGGAAAAAAACATTAATTTTCTTCCAGATGTTTTAAAACTTTCACACACAAATGCTCATTATTCATACCAAGCATCCCATATATTAAATAAACCAACAATAATTATAAAATAAACACGATTTGTTGTTTATGCTGAAGAATACCAGGACTTGATTATTCTGTCTTTAATTAAAACTTTCGTCGGCATAATTATATACATGCATAAAGTTCGTAAAATATTATTCAGAGATCGGTGCCCTGTTTACTTTGCATTAAAAACCATAACTTCCCCATCGTGAACCTCTACTTGACGACGCCCTCGCGTTGCAACATTGTCTCGTCTTTTGAAGTTATTATTAAATTGAGGTTAAAGGTCGTTATGCATCCGCAGCTTTCTGGGGCAAGATATTATATTACAGTGTAGCTATTTGATGAAGATGACTCCTCCTACCAGCTTGTCTTCTGTATTGATTGACAGTATGACCAATTTGGAGTGTTGGTTTGAAATGTTCATTCTATGTTGCGTACTGCACACACGTGGGCATCTCTCAAGTAGATTGACATTCTGAATTTCTTCTCAACAATGCACAGGTGTGTCTTCAATGCTCTTCATTGTTAATATGTTGTTGATTCTCGGTCTGGGCATTCCAATGCATCGTCATAAGTATTTGTATAAAACCAACCGGGAACTTATTTCCCTTAAAGGTCTTATTATTGTGTCGTCTTTGATATTTTTCCAACATCATCTTAAATGGCATTTGAACGGAGACCAGGAGTTAGAAAATAACCTGGATTTATTCAAATGAGAACGTAAATAAAACAAAATTAAAAGATACTACAAAATAGGCTAACGCAATTCAGTACTGTCATTACGCGACCTCATTGACTCCCAAGCAACAAGTTAAACTTCAATGCGGTCCACATTAAACTTCAATGCGGTCCTAACATACACTCAATGTGTTGTCAACACCACGACTGCGTTGCGTTGATGTTACGACTGTGTTGCTAACGGCTGAGGACCACGTTAAAAGGGACACCTATTTTGAGAATATCTATGTATCTACTTCAAGATTGAAGCCTATTCTTCAAATAAACATGATTTTTTTTTTCTGTGGTCTACAAATAAGATTTATTGCCTAATTTCGCACATTAGACTGGTCCTTGCCTCAATTGAACCAGCCGCCGAACTCATAACTTGACCCTTTCAGCATCTCAAAACTCTTGAAACAATTTAGATCTTTACAGGTTTAATTTCTGCAAGTTAAACCTTCCATGAGTGGAGCTTCCTGAACTTTTGCAAAAACCATGTGCCAATGCATTCTCTAAAATATGAAAGTCTCCCATAGGGAGCCTTGCATATATAAGAGAATACATTGACCTAACAATATTTACCTTGAGCCAGTGCATTCTCTTATATATGCAAGGCTCCCTATGGGAGACTCACATATGTAAGATGATACACTGGCACAGGCTCTTTAACCCTGCACCAGTGTAGCTCCCATCATGAAAAGGTTAAAACCAATGTAAGTAATTATGACACTGTAACTCAAAATGGAGAGAGGATATCTTACATTATTCAATTGAGCGATAAGGAATGTGGAAAGTTTCAATGTTTAAGTAATAAAAATGTGGATATACTCACGCAATTTTGACACCTGGTGATTTAAGGTCATCTCGTATGATAATAGCTGCTATTTCGCCAATTTTACAGAAAAGTTTGCCGAGGTCTTTCTGGAAACAAAAATAGAAAGACATTACTACCTACTATTTATGCTGCTTCCCATTTTAAATAGTACACTGATGGTATAACTATTATGAAGCAAGGCAGAAAAAAACTGTTTCCAAGTGTTTTGTTCTCCAAAAGTCACCTTAAATGAAACAAGTCCAATGAGAAGCAAGTCTTTCAAGGGCAAGAACTCCTGCTTATATTTCTGTGTTTGTTTGTTCCCTGCAATTGTCAGTACAAAGTCAGATAAATGCTCGTTATATACAGGTATAATAAACTTACCAGGCACAAACACTCTTTATTGTATCATTCTGAAGAAAACTCTGACCCCCCAATTTTTCTAGACTCAATGACCGGACAGTAAATTCAGTCCTCGAAATTGGCTATGACAATAAACAATGCTGTGGGAAACACTGTGGCAACATGTGAAATCTAACATGCCACAGCATTAAATTTGCAGTGGGACATTTTTCCCTAATTTCGAGGGCTGGTATATGTCAAGGGAGGCCCACTGGGATACATGTAGTCAGTGTAATTTAATACAAAATATTATTGGATATTGACATTGTCTTGCATGGCACACAACTCAGGCTCTGCTCAACAGCTTACATTTCAATAGCAATTGATAATATAATAAGTCTTGAATGACAGGCTGATGGGTCAATTCTTTAATGATGAAGCGGTCACTTGCAGGCATCCTAACGCTTCCTTGTCAAATATCAAATGTTACCAATTGAGGCCACATGTTGTCTGTAACATCACACATCCATGTCATCTAATAATTAACCGCAACCTCTTCTAATTAGAACAGGCCCGGAAATCTCAAGGCGGGCTGCCCGCCTACAGCCCGCCTAGAATTTTCCAAGGTGGGCTTTTTATAGCCTGCCTTGTCTACGATAGGACATTTATTATTTAGTTACTTTATTGTGCTTTATGAGTAAAATATTGCCTCAAAATCGTAAATTATATTGTACAGTGTGCACATGCGTGAGCTCGGCAACTGATGGTAATGTCAAATGGGCATTATGGAGGAATCATTAAATTCCGGAACGAACTGTTTCGTAAATCAGATTTTTTGATCGATTTTCACACATTTTAAGAACAAAATTAATTATTTCTCTTCATAAGATTGAGCTTACAATATATTTCACTGGATAAACTCAGCAGATTTGTGGATAGTGAGAACCAAATGTCACTCTCTCAATTGAGTTCATTCAACCATTCATTCCGTTTCCAGTGAAAATTGTATTTAGCTGGTAGCAGTCGTTCATTTTCTCGCTTCGATTGACAATCTTTTAACCATTTACCCAACGGTAATATGACTAACATCATTACCTCTAGCCAATACTGACTGGAGAGAACGTCGCCGCCCCAGCCAACAGAACTTTCTGGTGACGTCAAAGTTATTGGGGGAAAAAAAATGTATTCTTACTAAATTTTATGGTGGCTCTTGTTTTATGTAATATGTTCAACTGCTTGGATGGGAGTAAATTTTTTTCAGAGTTGTGAATCCCCTCCCCCTAGCATGATAGTATGGTGAATATTTATTAGGTTTCATATTTATATTTTATAACAATAAACAAACAAAAGGTAAGTTTTGTTTTCTCAATGTCAATTTCTCCGTCGGCAAACCACATCACAAAATTGGGTGATTTATTAATGTTTAAAGCAATGGCTACGTGGTAAAATGAAACATAAAAATAAATCATCAAGTGGCATAACAATTCTTGGATAGCTACGTGTAAATTCAGTTACAATTGTCTGCATTATTAGTCAAACTAGTCCACATTGTACGAGTTGTTGTACCAGTGATTACACGCAAGTGTTTTCTGTTTACTTCTGTCTGTCACCGGTTTTTAACCTTGACATTGCTGTCAATACATTCGCCCGTATAGATCTTGTGTAAAGTAAACAATTCATTCGTGCCTACATTGTGTATTACGATCGATAAAAGTGCTTTCTCTTAGTGAATTCTGAGCAATCGTATTCAATATTCAAATGACAAGATAATGCTGATAATTTGCGGTAAATGCAGCCTTGCGCACTAATTAATATTTCGAATTGCTTCGCGCACTTTTATTTTAAAAATAACCGCGTATGTCTTGTGAACACGTGTTTTCAAATAAACATAATTAATGTATTACAATGTCATTTCTTTGATTTTTTACATCATGATATGGCCAATTTACTGGAGTATTTCGTAATGTTAAAGCGCGGAGAATAAACATTTTCTGAATCAAACAAGAGAACAAAACGGCCCATACACATTTGTGCTTCCGAATTTTATCATTGCTACTCTGACGTCGCGGCAATGTTCCCATATTTTTTCATCGTCATCAGCTGATCAATAAATTCAATGGCAACTCGAGAAATTGTCAATTGATACTAACTCTAAGATATATTCTGTTGGAATTTTCAATGAATGTCATTTATTTATTACCGAATGGGTAATAGTTATAGCCATGATAGATGCCATTCCCCATTGCGTGCCCCACATGACAACAACACGTGTTCACAGGTACATATTTTCTGCGCACGTAATCAGTGGGCGTTTCTTGGCGGGAATAGTTTTTTAAATAAACCATTTGGATTGAATCATGTATCCATTCGTTTGTATTTTTCTATTATATTGTGGAGAATATACTCAAGATTATGCATTTGTCAATGCGCTTTAAATTCATAATTTATTTGGGTATTAATCTAAGCAATCCCCGTGCCCACATCATTGGGCTGAATTGGCATGACGTTGGGACGTGTAACTCATTCTTCTACAATGCGTGAAGAGAAAATCTAAAATCTTGGTGCAACTTTAAGATCAAAACTTTATTGAATTGTCAAAATTTGTCACTCAATGTATCAAAAATAAAAAAAAGTAATATCACCCAGTATCATTTTTATAAACAATACTCAATATAAAATTGGCAACATAGTCAACTGAGACAGTTCTTAAAATGAAGATAACGAAATGCGTTCAACCATTATTTTTGAAAACGGCATGCCACGTTGTTTGCGTTTTCACCACATTGACATAATTAAGCATTTCAAATAAAACATAAACCAAGTTTTACGTAGTCATTTCTGTGATTTTTCACATCAGAATTTGGCGAATTTACCAGTGGATATCCGTAAGTTAATGCGGAGTGAAAATGAACTTTAGTAATCACACCAGATCACACAAGAACAATATATTCAGAGCTAACAACAACTCCTTCTGTGTACCTCACGAACGTAATGCATACGTACTTCGAACTTGACCAAGTTAATTACGATATAGCTTATTTATCACATAAATTGGCCATAAAAGCAGTTTCATAATTATCGGTAATAGACACGTTTAATATCAGCGCGTGCGATGACGTCACGGCGTTCTTCAAATAACTTGCGATCGCTGTAGTTTGTGATTGTTGTTTTCGATGAATATTGCGCGTTGCTTCGGGTTTATTTGATCATGTGATAAAAGGTATCTCACACTCGTCCTATTTTCTACGTAATTTATCAACCTCGTCCTCTAAATTCTATTTGAGCCTCGGTAAACCTCGGCTCAAATCGAATTTAGTGAACTCGGTTGATAAATTCCGTATAAACTAGAAACTCATGTGAGATCCTCTATATATTACATGCGCAGATCATGTGCATCTCATATTGTCATTTGAAAAAAATTGAATGACCATTAAGGTCGATAATAGTACTTTCTCTTCGTGAATATATGAGATGCCAAACTTAATAAGAGTTAGCAAGACAACCTGTTGAATAATGATGACAAAATATACTAAAAATAAATCACATCGAGACATATATATAGGCGTTACCTTGACCTTGATGTAATGATGATGCAATCTCGATCACAGTTAGTGTCATAACACAATGAGTGTACATAGTTAATCAAATCGAAATATTGTTTGGTACATGTTCAACTTGTAATAAAATTTTGTTCAATTAAATGAGGACTATCTCTTGAAAAATTATTGATAATTAAAAGATTGAAATTCGCGTTCAGCGTCGATGGAAGCACGTGTTCAGAAATTGGTAAACGTGCTGTTTCCTCGGAAGCATCTAATTTGTTCATCACATTGCTATTCGATACATTTTAAATAATATATATTAAATATTCGACATAAATGATTTAACTTACTTATATTTTTTAGTTAATATAAACAAATTAAAATATTAATATTTGTTATCGTCATGTGACTTGTTACAAATGAACAGGGAAAATATCCCAATTACGCAAACGTTACGCTGAGATTTCGCTCATCTGTGACCGATTTAGGGCTGGGAAAAATATATTTATATTGCACTATTTGGAAATAAAAAATCAATATAGATCTAAGAAATAATACATAATTCAATATAAATCTCAATTTAAAGTTGTCAGATTCCACGTAGTTTGCCCTTGCGACCTTACAGAACGCAGTCAACAAGGTTCAGCGTCTATGACAACAGCCGAAAACGCGGTGATTTTGTTGTTGGAAATACAAGCTATCTTGATAATGTTTACATAGTATAATCTTTATAATATCAATCAAGTATACCAAATAAATTGAAAAATAGCTATATTATGATCTCAGCTTTCCATTGATACTAATAATGTTGATCTTTGATTTGCTAAAAATGCTGAAATAAGGTGCCAAACAGAGTAACAATATATGTTGTTTACTGCCGCCAAATGCCGTTCTGATGGCAGACCTGGACCCCGAGAAATGCCGTTATGACGGCAGACCTGGATGCCGAGAAATGCCGACGTGATGGGTAAAGGGTTAATAGAATAAGCTAATGTCTCCAAGTATTCTTGTTTACAATGTTATTCAATTATTAAAGTTGAGAAACTATTCTCTATATCCCCAATTGCAAACACCCAGTAAATCTATACAGAGCGACTTGACCGCTGGAAGCAGAAATCTGCAAAAGGGGTCATCATGCCAACTTGTGATCGGTGATGGAATATGGATTACTTTGAGAAATAAAGCAGTCATTTGTAACTGTATTCAAGTGTAAATATACTGCATTTAATATTGTTCTTGATTGTGTGTATTTTATGTAAATTTACACAACATAGAGAATGCTTTAAACATTGACAAACTCACCCAATTTCGATGCATGGGTTGGACACCGACTGACAAATTGTTGAGTACAAACACTCTTACATTATGTTTGTGGTTCATATTAATTATCATAACATATAAAACATAGCTAAATAATCACCATACCATAATTACTGTGGGGGATTTGACATTCACAACTCTGGACATTTTGTTTCCACATACATGTAGCAAAATTAATTTAGATGGAGTTAAACACAAAAAATAGACTAACGGCAGTAGTAACTCAGATAAAATAAATCATAACTGTAAAAGTTGAGGAGGCCTATAGCCCTCCTAGGAAAATCTAGGAGGGCTATTAATAGCCCTCCTGGATTTTCTAGACCGCCAGTCCTGTCAGAATCGATGGATTATGATATCTTGATTTTTTACAGTATTAGGATGTTGACGAGATCCACTGAATCTATTTTGTGATCAAATTAAAGGGTATTTCAGCAGTATCCAATGCAGTATTCATGGATTTTCAAGGGTGCACCCTCTAAAAATCCAAGGGTCGGCTGATACATGGAGTAATGAATATGCAAGTACTAGCAAGTGCACACTTGTTACGTAATAGCATTACATGAGACTTGGGCATGACTGGGGCATGATATAGTACAAAGTATTTGGTGAGATAAAAGTGTTTTAAGTAAATATATTATCGAGAACAATATTTTTTAGAATGGGAACCTAAGGCATATAATACCCCATATTGACAGCACATTGCTTTTATGCACAGCTGACATTGGGCCTGATACACTGAAGTTCCACGGACCACTCAAATTTCGTTAACAAAATTTTAGAAAAAGCATTTTCCATCCAGCGTATTTTCATTTTAATACTAGGCCGACTAAATCAATTTTGAGATATCTGCCCATAACTAAATTTTTTGCGTGAAATTGATAAGTTAATACTTATGTAATATGGCAACCTTGGAAATGTAGCATTCTACTAACGTTGCCGAAAAATCCAAAGAAATCGTTCATACCACCCCATAGAAAACATCGTCTGAACTAGATTCAATTGTAAATATTTACTTCTCGATTCGGGACGCAACTTTTGGCGATAAACTAACACAATTGATCTCGCCACTGAAAGTCATTGCATTTAATTATATATGAACATGGCGATGTGTGTTGTTAATTTGGATTGATATTTGTAAAGAATAACTACTTTGAGCAAGACTATTCTCAATTTCTATTTGATCACCCTATCAGAGTATTTCACATCACTTTAATATCATTCACTCACAAATCATATGTAGTAGTGTTACAGTGTGTTATTGAATGTTTTGTGTTCACAATACAAACATATACTAGTAAATAATCAGAGCAGAGGTGGCAGCAGTTGGGGTGGATGATGGGCAGTCAGGATAGGACAGCTCCATTCTTTCTGCGGGATAAACAGGGGTAAAGGCAACAAACTGATATAAAACACTGGAAAGTGGAAATTTACCAGAACAGAAGGTGGCCGACAAAATCATTTGATTGTTTCGAGCATCTTGGGCGCTTGCATCCCAAATCCCAAGTGGATCATACATAAGATACATTGCGGATTGTACTGTCTTGAGTAACCTCTAGTGGCAAAGTTGCTATTGCATATAACTTATTTAATTAATTATCTTTAACTCACATTTTTTACTCATACTTAATTTTTGTCTGTGAATTATCAAAGCTCAATGTTTATTTTCGGACAGTACATTATTATATGTGGTGTATTCATTTCATTGCAATGCATGTGCAGCACTTACCAGTGCGAAATCTGATTGACATATATACATCTATCAAATTAATATCATTGGTTTGTGAGCTAGTCCACTTATCGCTTTATTTGTGGATCACGATTCAAGCAATTTAGATTACATTTGTATTCAACATATACGTCAAGAAAGAAGCAATGACAAAACTGGGACTTGCAATTACTTTCCTTTTGCTCCGATCCAGAAAATCAAAGGTAAACGTTACAACCAAGGATGTTGCGAACGACAGTGAGTGTTGGGTGTATCTCGCCACTGACATGAGTATACCCATTTTCACCAAGCACCCAACCCACCCTCAGTTGTGTGTTAATTTAAAATTTGCTCAGCCCCCTCCCAATATAATTGACCTGCCAGCTAGTACTGCATGAAGTGCCTGGATTCATCCCCGTCAGAGGTTACTATCACAGCAGTTACATGGCACACTAACCGATTATACATAGAATGCAATGTACTAATAGATCTATTTATAACAGAACAATTGAAATCGCAAAATTATCATTTGGTGTTTATATATTTTTTTTATTTTGTGGTTTTCTCTGGGAGGATTATATGGCTTGGGAACTCCATTTGGTGGATGCACCTTAGCGTATTCATATGGGCACCATCCATTGGGCGAGACCCAACATCCTGAATCCAGGTAATCATATCCATACCCTCCTTGCACCCCTCCTCAAGGACGTAGTGACAGGTCTGATGTTGGGGTGACTCCCCCCCTCCCCAACATTGATAAAAATGTTCAAGCTAGAAAATTATGCCTGACCCAGTCTAACACAACTTTTATAGTTAGAGCATATTACACCACAATTACCCGCATAGGTTGAAATTGTTCTCAATATTTTGAATATATGCCCAACCAGTTATTATATAGTGGGGAATAAGTTGTTTTTAGACCGCAGCAGCATATTTTTATATTTTTTTGTCAAAATATTGGTATGAAAATGTCCATTATTTGGGAAATTTTCCAACTTTAGGGGGTGTGGGATTCGACATTTCTAACAGTTGGAAAGTTTGAGACACCAGATGAAAATGTTCAAATCAAGGAATCAGTAAATAAATGCCACTGCATGGATTAAAACACTATTACAACGTTATAAGCAATGTCGTACCGTACGTCGCACATTTGGAGTGTGGAGCAAGTAACAAAACCACATACCCGACTATAGTGTATGTATAAAAAGACTACCGCTAGTTAAAGGCAGCTACATGTGCATGACGTAATCGCGGTGACGTCAAGTCGCAACTGTAATTCGCTCTCTGCGAAGATAAATATATCGCCTATTGTCGTTTCTTAAAGCGACACATGGCAACTTATTAACTTACACTCACTGGACATTGGTCATCGGAGGTATAGGTGAAATGTCGGATGATGAAGCGGACAACGAAACTGTGATATCTACAGCTATAGATATACCAGTACCGGTACCGAAGGTTACGGAAATGCAGGATTACTCACTGAGAATTGACAAAGTTGCGAAAAAGAAATCGAAGGGAATGTCTGTTTATTTCGATAATGTGGAAGTGAAAAACAAAGGAAGATGTGTCACTATCGATTTGGATACTAGGAAATTCGAAGCATACAGGTATGGTGTGACAGAAATATATTGGGATTCTGTTAAGCTGAAGGAGAAAAACGGATCTATTTGGCGCGTTGCCTGCGACAAAAAAGGTGTTGAAGTTGAGGACATTGTTAAAGTTCCAACCAGAAGTAAGTCGTGTATGTTAACTATTCATATATTCAGAACCCAAAACAAAATGATGTTGCAAGGACCCAAACCTAACATAATTTGGTTGCTGACTAATATTCTGCCTAATATATACAGCATTGGATTTAAATCTGTTTTTGACGGAGACATTCATAGTGTTGTAAGCGCTGTGTATAAACGAGGAAAATGTCCCGCCTTGAAGCATGTAAAATATCAAGAAGCTGGATTGACAATTGATGCTCTTGATCTGGAACAACCGTCAGCGTCTGGGTGTTCTGAAAGTAATGTTACTGGAGAAATATCAGATGTTAATGATCAGCACGTGTCGTTACTTATTGATAAACATACGTCTGACATCACAAAGACTGTATCTTTTGCAACACCACATCGCACACACATTCGTAGGGGACAAAAGGCAAGGAAGCTATGCAGCATCACAAGGGGAGATTATATAACTACATCTACGTTAAAATCATCAGTCGATGAACTGCACGTGTTGGTTGAAGAGAATAAACTGGAGCAGAAGGAACAACGAGAGTCAATAGATGATATGAAAGCTTTGATCAGCAGCCTACTCGAAGAACAAGCCAGAGAATTTCGTGTAACAACGAAAGAGCTTAAGCTGGAGTTGGAAAACATTAGGATAGAGAACACAACACTGAGAAAAGAAGTAGAAATGCTTAGGGTAGTGAAACATAATCTTCAAGCGACATCAGGAGCAAAAGGCACAATACCTATTGACAATTGTTTAGCCAAGCCGAAGGTTCTAACACCTGATAAACAAACTGAGGATGCTACCGACGAAATTCTAGTATCGACTGAGAACAGGTTCAGTTTAATTTCAAACCAGGATATTACGTTGGAGTCCATACCATGTGTAATATATGATGATGATGATGATGATGGTGATGAGGAATGCAGCTCCGAATAACTCAGAATAACTTTGTTAATGTCAATGAACGGCAGGTGAATGATGATGTGGTTCCGGTTCATTTGATACTCGGAGATTCGGTGATCAGAGGGATAATACCAGAAAGGATGTCTGTCGGGAATGAGGAAGTTAAATGTGTTGTAAGACCAGGACAAAGACTTAAGGGTCTTAGGAGATGGTTCGAAGATGACAATGCTTGTAAATATGGAAATGTACACCAAGTTACTATACATGCCGGCATTAACAGCTGTCGGCACAATATAGAAACAACAGACAGCGATCTGGAGGACTTTCATACTGAAGTTAGAAGGGCGCTACCAACTGCAGCTATCAGAATTTCGTCTGTGTTGCCAACATTGCATTCAGACCGCTTTAACAGGATGATTGAGAAAACAAATGAAAAATATTACGGATTCTGTTTGGAACATGGCTTCACATTTATAGACAATACTCCTTCATTCGTCAACTCGCGAGACAATGAGGTCAGATACAATGTGTATCGTGATAATTGGCACCCAAATTTTATTGGAACGAAAGTACTGGCTAAGAGCATAAAATATGCACGTCGTGACATTATGTTTGGAGGGGATTGGAAAAGTATCAGTGTAGTGTGCCCGAGAGATAGTAGATTGAGGGGATATTCTAACAGACAGCAGTCATCATATAGCCATGGATATGGACATCGTCTAAATTCATTGAATTACCAGCATAGGCCAAATGTTGCTGGTCCAAATAGTGAGATGCGTAGAAATTCGTTAAGGAATGAAATTAATCATATGTTTAGAGAGCAATTTTCATATTTCAGCGAAAGCTTGATGAAAAGATTCGGGAATAGCATGTAATGCTTTCGCACCACAATACTTACTTACATGTATGCCATGTATTATTATTGTTGTATATTGATGTTTAATGTAAAAATCTAATCAATCACAATCAAGCTTAACTATGCTAAGATGAAATATATACCACTATCGATTTATCAAATGCTCGATACACATGTAAATAGATCGAAGCGGGTGTTTTATCTCCGATGACCTAGTCCAATTTAATGATACCAATTTAAATATGCCAAATATCAACAATTCACTCTTTAACACACAATGTATGTTACACCGCGTTGAATGCACAAGGCATTGTTAACAAAATTAATGATTCTGATTTCATACGGCAATTAGATCGATATGATTTCATAACTATTTCAGAAACTTGGCATCAAGATCCCGGGAATATAAGTTTAACTGGCTATCAATGTATTGATTTGAGCAGAAATACAAAAGATAACGAGAAAGGTGGAATGGCATTTTATTTTAGATCAAAGTATGCGAAGTTTGTTACACGTGTCCATAACATTCACGATATTGCGTTATGGGTAGAGTTTAACGGAGAAATATTTGGTCAAAAGTCTGATGTCATTTTCGTTTCTGTTTATCTGCCCCCACAAAATTCTACTTATTGGAAAACAAGAGATGGTTACGATTTCGTCTTTAGAGATATCGAGACAGAACTCCGCAAATATGACCCAACATCGCTTATCATTCTGGGTGGAGACTTTAATGCACGGACAGGCGGAAGGCCGGATTATGTCGCGTTTGATGAGGACAGGTTCACAACATCATCTGAAAGTTATGTCTTAGATAGTGCGAAAGACAGGGCTAGTTTAGACAAAGAAACAAATTCGTTTGGACTTAATTTGCTAAAACTCTGTAAATCAGCGTCCATAAGAATAGTAAATGGTCGCAAACCTGGTGATTCTTATGAAATTATACGAGTTTTCAGTATAATGGTACGAGTTTAGTGGATTACGTGATTATTTCGGAGAGATATTTATCCGATGTGAGTTACTTTTGTATTAAACAACCTACTGAATATTCAGATCACTGTCAACTAGCAATACATATGAACATAAAGTCACAAGATATCAATAAAACTGCATTTAAATATCATTATACGAAACCGCACGGTGTGGCTAAATGGTCTCGAGATAGTGATGCTAAAGTAAAACAGGCTCTGGTAGATGCTGATATGCAACACCGCTTATTGAAATTTAGATCAAACGTATACGCAAGCGATAAGAACGGAATAGAACAAGCTGTGCGCGATTATGATAATATCGTGAATTCTGTTAATGCCACCGCAACTCAATTTGTTAAAAGTAAAAATAAACAAATGCAAAGGAAACGTAAATGGTTTGATGCAAAATGCAAAGAATTGAAAAAACATATGAAGCACGCGAGTAAAGAAATGAAGCGATACCCTCGCAATGCAGATCTTCGAAATGAGTTTTTCGCCGCTAAAAAAACTTATAAAAGAGAAACAAAAAAGAAATCAAAATTGTATTATCAGGAAATATCGGAAAACCTGGATGATACTGAGACAAGTGACCCTTCGGAATATTGGCGTATAATTAATGGTCTTAGACCACGAAAAGTTGAAATGAATTATTTGCACCCTGATGAATGTGTAAATTTTTTTAAAGAACTTTTATGTAAAGAAATAATTCCACGAGACGAAAATGACCGTGTGCGGGGAACGCCGTGCATAGATATAGATCAAAATATTAGAGACGAAGCGATAACATCGGAAGAAATACTCAATTGCCTTAAGCTCTTGAAAAATAGGAAATCTTCTAAAAATGGAAATATTTCAAATGAATTTCTTAAATCAGTAGTACCAGAGATAATAGATGAGACAACAAAACTGTTCAATCTAGTGAACATTATGTTCCGGATATTACCCTAAACATTGGAGTTATTCACTCATAAAGACGCTCTATAAAAAGGGAGATCGACATGATCCGAATAATTATTGCCCGATTGCTCTGACAAATAACCTAGGTAAACTTTTCAACAAAATAATTAACACCAGGATAAATAACAACCTCGAGGAGAATGATCTGATCAGTGACAATCAGTTTGGTTTTCGGACGAATCGTAGTACAATTGATAGTGCATTTGTTTTAAATACCATTGTGAAGAAATACAAGCAGAAAAATAAGCCCATTTATGCTGCATTCATTGATTTCAAAAAAGCGTTCGACTCAGTAGATAGATCGTTAATGTTACACAAAATACGTGATTATGGAATTTCTGGTAAAATAAATCAGTGTATACGTTCAATGTATCAAGCAAGCTACATAAGTGTGAAAACAGAGGCAGGCGTTGGACCACAACTTCTATCAACTATTGGAGTAAGACAAGGCTGTTCAATTTCACCCACGCTGTTTAAAATGTATATTGATGACCTAAGGTATTCATTTGACTCGACTTGCAATCCCGTTATTCTAAATAATCGGCCGATCAGTCATCTTTTATTCGCAGATAACCTTGTAATAATATCGGAAACGAAAGAAGGTTTACAGAAATGCTTGAGTAACTTGGAAAATTATGCAACAGATAATAGTCTCACTGTTAATGTAAATAAAACAAAATGCATGGTTTTCAGATCTCGCAAGTCAAAATATGAACCGAAATTCATATTTCGATCGAAGCCACTGGAAATGGTTGGGGATTATATGTATTTGGGTCTAAAATTCAGTGCAACTGGCAAAACGTTAAAATCGCAGGAGCATTTGAGTGCAAAGGCATTAAAATCAATGTTTTTCCTAACACAATCTATTCCATCAAGACTTCAGCTAACGACCCCTACAAAATGCAAGTTGTTTGATAAACTAATAAAACCAGTAATGTTGTATGGTTGTGAAGTATGGCTGGGAGATGTGACGAATCTGCATACTGACTCTTTACCTTGCGAGCAGGTTCAATTGAAATTCTGCAAAAATGTACTTTGTATAAATAGAAAAGCGTTGAACCATGCTTCTCGTGCAGAACTGGGTAGATTTCCCGTATTTCATGACGCGGTTTTAAAGAGTTTCAGATATAGGAATAAAATTTCTAAGTCAAAGTGTCATACATTAGTTTATGCGGCCTACGTTGAATCAACTAATTCGAAATTATCCACGGAATCGTGGAATGTATTACTGCAGAAGTTTGGAATCTATATTGCCGAAGACAGTCAGTCGAGTGGAATTCAAGAACAAGAACTGATAAAAAAAGCTGAAAATAGATCACATTAACTGTTTTGTGAAGGACGTTTTTGATGATACGAGATCAATCGGTGGTAATAAACTAAGAACGTATCGCATTTTCAAACGCAGATATGAGGTGGAACCGTATATTACCAATACCAAATCTGCTGACGCGAGAACTCTCTTCACAAGGTTACGCGTAAGGCCTAAAAAAATAATACCTGTGTTTCCACTAACCCGACCGACCGTTAAAAAAGTCGCCGACTGAGACCATTTTATTGCAAAATTAAAAAAAAAAGAAAAAAATTACACTGTTTCTGCTAACCCGACCGACCGCCGAAAAAGTTGCCGACTGCCCCCATTTTATTGGGTTTTCAAAAAATATAAACTACCAAGTTAATTTAAATTGATATCACGTGGTGCGTTGAGTGGGTACCTTGTAGAGATGGGCGGTTGTGATATTTTGCCTCGGTTTCGGTTTCAGTTGTGGAAAAAGAGTTGAGTCTCGGTTTCGGTTTTTATTAATAAAAATTACTAATGTGAACAAAATATAATTATGCTTCATCATATTACAAAGAAAACACACCAATTGTATCACCATAACTTGTGAGGTACATGTCCTTTTATAATATTAAATTATGTATCATATTGTTACTATTACATGTATGTTGTTAATGTCCATGTCGAGTGGCAGTGCTAGAATGCAAGTGAGTCTGTGTATTGTGTATGACTGCAATTCAGCATCATATGATCATAAGTGTGAAATAATATAATGATCATTTATATTGGCATAAAACTAATGTGTGTGACTAGATATATGTGTATAGTTATGATTTGAAAAATAAAATTGGAAATAAACAACAAAATGAAAATAAAACATGACTAGAATCTCTCAATCACATTATCTGGCTATATGCCTATTACCATATTTAGGGAACATAATATTGTACACACTATACAGTATACATGCATCCAATACAAGTCACCTGAATGAGTGCTATTTCTCAACAGTTTACCGACAAACGGTATAATTCATTCCGGCTCCGATTCCGGCATAACATTTTTAATCAACGGCGCACAAATATATTTGACGATTTAACATCCAAACAGTGATAAAAACTAATAGGGAATGCGGGTAACAATCATTGATACCTTTTGATATCGTATCCTCGTTATCAAATTCACCTTTCAGAGTATTTGTACGGCCTTAATGATTAAAATAACATGAGAAATAAACTGACTTGTGTTTACTACGGCGAAAATAGGTGTACACGGAAGCAACGTAATTAATTCGTCGCGCGATTTCACCGTGCGAACTCCTTTCTGCATATATTACAGGTGGCACACTTAGATTTCTTATCTTTCTTTGAAAAATATTTCCACACAGGACTCGTTTGTTCGTCGTGTTCTGCCATGATTACAGGAAGTTGTGACAACCGAAATTACGGGTTTTCCCAACTTACCACGGTTGTCATTTCCGGTTTTTCCCGACAACCGAAACCGAACTGATTCCACGGTTAACCGCCCATCTCTAGTACCTTGCCGCAGAAACGCGATATATACTGCGTCTACAGACGGACAGGAGACGGTGTCATGTGGTCGGCCGATCGCGAGATCTCGTTGCACGAAAATGCACGAGATTGACCGATTGTCAGACGACCCAATAATAATAATAATTATTATCACCCAACCACAATCGGCCAATCGGGCCCGATCGTTCGTTTACGTTAGCTGTCAATGGGCATTCGAAACACCTCTGCTATATTTTCGTAGCGTCGCGGGCGAATGCCGTAATCGTAAATCGTTCCTCGAGAAAATCGCGAATCCCAATCCCCACCGTGCAGGCAATCTCGAGATAATGATTGCATGCTACAATCGGATCTGTTATTGTTATAAATACATTCCGTTTCATCGGCACATGAGACCAGTGGTCACACATGAGCGTCGACTTGTAAAAACAATATGACGCCTACTCAGACGGGAGACACTCCGTGGTCTTCGTGCTGTGAAAACAACCTGTCAGTACTCATAAGTGAACACATTTTAGCATGTTAATACAATGGAAAGTTATGATATTAAATTTATTAGCAGGTTGTATTATTATATTCGGCATACGAAACAACCATAGTAGCCTACATGGGACGAATCAATCAAAGTAAATTTCTAAGTTGGGACGAGTCGAAGTCGTTTCGTACTCGGGACGAATCGACGAGATCCCTATTCAATTTCCTTGATAAAAGGGGGAGGAAGAACGGAAAGAGTGAAGACATTGTGCAGCTGATCTCAATCTTCAAACTTTGTTGACTTACATAGTTTTTATAAACCCCACTGTAAAACAGTTTTTAGTATGTCGTGGTGTGATTGCAATTTGAATCCAAGTTGCTTTCGTGCAGTATTAACTATTAAGTTACGAAAGCACGCATTGCCACACAACGACACTTTTACGTTGTCACTTCCTTGTGTGCATTCAGACTTGATACACAGTGACTGCACACATGCTTTTGTCGGAAGATCAGAGAAAACTTCAAAGGGTCGGAATTGATTGAAGGTCGCCGACACTTCCAGACAGTTCGAGAATTGCTACTAAGTATCTGATACTACCGCGTGTACCAATTAATGCTTGCATTGCACTCTACTATCGGTGACACATGATTTAGTATTAGTTTTGCATCATTTAACCTATTTAATTTCTTCTCAAATCCAATTTGGCATCAACACATGCCATGGGAGCCATGCAAAAATTACACAAAAACTGTGACTGCCTCTACTGAAGCAAACTCAAATGGAACAAATGAGTAATGTTGCTTGATCATGAATCGCAAATATTATCCCAAAAAGTTGCCCCGCCAAAATAGGTTTAAAAAACAAAAAAAAAAAAAAAAAAAAAAAAAATTACCTACCTACCGACCCAACATTTTTGGGACCCCGTTAGTGGAAACACAGGTATTATTTTGTTAGGCCTAAGTAATCACAAGCTTGAGATTGAGAAGGGAAGACACAAACAGCCCCCGTCAGATATAGAGGATAGAATATGTCCTATCTGTAGAACAAACTCGGTTGAGACCGAATCACACTTTGTTATGAATTGTCCGGCATACGAAAACATTCGCATTAGTTGTTTCGCAGCAATAGGCGAGTATATAACCGATTTCCACAGAATGACAGCAGACAATAAATTTAATTATATAATGGAAAATAGGCACATTGATACCATAAATATCATATGCGACATGATCCGGTCCTTCTTTGAAAAACGGCAGATTTTATCAAGTGTATAATAATTATATAAAGAACAACTTGTGAGTGAGTATACTGAATATAAATTTTGACTTTATAGTCGGGTTTTATTTAATTCATGCTATTATTGTATATCTATGTTTTATATTATATGTTATTATATGCTTGCAACTGCCCATTGAGGTGTTGTCAGGTCTGGCAAATGTGAGAATACAGCTACAATAGCTGTATTCAGCTAACCTAGCTTTATTCAGCTATATATTATACTCTCAAACCGGCTGTTTTTTGATAATATACTAGAAGCGCTAATTTGCGCATCAAAATTAGGCTACCATATTCTCCGGTCAACCTCAACCAAATCAAAATCGTCGCTTGTGTTCTGACAAAGTGTTGCCTTTTGTCGACACGGCAATTCTGATTTTGTGTGAAAACTTACTACGGTGGTTGATGTCAGTAAATATTCTGGGGACTATTTTCTGCAAATGCATTCATTAACTAACTTATAAAATAAAGATCAAATTCATCCCAAACAGTCATTTACTTCTTCCCGATGCTAAACCGGTAGGGGGCGTTAGAATGGTGTACCTATATCAAGCATTTAGAATTTCATACCATTAGCGGTTTGTGAGTGATACTGGTAACTATTCATAACGGTATATACAGATATTGTGCGGCATATTGCAAATGTATGGCACAACATAGGGACAACTGAAATGAAAATGCGACTTATATAATTTCTGAAGTATTTCAAACATGAAGTCCTGCTCGTTAGGGAGTCAGAACTATTCAATCTGTTTTGGCGGGAAAATATATAATGTGTGAAAACTTACTAAACATAACATTGGTATTTGTATTTTCTCGGTTCGACATACATGTATGCGTTTCCGTATTTTTGGAGAGAATCAGCTCAAGCAGTGAGTGGAACTCGCTCGGTTAAACTCTGGCTAGAGATGTTCACCTTTTTACCTGTTTTAACGCACCAACCAAACTGCGTTTTAGCCGCATCATATTGATACTTCCGGGAATGATTAAGATGTTCCATCTTCGGTGATAAATATTGTATTTAATGTATTTTTCAAGGTATTCCGCATTGCATAAGAGAGTTATTAACCGTTATGACTGACATCGACCACGGTAGTAAGTTTTCACACATAATCACCATCGCCGTGTCGACAAAAGGCAACACTTTGTCAGAACACAAGCGACGATTTTGATTTGGTTGAGGGTGACCGGAGAATAGGGTAGCCTAATTTTGATGCGCAAATTAGCGCTTCTAGTTTATTATCGAAAAACAGGCGGTTTGAGAGTATAATATATAGCTAGGGGTTTTAGGTGAAAATTTCTAAGTGAACTATGGTAACTGATTTTAGACTTATATTGAAGAGAAATGATTATCATGAAGAATGCTTTTTACAGAATTAAAAAATTCCAAGTATTACCAGAGTTATAAGCGATTTATTACATAAAAAAGGGCGATTTTTTGGTATATGGCAGCCCTGGGAATTAGCCTAGGCAATAGGCAATGCCTAGGTAAAAGCAGAGGCAAAATCAGTTTGCCTAGGCAATTATATTGCCTAGGTAATACAAGTTCATTGGATTACTAAAATTGATTTGTGTTTATCAGAAATAGAACCTCTTTAGCCAAAATGACTTCCTTAAATCACTCTTTACATACATGTATATTGTCCTAAAATTGTTTCCATGGCACTGGGCCATTAACTAGCTACCCATAAGGGCACTAGTTTTGGAGATGATTTGTGGAATGTATATATATGGTGAGTAGTGGCCTGGAAATGTTCTCCAAAATAACTAAGCATTTCAGGTTATTATTGAATCATATTGATTTCAGATGGCAATATTGTTGCAAAATTTCCTAGGTAAAATCTGTTTTTGCCTAGGCCGATTTCTTTCACCTTGGCAAAAATATTGCCTAGGCAAATTTTCCTTAATTCCCAGTGCTGTATGGGCTTCCAGTGCTTTATCTGTATTTCAGGTAACTACAAACGGCCCCAAAAATGGCCTTTTTGTACAATTTTTAACAAGTTTTCTACATGATAATTTTTTATAAATCCAAAAATTCTCAATCAATCGCTTCGAAACTTGCCATATATATTTAGTGATTTAGTCCGAATCTATTCGTGCATAAATTACCGAACCCACTTCAGTATCATCGCTTCTAATTTGCATATCATTTGCATACACGATATTCATAATTAGGCCGAAATCATTTTATGTTATAATTCCACACAAGGAATAGTTGTTTATTGTAGATTTAGATCACCAATTAGCTAAGATTTCAATGTATATCAATTACATGTTCTAACTAATACTATAGGGGTGTCAGTATTGTGGCTGTGGTACATTTATAACTAATTTGCATAATAGCCCGGCCCATGGCCAAACCGGCTTATTGCATACTAATTACCCAGGCATTCCACTACTGATAAAAATGCTGTGCAACCTCCCTTAGCAATAGCAGTGGCATATGACCCAAAATATAATTGATATATTATTCTATGATGTATATTATAATGAATAAAAAGAGTCAGAGAAATATTATTCACTGTATATATCACTAATAGAGATGTGGGAACCCTTGATGGGGACACATTAAGGTTGGACACGCCCACTTTTCAGACATCAAACAAGACTCAAGAGGAGACCAGATCAAGAATCAACAGCACACCCCACCCCCATGTGTCATTGTCATTATATATGAAGTACATGTATTCATTATTTGCATCATTATATCTCAAATAATTCATGAAATTTATATATTCAAATTATAGTATTTGATTTTATATTAGTCATTCATTCGAAAAAAGTTACAGATCAATAGATTTTCAGTCTATTTCACTATTTGACACGTAAAATTACCACGACGTCATGAACAATTCTTGCGACGTCTCCTTTATTTACACTGCATCCTATGGGAACTTGAATGTGTGTGTCAACTTTGAAGCAATTTCCGCTGGCCATTTCACTATTAAATAAAATCAAACTGTGATATTTAGATATATCAGGTCTAATGTTGTCTAATTTCGAGGTATACTTTTTTAATTAGGTCGATTTTCCCCTAAAAAACGGCAAATAAAAACTTCAAAAATGCCGAAAATAGGGTAAAACTCAATTGTGTGAAAGTATCACCCATCATTCGAAAGATTAGAGTCTCTAGATTACCATTATATAAATATCCACCAATGAAATTGAGTCATCTCCAGCGGAAACCAATTCTCACCAGAGGGGGGTAAAAACAATAACATTGAAAAACACGTTCCGCGCTAAACAAAATGGCGAAATTGCCGACGACGCACTTCGGCTGCTTATAACTCTGTCAATACTCACTCAATTGAGATGAAATTTTGAACAGTTATCAAATGATATCTAAGCTAAAACATGACATTAAATCTATAACAATAGGTGGTGAATTTAAAGCACAATAAAAACATTTATGCGCAAAATGCTTGAATTACGCTCAAAACAACAGATTACGTCGCCGACTAAACACCCTAATATAGCTGAATACAGCTAGGTTAGCTGAATACAGCTATTGTAGCTGTATTCTCACATTTGCCAGACCTGGTTATTGCAATAAAATCTTGTATCTTGTGGAAGGACTGGCTGGAAATTATTTATAGAATTATTCTGAGTTTCCAGCCTCCAAATCGTGAATGTTGTACACCCAAATTACAATTTTACATACTCCAGAGTCCAGTTCATTTTATGTTGACAACTTAAATTCTTAATGCAGAGAATGGGAATTATTAAATTTACTGTTATTTCTAACACCCTAAAGCTGCTGAAACTGCATCTGTAAAATTTGTTGAACAAAAATCGTTGCAAACTATAATGAAAGAACTGAAAGTGAAACTGAAAGAACTAAAAGTGAAACTGAAAGTAATGAAATGAAAATGTGGGAATGTGCGACATTTTTATTGCATCAAAATCGAAGTTATCACTGATTTGTTAACGAAATCAAAAACGCAGAAATAAACTCCGTTAGCTATAGACTCTGTATATGTGTTGTAGAGCGTACGTCAGTTGTTTCTTTTGTTAAATTCCCAATAAAAACATCGTATGTTTTCTGATTGCGATTCATCTTGCTTTATTTCGATGACCACGCGCCCCGGAATCGCCCTCTATGAACCCAACTTTTTCGGCTTTTCTAAAAGGTGAAGCGGCTGTACGAAATATGTCAATAACGTTGCAGTTCAAACCAGTCAATGTTATCATGGTACAATATTAATATTTAGTTGAATACCTGCGTCACTGTGGATGTCTGTATCCATATAGTTTTATTCATTTCATTTACAAATAGAAAGTTATCTTCTGGAAACCTATTTTCAATGCCCTACGTATAATATATTTAAATTTAATTATAATTGTAATATAAATTTTGGCCATGGAAAGTGCTTGATTCATTATGGCCTGCTAATGTTTATAAGCCTTGTAAGAAGAGAGACGACTAAAAAGTCCTTCCTATTCCAACAATAACAAATTAACATTCTGAGATCAAATATAAATTATGTTTCCCTATGCCGGTTTGCGAACTTGGGAACGGGACTACCCGCCCCTATCCATCTGCTGTTTTCAGGGCGGGTCGTCCCGATAAACACGGGCGGGTTAATTTGTCCAGAAATTGTTAATAGTAATTATGTTCTTTTATGTTCTTTGATGATATATTATTAAAGATTTTGACCAACAAAACATGTGTTTATTCATTAATTATGTCAATGCGTGGACTGGAGTAAAGAATGACTCGATGTTTTGACAACTTAACGGCGATTAACAAAATTGGAACTACAATCGAGTCAAACAATTTAAGAGCGATCATATAATAATAATCATAATAATAATACAAGACAGTCAACAACTGTTGAGACGCTCACCTGGCTGTACCGACTGAGACTCTGAAGATCATAACAGTTAGTACTTTTTAAAATCACTTAAATCAAGTAGTTTTATAAACCAGGACGTAGACAGAGGGTCTCAATTGAGCAGCGGGGTGTCCACCTTGAAATTTTCAACTGCACGCCCCAGCTTCCCCCCATCCCACATAAGACATAGCATGTCCCTTCCCAAACGGAAGCAAACACAATCCCAAGTTCCTAAAATTCATTTGTACATGTTGGAATTTTACAAGTGATACCTCAAGCTATCCCAAATGTTGCAAAGTTCCAACATGACATGCCCCCTTTTTAAATGGCCGACTACATTCAATCATATTTGAATCCAAACTCTCATGGACCCTACACACCAATGTCATTTCTTGACTGGTCAAACCCATTTCACAAATCTGTAACCCAGTCACACAAGGACCCTTCGTACTATATATACACTAGGTGGGCCTGATGGCTCTTGATGATAAGTCGTTTTAAGAATTACTATGGAGAAAGAGTTATGTCCCTGGTCTCTCCCCTATTTGACCTGGTGACCACATTTGAACAAATCAGCCACACAAGGGCCCTTCACACACAAATTGACACAATGTAAGCTATGGTTCATGTGAAGATGTTTTAAGAATAACTATCGAGAGATCAAGTGATCCAATTTGAACAAATCTGAATCCCAGTCACAAAATGACCGTCAATACCAAATATAAGCTGAATAGGCCTGGTGGCTCTTGATCAGAAGACATTTTAAGAATTATAATGGATGGACAAGTTATATCCCTGGTTCCGACCTTATTTGACCCGGTGACCCCATTTGAAAAAAATTGTACCCCAGTCACACAAGGACAACCCATACCATATATAAGTTAAATACCCCCCCCCCCCCACAGACGGTTCTTGAGAAGATGTTTTAAGAATTACTATGGATGGAAAGAGTTATGTCCCTAGATCTGCCACTTTTTGACCATGTGACCCCATTTGAAGAAATCTGAATCTGAGTCACATAGGGACCATCCACACCAAATACGACTTAATTATGTGTTCTGGAGAAGATGTTGATGTGCAGATGGACAACAGACGAGAATTGATGACTGTAGCTCCACCAGCGAGTTCGTCTCAGGTGAGCTAAAAAAAAGCCTCCCTCTCTCATCCAGTTTCTCATATGTAATTGCCCGATAACGTAGGTATTTATTGTGCAAAAATACTTTAAAAACATTATAAACAAGACAGTCAAAGACTGTGGGGTCGCTCACCAGACAGCAAAGACTGATAAGACTGGGACTCTGGAGACCATAACAGTCAGAACTTTTCATAATCACTTTAAAACAAGTAGATCTAAACAGGTTATGTGGATAGAGAGGCTTCATGTATGTAGATCGGTGAATATCTACTTTTAAATTACCAACTGTACACTACTGATCACCCCCCTCCTCCAGCTTATGTCCCCTCCCGACTGGGCTCCAGACTCCCAAGTCTTAGGTTGGAATTTCACAACCGACATCTCAAACTTTCTCAATTGTTGGAAATGTCCAATCTCACAAGCGCCTTTTTATAAAACTATTTAGATATGTTTGAAGCCCAATTATCCATGGACCCAAAAACACCATATATGTATGTCAGATTAATCAGTCAGGTAGTTCCAAGGTAGATGTTTTAATGAATTTTGTATTTTAATGATTTTATTAGACACACAAGTGTTAAGTACCCATAGCCCCGTCATTTCTTAACAGGTTGCCTCATGTTAACAAATCTGAATCTCAGTCACTAAAGGATCCTCCATACTATATGTAAGCTAAATAGTCCAACCTCTCTTGAGAAGACATTTTAAGTATTACTATAGAGACATACAGTTATGTCCCTGGTCCCACCCTATTTAATCTGGTGACCCCATCTGAATAAATTTGAAACCCTATTTAAAACAAGTGACCACATTTGAACAAATCTGAACTCCAGTTACCCAAGGACCCTTCATACCAAATATGAACCCATTCAACCTGATGGTACATGAGAAGAAGTCGTTTTTAAGAATTTTTACTATGGAGGGCAAGAGTTATGGCCCTGGCTTCACAACCATTTTACAGAGTGACATCATTTGAACAAATCTGAATGTGAGTCACCTAGGGAACATCCACACCAAATATGAACCCTTTCAGTCTTATGATCTAGAGAAGATGTTCAAAGAATTGTTGACAGATGGATGGACGGACAGACAGATGAACAGGTGACAGATGAGAAGTGATGACTATAGCTTCGTCCCAGGTGAGCTTAAAAATTACATTTCATTGAACAAATCTGTAAATCCCCCCCCAACACTGTGGGGACATCCCTGCAAGAATATGACATTATCTTATTATACCAGTAGCGTACAGCATAGATACAGGTAGTGTGGGTGGGGCAGAGCTAAATCTCTTACCTCTGCCCCTATTAGAACAAACATGAATTCCCATCTCTGATATCTATTCATCTAATAATTTTAAACATTCGCTTTTAAGAGTTGAAGTTAATTGATTTTCCAAAAAGGACCCCATTGGGACAGATCTAAACATGCCACCCAAGGACCCTGCATACACAAATATAAGCTAAATAGACTTGATGGTTCTTGAGAAGTAATAGTTGTTAGAATTACTATGAAGGGAAAACGTTATGGCCCTGGCATCCCTCCTATTTGACCTGATGAACTTATTTGAACAAATCTGAATGTGAGTCACATACAGGTACCGTAGGGAATTCATATAGATCTCGAGAAGAAAACAATTGCTGATGGATGGATGCACAGAACAATGGATGGAAGGACACTCTGACAGACCAACAGTTTTAATCCAATATACCCCCCATTTTTTTGTCGATAATAAGGTATAATGAATTCACATAGATAAGTGGTTAAGAAAATAATATTGGAACAGCCAAGCGTGAATTTAGTGTGTCTGAGGTCCCAAAAGGGTGAATGTAGTGCTGCTATTCTGTAAGGTGGGCTAGCATCACAAAATTCACCATCTGGGAACCCAATTTTACTTAGTCCTCAACTGCTATGGGAGACCTAGGGACAGACAGAAGTTCTCCAGCTGAAGTTGGTGGCGTATGACAGTATGCGCACCCATTTGACACCTCAATTATGCATTTTAGAATCTGAACAGAAGGGAAAAAAGCTGCTAAAAATGTCAATTTGAGACTCTAGATACTTCCCAGAAGATGAGGCCTAAGCAGAATGAGGTCCTCAGAGGGTGTATTTGGCGATGCTAGCCTACCGTGCAGGGTAGCATAATTAAATTCACACTCTGGGAACCTCATTCTACAAATGCCAGACACACTTAATTTAAGCTTGGAGAAAAGGAATTTAATCTGATATTAATGACTAGTGTATTGTAAACAATGATGGTGCTACATTGACAACTTTAGAAAACAAATGTTCAACACTATTAATCTCATTTAAATTATGAATGATATGAATACACTCCCTGGAGACTCTGCCTATAGCCACACAAGTTCTGTTATCTATCTATCTGGCACTGTTTTATAAACAACATGTGTCATGCCTATCATGCCTGGTGGTTCAGAGCAGAGATGGCTTGTATTAAGTGGATATTAAAGGTACTCAATCCGAACAGAGGGTCCCCATCTCAACAGATTCCAACAACAACAATCCGATCAGAGGGTCCTATATTACTATTTCTTTGGCTTTGGGGGTAAAAAATATTTGATTCGAGTCGAGGAACCCATCAAACAAAGCTCAGAGTTATTAGATATTGATTTTTGAAATTTGTTATTTACTCGAGATGAGTACTAATAATTGCCTTCAACTGCCATAATCTGCTCGGGATGTGTACACCAAAATCTATTCAAACAGACAAGGATGGATAACTCTAAAATCAAGTGGTAATAATAACGCAATTTTGACTGAGTTCTGGGCCAGAAAGTATTCCCGATAATGAAAAATAATAGATTTCTAAAATCGATATCTAACAAATCTGAGCTTTGATGGGTCACTTCCTCGACTCGAATCAAATATTTTTGACCCCCGAAGCCATTGAAATAGTAATTGAGAGGAGTTTTATCGGATTGAGTACCTTTAAAAGGATCTTACTGAACATTTCTGTACATCTGTCTGTTCATGTTTTCTCCCAAACCCCTGATTTCAACCAAATTTAATGGGGTGACTAGAGGTACCTACCCCCCGAAGATGTAATGTTATAAGTTCTTCAAAATTTTAATTAAATGTTTTTTATTTTATTTAAATAAAAAATATTTTATTTAATAAAAAAATATTATTTATTAAAAATATTAAATATATATATATTTTTTGGGTTAAATTGAGCAATAAAATTTCTTCAGATTTATGTCCATAGCTCCACCCACATTTTACCCAGTGACCTCATTTGAACAAATCTGAACCACAGTCACCCAAGGTACCCTCATACCAAATATGAACCCAATCGGCCCGACGACTTCAGAAAAGAAGTCGTCTAAAGAATTACTATGTGGAAAAATAGTTATGGTCGTGACATAAAAACTATTTGACTTGGTGACCTCATTTGAATAAATCTGAATATGAGTCACCTAGGGAACATCCACACCAAATATGAACCAATTCGGCATTACGGTTCCAGAGGAGAAGATGTTCAAAGAATTCTTGACGGACGGACGACGGACGAGGCGTGATGACTATAGCTCCACCGGAGACTTCGTCTCAGGTGAGCTAAAAATACTAGAGAAGGAGACATCAATTCTTTGGATACATCATACATGCATAGGGATGCTGGTAATATGTAATTATGGATTATCATTGTTGTACACATACTCACAGTTAACTGTTGAGTACTCAGGCTAATTAAAACGGGTTAAAATTAGCCTCTTGTGTTGCTAGGTGATACACCAGGTCATGCCAATAGTTTATTGGTACGTTTGATAGTAGTTACAATTACACTTAAGCGCAATTAATTGTTTAAGCACAATATATGTGGTATTTGCGCTTAAGTGCAATCAATTGCACTTACAATTGCGCAGTTCATTATTAAATGTGAATTTGGCCTCCCATACATGTGTATCCCCTTCCGGCAACCCCTGGTTGATTATTGATAGCCATGCATTACCATTCTGCTAGTCTATTGGATCGACAGTGCATCTCACTGTTGTCACTGGCAACATAAGTGTTTTTGTAAATCATTATTTTGTTATGGGTCTGGTGAAACATTCATGAACTCTATTTGGAGCCTTGGACATGTTTTTATCCACTTGTCACATCAATTAATCTACTTAGTGTGCTATATATAAAGTTAAGTTATATGTAAGCAGCCAATACAACCATATTATTATACTATACCTCGCGTAACTTTTTTCCATTCTGATTGGCTGCACACTGCTATACTATTTTACAATATTATGTCTCATGTGACTTTCTCTCATTCATATTGGCTGCACACTACTATACTATTTTACGATATTATGTCTCACGTGACTTTCTCTCATTCTGATTGTCTGCACACTGCTATACTATTTTACAATATTATATCTCATGTGACTTTCTCGCGTTCTGATTGGCTGCACCTGTTATACTATATTAGGATAGTACCCCAGTAGGATTCCTACTTGCTTATTCTTTTTCTATTTATAGTAAAAGACTCATTCGCACAATCGGATTGCTGCCCAAATTCTTGGCCAATCTGAAACTATACCTTGTATGATACTTGTTGCAATATCTGTCTACCCTAAGACTTATTGGTGAATTTTAGTGATCTTACAAATTTCCAATCATAGCTATCCAATGTATTCAATAGTTTGTTTATTTATAACTTCCTTTTCCGTTTTCATCAAAGATTAACAAGTTATCTTCTGAAATTTCACCAAAATGTCTTTGCTAATGTTGCATTTATATAAATAAAAGGTTGCCAATCACGTGTTCGCCTGAAAAGGTGGCTTTTTAGTAAGGAAAGTTTTACTCTGTGAGTCTCTGTCAAAATTCATCGGACAGTGATTCATCGGAGTAATAATTGTCTTCTGAAATTTGAACCACGTACCAAATATCAAGAGATTCAGTTCAATTTAAAAACAATCAGATAACTAAAAGTTAGTTTTCATCCGGAAACCAAAATTATCGGCAAATTTTAAGTTTACAAGGACCATAACTCTGGCAAAAATGGGTGGAACCCATATTTAAACTTGATCTGTATTTGGAGCTGATAACCTGGCATACCAAATTTGGTTCAGATCCGAT
This sequence comes from Siphonodentalium dalli, assembly GCA_032622095.1. NCBI lineage: Eukaryota > Metazoa > Mollusca > Scaphopoda > Gadilida > Siphonodentaliidae > Siphonodentalium > Siphonodentalium dalli. The sequence continues at coordinate 155,046,159 of CP136063.1, forward strand.
CACACAAGCCAAACTAAAGTTAGCATCCGGAAACCTCAAATCGACAAAATCCTGGGTCGCAAAGGGGTCATAACTCAGGCAAAAATGGGCAGACCGTTTCCATATTCGAACTTGACCTGTATTTTAAGTTCATAAACTCACATACCAAATTTGGCTTCGATCCGATAACCCAAAATAATGTTATCATCCGGAAACTTTTTGAACAAACTTTGCCCACCCAAAGAATATATTATTCAACTAATATTATCTCAAAGAGGTACTGTACTGCACCTTGTTGTTGGTTTCTATATGCATTTCTCTGCATCATAGAATAACATAACCAGATTTCCATTATTCGACTGTCTGCCGAGTATGAAGTAAAGTTACAGATGGCAGATAAGCTGGAATGCAAAAATAGAACTTTGCCCACCCAAAATAAAGGGTTGCCAACCACGTGTTCCCCCGAAAAGGTGGTTTTTTAGTAAGGAAAGTTTTACTCTGTCAAAATTCATCGGACAGTGACCAAATTCGGACTTGGCCTTTAATAATTGTCTTCTGAAATTTGAACCACGTACCAAATATCAAGAGATTCAGTTGAATTTAAAAACAATCAGATAACTAAAAGTTAAGTTTTCATCCGGTAACCAAAATAATCTGCAAATTTTCCGGATGATAACATTATTTTGGGTTATCGGATCGAAGCCAAATTTGTTATGTGAGTTTATGAACTTAAATAGAACGTTTGTCATTGAGATAGTTCTGTAGTTTTCAGGCAAATGTATCAAAATTGAAATAAATGTTAAATTATATGCATAACTGTCCCAGATACTCATTACTTTTATTGTATAATCAGTGAGAGGCTTGAGTTCATGCCCCGTATGAACATTTTATTTTACATGATGTGTGCCACTCGTTGCCCAATCCATTATTTGTCAATTAATTTGATTTCGTCTTGTGCATGGAAATTCGTAACTCAGTTTATTGCTGGAGCCAGAAAGTTAATTTATATAAAATTTCTAAATTTTATTGTAAGATAACCTGTTAACCTGAATGTTTACAGAAGACATATTTGACTAAAATTAATTGTTTTTCTATATATTATCGATATTAGGTCGTTATTACCGGGAATTTATTGAAATTGGCATACTTCTACAGTCTCCCTTTCAATTTCAACCACACTAAGCATATCATTTTAAAAAACATCTGAATAAGCAAAATTGTGAACATTAGGTCCTTATCCATTTCAATACTAAATGGATTCTCCCATCCAGTTATAAAAGTATATATTGGAATTGTCTATATTCATTTAGAGGGGTGTAGGTAATAAAAAGATAGAGAGAAAAACAGATAAAACAAGAACTGAATGATTCATATTTATTGGTGGGAAATGTTCAGATAATATTTTCAACCAATGACCAAGTTGAATGAACTTGTTATCTGATCATTTCCTAAGGGAACTACTTATCAATGAGTATTTGGTAAACAATAAGAAAGGGTTAATGTTCTGTGATAAACAAACTCCAGTGATTCCGCTAAATGGTCGCTTCATATAAAAAATTATGTTGATGCAGCATGCAAACATTTTTTATATGAAGCGATTCTATTTAGCGTAATCATTGGAGTTTTTTTATCGCCAGAAATAACTATTCTCATGGTCAAGCGTGTCACAGGGATCTCATAATTTTGGTTGAGATTTCTATTAAGTACACAGTTGAATATTTCAAATAAGTTTGTAAATAAGACATTTTGCCCCTTACCTTTATTTCTAATTTAACCAAATACCATTGTCATGTTATCTTAATGTGTGATTAATATGAATAGAATAGAACGGTATGGTTGTTCTGCATTAACAACAAGTTTAACACACATCCTGGTTGTTCAGCTAATATGTAAGCAGCCTTCAAATGAATGAATAGGAATCCACTACCCATTAGTGAATATCCAGTCATTAAATGATTATCAAAGGACCTATGATAAGAACAAAGGGTTTGTACCACGCACAGCAAAAACTAATGAAAACAAGAATATAAGAAGATAAAGTTCTTTATTTTTCATACTTATTAACTTTCCTGTTTCAAATGTGATCGACTTGTGTATATATTTTTCAAAGATTGTGAATAGTTTCTTGTGAATAGTTTCTTATAAATACTTTTGGTAATAACAGATGAACATATAAATGCAAGTCATCAAAAATATTGCACATTAACAGCAAACAAATGACCAATCAATGTACATTAATGCCCTAAATAAATCGACTCCTTAACCTCAGCAGAATTATGGGTAATTTTTCAGGATTTAGTCGGAAATATGGCTTGTTGCCATTCCGATGAATGTCAACAAGCCATATTTCTGGCTAAATCCTCAAAAATTACCCATAATTCTGTTGTGGTTAAGGAGTCGATTATTTAGGGCATTACTGTATTTGGAAGACAGTTGCTGTCCTTGAGGGGGCAGGTCCAATTGACTCACAAGGGTTAAAATAAGTACTATAAATTATTGCACACCCAATGGCTTATTTGTGCGAAATACAGCAAAATACAGAAGAATTGAAACGTTCAATAAAAAAATGTGTATTGTTCTTGAACAATACAAACATATTACATCAATAACGTCACTGGCGACGTCAACTTTAACAGAAAATGTCTTCGCTAAATTATGGGGTATAGACTACATTAAGCACACGTTTGTTCAATTAAATACACCAATATCGACCTAAATGTTAGTATGTTACAAGCTGCAATCTTCAGAGTGTGCAATAAACATAGAACAACACAGTTGTGTGAACATGTTAACGTTATTGCACTCGTTTGTCATGCCGCGAGGTAAAACTCGAACCTACGGTTCTCGTTTTACCATCGTGCCACAACACCACTCGTGCAATAACGTTAACCAGTTCACACACTTGTGTCGTTCTATCTATTTATTGATGTGACTGGCCATGATCAAACTGGACCTGCCACTGATAATAAACAGATTGAAATTGAGTAGAAGTTCTTGGTTTGTAAATAACAAACTTTTATTTAAATCTGACAAAGGTAATTAATAATAAGCTGCAGAGGTGGACCACTTGATAGATAAATAATACAACAGAAATGCAACAAATATAACAAGTATAACAATATCAAGATACAGTAATGCCCTAAATAATTGACTCCTTAACGGAAATACGGCTTGTTGCCATTCATCGGAAAGCTCTCAATGAGAGCTTTCCGATGAATGGCAACAATCCATATTTCCGACTAAATCCAGAAAAATTACCCATAATTCGGCTGTGGTCAAGGAGTCGATTATTTAGGACATTACTGTATACATCCACTTGCTAACAAGACAAAACACATTAGAGCGTATGCGTCATGTCTATTAGATAATTTTGTATGGTCAATTAGATGTTAAAGCCAAGTTATCTTTGGTGACATCACCTCAGGGTAACAACCAATAAGGAAAGAATATAAGGGTGATATTTCTTAAGAAGAATGACTTATGCTACAGGTTAATGTTAGGCACTAAACAGGGCGAAAATAGTTCCTAACATTTTTTTTTTAATTTTTTTTTACACAAACCAGATAATTACAAGAGCTTCAAAAATCAAGAGATATGGACAAATATTTATAATTAAATTAGAATAGTTGAATCTTAACCTCTTTGCTGCTAAATGATGTTATGACGTCGTGTGCTGGGCTGTTGATGTTATTGCCATTATCCAGTGGAAAAATATAACTGGAATATCACAAGAACCATAGAACTGACTCAGTTGAAAGGCTATTATCGTTCACAATCCTGGAACATCATACACTGTTTGAATCTCCGGGATACAGTTATTCCGATGCACTAATATCTGTGTTCCAGTAATAAACAATTGGATACTGCTAGTGTGCTGAAGTAGGTCTGTAGGTAATATGGACCATATATCACACGACGTGCACTTTTACGTCAGTAATAGCTACGTCATAGCAGCAAAGAGGTTAATCTCACCGGAAAGTTGCTTAAGCACATTAGAATATTATTCATGGGATCATAAAATAACAATGTGTGCATACAGAACAAATTATGTTATACAATATCACAGCGAAAAAAAAGCAACTTTATCTGCTAAAAAAAATTATTACCCAGCATTAAGAGTGAATGCAAAATATGGTACATGTACTACAAAGGTCTCGAAGATGTACCAGAATTTGTTTATTTAATTGGCAAGCTGCAGATGCTTCTTTAGCACATGTATCTATAATTTCCATTTTCAAGTACATTGTATGTTGCAGGTAATTGTGATAGGAATATGTAACATTTTGCATTCACCTGCAATCCCACTAATAGACTTATTTGGTTAAGTAACATTGGTATCAAACTAACTGATTTTTTTTATTTCTGTAAGATTTTATGGGTACATTTTGTTTGGTCTAAGATAGACTGATGTTGCAATTTCTAGATAGAATAGAATAGTGGACACTGATTAAAATAAAGCAAATATGATTTTGGCCCCAAAATTACATAAATTACTACAGACGGACTAAATTTATATAAGCTGTCAAACTCATACTTCCATTAACTTTTTCCAAGTCAGACAACAGCAATTTAATAGCCTGGTTTACAGTAATGCCCTAAATAATCAACTCCTTGACTACAGCAGTTATGGGTAATTTTTATAGCCTGGTTTACAGTAATGCCCTAAGTAATAGACTCCTTAACCACAGCAGTTATGGGTAATTTAGTCGGAAATATGGCTTGTTGCCATTCATCGCAAAGCTCTCACTCAGAGCTTTCAGATGAATGGCAACAAGCCATATTTCAGACTATATCGTTAAAAAATGACTGTACGAATCCCTCCTACAAACTTTTTCCTCAATGTTGTAAAGAATTTTTTTTTTTATATGATTGGTTTATGTTCATGCTGATTAAAATATGAAGCATGTGGTCACAGTGGTGAAGAAAATGTTTGATTTGAAATATTTTATATAGTTTTATGGAAAGATATACCACAATTTAGTTTTTTAATTAGAGCAAAACTTATTGTGTTCAAAAGTCTTGGAAAATTCATGGAAAATTATGTTATTTGTCAATTGTTGTGGCGCTGATTCATAATATTATAATTTTTCCCTCCTGCAACTATATATTTTCAACCCAAATGTTTGTAAACCAGGCTATTTTATTGTTGTGGTCTCATGTTTTAATATAACCAGCAACTAGTTTATATTAACCATAGACTGGTAGAAATCGACCATGACTTTCCATGCTTTCGGAGCCATGAATCCATCAGGGGGGTTAACTCCTTCTCTGGCCATTTTCCTCATCTTTGTACCAGAGATGAACTCGAAGTCATCTTTGTGTTCTGGACTATAGAAGTCCATCGCCTTCTTTTTAGAGTTATAAGCAGCTACTCTGAATGGTACAATTTCAAGTTGTGTGAGACCCGGGGCCATTGTGAGTACCTGAAAAGTAAAGAATGAGGTAAGTTCAGGAAATCCCAGTCTGTAAAATCAAGATGCTAATCAAACAGTCAGCACTTGTCAAAATCACATAAAAAACAAGTAGTTCTAAACAGGGACGTAGTTAAAGGGTCTCTGTTGAGCAGTGGAGGTGTCCACCTTGAAATTTTCAACTGCACAACGCTCGCCTAGCCTCTATTTGACCTGGTGACCCCATTTTAACAAATCTGAATCCCATTAACCCTCCATACCAAATATAATCTAAATAGGCAAATGGTTCTTTCAAAGAAGATGTTTTAAGAACTATTGAGGGTAAGATTTATGTCCCTGGCTCCACCTCTATTTGACCAGGTGACCCCCCCCCCCCCCCCCCCCCCATTTGAACAATTCTGAGTCCTAGTCACACAAGGACCCTCCATACCAAATATAAGCTGAATAGGCCTGATGGTTCTTGAGAAGACGTTTTAAGAATTATTATGGAGGGAAAGAGTTGCCTGACCCATATTTAACCTGGTGACCCCATTTTGAACAACTGGAAAACTAACGAGGAGTGATCACTATAGCTCCACCAGAGACTTTGTCTCAGGTGAGCCAAAAAAAGGCCATTTCATGAGGATGTCTATTCGTGGATTGTATTTGTCAACCTCAACAGGCCAGCTATAAGTAATTGTTTAGAACCTGACCTACAGTAATGCCCTAATTAATCGACTCCTTAACAGCAGAATTATGGTTAACTTTTCAGGATTTAGTCGGAAATATGGTTTGTTGCCATTCATCGGAAAGCTCTTGTTGCCATTCATCGGAAAGCTCTCGGGGAGAGCTTTCCGATGAATGGCAACAAGCCATATTTCCGACTAAATCCTGAAAAGTTACCCATAATTCTGCTGTGGTTAAGGAGTCGATTAATTAGGGCATTACTGTACCTCAGGTGAGCTAAGATACACTATCTCAAGGCTTGTTCACTCAGAATATTATAGCAGGGATCAGATAACATAGTATATCAACAACAAGAGATGGACTGTTGTCCGGTGCATACCCCCTTGTGGCATACTGCCTATTGTGGGCATATCTATAACTTATGACTGCTATACTCAGACAGATGGACCCAAAAATCAGCATTTTCATATAAAAAAAAGATGAATAACTATAGAACGAAAAAACCCAAACAAAACAGTTGAATGCGCCATTAAATGCCCTCATAGTGGTGAACATCCATACCAAATTTCATTGAGATCTGAGCATTACTGTTCAAGTTATCGCCTGAACAGACATCAGATGGACCATAAACAAAGATGAATAGCTCTAGAATGGAAAAGCCGAACAAAACAATGGAACCCCCTATTGAATGTCCTCAAAGTAGTAGTGAACATCTATACCAAATTTCATTGAGATCCCAGCACAACTGTTGAAGTTATGACATGAACAGACACCAGACGGACCAAAAAAACCCAACATTTCCAGATAAACAATGATGTATAACTCTAGAATGGAAAATCCGAACAAAACGATGGAACCCTCTATTTAATGTCCTCAAAGTAGTGAACATCCTTACCAAATTTCAGTGAGAACCCAGTACAACTGTTGAAGTTACGACATGAACAGACACCAGACGGACCAAAGAGCCAACATTTCCAGATAAACAAAGATCAATAACTCTAGAATGGAAAATCCGAACAAAACGATGGAACCCTCTATTTAATGTCCACATAGTAGTGAACATCCATACCAAATTTCATTGAGATCCCAGCACAACAGTTGAAGTTACGACATGAACAATCACCAGACGGACCAAAAAGCCAACATTTCCAGATAAACAAAGATGAATAACTCTGGAAAATCCGAACAAAACGATGGAACCCTCTATTTAATGTCTTCATAGTAGTGAACATCCATACCTAATTTCATTGAGACCCGAGCACTACTGTTCAAGTTATGACATGAACAGACATCGGACGGACGGACAGGTGCAAAACAGTAAACCCCTATGTACGATTTGCAGTACCTTTTTTTAAAAAGGGGGTATAATAAAGGGTCTGCTATTCTATTGCCTGTAAATATATTATGTATCTCGCATTCCGTGTTTTGTTACAACCATTTTATGACATGCAAAAAGAGATAGCACCCGATCTTTTTGCCTTTCTCATATACTGGCATTATGTTTGACAATGTAGTGTTATATATCTCATTGGCTGTTGATTTCATGCGGGAACTAAACGAATAATAGACCTTCACAAATTAAAGTTATTTACAGTACTAAATGCTTACAAAGTCCAGGCAAATTAGGTTTCACTAGGGTTTCGGGGAAAGCTGATTTTTTCAGGGATCAATAAGAACATGTTTATGGACAACATGGCAAAAGTCCCCTAAAATCCGAGTTGAGCTTTTTGAGATATATTGATTTTTCGGAGTGGTTCAAATTCTGAAGCTTTTCCATCAGGCCATATGCAGATGCAGTCATGTGTAGTTCAATTAATTCCAAATTCATAATACATTGAGATATATACAAACAATGCTTAGTTGTGAACCATATAAGTAGAATACATGTATGTCCCAAAATGGTCACCAAAACAGAATGAAAATTACATTTTATGCAAAATTGAAAAGCTATTCCCATAAGAGTGACAACACGCTCGAAATATATTATGTGTATTTTGGAGCCCAAACCGCCATGTGGCTTTAAATGCAGATATTATTTACATATAGTTTTAGTGCACTGATACCAAATGCAAACTTGTTACAGTGCAACCTCTCCGAACCGGACCCTCTATAAACCGAATCCCTCTCCATACAGAACAAATTGTCCGGTCCTGAATTCACACAAGTGCATTCTCACTAAAAATTGCCTCTATAAACCGGAACCTCTCTATTCCGTACATAGGATGGATTTTTTAGTCCATAAGTGAACAAATACATTTTACCTCCGAAATTCGAACGTGGAAAGTGATACCAACTGAACGCACTTGGGGTAGATTTGACATACTTGAAGCTGAGCTATGAAAATATTGGCTCTGGTGTAGACTGTGGATCTTTTATAAGTTTAAATTTCTGGTCTACAATAGACTACATTTGTGATGGTTCATTCATTGTGATAGGTTGATTAAAACTGTACTGGTGACAGTCACTACCATAATTATGTCACAAAAGATCCCCAATAATCCTAAAAGTTGTGTCACTAGTGTCAGCCCAACTCACATCAAAGGTGTGATAAAAGTTCACAACAACTGCGCAGCTTTTAATTTTACACCACATTGTTTTTATCGGTACTGTGAACACAATGCAGAAGCATGTGCTCATGACGAAACACTGGTTACTGTTGGATACAAAGTGCATCGAGCGGCAATTCCTTTGATGTTGGCTTTAATTGCCACTAGCTATCAAAGTCATTGTACCATTGCTGAACATGAGTTAGAGTGAATACTGGTCAATAGCGGTTATTGTCACTTTGAATAGTGGTTGCTAATTATCAAAGTTTGAGTTAGCTGTCAATTAGTGAAAATGGGGATGTTGTAAACACATTTTATGAGATGAACAATGGGTCTAGGCCGGATTTTACATATTAAACCGGAAGGTAGTTTAATTTGGAAATGCAATTTTCTCATTTATTGTTATATTTGCATCATTGTTTCAGTCATAAGGAGATAAAATAAACATTTAGATATCAATTTTATACCAACTAAGTGATGCGTTAACTACTATGCGATTTAAGCATATATTTAACAGATATATGACCATCAAACCATATAGAGCTAATTTCATTTTCAATTCTTATTATACCTGATTATACCATGTTTTATCTATTGTTATTTATATCTTATGGTACAACGGCAATATATTACAATTGTAGTGCGATTTTCTATAAACTGAATTAAATGCTGCAAATTATATTAAATGCCGAAAGGCTATATTAAAGGCTAAGGGGATTGTAGTCATTTAACGAGAGGCCGATCACGATCGGCAGATGTTTAACCCATACCTTGGCGACAGCGATGAGCTATTTTCATATATCCTTACCCCATCCTTTTCATGAGTGCAAAACTTTAAACAATTCACACCTTACTATTAATTCACAAGTGAAATCACACTTATTGGGCACCTTGCTCACATTAACACAATGTTAACACAGACGTGGCTTTGATTTCAACCTATTAGTGACTCCAACACAGATACATGTATGTCTTATAGAGTTATAAGGCTAATTAAGCTCAATCCATAGTCGGAGAGAAGCACCATAGCTGTTAAATATCAAATAGTTAAGAAATTAGGTAGATAAACATCATAGCAACTCAATTTATCTATTTATTACATTGGAACATGAGACATTACATATTGTGTATTTTTTTTTTATTATCATTGCTATTTTTTTGTTTATTATATTTTGTGTCAGCTGCATATTAAAAATTCATAGCAACCTATTAATATTTCACCACTAAAAAACAATCAATACCTGATCAACTATAGAAGTGAGGTTTGATTGCTATTGATTGGATATAAATGTTAATTTTCTTGTAAGTTGATCATTAGAAAGATATGTTTGTGAACAGTTTAAATATAATTAAAGTTAAGGTTAATATTATCACAACCATTCGATCGATACCAAAATCTATACAGGTGAAGAATGTGTCATGATTATCAAAAATGTGATTATTTATAGAGTAATCATGCAAAAAATATTTAGCTATCACATTGTGTCAACAGGATTGGTGAAGGATGTTAATATATTTAAGCAAATAAACCAAATGACCCTCACTATGCAGGTTAGAGGTGTGTTGCCATAAACTGTGCCAGAACTATAAACATAATCAATGGAAATATTTGAGTTATCAAATTGGATAGTAAGGGGTTAATCTTACACAAACTAATGAACTGATAAACACAGAGTTATAGTCAACAAAAAGCATGTCATTGGATTTAGAAACCCATACAATAAGTCAGTCTCAAGAATCCCAGCACTGTTAATATTATCCTGTAGCCCAAATGCAATTGAGGGAATTTCAAAATAAGACATATCCTCTAATGATGAATATTCAATGGGTCATTTCTTGAAACACTGACTGAACCTGGCTCAAAGTTAAACTGATAATTTAATATATGTCTATCAGATAATATGAGTCAATCGAATGGGTTAATTTTAATCCCAAATCCATGCAAGTTAAAAGTGGATCACCATCAACATGTACATAGAATAGGAGAATGATCAAATAAAAAACATCAGAAGACCATATGATGTGTGCAGAGGGTTAGTCATTTTCAATGACATCATATGATGGAACCAAGGAATGCTGTATTAATTATTTTCTAAGTTATAACAACAGTGTCTCTGTAAACAATAATGCCATGAACTGCATGGTTTCAACAGAGAACAGAACTGGAATAAAGAGTCTAACATCAATTACAGTTTGACAGATGTTTATAAGTCTGCAGCCACCAGTGGAACTATCAGGTCACTGTGTCCAAAGCAATAAATTATCTGCTTCCAATAACACAGGTGTGTGTTGTGTCTTGTTCTATTCAAATTTAATAGTGCATGGAAAAGAGGTATGAATTATAAAGGGCCATACATCGGATAGCATTTGTGAGCAGGGTTAATTATTTTCTAAACCGATCAACCAATCGATACCAAAAACTATACAGGTGAGCCATGTGTCATCATAAACCTGCATATAAAATATGAACACAATGGCTAAAAAAATACATGAGTTATGGCATCAGATAGAATATGACCAGGTTTGGATGGAAAGTGTTAATCATTTCTAAACCGATCAACCGATCGATACCAAAAACTATACAGGTGAGGGGTGTGTCATCATAAACATGCACATAAAATTTGAACATGATCCGATAAAAACTACTCAAGTAATCGAATCGGATAGCAAGTGTCTACGGACAGATGGACAGACGGACAGATGGACGGACAGACAGACGGACGAACGGCGTATGGTTGATCCGGACGTCAGCATTATGTGTACCATACATGGTATGGGTACACATAAAAATGAATTAAAAGTCATACCTTTGCACCATGTGTTGGTTCAAACAGATCTTTGCCTGTGTCTGGATGTGGCATACCAGCTGGGTCTCGCCCCACTATGTAGAAATTTGCACCTGTCGCCATTCTGGCTTTGGCATGCCATTGTACCTAGGGAAACAAGGTTTCTTTCATTGAGTATGCCATTTGCGTTTAATTAAGAAATGAATGTAGTGGGTGTGTGTGTTATTGGGGGATACGGCGCTTGGCTGTTGGGGCACATTATGTAAACAGTGAAGCAGTTTACACTAAATATGGACCCAATGACCACAGCGCTGTATCCCCAATCACGCACATACCCACTACATTAATTTCTGATGATGTATTCCCATAAAAAAGCGGAGTGTATTCTTATTTATTTTCCTGAAATCTGCCGATAATTTGAGACTACGCAGCACATTAAGTCAGCCCAATATAAGATTTCCAAACTCTTAGCTACAAAAAACGAGATCGATATAAATAACTGGCTGAACTTTTAAAAGCATGCCCAATTATTCTGCTGACCATGTTTAGTGATTAGTTCAGATTAGTTCTGTAACTTCCTGTTCATGATACACTCTGCACCCTCATCCGCCAAAAATACTACCCGATCATCTGAATTTGAACCATACACATGATATTGAACAGCACTCGGGTAGTATCCATTTTCACACACTCTTGAACTAAGCCCTAAACTTACAAGAGGTACGCTGTCGCGTGGCATTTGACCCCGACCGTAGCTATTCGGATTAAGCATGGACGGTATCACCATACCAAATCAGCTAAATCTGCCCAACGGTTGCTGAACAATAATGCAAAATGTTTGTACGGACGGACAAAATTGAATTTTCTAAGTAAAAAAAGGGCCATAACTCTGGTGAAAATGGGTGGACGAAACCCGCGCTATGCATGTAGCTGTTCCCCCATGCTGCTCTATCACCATACCAAATATCAGCTAAATCTGCCCAGCGGTTGCTGAACAATAATGCAAAATGTTTGTACGGACGGACAAAATTGAATTTTCTAAGTCAAAAAAGGACCATAACTTTGGTGAAAATGGGTGGACAAAACCCGCGCTATGCATGTAGCTGTTCCTCCATGCTGCTCTATCACCATACCAAATAACAGCTAAATCTGCCAAGCAGTTGCTGAACAATAATGCAAAATGTTTGTATGGACGTACGGACGGACGCATTTCTAAGTTGAAAAAAGGGCCATAACTCTGGCAAAAATCATCAGATCATCCCCAAATTCGCACTTGACATGTATTTTCATATAACTGATCCACAAAATACGGGATTTGCAATCGTACCACCAAAGCTCACGCTATCATCTGGAAACCCGCGCTATGCATGTAGCTGTTCCCCCATGCTGCTCAATCACCATACCAAATATCAGCTAAATCTGCACAGCGGTTGCTGAACAATAATGCAAAATGTTTGTACGGACGGACAAAATTGAATTTTCTAAGTAAAAAAAGGGCAATAACTCTGGTGAAAATGGGTGGCTGAAACCCGCGCTATGCATGTAGCTGTTCCCCCATGCTGCTCTATCACCATACCAAATATCAGCAGTTGCTGAACAATAATGCAAAATGTTTGTACGGACGGTACGACGGACGGACGGAGATGTCGACTATATACCCGCCGACTTCAAGTCGTGGGGCATAATAAATTACATATACACAATCTGTGCACGGCTCACCCGACGCCATCTTACTATTGTTATTAATTTCTATATTCACCATACTGGGGATGGCAGGAAGACAGTCTTGCCAGACTATGCCATCCCCCACAATATACGACAGAATTATCCATAATTGTTATCACTATTATGTAATATATATGTGTATTGGAAATAAAATATCCTATCCTATCCTATCCACTCTTCGCATTATTGGGATGTAAACTGGGTGACCCAATTAGCAGTTGACCAATCACCAAACAGGGTTTAGTGTAACACAGATGGGCTATGTAAATATTTAAAGATAACAGTGGTTAGTTGCCAATGTCAACAGTTTTCATCCATAAAAGGAAAAAAAAACCTAGTGTTTGTCCATGAAGGAAGTCTGTTTTTGTTATTGCTCAGTTCAAGTTTCCTTAATCCAGCTTGTAATATCGGTTGTTCAAGCTGTTGGTTTATGTGGAAGATCTGTTCCAATAGTATCCTATATCAGAGTTTACTCTCTTGGGTGGGATTCCTGTAAATTGTAATTGGATTTATCCTACTTATTGACACAAAATACTATTTTTATCGGAAAGAGCAGGCCCCACGCTAGGAGGCGACTCGGGCGAAATTCACTCGGGCGAGAATTTCGCCCTCGGGCCGGCGAAATCGCCCTCGGATGTCGGCAAGGCGAAAACGAAGTCGCCTTCCAAATTTGACAAAACTAGCTTAGGATTTATGGTAATTTTACCGGTGAAAATTAGACTCGTTTCTGCTCGTTTTGCAAAAAAAATATATATAGTCTCAACTGTTCCAACGAGGCATTTTATTTATAAATTATACATGGTGTACCCTATCCACATATTCTAATCAGATTGGGTGCTTTTGGAAATGGCAAATTCCGCTGAGCAACGAAGTTTATGATGAGCTACTGGTTCGTTTTAAGGAGACTGGAATTTAGACCTTAATTTGTTCCGTCGGGTCATTTTGTAACCGCAAATTGTATAGCCATACATGGTTTCCACTGCTCATGCAGTAGCCTAAGTGAACAAATAATACTGTCTTTGAAATTAAACTAAAACATATCTATGAATTTTCACTTTTACAAAAGTAGTTTGTGTCGGATTCCGTTTCCCAATCCAACTTTTTACTTTTTGGAATTGCATTTTATTTTGTTTACAAACAAGAACACGTGCTTGCTTACTATTAAACACAGAGGTTTGAATGTGCGTTGGAAGTACTTAATTTAATGTTCTTAGTTAAATCAATGATCTACATAATAAACTATTACTATCCAAACTCATTTAAAAGGATTAATTTGTGTCAAAACTATATGTTTGCAAATTACAATTGTTGTCAATCTATCGCTCAGACCACGTGCTCCGCGTACCGTATATACCGGTACGTCTGTTAACGGTTGCAAATTAATTGCATGTAGGCCTACTTCGTTACAATGCAGGTATTTAAATAACCTGCTGGTGCATATTATAAGCTCAACTGGTCTCTGTTAAGAACACATTAACCACTATTGTGACATGGCTATCAAACTCGTCAAGTTTATTGCTTTAATCGGATTATCGTCAGACAACACTGACGGTCGTGATGATGGTCTTCAACAATAAACTCTTTAGAAACAAAATTAAAAGCTTTTACACCTCCTTAATTAGTCCTTATTGTTTATTTTAACGGACACCCACATTACAGCAGTGGCCAAAAGCCATTTCCAAAAATTTAAATTTATAATAACAATTCTGATATTAAAAGTTATGAAGTAGACAATTAATTTCTTCAGATAAAAGTCAACAGTTTAAAAAAAAATTAAAGTTATAAATTTAGTTAAAATTTTAGATTATCGATCTATACAGGTGCTATACTTGTGTTGTATCTTGCTAAATATGTTTTATCTTGTTGTTTTATCTTATTTATTGATGTGCAGATAAATAAAGCGAATTTTGAAAATTAGTAAGTATTTTTTTTTATAAGTCTCCCTATTCTGGCTCAAGTCTCCATAAAATCTGCAGAGGGAGACTTCATTTCTCCCTGTTTTCAATACCTAGCTTGGGCCCTGGGAATGAGTGATATTTTACGGACACAGTCATTGACTACAATCTAGATTTGTATGTTAAAATACTTTTAGATTATGCTGCTGTGTAACTAGAAGTAGCCGTGTTTGGTTTTGTTGATATAAGATGAGTTTGCTATGTTCTGACTTGATATAAATAATGTGATATATTGTACTTTTTCTTCTTAGTTTTTTAATTCCAGTTTGATTTGACAAGTCATGTAGAGTTTCTGAACAAATATTATACTTATACAGTATCAACCAGTTACTGAGTTAGTTGTGTCATATTATTAACAGCATTCGTAATATAAATGGTCACTTGGTGTAAACTCCGCTATAAGAGAATAATGGAACAGATCTTCGACTAAATCTAGAACATATCATATGCTGATTTAAGTCGAAGGAAACTAACTAATTACAGGGACCAGCCTAGAGGGTGACGTGGAAAATATTGCATTTATTCTGGGTCATTTCACCCTAATTTTGCAGACGGGCGAAGTGCAAGTCGCCCTGAAAATTATGTTTGGTCTTATTCACAGTTAATAGGGCCATGAAGTATAAATACTCTGGATGTCGACATTGTTTCAGAATTTTAATTGACATATTACATCTCTCCTATATTAGTTATATAGCGACTACTTATCAACTTCATATTTGTAACACACACTTCGCCCTTGAGAAAGACCACTTCGTCTTAATTTTGTGGCAGTGAGACACACCCTGATAGTCTAGGCTGGTCCCAGACTAGTTATTGCTATAAACTTGTTAAGAAAGATCTAATTTTATGGGTTGATTTTTAGAATGCCTTCCTGGCTTGAAAGTTTGATACCCCTCCTTGGCTTGAATTTGGGAACATTAGTTGATAATTTAAACCACTATAAAGGAGGTGGTTTCAGTAATTCCCAATGAACCAAACATCCCAAATATTTCCTTACATTGAAAATTTAAATGGTGCCAAAGGCTCATCCATATGGAAGACTTATCCAACTCATCTACACTTAAGTAATTCTTTTAATCTGAATACTAGTAAAGTAAAAAGCCATAAACTTATCTACATGTAGTGATACCCACATATACAATATGAAAGTAAAAAACATTAACAGTAACATGTATACATATGTTAACTTGAAACTTCATTTTGTATGTCCATACTCAATGTGCGAAAACATGGTAAAAAGGTCTTAAATTGTCCTGGGTCAACCCTTGTTTACGAACTTGACATTGCATGAAATGTTGGTATTGAAAATGATCACAATCTACCAGCAATTTTTCAGAACTTGCCTATGGATGTCATTTTTCAGTGACCTATCAGCAGAAATAAATGCTACAGTAATGCCCTAAGTAATCGACTCTTTAACCACAGCAGAATTATGGGTAACTTTTCAGGATTTAGTTGGAAATATGGCTTGTTGCCATTCATCGGAAAGCTCTCCCCGAGAGCTTTCCGATGAATGGCAACAAGCCATATTTCCGAATAAATCCTGAAAAGTTACCCATAATTCTGCTGTGGTTAAAGAGTCGATTACTTAGGGCATTACTCTATATGAGAGAACATTTTCACTTCATTCTACTGCTAATTCTCACCTCTGTTGGACCAGCGTACATCATTGGGGACGGGAATATAGCTATAACTGTGCTTTCTGGTTCTAATATTCTTTCATCTAGAATTGCTTTGTGTTGTTTCATGCGCACATCAAGTGGGACATCATCCTCTTTGGTCCAGCCACCTATAATATCAAACGAGATAATAATAAATTCAACAAGAGCCAGGCTGTTGCATGTTGCATAACCCCCCCAAGAGGCACACCACTTAGGTTGGGCATACCAACAAAGAGAGATAACCCTATAATGAAGAATGCAAACAAATCCAATTCATACTACTTTGGAGTTCCTCATTATGGTGCACACATTCAAACCAAATTTCATTGAAATCTGATAACCCATGACAAAATAATCTATATTTCAAGATAAACGAAGCAGAAAAGAACTCGAATGGAGAACCCAATGTCCTCATAGTGGTGAACATCCTTACCAAATTTCATTCAGATCCGGAAACCTGTGGGTGAGATATCTGCTGGGACGGACACAAAACCAATATTTCCAGAGAAACATAATTGAATAACTCTAAAATGGAAAAGCCAAAACAAAACGATTGAACACTCCAATGAATGTCCTAATTTCATTGAGATCTGACAACCTGTGTTTCAACAGTGTTGTTCTGGTTTTCCATAAAGGAAAACCAGAACAACACTGTTGAAACACTTCGTTGAAAGCCCTTATGATGATGAACACCCATACCAAATTTTCATTCTGATTGGATAACCAATTGCAGAGGAATCTACACCAATGGACAAAAACCAAGTGTTCCAAATAAACAAACAAGGATAACTCTAGAATGAAAAATGCAAACTACGTCCTTTGCCCCTCATTTGAAAAAATCCATGATGGCAAACTTCCATGCCAAATTTCAGTCATATTCGATAACCCATGGCTGAAGTATCTGAACGGACGGACAAAAAAAAGCAACATTTCCAAATAAACAAAGATAAATACCTCTAGAACAGAAAACCCGAACAAAACAACACTCCAATGAATTTCATCATAGATGAGAACATCCATACCAAATTCCATTGAGATCTGACATCTGGTGGTTGAGATATCTGCCCAGACGGATGGACGACAAATGCATGTAATCCAGTATACCACCATTTCCTTCGGTCATGGGGGGGAATACAAATTATGTCCCTGGGTCTTACCTAATGGATGCAGCAGTAGTACTGGTTTCTTGTAACCTCTCGCCAGCAGTTTTTTCTTTGTGTCAGCCATTAGTAAGGCGTGGCCATTGTGGATTGGATTTCTTAGTTGAAACGCAAAAACAGCATCAGCCTGAAATAATAAAGATAAAAATTTGCACATGTCATTTGCTAATAGTCTCTTTTCACTGAAAAGCTATATATACATGAAAATAGCACATAAACATGACCTATAAATAAGAAATTACAGAATACAGACTTTGTTAGATAGCCAGTCAAATTCTCCTATTATAAACTTAATAACTCAACTAAAGCCAATTTTTATTTCTAGTGAAGACTATAGGCAGTGAACCACACTAAACTAAACTTAACCGAATCAGAACTCCGTTTTAAGAATTACATCCCCCTACCTTTGGAATTATTTTACTGATACTACATATATATAAAAAAAACAAACATACTAATAATGATAATAATGAAATTTCTTCAGTTTTTTTACCAATATGTCTACACAACTCATCTTGAGCCCCAAATGAAATGAATCAATATTCTCCTTTTACATAAGGGATAGGAGCTTCCATAAGTTCTGTAACTTGTGCTCCGATCCCTTTATCGCCTCTCATAAATGTCATCAACTGTATTTTCTTTATTTGTATTTTGTTTATTGACTGAGGGATAATAAAATATGTTTAAATCACAAAGTTCCGCATGGATGGATGGACACACAGACGAGGGTCATTACTATAGTCCTCTGACAGAATGTCGGGGGTAACCAGGTAATATAAATATATTTAAATGTGTAACTAAATGCACTAAGTATTAGATGCTCAATGCTTTGCGATGTCGAAGATCAAGTTCACATTTCCTACCAAAATCTAACTAGATAGAAAACAAGTTATTAAACAGAATTCTGATTTTCAAATGACTGTTTTGGTTCGAGCTGTTTATTTTATACACCAGGATCTGAAGAGAGAGCTAGAGAGAAAGAGAGAGAGAAAGAGAGATAGACAGAGAGAGAGACAGATAGAGAGAGAGAGAAAGAGAGAATGAAAGAGAGAGATGAGAGAGAGAGAAAAAGCAAGAGAGAAAGAGAGAAAAAGAGAGAGAGAGAGAGAGATAGTGTGTTTGTGAGGGTATTTTAAAATATGCAAGTCATACCCCAAGTGATTTGAATTTACTCCTGAGCTCTTTTGGTGTTAATCTATAGTGGTCGAGTCCGTCATTCCACTTAATTCTCTCTATGACCTCTATATCACCTCCACATAACCAATCTCCGCTCTCATATATCATCTGTAACAAATAAATATCAGTTTAATTCAACTTCAAATAAAAGCTCGCTGACCACGTGTCCCCCGAAAAGGTGGCTTTTTAATAAGTATAGCTTTTTTTTTAACCCTGTCAAAATTCATCAGACATGTGACCAAATTCAAACTTGAGGTTTGTCTTCTGCAATTTTAACCTAGGTTCAACTGGAGGTCGGACTGTCCCATCAGGAATATGATACCCCCCTGCAGTGCAATTGGGCTACATTAAGGAGAGCCCATTAACATATTTGTATTCAAAATGATAAGTGTCAATGACACTGTAGCTCAACTTGGAAATGGGATCATGCCATATATTACAGTCCATAGAGCGATAGTGAACTTGGTAACTAGAGGTTACCCTGAGAATGCATAAACAGTTTGGGATTAATTGGATGAAAACATTTGGCTGTAAGGAGTAACAAAGGAAGCAGTAATACATGTACAACTAGAAAGCGTAAAATCGGAGATGGCTCCCATCTACAGTTAACACCGAAGATCCATATGAAGTTTGGTGATGATCAGATGAGGGAGTTGGCCTCTTGGGTGCGCAGAAGGATTTAGTCATACAAAGAGTAAAATCCAAGATGGCCGTATAGTCCATGTTTTCCAAATTGGATGTAGGGTATACTAACGGAAACTGTTTATGGACGGATGCACACACATATGGACGAAGGATGCCAACCCATGGCTATAGCAAACTTGAGTTCGTAAATTTGAGCTAAAAATGTAAAAACATCATTGGGTACTCTTTTGACAGCAGTCACATTGCAAACCTCCATACCAAATTTCATTCAGATCCGATAACCCATGGCTGAGTTATCTGTTGAGATGATTCTGATTAACCTCACAATTGCAGGTGCACAGGTTCTCATGATGGTATATACCTGTTACAAGATTCATAACAATTAATAGAGAAATGAACGAATAAAATGTGATGGAAAATATAGCAGTTGATAAAACTGATCTCATAATTGCAGTGGCATATTGGTTCCAATAGTGGATAATATCTGTCAAATTTCTATATAATTAACTGGGCATTAAAGAGATGAAAGCTTCAACTGAGCTCATAGTCACAGGTGCACAGGTTTTCCTGGTGGTAAGTATATGTGCCAAGTTTCCAAAAAATTTACCAAAAAATCACTGAAAAAATTGGAATAGAAGCTCTGACAAAGTTGCATCTACGGAAGGACGGATGGACAACCCGATAACAGTATACCCCTCATCCACAAGTTCATTGCAGGGGCTATAATTATTATATCGGGTTTAAGATGGGTCCTGTAAAACTGACCACATGATAACTGCTGTTTTCAGAAATAAAATGATCAATGACACAATTCACCTTAACATAAGGATGTCCTCTGTTGGTCGTCCCAAATTGACGACAGCATCTCTCTTCCTTCCTATGTTCATAAAACTCGGGATTTCTCATGATTGCGACCTTTTTGCCTTCGTAATCCAAAGAGAATGATGCACATCCTTCTAGTTTGTTTTTGTCTTCTGTATTGACGGGAAGCACTAATGGTATAGACTGATTCATAACTCCACCTATGACAGAGAAATATCATAGGTTAATTGTCTTTACACAAACTTTGCACATCTACTAGTATATTGCTGTAGAGCTTCATGATATTGACTCAAGTTATACCGACTACGGTATTGAAAATTATATCGCGATATGACTAAATACTATGGGAAATTTTTATTTGTCAAAGTCAAAGCAGAGCATCGGGCGTCACCGTCAACACGGAAATGGGAAAACTAATGGGCGTGTCGCTTACGTTCATAAATTGCCTGGGCGTCGCTTACGATTACAAAAAATAACAGACTAAATATAATTTAAATTTCACCTTTATGTGTTAGCTTTCGGAAGAAGCGCTGATTTGTCTTTATCGTTTTTTAATTTGTCCATATTGAAATTCTAGCTGAGACTATTGAATGCCTAACTCTGCTTACCATATATACATAATTGCGATGATATCGTCATCGGCGTATTACGTTTCTAAAACTGGCCAGGGTGTAAGTAAACCAACAATGGCGCGATGTGTCGACACCACGTGTACAAACGTTAGTGCTTGTAAAAACAAACTTCAATGTTTTATGGAACACAATAAAATAAACATATTACTCCTTGTATTCAATTTTGACTGGCAAATTTAAAAAAAGATTACTCAGCACCAAATTTTAACAATATTCTGTTTTGTTTCAATCACACATTTCAAGTTGCTTCCAAAAAATTTAGGGTGTGGCTACATTGTGAAATTATTACAACAAACCAATGTCCTGAAAGGGAATAATTCATTGTAGCCACTCAAGAGACGATTATGGATTTATTCAAGATCTTCAGACAGAAAATTTAAAACAAATCAGATAACTAAAACCAGCCCTCGCATTTGGCTACGGCATTCGGCAATGCCGAAGCGATTTGCTGAAGTAAACAGCTCCGACTACACTGCCGTAGCGGATTGCTGACCTGGCACTGACATGAATGGTGTTGAACTAGTTGAATATTCCTCCAAAGATTGAAAGTGAATAGGGTTAAAACAATAAAAAGTCAAACTACAAAAACGGGAGTTGAATTTCTTTTATCCATGGTCAAATTCATGCATGTCAAAATAGTCAAGGAGCGGATAGCCAACACCTACCGCGAACTCAAAGTAAGTGACAAATTCAAAACGAAATTGAATCCAAGTTATATATTATCTGCCCTGTGTCAATCCAACAATCCCGGATAATCGACAATGTCGGCTTCTTTGAAAGTGCCCCGAGCTTTCCAAAAAAGTTAATCGATACACAACATTTTAGTCACGGAGTAGCATTGGAGTCAGTCTGGCAACATGTGTGAAACCATGTAGCAAACAAGTAGTACGCACGTGCTAATTGAGCACAATGTGACAAACACTTGAATGAGTGATGTCGGTTACGCTTGATTGACTGTGTCGCATCGTCGACACATATACACAAGGGCACGTGGTTATAGAAGTAAAAGTTTGATTGATGGAAATAGGTCAGACAGCTGCTGACCTGAAAATCAGTGCAGAAGTCTAGTGATCACGATGACAGATCATTGTATTTAACCAATTGAGTGAGCCGATTCGTTTCAAATTGGGGGAAGACGGGGTCTTCACACTAAAGATTGACGTGCGTCAGTGATACATCTGACAGCCGGTTCCTGATAAGTGCGTTGATGTTTGACACTTTGTTGTCACGAGTTCTCGGGGACATGCACATTATTATTATTTACCGTTGAGTGTTAATTGGTATAAACATATTTGTTTTATTTGCTATTCCAATCATCTAATTGCCCGCCACTTTACGACTGACAATCAGGTATGATGTATCCATGTCCAGGCGACGTCATTCAAGAAACTGTATAATTTAATTTCCCAACAGGGCATGGCAGGTTCTGTCATTATTCAATAGTCGTTCGATCCCACGGCCGTGGTTCTGGTTACTGTTAGTGGGTATCACATAGAAGATTTATATATTCCAGGGAAAAAATAAATAGTACACATCTTCTTGTAAACGTTTTAGGATTAGTCATACAAATTTTGACATAACAGCAATTAAGCCACATTTTATGACAGGATGTAAAAATGCCGTAGTCACTGCCGAAGCACATCAAATTGGCTATGGCGTTCTACTGCCGTAGCAAACAAATCTGAATTGCCAGGGCTGCTAAAACTAAAGTTATCACCTGGAAACAAAAATAATTGTTAAATTATTAGTCGACAAGGACCATAACTCCAGCAAAAATGGGCAGACCGAATCCAAATTCGAACTTGATAACTAAAACTAAAGTTATCACCCGAAACAAGACGAACGGACAGACACAGCTGATTTCTATAGTCCCCCAAATTAATTTTTTTGTGGGACAATTAACATATTGCCCACAAGTTGGTTTGATGAACATTTTACTTAGAATTTTATTACATTGCATTCATTGGTAAACCCCCATATTGATAGATACAGCACCAACCACTGAATAACACTCCCATGATATTGTCGAAAATTGCAACCACATGGCATAATTTTAAATAAGCTTGTGTTCTTGACATATGTCGAGGGGATATTAAATTTGTGGTTATGCATGACTACGAAAATTGGACCACTTACCATCGAGGAGACATCCAAAGTGTTGAGACTGGAGGAAGTCTCGCTCCCTCATGAACCCTCCTATTGGCGACGCCCAGCCCTCAGCCAAGACCTGTGTCCACTGTAGATCGAGCTACAAAATGAGTTATTGTACATCAGTAAGAGTGATAGAAAGGCATATCTGAACTAACCAAGAGCATGAGGAATGGTGAGACCTGTGTGGCATTGTCACCTCATATGGTACGGTGTCCAATGTCCACCACGGAGTAACTTTAAATGAGAACGCGTAACTTGAAATGAGAATTGTTTTGTGTAATAAAATGGGGCTCATGTGAAGTGGAGATGTTGCTTGTTCGGAGAGAAGAGATACTCATGGCTACAAAAACCACATTTATATCCTAACATGTGCGCTTGTTTCGTAAAATCCGTTATAAGACCCTAAAAACCTGTGATTTACCCCCAATTTCACATGACAAGTCGTGTGAGTGAGTGACCTCATTAACAAATAAAAGGCCGTCCGGCCAGAGTCCCCCGAAAAAGTGGCTTCATTGTGGGCATCAGCTTTTCTGAAAAATATAACAGGGACCCTAAATCCGAAGCAACCAGGCAAAAATGGGTGGATCGTACCCATATTCGAACTTGATCTGTATTTCGAGCTGATAAACTCATATACCAAATTTGATTCAGATATGATCACACAAACTAAAGTTATATCATCCGGAAAGCAGAAATTGACTGGATTCTAAGTCGTAAAAGGACCATAACTCTCACAAAAATGGGCAGAGCAAACCCATATTCGAACCTGACCTGTATTTTGGGCAGATAAACTATCATACTAAATTTGATTCAGATATGATCACACAAACTAAAGTTATCATCCGGAAACCAGAAATTGACAGGATTCTAAGTCGAAAAAGGGCCATAACTCTAGCAAAAATGGGCGGATTGTACCCATATTCGAACTTGACCTGTATTTCGAGCTGATAAACGTACATTCCGAATTTGGTTCAGATATGATCACACAAACTGAAGTTATCATCCGGAAACAATTGACAGGATTTCAAGTCGAAAAAGGGCCACAACTCTCGCAAGCAAACGGAGCAAACCCATATTTGAACTTGACCTGTATATAGGGCTGATAAACTCACATACCAAATTTGGTTCAGATATGATCACACAAACTGAAGTTATCATCCGGAAACCAGAAAATTACAAGATTCTAAGTAAAAAAAAAGGGCCATAACTCTCGCAAAAATGGGCGGAGCAAACCCATATTCGAAATTAACCTGTATTTTGATCTGATAAACTCACCTATGAAATTTGCTTTTGATCTAATAACCGAAACTAAAGTTATCATCCGGAAACCGTTTCCGGATTCACGCACGGACGGACACCGGCTATTTTAATAGTCCCCTGAATTTTAGTTTTTTCGGGGGACAACAACAACAAAATATTGAAGTGAAATGTGAATTAGCCTTTTAAAAACTGTACAGGTGATTTCTTTGGCTTATTGATTGACCTGGCACCAAGCGATACATCTGAAATTTTGCTAAAAATCTGTGCAAATGCATTCTGTTAAATATACGAGTCTCCCATAGGGAGCCTCGCATATAACGATATAAGGAAAATACATTGGTCTGACATTATTTCCTTGACATTGTAAGCCAGAGCAGTCTCATATATGCGAGGCTCCCTATGGGAGACTCGCATATATAAGAGAATGCACTGGCACAGGATCTTTAATTCTGCAGCAGCATAGCTCCCGTCATGAAAGGGTTAATCAAACTGTTATGAAGTCATCACCCAGTTGGTTCTCTCTATAAGCCCTGGGTATTTCGCAGCCTGTTTTCTTAGCATTTCTTTTACCTTTTTTAGACTTTTTAGTTTACTGAAATTGTGAGAAACTGTTTCCCAAGTGCGGGAGATGGGGTTGAATTTCGAGAGACTCCCGCTTAAGTCAGTAAAAGTAAACTAGTCTGGAACTCACCTTGGTAATGCTGAGTGATGGGAGAGCATCCGCCTCGGCCTTAGCAACCTCGACTCTGTTCTCCGGAACAAACAGCTCCCTAACGCTGGTCACAGCTGACATTGGGATCACTTCCTACAGACATCAAAATCCTAACTTTATATATTGACAATAAGACAATTCATGTTCTCCATGCCTGGAATCTGTCAGATATGCAATTTTTTCGTAATAAGAACTTTGCAAAATTGGTAGATGCCTGATTGACTACCAGGGACTGGGTTGAGTATATATGATATGATATATTTGTATAAACACCAATATTTTCGTGAATCTACAACAGAAACAACGGGATAAATAAAAGTTTATAGATAATAAGTTATATATATATCTTACCGGTAACTATAAACTATTTGATGACTTTTCTGAACACATATATTACATGGCCGATGTACTTCTCTAGCACTATCGTAATTACTATTTAAATTTACTTTTGAATCAAGAATAGCAAAAAATCCCATCATCACAACCAACTATTTAACAGTTATCTTATTCTCACTGTACATTTATACATAGTGATGGTCTATCTGCACTTAAGAACGATTTAGAATCAAAACTGCCATCGGATACAGGCCTTTGAGAAAATGGTTTTATCAGCTTTAAATTCGAATGTCACAGAGCGAAAAATACTACAACATGAATTTAAATACGTGTAAGGCATATAAGACCTTGGCCAACTGAACATGCAATGATTAATTTCTATTTTTATTTGTTAAATTTCCTGATGGATTTACATTACTTTAATCCTTTCTATACTAAATACTTATTGATGAGTATTTATCCTTCAGGAAATGTTCAGATAATAAGTTAAACAAATGGCCATAAGTCCTGGACTTATTATCTGAACATTTCCCTCCAATAATTAGGAATCCTTATGCTCTTTAATTATCTGCTTTTATTTCCAGAACATCCCTCAAATTGAATAATAGACCAATCCAATATATACTTTTATAACTGGCGGGAGAATGCATTTAGTATAGAAAGGGTTAAATTTGATTAGTCTTAACAGAAACAAACCTTTTCCATCAGATGCATGACAAGTTCTTGCACGCAGTCATCAACGTCCCATTCACCAGCCTTCAGAACCACATCAGGGGTGGCGGGAGACTCATATGCTGCGTCAATACCAGTGAAGCCTGAGGATATATGTAAGGATAAATGCTAACATAATTCCACTTGGCCACAAGTCTACAGAAAAGTTTTTGTTTTGTTTTGGCGACTGGTTTTTTTATAACCAAAAATATTAAAATTCTGGCAAAAATCACTGGATCAAACTTCAAATCCAACTGTATCTATTTGTAACTGAAATCAATCAGATAATTAGAACTACATAGCTATTATTTGGACATCAAAATAATCAGCGAAGTCAAAAAGGGGGCATTAATTCATCAGAAATGATAAATTTGGTCAAAATTTTTAACTTTGGCTGTATTTTCATATGTATAATAATTCACACAAAAATAAAGCCAAATTCTTAGTTGAACTCCAACAGAAAAAATGCTCATGCCAGACCTCATCCGGAAACGAAAAAAAAGTGAATGGACGGCTAGACTGACATATGGACCAATAACAAAATAAGTCTCCATTTTTTAAATGGGCAAATAAAAATGATGAATTAATTATAATTTGATTGCCGTAGATGCAATGATAGTGCAACATCTGCTATAGGCTTATTATAGAGTATGCTATATTCTAATATCAATTGGAATCATTATCATAATTATCAGATGGTCATAATTAAGCAGATATAAACATGAACATTAATTCAAGTCATGCCTATGTGGACCTAATTATGCATCATGCCAGCAAATAATATGCATATAGACCTACTTAAGTAGTGAGACCACATGAGAGTAAGGCTGTTACAGTGCATTAATTCGTAGAAATAGATCAGCCACAAACATTTAAATATAGTTGGCACCTTAATTTTCCACCGTTTTCAGAGAACTTTGGAGAATCAAGTTTTTCAAATACGTCATTGGAAACGATGTTTGAGTCATGACATCGTAGAACTCTCAAATCAATGCAACTTTATATTTGATGCGATGAAAGTAAAATGGTCAGTTTAAAAAGTTGGTTGTATCAAGGTTTCGTCAGATCTAATTGAAATGTATTCGTTGTGATAATGGCATGACATCCATAACGGCCTAAGACTGGGCCCAATATAACATATTTTCATCGATTAGCATCTCAGCGGTAGAAAAGTTTGACTGATTTTTTTTCACCCCTCAGCTTTGTTGATTTATTTCGAGAATTAATGTTCAGAAACTGGGGGCAGTCCAACAAGCTTTAATATGGAGCAGGGTGGGTCCATTGAGAAGCCCTCTAGCTAAATGCCACCAAAAGTAAGACTAAGGGAGTGAGCTGAAAATTATATTCATGTTTGATTATTTTTTTTGTATTTTTTTTTTTGTATGTATATTTACATTATTTTACATGATTGTCGTGTTTGTTATCGGATCAATCTCCAAAGCATGCTGACTGTCGTGAAATCAGTTCATGACCTCAGAACTCCACTCAGGGAATCAGAGCACAGGTGTTCATGAACAAATCCCTGACACCTGTCAATCACTAGACTAATCATGGAAAATAACATGCTGATGACATCACACCAGGTGGTTGAAACATGGCATCTGTCAATCAACCAAAAAATGCAAAAATCAAGATGATGATGTCATCAAACAGATGGCTGATTACTGAAACTAACATCACATCATCATGATGTCATATCACACATTTGCTTTGGACTGAAACTAACAAGATATCACGTGTTTTGTTTCTGGACATATCCAGACATGCCTGGGGGAGAAATCATAATGGATCCTTTTAAATCTTAAAAATACAATGTGTGAAAGAAAAAAAACAAACCTAACTATATAGTTTCAGCAAATGGCAGATCCAAAATTGGTCAAACAATATGGCTATCATGACTTTCCAATGTGGCGGTTTCCCTGATTTAATAACTACAATGTCTTGGATAAATCATAAGATTTAAATCACACTGGTCGGACATTTGCGGAATGAGGTCCCAGAGGGTGAAATTAGTGATGCTACCATCACCAAATTCATCCTCTGGGAACCTCTTTCTGCATTGCCCCATCTGCTATGGGAGACCTAAACAGAGGTTTATTAACCCTTTACCCGACAGAACGGCCCTGTGCCAATGCATTCTCTTATATATGAGAATGCATTGGCTTAACACATATTAAAAATGATAAAATTGTCAAAGAATGTAGAAAAATATTATAAAAAATTATAAAATTGTTAAAGAATGTAAGAAACGAGAGGCCGATCACGATCGGCAGATGTTTAACCCATACCTTAGCGATAGTGATCAGCTATTTTCAGTCTGGACGCGAAAATCCATAAGCCATAACTCCGTTTAAAAAAAATGGATCAAACCCAAATTCGAACTCTATCTGTATTTTGGGCTGAGAAACTCACATACCAAATTTACATACATCTCAATAAAATGAGATATATGAGATGAAAGGTATTTCTACTAAGTATCAGGAATGTTGAGAAGGGTTCATTTTAACTACACAAATCCATACCGTACAAGTGAAGGAGATATAATAGGAGAATGATTACATGAAAAAATATACAAAAGCATAAAATTGATGACCAGGGTTTAATAACAATTTTAACTCTATTAAATTAGGAGACTGTACCAGGTATGTCACTTGAACACTGCATTGATAGGCTAAATCAGAGAGCTATGTGGGAGTTGATAAATCCTGAGCCTACACTGTCCACACACTATGGAATGCAATAAACAACAGATGGCTATTAGAGTGCAGTAGTGAGTATCATATTTCATTATCAATAATACAGGTTATCTCTTGTCTCTCTTACTGATATCACAGGTAAATAGTTGTAAGCTGCTATGGTTATATATTGTAAGATAGATAGATAGTTTATTGGTCAGAATGCTATTCAGATTAAATAATGTTACAAATATAGATATATATAGATATTGGCATCCTGCCAGGATTGACATGGCCGTAAGCAAATCTCAAATCTGTTCAATTCTTAGTTAAAAAGGGGCCATAACTCTGGTATAAAAAACAGGATCTGACCCATATTCAAAATTGATCTGTATTTTGAGTTGATAAACTCACATACCAAATTTGGTTCCTATCAGATGAAAACTGGTAGATTTATCGAAGCATGCATGAATTCTATGTCAAAGGGCCATAACTCCATTAAAAATAATCTGATCAAACCCATATTCGAACTCGAACTGTATTTTAGGTGGAGAAACTGACATACCAAATTTGGTTCTGATCAGAAAATTTTATTTTTAGTTATCATAAAATTTGTGAATTCTAAGTCGAAAAAGGGCCATAACTCCTTAAACAAAAAGTCCGATAAAATCCATATTCAAATTCGATCTGTAATTTGGGCCGAGAAACTGACATATCAAATTTGGTTCCAATCAGATAAAAAATATTTCAGTTATCGCACCATGCGTAAAGTGTCTACAGACAGACAGACGGACTAACGACGCGTGGTCAATTCGGACAACGACACTATGTTTACCATACTATGGTATGGGTAAACATAAAAACTATTAAGATTAATTAAAATCTGATTGCAGTATTAACAGAGATTAGAAATTTGTTGATACAGAATGGATCACCTGATTTGTCTGCTCCTCAAATGCAAGTTACGATGCGACATAATATGTATTTATATATATGCGTATATATCGCTTGTGTGTCCGACTCGGAAAATGAAAACAATTTACAACATCACATGATTTATTCATGAGAAATGAAATGCCAAATGCTGAGGAGTGCAGTTATTGTAGGTGGTATCAACTACAGTAAATTATGCTTTAAATAATCTCCCTGAGAGCTTTCCGATGAATGGCAACAAGCCATATTTACGAGTAAATCCTGAAAAATTACCCATAATTCTGCTGTGGTTAAGGAGTCGATTATTTAGAGCATTACTGTATGTTTTTGCTAACATTACAAAACTGATTGTCTAATTAGGGGGGCTCACGGTGGCTCAATTGGTTAGGGGTACCACTCCAAGCCATTTCGCCCTCCAGCGCTGGCGATAAGGGTTCAAATCCACATGTTTCCATCCGAAATCATTATCTAGTAGAGTTGCCAGTTACTCGCCAATGGCCGGTGGTTTGCCACACATGACGAGTTTATCAGCCATTGAAATCACTGTTAGATTAGCCGTAAGTGTGCGGATTTCCTGCATGACTAAAACTTGCAATGTCGTGATATGGCCTTAGTAGCTGAAAGCAACATTAAAACCCCAATCAATCAATCAGTTGATTAATTAAATACCTCAAGTGTCCAATACAGGTGTCCCATAATAGATCTATAGCATACAGGTGTCCCATAATAGATCTATAGCATACAGGTGTCCCATAATAGATCTATAGCATACAGGTGTCCCATAATAGATCTATAGCATACAGGTGTCCCTCAGTAGATAGCATACAGGTGTCCCATAATAGATCTATAGCATACAGGTGTCCCATAGTAGATAGCATACAGGTGTCCCATAATAGATCTATAGCATACAGGTGTCCCATAATAGATAGCATACAGGTACTAGTGTACAGTAATGCCCTAAGTAATCGACTCCTTAACCTGTTAGTTAACCACAGCAGAATTATGGGTACTGAGAGATTTCCGATGAATGGCAACAAGCCATATTTCTGACTAAATCCTGAAAAGTTAACCATAATTCTGCTGTGGTTAAGGAGTCGATTACTTAGGGCATTACTGTACTTTGTGAAAATGTGTATGACTGGCAAAATATTATTAATGACTGGCACAAACCAATTGCATGGTGCCAGTCCAAGTCTGAGTTTAGTGTGCCTGTTATTTGCAGAATGAGGTCCCCAGAGGGTGAATTTAGTGATGCTATCCTGCATATCAGGCTAGCATCACTAAATTCACCCTCTGGGGACCTCATTCTGCTTAGGCCTCATCTTCTCTGGAAAGTTTCTTTATTATCAAATTTCTATAGAAACTTCTTTACATACGATTATATTTCTTTTTTAGTTTAGTTTCTCTATATCCCCATATTGGCAGACAACACATGGGAATAATCGAGGTTCCCAATGGGTGTACATCACAATATTCACCATTTGGTAACTTCAATCTATGTCTATGTCTATGTCTCCCATAGCAGACGAATCCATGCAGAATGAGGTCCCCAGAGGGTTAAATTGGTGATGCCAGCCCGCTATGTGGGATAGCGTCACTAAATCCACACTCTGGGGACCTCATTCTGCAAATGATAGGCACACTAAACTCAGGCTGGTGCCTGTCATTTTGACACGTATCGTGAGTTATATCCAGATTTGCCTCCTAATGTAGCTGTATCCGACTGTTTATCAAAATTATTTCGGTCACACTGTTTCCGACATTATGACGCCAATAACTGCCCAGTTTATGACGCAGATAACTTTGCAAATTATAAAAATATTTTGTCATGCAGTGTCATTTATTAAAAAAATTTAAATTCCAAGCATAACATGAGTCATGACCGAAATAAGTGGATGTGGACTATCATCAACACATCATGACAGTATCACTCTCACAAACACTAACATTATACCGGTATCTTAAAGTGATGTGGAACACTGTGGTAGGGTGATTAAAATAGATATGGAGAATAATTTTGCTCAAAGTAGTTATTTTTACAAATATTATATCCAAATTGGCAACACATATCGTCATTCTTATATATTAATTAATTGCAGTGATTCTTGAAGGTGAAATCGTTTTCTTTCATTTATCGCAGATAGTCGTCTGACTGTTTATCACCAAATAATTCCTCCAGAATGAAAAGGTCTAAATATTTACATTTGTGCGTAGTTCAAATGTTGTTTTCTTGGTACAGTCCATGTGGTTTGAATCTTTAGTTTATTGCTACATTCTTACAGCCCAGACAGAGCAGTGGATAATAAGAGCACTCAGTTCACTGTACTATTGTCTGTGAAACTCAGACAGAGAAGAATGGGAGTAAGGTACAGTAATGCCCTAAGTAATCGACTCCTTAACCCTTTGAGTGCCAGGGGCCGATCTCATCGGCCCTAAACCTACAAAATAAGTCTGTTAAAGAATATAAGAATAAATTATTAAAATTGTTAAAAAAAAAAATAAAAAAAATTGTTAGGCCAATGCATTCTCTTATATATGCGAGGCGACCTATGGTCGACTCGCATATATAAGAGAATGCATTGGCACAGGGTATATGGGTTGATACAAAAATCAACCTGGCACTCAAAGGGTTAACCACAGCAGAATTATGGGTAAAGTTACCCATAATCTGCTGTGGTTAAGAAGTCGATTATTTAGAGCATTACTGTACATAAGAAAAGTCATTATGGTATGATCTCAACACTCACATGACGATGCAGCATTAAAGATCCTGTGCCAGTGCATTATCTTATATATGCAAGTCTCACATAGGGATCCTTGCATATATAAGAGAATGCACTGCTTACAAGGTCAAGGTCAATAATGTTAGGCCAATGTATGAATTCTCTTATATACGCGAGGCTCCCTATCAGGACTCGCATATATAAGAGAATGCATTGGCATAGAGTTTTCGCAATACTTCAGGAAGCTCCAGCCATGGAAGGGTTAACCCTTTACCCAATAAACCGGCCAAAAACAGCCAAATAAAGCTGCAACAGCCTAAAATATCTTTGGTCTGTCTCAATAAAACCATACAAATATGGATATCATTGGAACCGGCTCATTGACCACATTGTGATGGTTAAAGTTATGCCCTGTGCCAATGCATTCTCTTATATATGCGAGTCGACCATAGGTCGCCTCGCATATATAAGAGAATGCATTGGCCTAAAAAAAATCTTTTTTTAACACTTTTTACCATTTTCTCTTACATTCTTTAACAATTTTATAATTTTTAATGTGTTAAGCCAATGCATTCTCTTATATATGCGAGGCGACCTATGGTCGACTCGCATATATAAGAGAATGCATTGGCACAGGGCCGTTCTGTTGGGTAAAGGGTTAAAGGCTGAATTGGTCTTCATCTCATCAAGCCTGAATATAGTGTCTGACATTTGCAGAATGAGGTCTGTAGAGGGTGAATTTAGTGATGCTATCCTGCACAGCACTATCCTGCTTTAGGCCTCAACTGCTATGGGAGACCTAGGATCAGAATGAAGTTCCCAGTTGAAGTTGGTGATGTTCACCCATTAGTCACCTCGATTATGACTTCTATCTTCTGCACATTAGGGGAAATAAACACTGAACAGATGGGGAAAACGTAACTAAACACAAAAAGCTAAATTTTGAGACTATAGATACTTCCCATAATCGAGGTTCCCAATGGGCACATCACATTATTGACCATTTGGGAACTTCAATCTGAGTCTGTCTCCCACAGCAGATGAGGCCATTCAGAATAAGGTCTCCAGAGGGTGAATTTGGTGATGCTAGCCCACTGTGCCGGATAGCGTCACTAAATTCACGCTCTGGGGACCTCATTCTGCAAATGACAGACACACTAAACTCAGGCTTGGTTGAATGATATAGTCTTTCAGTGGGAACAAGCCTTGAAATAGTGTGTCTGTCATTTGCAGAATGAGGTCCCCAGAGGGTGAATTTAGTGATGCTACCCCGCATAGCGGACTAGCATACCAAATTCACCCTCTGGGGACCTCATTCTGCTTACACCTCAGCAGAATGAGGTTCCCTGAGGGTGAATTTGGTGATGCTAGCCCGCTATGCGGGGTAGCATCACTAAATTCACCCTCTTGGGACCTCATTCTGCAAATGACAGACACACTATTTCAAGGCTTGAGTGGGAAAGATGCCTGGGTTCTCACTAACAGTTTGATTCACTGAAATGAATACATAATTAGTTTTTAACCCTTTCTATACTGAATGAATTCTCCCATTCAGTTATAAAAGTCTGCATTGGAATAGTCTATTATTTATTTCGAGGGATGTTCAGGTGAATAAGCAGCCGACAGACAGATGAACATTTCCTAAGGAAACTACTCATCAAAGAGTATTTAGTAAAGAAAGGGTTAATAAGGTAACTACTCATCAAAGAGTATTTAGTATAGAAAGGGTTAATACGGTAACTACTCATCAAAGAGAATTTAGATTAAAAGGGTTAAGAGGATTTATTCTACCAGCATCATAACTGGGCCAAGTTTCCTTCCGCGGACACCAGCTGGTGACATCGGAAGGGCAACATGCAGATACTGGTTTAGTGGTACATGTAAACAAGTAAAGTGATGCCGATATCACAAGCTGGTTCCATGGAAGGAAATTTGGGACTACATCATAACTAAAATTAGCATCATAGTTCAGCTTACAACTAAAGAAAAAGGACCCACCAAGGTCGCATAATCAGTTGACCTGTCTTCAGACCACATATTGAGTACTATCAACTACTAGTAGATGACACGATAAACTTTTGATAAGAAATAATGTACATTGTATCTCTGGAAAAACTTTGCAATACAACACATGACTGGAGTCAATGTCAGACAAATTGACAATGACCCACAAAATTCAAGACAGGATAATGATAATTCTTCAATTTCAACATGCGTGTCCCTTTCAAGGTCAAGGTAGTAACGTGATAAGGTCAGAAACCAGGGCACTCTCCACCAACAATAAAATAAAATGAGTACATGTAAACACACTTCAACATAATTCAATATTTGATGAGACTTGAACATTCACAAGCCTGAGTTTGGTGTGGCTGTCATTTGCAGAATGAGGGCCCCAGAGGATGAATTTAGCTATTGCCCATAGTGGGCTAGGATCATAAATTTCACCATATGGGGACTCATTTTGCATGGCCTCATCTGCTATGGGAGATATAGACTCAGATTGAAGTTTCCAAATGGTGAATATTGTGATGTACACCCATTGGGAACCTCGATTATGCAATGTGTCGTCTGCCAATTTGGGGAAATAGAGAAACTAAACTAAAAAAGAAATAGAATCTATGTGAAGAAGATTCTACAGAAATTTTATAATAATGAAACTTTCCAGAGAAGTTGAGGCCTATTAAGCAGAATGAGGTCCCCAGAGGGTGCATTTAGTGATGCTGCCTGCTATGCAAGATAGCATCACTAAATTCACCCTCTGGGGACCTCATTCTGCAAATCACAGGCTTAAACAGTCAACAGAATCAGGGACCTAGACAGCGACTTAGGAGACAGGGACCAGCCTTGATGGCGACTTGGGAGACAGGGACCAGCCTTGATGGCGACTTGGGAGACAGGGACCAGCCTAGATGGCGACTTGGGAGACAGGGACCAGCCTAGATGGCGACTTGGGAGACAGGGACCAGCCTAGATGGCGACTTGGGAGACAGGGACCAGCCTAGATGGCGACTTGGGAGACAGGGACCAGCCTTGAAGAGACATCTTCTCCCTTTTTTGTGCCTAGAGAGAAGAGACTTCTATTCCATACAGTAATGCCCTAAAATAATCGACCCCTTAACCACAGCAGAATTATGGGTAACTTTTCAGGATTTAGTCGGAAATATGGCTTGTTGCCCGAGAGCTTTCCGATGAATGGCAACAAGCCATATTTCCAACTAAATCCTGAAAAGTTAGCCATAATTCTGCTGTGGTTAAGGGGTAGATTACTTAGGGCATTACGGTATATCAGTTTGCATATGTCCCAACAGTATAATTGCAGTATATTTACTGACTATAATGGCATACTTACTCATTATGTGCTCTTGTATTGCATAATACTAATTGGATCACAGAAAGGTGATGCTAGAGAGTAAATTGAAATTCAGTATGACTTCTCCCTGATAACATTCCATTTCTCCCTAAAAATCTAACATGGAGAAGTGACTTCTCACAAATTTTAACCCTTTCAGTGCCAAGTCCGATTTTTGTATCAACCCATATTTCCTTGATCATTTTTCAAATTTATTGATTATAATAATGCGATACATTGATGGAAAGAGCTCCAAGAGAAATGTTCAGATAATAAGTTCAACCAGCATCATTTGTTAAACTTATTATCTGAACATTTCCCACCAATTAATATGAATCCTTCTGTACTTGTGTTATTTGTCGTCTGCTTCAAGTTCATGAACATCCCTCCAGATGAATAATAGACCCCATTCAAATGTATACTTTTGTAACTGAGTGGGAGAATCCATTCAGTAATTCAGTATAGAAACTGAGGGTTAAATATCTGGTTAATTCAAATATTTGATGAGACTTGAACAGACACCAGAATTCAATAAGGTATCCCGACAGACTGCTCATTATATCAGCGGTCTATTCTGATTAGAAGCCGCGCGTGCAACGAGAAGGTCCCGTGCAACGAGAAGGTCCCGTTCAAGGAGAAGGTCGAACCACTCTATAATTATGTCAACTGAGTTCAATAAGTGGTTCTAATCTGGCGGTAGTAATTTCTTTCATCGACGGGACGTACCGGTGGATCATCCAATATCAAATGCTCTGACTTACTATTTATCACATATCATATGGGAGACTCGGTTATATAAGAGAATGAATTGGCACAGGGTTTTCGCAAAATTTCAGGAAGCTTCAGTCATAGTAGGGTTAACCCTTTACCCAACAGAAGGGCCCTGTACCAATGCATTCTCTTATATATGCGAGTCGACCATAGGTCGCCACGCATATATAAGAGAATGCATTGGCTTAACACATTAAAAATTATAAAATTGTTAAAGAATGTAAGTAAAAATGGTAAAAAGTGTTAAAAAAAAGTTTTTTTTAGGCCAATGCATTCTCTTATATATGCGAGGCGACCTATGGTCGACTCGCATATATAAGAGAATGCATTGGCACAGGGCATAACTGTAACTATCACAATGTGGTCAAGGAGCCGGTTCCAATGATATCCATATTTGTATGGTTCTATTGAGACAGACCAAAGATATTTTAGGCTGTTGAAGCTTTATTTGGCCGGTTTTGGCCGGTTTGTTGGGTAAAGGGTTAATGATACCTGTTAGCATTATTATTCCCCAAAAAAAAACAAAAGAGAAAACATCCTGTCTTACTCTTATATCACACAAATGCTTTTTAAAAAACATTTCAATAACAAATGTTATAGTGCTGCTCTAAAATTAGAAACATCTCCTGTCCATGGGGGGGATTTCCTAGTGACATTCTCTATCTCTCAATGCAGATAGTTTGAGGAAAGAGATACGCATTCTTTAAAGGGACTTAAGGTATATATAAGAGAATACAATGGGTTTTTGCAAAATTTCAGGAGGTCCAGTCACAAAAGGGTTAAGGACCTGTTTATAAGAGACTGAGCCAGCCCGGTCAACCTAGCTCAATGGTCCATGTGTTTATACTAGTAGTGTTTATAGTTTACAGAGCAAAAATCTATACCTGGCCAGACTACCTGGAGAAAAGGAGAATTATTGATTGCATTGTTATCACTTGGTGTTGTAACACCTTCATTCCGAAATGCACATGCTTTCATTTGTGCATGATGTGCATGTTTTATACTTGATCCCAATTTTAAGAATATAAAATGAGTCCAAAATATTGTGAACCATTTCCGAAGATTGTCTCAATGTTTGTCCAGTTATCTATCGCCAATCAGTTCCAGTCTTGGACAAACCGTTTACATGGGCAACTATAGAGATATGCCTGTCTAAGATGGGACCAAGATATTCCCCCCCCCCCCCCCCCCCCCCGTATTCAACATGTTATTCCAATGAAGTAGCCATTACCAGATATTGGAGTTGGTCAATAGTTTCACTGGAAACATACTACTTACCAGCAGCTACTCACCTGTGTATGCTTATATTCAAAGTAAAAAAAAAAGTTGAATAACTCTGCCAATATGAGTCCGACCAAACTCCAAATCACAGGTGCACAGGTTCCCATGATGATTGACCCCTGTAGCAAATTGGATTCAAATTGAACAAGAACATTCTGAGAAAACATCCAGACAAAATAGTGTATTTTGAGAAAAAAAATTAAGTCGAAAAAGGGGGATAACTCCACAAAAAAAGTCTGACAGACCTCATAATAGCAGGTGCAGGTTCCCATGGTACATGTACTAAATAACTGTGCCAAGTTTTTTTTTAAATTGACCGAAAAATGTACGAATAAAAGCTTTGACAAAATTGTGTCTACGGACAGATGGACAGCTCGACAGATGGATGGACAGACAGATGGTCAGACAGACAAGCTGTTTCCAGTATACCACCCACAACTCGTTGTGGGGGAGGGGGGTATAAAAGGCTGGCCAGCTTATTGGGATAGCCCTGTCTCTCTAACCGAACTGGCTCTCAACTAATATAAATGTTAAAATGTTAAAATGACTTGAGCTTCCTGAAATTTTGCAAATACCTGTGCCAATGCATTCTCTTATATATGCAAGTCTACCATAGAGAGACTCCGAGCCTCGCATACATGTATAAAAGAGAATGCATTGGCCTAACAACAATATTTACTTTGAAATTATATATGTGAGGCTCCCTATGAGACTCGCATATTTTAAAAAATGCACTGAGACAGGATGTTTAATGCTGCACCAGCGCAGCTCCCATCATGGAAGGATTAACATGTGTCATTATAGGAGACTGGGCAAGCCCGACTTTTATACAGAGCCAGCTGGGTTTTCATGACCAGCACACCCATATAAACACCCCCTCGATAAACCTTACAACATGCACCATGAGACATTCACTCGGGCTATCAAGTGTCTTGTCTACTGAATGAGAATATCTGCCATTTATTGTTATATCCTTGTCATATTGTCATTTTTTTCTCTCTGATTTATGATGTTCATGAGTGACATATATTAGATTGGGAACATCCTTCACACATCCTTGGAATTCACATGAGTGCATACTGCAATCTTCACGGTAACACAGATAAATGAATCACTACCTTGGGTGCACATCAGTCATATGATATACCAGTACCTGTATTAAATGGATCCCATTCCAAGATAAGTCACTTGAGAGTAAGCTTGAAAATTTTAGACTTGGAATTAGGAAAAATACAGGGACCAGCCAAGAGTTGTCTTCTCCCTGTCACAAAAATAAGGTAAAGTGGTCGTCTTTTCAGCGCAAAGTGAATGTTATAAAATTGAAGTTGATTTGTATGGTGATAGCAATACAATGTAAAAAAAGAGATGTAAAATGTTAATTAACATTGGGCACTGTATGTCAGTCGCCTAATTCAAGGACATTAGAATGAATTTTGGGAGCATTTTACCGATTTTCGTTGGTTGAGTTAGGAATTTTTAGGGCGACTTTGACATTACCTGGCCACAAAATTAGCAATCAGTTTATTTTCAACTTACCCACAAGCACCCTCTTTGAATCTACCCTCTTTGAATATACGCTCTTTGAGTATACGCTCTTTGAATGTCCCTGAACATCTACATGAGCTTTCAGATGAATGGCAACAAGCCATATTTCCGACTAAATCCTGAAAAGTTACCCATAACTCTGCTGTGTTTAAGGAGTCGATTACTTAGGGCATTTAATACTGCAGTTCCCTTAACCCTTATTCCAACGTATCGTCTTTTGTTGTAGCGTCCGTATCGTCTTTTGACGTCTTTTGTTGTAGCGTCCGTATCGTCTTTAATTTTTGCATTTTCAACACTCGGATTTGAGACTCGAATAAAGAGTAATAATGACGATTTACATTGATTGTGTTTTGTTCTGCTGATGGTTAAGATCATGAAGGGCACATATTAAATCCTTTCTTCCTTTGCTAGGCTTTAGATTTGCAAAATGTTTACTTAGAATGCTGTTTTGGCCGACAAAATGAAAACAAACGAAATAGAAACACGTGGTTACGACGAAAACGAAAGTTGTTGTCAGAGACGCTTCCTTGTTGATTGCGTTATGCGTGGCCGCGAGGGTAATCTATGTAAAATATGACAACTTGAACTTGATATTTATATTGGATTATGTATTATTTCTTAAGTGGTGATTTTATATTTCCAAATAGTGCAATATGAACATTTTTCCCAGCCGTAATTAAATCGGCCAAAGCTAAGCAAAATCTCAGCGTGACAGTTGCAGAACTGGCCATTGGGATGTTTTTCCTGTCGAGTTCCATTATGATTGTCACTTCATCCGTGAACGTGAAAAAAGATTTTTATAATAATATTTTTTTTTAATGGACTAACATCATAATGAAGGCACGTATTTCCACCTTGCCTTCCTAAATATTAAAAAATGTTGACATAGAGTATGTTCTCAGTCTCGTATTGGCTGACAAAATGAAAACAAACGAAACAGAAACACGTGGTTCACTGGTAGCGAATTTTCGACTAAGACGAAATTTGATCAATATTTAATGTAGGTGAACTTCTCCACAAACCAAATGTTGTGAAACATATTCATTAAGTGTCACAATTGTTGTTTAATTTGAGAACTCGAACATTGCAAGTCCAAATTGATGACTCAAAGTGGATCTTTCTGCATTTATTGCACAAATTTACTCTGCGAAATCATGTTATGTCGGAGCATCGGAATATTATTTCCGGTTGTAATGTAACTACGGACGCGGCCGTTGTTGTGCTATCAGTGGGATTCTAAACACATAATTAAAACTTTTTTATATATATTATCTACAAATTTAGTATAATAAATTGATGAGATATTACTTTTATATATCCAACTGTTCAAGATTTCAAATATACCGCGCAAAAGACCATGGACCCTGATCGATCGAGAAAGAAATCAATAAAAAAAAATATCTCCTGGTTTGACATCAAGTCAGCCCAATGCGGGTGCTTCTAAATAAAGGCGAGTTTACAGTTGACATGCAGATATCTCAAATTCATCTTGGGAAGCTTCTTTGCGTGTATGCATATATAATTACCGACTATAAAGTAATAATGTACTTATATCAACGCAATGTCGATAAAACAAAGAATATCCCAAGCGACACATTCGAGCACCTGCTGGCGACGTCTTACTAAGTTAGCCCACTGCCATTTCGAACAATTCGCTCTCGTTTTCTGTCATCTAATTAGCATCAATGGGGAAACTCCACCCCTAAACTTGAGCCAATGAAATCAGTTCAAACTTCTAATCATTGATGTCATTGGATGTCAATGAAAACATTCTTAGAATCAACAAAAAGTGACCTTTGAACATGTGGTTTTTGCACGAAAATTTACAAACTTTCACAAAGCAACGTGACGTAATTGCTAATAATTTGCGCTTTTATCGGAAGTCTTTTTACGACTTTATCAAATCATGGTTTATATGATTAATGCACATCAAATACGAGAGGCCGATCACGATCGGCAGATGTTAACCCATCCCTTGGCGATAAAAATTTAATATGATCGGATAAATGAGAGTTTTGGTGTTGAATTATAGAGTATACTGTTATGTACTATTATAGACAAATGTACATAACACAAATTATTGGAATTTATGGGTCACTGGCATTTATATAAGAGAATGCACTGGTACAGGATCTGTAATGCTAAACCGCCACAGCCAGCAAGTCCGTGGGTTAAATGTGTAGGTGTGCCCTGGACATGGAATACTTGGGTTAAGAGAGTCCAATTTAAGTTTACAATAATAATGTGTCCTAGTATACAGATAATCAACCTCACCACTGACCCATTAATATCAATTTTATAGCACAGCTGTCAAAAAATCACAGGAATTGTTTATGTTGAACACTGACCTCTATTAAACCAATAACAATTATAATGATATCAGACCATCTGAAGATATAACTCTGCAGCACAGATGTCCAAGTCTACTGTTAATATCATGTGATGTTTATTGTTGAATCTTTATTTTAAATTAGATACCACAGGCTTCTTTATCAGATTATTTGCACATTGGCATAAGAGACATCAGAAAATAATATAGCTTTATCAATAGCTAAGTAGTCCAAATGCAATTGGTGAATTAGATTTAATGTTGCTCCAAACAGATTTACCAGTACATAACACAAGATTTTGGGCCGATTTAATCAAATTTGGTGTGGTGATTCGGGGTACCCTTGGCAGAGTTATAATGGTTATAATTGTTTTTAATTATTTAAAAAAATTAAAGGGACACATTGGAAATCTTTTTATCAACTTGTATCATAATCATCAATATCTAAATGAAAACAAATGACAATGTCAATGACATTTTTTTTATTATTATTATAAAAGTTTAAAAAAAAAAATTTAAATCGATTTTGTTCTTCGAAAAAGGGTCATAACTCCTTTAAAATAAATCGGATCAGACCCATATTCGAACTAGATCTGTATTTTGGGCTGTGAAACTCACATACCAAATTTGGTTCCAATCAGATAAAAAATGTTTGAGTTATGGCAGAATGTGTGAATTCTAAGTAGAAAAAGGGCCATAACTATGTAACAAAAACTCGGATCAAACCCAAATTCGAACTCGATCTGTATTTTGGGCTGATATACCCATATACACAATTTGCTTCTGATTGGATAGAAAATGTTTGAGTTATCGCATTACACGTGAAGTGTCTACGGACGGACAGACGGACGGACGGACGGACAGACGGACGGACGGACGGACGGACGACGAGTGGTCAATCCGGACAACGACACTATGTTTACCATACATGGTATGGGTAAACATAAAAATGGTAAAAAGTGTTAAAAAAGATTTTTTTTAGGCCAATGCATTCTCTTATATATGCGAGGCGACCTATGGTCGACTCGCATATATAAGAGAATGCATTGGCACAGGGCATAACTGTAACCATCACAATGTGGTCAATGAACCGGTTCCAATGATATCCATATGTGTATGGTGTTATTGAGACAGACCGAAGATATTTTAGGCTGTTGAAGCTTTATTTGGGCGTTTTTTTGCCGTTTTGTTGGGTAAAGGGTTAAAGTTCCCAGATTGTGAAGATCGTGATGTGGACCGATTGGGCACCTAGAATATGCATTGTATCATTTACCATTTTGGGGATAGAGAGACGCTATAACCAAAAAGAAAAAGAAGTTTCTGAAGAAGTTTCTAAAGAAATTAAAAAACATGTTGATTTGATAATAAAGATATCTTCTGTGAATTTCCAGAGAAGATAAGGCCTAAGCAGAATGAGGTTCCCAGAGGGTGAATTTAGTTATGTTAGCCCACTGTGCATCACTAAATTTGCCCTCTGGGGACCTCATTCTGCAAATATCCGATGCCATATTTTGAGGCCTGTTCAAGAGGAAGCCATTATTTATAGAAGGTACAGCAATGCCCTAAGTAATCGACCCCTTAACCACAGAAAGCTTTCCGATGAATGACAACAAGCCATATTTCCGACTAAATCCTGAAAAGTTACCCATAATTCTGCTGTGGTTTAAGAGTCGATTACTTAGAGCATTATTGTATTCAAAAACAAATTCTTATAAAATTTTACGAAATCTTGATTCTCTCTAAACTCTGTGAGCCAAGAATCAAATCTTCATAAAAGATATTTCTCATATGAATTTAGAAATCCTTCTATCACTCCTACTCTTTGTTGTGCAATACATTTAACACGAACACAAATGTTCCAGA
The DNA here is from genome assembly GCA_032622095.1 of Siphonodentalium dalli. Lineage (NCBI taxonomy): Eukaryota > Metazoa > Mollusca > Scaphopoda > Gadilida > Siphonodentaliidae > Siphonodentalium > Siphonodentalium dalli. The sequence continues at coordinate 155,089,962 of CP136063.1, forward strand.
ACATTTTATACCGAGCTTTATTACTGAAAAATGTAAATAAAACAAGAGGTTGCACCGGTGGTTTTGGCACAGCCCTATGGTGGCAAATTCAAACATGGGCAGGAAGGAAATCAAATACTGAGGACTTCTGCAATTCTCTCCTACATAAAAACAGTCATTATAAAGGTAGCAGTACACGATTTCATGGGTTGTAGGGGGTCTGAAAAATAGAAAAATAAGCATCTGGGGGGCATAACATCCAGTGTAGCCTGTGTTAACTGTGTCATTACTGGTTTGAAGGTTTAATTATTTTACAAAACTGGGAAAGTGAAAAATTTGGATACGCAACAGGGTTTTCGTATTCAGTGAAGGCCAACTCTGTGTTATTGGTTACATGAAAATAGCCCGATTTCTCTCCCCTGAATTCTGTCATCTGGGCTCGCAAGACATTTGTTTTAAATTTAAACAAAAACATTTTTTCTATTTCAAATATTTCTCAGCTCTAACATAGCTCTACCAGGTGGAAGAAGCTTATTTACTGACATTCGCTCTATCATGGTCTGTTTTTGGGTTGAAAATGGTCAATTTGAGTCAAAACATGGGTAAAATTGAGCGTTTTGTGTGTGCAAACAAAGGGGCATAACTCAATTACAAATTGTATGAAGAAGCTAAAGTACAGACAAATGATTACACCTAAAATTTCTGTCGAAATTAAAACATGCTTGATGGGACCTATGCCAAAGATAATGGCTCAGCATTTGATTTGAAGTACAGTACCCCCTCCCAGGTTGGCAAAATTGCTGGAAATCGTGTATTGCTACCTAAAATAATGGTTAAAAAACATCGGCAATTTACAAACTAAGGGCCATAATTCAGGCAAAAAAATGCCCAAAAACTACCAGATTTCCAGATAAACAAAGAAGGATAACTCTAGAATAGCAATAATGAACATCATTTGCCGCTCTTTTGAAAGCACTCATGATAATGAACCTCAATATGGAAATTATGTGTGCATTAAGTCAATACGAACAACAAAGAGAATGTTCTTTTGATACCACAACAAACAAAATACGATGACGTACATCACATGGAATGTGAGTTTCCCCTTGATTATTGTTAACTCGGAAGTTTGCAATCTGCCTATTATTACCTTTAATCTCGCCAGCTCTCGCTTTCTTGTACAGCCCCTTGACATCTCGCGTCTCACATACATTCAGTGGTGTATTAACGTAGCATTCCACAAACTTCAGCCCAGCGGCCTCGTGTAGCTTTTTAGCAGCATCTCTGTCCTAAAAATAGAATTAATAATTCTGGGGACCTCATTCTGCAAATGACAAGAGACCCTATTTGCAGGCTTGCATTTGTTATTGAGAGCTATGCAGATTTAATATTCCAGATATTATCTCCCATTAACTGGTGGATGTGATGTAACGTTTTCTTTAACTGAGTTTAGTGTGTCTGTCATTTGCGGAATGAGGTCCTCAGACGGTCAATTTAGTAATGCTATCCTGCATAGTGGGCTAGCATCACTAAATTCACCCTCTGGGAACCTCATTCTGCATGGCCTCATCTGCTATGTGAGACATAGACTCCGATTGAAGCTCCTAAATGGTGAAATATTGTGATGTGTTCCTATTGGAAACCTCGATTAGGCAATGTGTCGCCTGCCAATGTGGGGATATAGAGAAACTAAACTAAAAAAGAAATAGAATCTATGTGAAGTTTCCATAGAAATTTGTATAATAAAGAAAGTTTCCAGATAAGATGAGGCCTAAGCAGAATGAGGTCCACAAAGGGTGAATTTAGTGATGCTAGCCCGCTATGTGGGATAGTGTCACTAAATTAACCCTCTGGGGACCTCATTCTGCAAATGACAGGCACACTAAACTCAGGTTTGTTCTTTATGGTCGTTTGTTGAACTTATTATCTCAACAATTCCTAAGGGAACTACTCATCAATGATTATTTATTAAAAGAATATATTGGAAGAGAGGAAACCCAAGAACCAGTTAATATTGAGATACAAATCCTATGTAGCTATTAATATCTCTTAAAAATCAACAAAAATTGTTATTCTGGCAATTGTCGACCTTGTTATTACACTACTGGTTTTATTTCATTGGACACCAGAATAATCAGTCTAAAATGGACATATCGGAATTAGAAATGATTAAAATAATCAGAATATTCTAGGTCGAAAGGGCATAATTCCAACAAAAATTATCTGACTAAATCCAAATACGAATTTGACATGTATTTTCATGTGATTGATCCCCACATAAAATTTGAAAGCATTCAAATAATGATAATTGACACTATCATCGAGACATGAAAATAATAAACAAGAGGTGGCATCAGAGATGCTGTGTCTCGTTTTCGGTGGCTTAGCGCCGGTGGCTACCGCCAATTGGTGTGCATCAGTATCGGTAGACTAATTAATAGGTAAAATCGGTTAATATTTGTTCAATACCTAACGGCCTCAAAATCGCGAAGAATTCACAAACCAAGGGGCATAACTCAGGGGAAAAAGTTCGGAGAAACACGGTTTTCGCACTCTTTCGAGATATTGTGTGAAGCAAAAATTCACGAAAAATGACTAATTAAGGGCCATAACTCTATCAAATTTTATCGGGCCAGGCTGGTTTTCGAACTCGTCCGAAATATTCTTGGCAAGTATGTCTATTCCAAATTTTAAACAAATCGGAAGACGTTTGTTGAAGTTATCGCGCTAACGAGCTAAAAATTCACGAAAAATGACTAATTAAGGGCCATAACTCTATCAAATTTTATTGGGCCAGGCTGGTTTTCGAACTCGTCCAGGATATTATTGGAAGACACTTATATACCAAATTTTAGTTGAATCGGATGACGTTTGTTGAAGTTATCGCGCTAACGAGCTCAAAATTCGTACAAAATGACTACTTAAGGACCATAACTCTATCAAATTTTATCGGACCGGGCCGGTTTTCTAACTCGTCCGAGGTATTCTTGGGAGACACATATATATCAAAATTTCAATCAAATAGGATGATGTTTGTTAAATTATCGCGCTAACGAGCTGAAAATTTGTGAAAAAATGACTAATTAAGGGCCATAACTCTATCAAATTTTATCGGACCTGGTCGGTTTTCGAACTCGACCGAGATATAAGCAAAACACGCCGCCCGTCCGCCGCCCGCCCGCCCCCATCAAACTATAAGTCGAGTTTTGGAAAAAAACTCTACTAACAAATTGTAAGTTGAAAAGAGGCATAACTCCATCAGAAATGGTGGGAGCTGACCCGACTTCGAACTTGACCTATATTTTCATGCGATCAATTCATATATTAAATTTGAAAGCTATCAGATAATTATAACTTTGGTTGTCAGCATTCTAGGTTGAAATGGGGCATAACTCCATCAGAAATGGTCAGACCAAACCCAAATTTTAACTTGATCAGACTTTCTCATATCAAGATAATGTAGCAAGTTTCATGAAATTCTCAAATATTATTAAAGTACTAGTATGAGAATATTACAAAGATAGAGATTTTTTATTATTTCATATCAATCTTGAACTTTAAATTGTAAGATATGCGACATTATATCAATATGTTACCACAGGAGAATATATTGTGAATTTGTATCAAGTTGACATGTCACATGCATTATACTAGTATGTCACACAATGATGGGTGTGCAGCTATTAGCTGCACACCCAGACATCTGTGTGACATATGCATGTGACATGTCAACTTGATACAAATTCACAATATATTCTCCTGTGGCAACATGTGAAATCCCCAAAGACGTGAGGGCAGTATTTAACCCTTATACTGAATTCACTGAAGCTAAGAGTCTTAAAATAACTATTACAAAAAAAATTCTCAGAGAAAGTTAATTTCTCGCTGTTTCATGGCAATATATAGCAAAACAAGTGCACCGCCCAGAGTATCCCCCCCCCCCCACCAAGGTGGCTTTACGGCTGAGGTTTACTCATTTCTGATGTGGCTTAATTTCGAAAAATGTCTTAGTTTGGCCTGTGATGATTGAATAAAACCTGCATGAATTCAAACAATTATTGAAATCGGTTCATATCTGTTTGAGTTATCAGGCCGGACCAAATAAATCATGAAAATTGACAAACTAAGGTTGATAACTCAGACAAAATGAAATGCAAACAACGTCATTGGGCAGGTTTTGAAAGAATTTGTGATGGCAAACCTCCATACCAAATATCATTCAGATCTGATAACCCATGGCTGAGATATCTGCACGAATGGACAAAAAGAAATAATTTTGAGATAAACAAAGAAGGATAACTCTAAAATGGAAAACGTGAACAATGTCATACAAAATTTCATTTAGATCCTATAACGATAGGTTGAGATATATGCTTGTCAAATAATATGTTATCTTTCTGCAAAACTAAACTAAAAGGCAAAATTCATACCTTTGAATAAGGACTGATGAAAGAAGAGATGCAAACGATTCCACCGTCTGCAAACAGCTTAGCAACCTCGGAGATACGACGGATGTTCTCTTCTCGATCCTCGGGAGTGAAGGATAAGTTTTTATTGAGCCCCGTTCTGACGTTATCTCCGTCGAGACAGTATGCTGGGATGCCCTGGCTTACGAGATATTCTTCCAGAGCAAAGGAGATGGTTGTCTTCCCGGCTCCAGAGAGACCAGTCAACCAGACTGTGCAGCCGATGAAGTTACCTTTCAAGCCAAGTGCTTTTCCTCTCTTGTCACGTGATACATGGTGGTCCTGGAACACAACATTGGTGGCTCGCTGCACCGACTGGAAAGAGAAGTGAGAAATAAAATTGTCATGGTACATGACAGTTGTTAACAATGTACCGGTATTAGCGGTTAGAAGGAACTAAATGTTTTTTCCATAGGCCTCAATGCATTTGGCTACACCCCACGCTAATTTTGTAAGATCCAAAGACTCATAAGATCATGAAGATCAACCCTTCCGACATCTTTTGCCACATTGAGAGTACTTTTCGTACCAGGCCCTTTTTCAACATACATTTTTCACACTACCTCACTTTTTGCAAATTTTTTTAAAGAGTGACGAAAGCCAATGCACAGCCACAATCTCCCGCCATTGTTCAGACACGAATGCAATTCAGACTACCGGTACTAAAAACACACATTTTTACATTTCTTCAATTTGTAATCTATTTTAAATATTATATGCCAGAATTGTTTTAACTCGTATTTGAGAAACTGTGTAAAAATGAAAGGGATGTAATTCTACTTTGAATATATTCTGGTGTATAATATTTAAAATAGATTACAAAATGAAGAAATTTAAAAATGTGTGTTTTTTAACTGGTCTGAAATGCATTCGTGTCTGAACAATGGCAGGAGATTGTGGCTGTGCGTTGGCTTTCGTCACTCTTTAAATATATAACATCTAGTTTCTTCTATCCTAGCAATGCCAGCCATATATACCAGTACATGGGTTGGTCCACTGAGATTTTCTGTCATAGAGTGTCAAGTTGATTTTGGTGGAGGAAAAACTGCACATAGGGTGAATTTCAATGCAAAAGTTTTCATTCCACTGCATGTACAAACTAATGACCCTGGTAAATAACTTCCCCTAATATACGAATCAGGTTACCCTCACATTTCACTTTAATGGCACAAGTTTACACATCTGGTTACAGTAATATATTTAACTACAGTAATGCCCTAAATAATCGACTCCTTAACCACAGCAGAATTACGGGTAACTTTTCAGGATTTAGTCGGAAATATGGCTTGTTGCCATTCATCGAAAAGCTCTCCCGAGAAATCCCTTCAATTATATAGGGCATTACTGTATCTGAAATAGGCTCCCTTCAGCGGTGTAGGGACCTGCACATTTTGATGCTTTAACTCTTCTATGTCTGGAGCTTTTTGAAAATTTGCAATAACACTGGTGCCAATGCATTCTGTTATATATGCGAGGCTCCCTATGTGAGACTCGCATATATAAGAGAATAAACTGAAACAGGTTCTTATATTTTTTATTAAAACATAATGTTATAACATCCACCGGGGTACCCTGAGCCACCACACCAAATTGGTTGAAATCGGTCCAGGGGACTGGGAGAAAAATCGCGAACAGACAGACAGGAACTTATTCTTATATATATAAAGATAAATATGACTCAGCAAAACTGCCTTATTAAAGCACAGGAAAACAAGATTTATAAGATTCAACTTACATGGAATGCCATAGCAGAGTTATAGGCTTCTCTTGTGTGGAACAGACTATTACCTAGTGCAAATTGTATATAACCTAAATACAGAGATACTTCTAGTCAGATCATATTAGGCTGCACACTCTCTTATAAAAGCTAATAATATACTCAACTTTACTTAATACATTATACAAACAAACTGCCATGGCCTGCCTTCCTATTTAATTTAATGCAAGAAGCTTACATTACTAAAAGCAAATACCAATAGTGAAAGCCAATCCTAAAAATAGTGTGTCTGTCATTTGCAGAATGAGGTCCCCAGATGGTGAATTTAGTGACACTATCCTCCTTCTCCTTACTCGCAGGTGCCAAATAATAGTGTCAGCACGATTATTCATGTTGGAGAAAATTCCCAACGATCACTATTATTTGGAATTGAGACATAGAGTGAAATTGCCATCACTATTATTAATTTCAGCCTAAATCCCGACACATCACTATTATAAGCCATCACGATTATTAGGCACCTGAGAGTAGGTGTGTCAACAGTCGACGTAAACATCTCCGTGATAATTATAATATACTGAGTCGAAATTTATGTCGACTGGTGTGTCAACTGCTATGGGAGACCTAGATTGAAGTTCTCCAGTTGAAGTTGGTGATGTTCACCCATCAGTCACCTGGATTATGCATTTTATCTTCTGCAAGGGGATATAGAAACTTCCCAGAAGGGAAAAAGTAAATAAAACCAATGTTAATTTGAAACTATAGATACTTCAAAGATGACGCCTAAGCAGAATGAGGTCCCCAGAGGGTGAATTTGGTGATCCTACCCCTCTGTGCGGGACAGAATCACTAAAATATTATTGCACGAGCTTGTTGCGACAGTTCTTGTTTTACCTCGAGGCACAACAAATGAGTTTGTTCACCCTCATAGTGGTGAACTTCCATCCCAAATTTCATTGAGATCCAACAACCTGTGACTGAGATATCTGATCAGATGAACAAAATATCAATAATTTGAGATATAAAACAAGATGAATAACTGAAGAATGGAAAACCCAAACAAAACGATTGAACATTCCATTGAATGTCTTCATAGTAGTGAACAACTATACTAAATTTCAATGAGACCCAAAAGCTGCAGCTGAGACATCTGATCAGACAAACAAACGAAAGTGTCAACGACACTGTAGCTCAACTTAGGTAGGGGAATAATTTAATGGTTGACAGTAAATGGATTAATAGGAAAGGTTTTTTTTTTAAATAATTTTTATTTCTTTTTGTTGCAATTTGTCATAATGTAATATATGAAAGTGTCAATGACACTGTAGCTCAACTTAGGTAGGGGAATAATTTAATGGTCGACAGTAAATGGAGGAATAGGAAAAGTGCTAATTGAAATGTCTAAGTAAGACTAGATGTTCATGTCAATATCAACATTCATAACAGGTTTCATAATGATCGGATCAGGGATGTGGTGATTATGGTGTGACAAAGGATTTATTGATGCAAAGAGTAAATTCTAAAATGGCCACCGGCAGCCATGTTTTTTTCCGAATTACACCAAAATGACTTGTTCCCATCTACAGCCTTTACAAATCTCATAATGATCTGATCAAAGGTATGACCTGTAGCCTGTGCCAATGGATTTAGTCATGCAAAGAGTAAAATCCAAGATGGCTGCTGGCGGCCATGTTTTTCGGCTGAACGACCCAAAATGACTCGTTTCCCATCTACATGTCATTGTTAACATACATGACAAATTTCTTGAAGTTCCGACCAAAGCTACGACCTGTAGCCCGCACCAAAGGATTTATTCATGCAAAGAGTAAAATCCAATATGGCTGCTGGCGGACATGTTTTTTAGCCAAACGACCCCAAAATGACTCGTTCCCATCTACATGTTAATATTAACATCCATGGTAAATATCATGATGATCAGACAAACAGTACGACCTGTAGCCCGTGCCAATGGATTGAATTTTTAAATCCAAGATGGCTGCCAGCGGCCATGTTTTTTGGCCGTATGACCCCAAAATGACTCGTTCCCATATACATGTCAATGTCAACATTCATGACAAATTTCATAAAGATCAGACCAAAGGTACGACCTGTAGCCCGCGCCAAAGGATTTAGTCATTGAAAGAGTAAAATCAAAGATGGCTGCTGGCGGCCATGTTTTTTGGCCGAACGACCCCAAAATCACTCGTTCCCATCTACATGTCATTGTTAACATCCATGACAAATTTCATGAAGTTCTGACCAAAGCTACAACCTGTTGTAGCCCGCGCCAAAGAATTTAGTCATGCAAAGAGTAAAATCCAAGATGGCTGCTGGCGGCCATGTTTTTTGGCTGAACGACCCCAAAATCACTCGTTCCCATCTACATGTCAATATTAACATCCATGACAAATTTCATGATGATCAGACGAACAGCACGACCTGTAGCCCGCGCCAATGAATTGAATTTTGAAATCCAAAATGGCCACCAGCGGCCATGTTTTTTGGCCGAATGACCCCAAAATGACTCGTTCCCATCTACATGTCAATGTCAACATTCATGACAACATTCATAAAGATCAGACCATAGGTACGACCTGTAGCCCGCGCCAAAGGATTTAGTCATGCAAAGAGTAAAATCCATGATGGCTGCTGGCGGCCATGTATTTTGGCCGAACAACCCCAAAATCACTCGTTCCCATCTACATGTCATTGTTAACATCCATGACAAATTTCATGAAGTTCTGATCAAAACTACGACCTGTAGCCTGCGCCAAAGGATTTAGTCATGCAAAGAGTAAAATCCAAGATGGCTGCCAGCGGCCATGTTTTTTGGCCGTATGACCCCAAAATGACTTGTTCTCATATACATGTCAATATCAATATTCAAGACAAATTTCATAAAGGTCAGACCAAAGGTACGACCTGTAACCCGCGCCAAAGGATTTAGTCATGCAAAGAGAAAAATCCAAGATGGCTGCTGGCGGCCATGTTTTTTGGCCGAACGACCCCAAAATCACTCGTTCCCATCTATATGTCATTTTTAACATCCATGACAAATTTCATGAAGTTCTGACCAAAGCTACAACCTGTAGCCCGCGCCAATGGATTGAATTTTGAAATCCAAAATGGCCACCAGCGGCCATGTTTTTTGGCCGAATGACCCCAAAATGACTCGTTCCCATCTACATGTCATTGTAACATCCATGACAAATTTCATGAAGTTCTGATCAAAACTACGACCTGTAGCCCGCGCCAAAGGATTTAGTCATGCAAAGAGTAAAATCCAAGATGGCTGCTGGCGGCCATGTTGTTTGGCCGAACAACCCCAAAATCACCCGTTCCCATCTACATGTCATTGTTAACATCCTTGACAAATTTCATGAAGTTCCGATCAAAACTACGACCTGTAGCCTGCGCCAAATGATTTAGTCATGCAAAGAGTAAAATCCAAGATGGCTGCTGACGGCCATGTTTTTTGGCCGAATGACCCCAAAATGACTCGTTCCCATCTACATGTCAATATTAACATCCATGACAAATTTCATGATGATCAAACGAACAGTACGACCTGTAGCCCGCGCCAATGGATTGAATTTTGAAATCCAAGATGGCCACCAGCGGCCATGTTTTTGGCCGAATGACCCCAAAATGACTCGTTCCCATCTACATGTCAATGTCAACATTCATGCAAAATTTCATAAAGATCAGACCAAAGGTATGACCTGTAGCCCGCGCCAAAGGAAATTGTTGACGGACACACGCACACAGACACACGCACACACGGACGACGGACGCCAAGCCATGGCAATAGCTCAAACTTACAAAAGTAAGTTGAGCTAATAATGGATATAACATAAACAATGGAGTCACAGTGCACAGTTGCTCTTATCCTGGCCATGTTTTTTGGCCGAACGACCCCAAAATGACTCGTTCCCATCTACATGTCATTGTTAACATCCATGACAAATTTCATGAACATCCAACCAAAGCTACGACCTGTAGCCCGCGCCAAAGGATTTAGTCATGCAAAGAGTAAAATGCAAGATGGCTGCTGGCGGCCATGTTTTTTGGCAGAACGACACCAAAATGACTCGTTCCCATCTACATGTCAATATTAACATCCATGACAAATTTCATGATGATCAGATGAACAGAACGACCTGTAGACCACACCAATGGATTTAATTTTGAAATCCAAGATGGCCACCAGCGGCCATGTTTTTTGGCCGAATGACCCCAAAATGACTCGTTCCCATCTACATGTCGTTGTTAACATCCATGACAAATTTCATGAAGATCAGACGAAAGCTATGACCTGTAGCCCACGCCAAAGGAATTAGTCATGCAAAGAGTAAAATCCAAGATGGCTGCTGGCGGCCATGTTTATTGGCCGAGCGACCCCAAAATGACTCGTTCCCATCTACATGTCATTGGTAACATCCATGACAAATTTCATGAAGATCCGACTAAAGCTACAACCTGCAGCCCGCGCCAAAGGATTTAGTCATGCGAAGAGTAAAATCCAAAATGGCTGCTGGTGGCCATGTTGTTTGACAGAACGACCCCAAAATGACTCGTTCCCATCTACATGTCAATATTAACATCCATGACAAATTTCATGATGATCAGACGAACAGTACGACCTGTAATTTTGAAATCCAAGATGGCTGCCAGTGGCCATGTTTTTTGGCCGAATGACCCCAAAATGACTCGTTCCCATCTACATGTCAATATCAACATTTATGACAAATTTCATAAAGATCAGACTAAAGGTACGACCTGTAGCCCGTGCCAAAGGATTTAGTCATGCAAAGAGTAAAATCCAAGATGGCTGCTGGCGGCCATGTTTTTTGGCCGAACACAGACACACGGACGACGGACGCCAACCCATGGCAATAGCTCAAACTTCCAAAGTAAGTTGAGCTAAAAACCAACAAATTACGAGATAAACAAAGATGAATAACGGAAAACACAAACATTTTGATTGATTACTTCATTGAATGTCCTCATAGTAGTGAACATACATAACAAATTTCATTGAGATCTGACCAGAGGTGGCTGAGATATCTGCCCGGACTTACAGATGGATGGACAGACGGAGGATGGGGGTATAATAACTGTATAACAAGACTTAGTGTATTTATATTCTACAATTCTCTGGGGTGCATTATTAATGAGTATCTCTACAACATCGCACCTTTATTTGACAAAGAGAAGCCTGTGCTCAGATAATAGACTTCATCTACCTTTGTTGAGACCATAATTTTCCTTTCATACCTGTTTATACCACCAGTTACAGCACATAATTAAAATCAATAGTTTTTTACAGTAACTGCAGTAGTCTTGGATCGCAGGATTATAGGTAGGACACAACGGTGAAAGCACAAAATGAATTGCAGGCCCAGCATTAAAAGATGCATTATCTGAATAACTCTCCCAAATTACTATTTCTTTGGTTTCGGGGGTAAAAAATATTTGATTCGAGTTGAGGAACCCACCCATCAAAGCTCAGAGTGATCAGATATCAATTTTTTGAAGTTTTGTTATTTCTCGAGATGTGCAATTATTTGGGGGGAAATTAAAAACTAAAAAATCCACAACTCATCATACACATGGGGTTTTAACTTTTTATCTCTTTAACTGATATTATTGGGTCAGGTTTATTGTTCTCCAGTAGTAGGCCTATTGACCCTTCCCAACATACAGGGACCATGGTCAATTTTTTCTTCTATTTTTATTAAATATGTATATATTTTTTAATTTAATGTCCTGTATCATGGCCCCCCAGGAATGTTCAGATAATAAGTACAACGCTCCTATGGGAACTACACCAATGAGTATATTTAGTAAAGACAGTGTTAAAACAGTGTTTATAAGTCAACCAAACCCCTACTGCATAGTATACACCACGTGTCTGTCTGACAGCAAGCCTGCAAATAGTGTGTCTGTCATGTGTAGAATGAGGTCCCCAGAGGGTGAATTTAGTGATGTCATCCCACACAGTGGGCTAGCATCACCAAATTCACCATCTGAGGACCTCATTCTGCTTAAGAGTCATCTTCTGGGAAGTATCTATAGTCTCAAATTAACATTATTTTAGTTAGTTTTTCCCTTCTGGGAAGTTTCTGTATCCCAGAAGATAAAATGCATAATTGAGGTGACTTATGGATGAACATCACCAACTTCAAATGGGGAATTTTAATCTGATCCTTGGTCTCCCATAGCAGTTGAGGCCAAACAGAATGAGGTCCCCAGAGGGTGAATTTGGTGATGCTAGCCCACTGTTGTGGAATATCAGCACAAAATTCACCCTCTGGGGACCTCATTCTGCAGATGACAGACACACTATTTGCAGATTTGGTCCCGACAGGAAACCGAGGAGGTGAATGACTCAAAAACAATGGGCATGTTCAAGTGAAACAGGCTGTTATTCATTACCCAATAAAGAGGTACACCCAGAACTCTGTTGCAGGGTCTATATATTCAATATGAAAAACTTAACAAAATTAGAGTGGGCTAATACAAGTCTACACCACACATCTTTCATACAGAGGCACATGGTGCAGTGGCTCAGTTAGCGAGGTGCAAGGAGTATTAGGCAACAAGCCGTGAGGACGAAGCCAGTTTGAATCCCGATAATTGCTGATTTAATAGTGAATTATGCATGTTAATTAACCCTTTCATGATGGGTGCTGTGCTGGTGGAGCATTAAAGATCATGGGCCAGTTCATTCTCTTATATATGTCAGTCTCCCATATGGAACCTCGCATACAAGGTCAAGGTAAATATTGTTAGGCCAATGCATTCTCTCATATATGCGAGGCTCCCTATGGGAGACTCGCATATATAAGAGAATGCATTGGCACAGGGTTTTCGCAAAATTTCAGGAAGCTCCAGTCATTGAAGGGTTAAAGTTAAACAGGTTGTTATTGACCCTTTCTATACTGAATGGATTGGCTCATATATATATATAGTGAATGGCTTGGAGTTGACTATGCCAAAATAGTGGTCCTCGAGGCAGGCGAGTGGACTATTCCTCCTCAAGGGCCACTATTTTGGCATAGTCAATGACAAGACATTCATTATTTATGATATTATATCGAACATTGATGTCAATTCTCTCACAATTTTTGTGTCTGATTTTGTCACATTTTTATTTACTGTGAATTTTGGAAATTGGTCTCAGATTTTACAATTTACGGCAATCTTTTGACGATGGCAGGGGAGCATAATCATTGACGTATTGTTATTAGTTACATGTAACAGCATCTCTTCATGATTCATGCATTTATTTCTATAAATATGTCATTAGCAAAGATTGCTGAACATTTAGAAAATGGAAATGTAGTAATTAAATACATTGGATGGCTATGATCGGACATTTGTAAGATCATTACAATTCACCAATAAAATCTAATGATATACCGATATTGCAACAAGTATCGTACAAGATATAGTTTCAGATTGGCTGTATCTTCAGACGGCAACCTGATTGCGCGAAATGAGTTTGTTACTATCAATAGAAAAAGAATAGTAGGCATGTAGGAATCCTACTGGGGTACTATTGTAAAATAGTATAGCAGTGTGCAGCCAATCAGAATGTGAGAAAGTCACATGAGATATAATATATTAAGTATACAATGCAATGGTCCATTATTTATCTGGAGAGATGTTCAGGAAATATATGCAGATAATATAAGTACAGAAGGATTCATATTTATAGGTTGGAAATATTCGGATAATAAGTTCAACGAACAGCCTAGACCATTTGTTGAACTTATTATCAGAACATTTCCTAAGGGAACTACTCATCAATGAGTATTTAGTAGAGAAGGGTTAATTAGTGAAATAAAGAACATGCATAGTTGAGATATTCTGAGGTCCATTAAGATAATTTGTAGTTGCCAAATGACAAGTTTGACAAGGGTGTAGGGAGCAACGACTGTTTGGGATGATTTGAGATTCATCCATCTCAACTTACAACCATAAAATGTGAGGATTTCTGGTACAATACATAGATTGCTTCACTGTCAGTTGCCGAGCACTAATGAGATATACACGCATGGTTGTGAAACAATTGTTCATGAAGTGTTTTATCCCTCCCACATCCCTGAAGGGGTCGGTGCTACTTAAAGGTGTTTTTAAACTATACCATTAGATTCCCTTTATCACGGACATGACTATTTCTATTAGTTTGAATGAAACATTCATCTACTATTGCCAAGAATTCCAACCACGTCGATAGCACAATCCGGTTGTAATTTCAACAAAGGGCCATAACTCTGGTGAAAATTGGCAGGCAGAACAGCTGGGTGGACCCAATTTGAACTTGACCTGTACTTTGGGCCAGTAAACTTCACGAAAAAAGTGAACGGAGGACTGACAGACAGATGGATGGACCAATAACATAAAACGTCCCTTTTTGTTCAAAATGGGCATATAAAAAAAGATAACATCTGAAGTACGCAGAGCTGTAAATATATAATTCTTTACTCTCACGACTAATTTGTCGTGATCAACAGATGGCAATCACTCCCGACAAGTTAAGCTAGGGCCCTGTGAATCAGAAGTTTTCATTTCAAATTGAATATCGAATCGAATCAGGCAAATGATTCAAAATAAAATCGAATCATTGTCATTGAGGCAATCAAGTTCAAATACATAGAAATTTTCAGAAACACTTAAAATTGCCTGGCGAAAATCCGCCTGGTGATCGTCGATGTAGTGCAATTTGCGCAGATTATGCGCTTATCTACACACCGCCTTGCATTTTCTGATCATTGAGTACAGATAAGAGCATACATGCATGAGAGAACCAATGTCGATGTAAATACGGACAAGAGTACCGCGTCAATCCTCTTTCATTTCGTTGAATAGCGCATTATTTTTCGCTACACTTGTGATGATTTTGTTGTCTCGTCAGTCAGAAAAGAATCGAATCAGACAAACGATTTTGAATCGCATCGAATCGAATCAATTTGCAGGGACCTGAGCCACCATTTATAACCCATGTATGGGAATGACGTTCAGAGTTATTAGTAATGAAAATAAGAACAAAATTTTTACTTGTACTTGTTGATGGTAGTTGTTTTACAGACTTTTATAAAATTTATACTATTTTGCATGAACCCACTTCGAAGGGCTCGAGTCCCTTTAAGCCCCTCCCTTGATGGGGACAAGAGGGTTGTTGCTTTCTTACAGGAAACAGGGGAAGAGAATGACTCCAAACAATGAGCATCTTCAAGTGAAACAGGCTGTTATTCATTGCCAAGTTATGAGTACACCCAGCAGTAAAATAGCAGGGTGTATACTGAATGATACAATGCAATCATGGAACTACTAGTAAATTGCAGGGAGAATGAATTATCAGATAAAAGGATTAAAAGCCATGGTTAATTTTAGCAGGTTTGAATGATTAGCACACACAATGAGCCTGTATTTAATATGTGGGTCTTTTATCTGGATTTGCACTTTTGGAAAGTTCTGCTTATTTATGCATATTTTTTCACTTTAACCCTTACTTTACTAAATACTCATTGCCAAGTGGTTCATGTATGAAATATTCAGATAATAAGTTAAGAGATAGACACAGTGTTATGTAAACAAAAGCCAATGTATGTTATAATAATTTGGCATTTTGTTACATAACACTGCATTGATCTTGAAGATAACATGCTATTTACACAATATTTATGATTGGTATAGGGCACAATAGGCATAAAATCTTTTTATATTTTAACATTGCTTCTTCTTACTAGACACCAATATCACGGTTTCAACGAATGTGCATATTGTTACAGCATTACCCACTTTGAACACTACCCATTTTACCAATTTTATTTTCATATATATGGACCATTAAGGTTGAGTGAGCCGATGTTAATTTTTGAATGTTCATTTGTATTTATCTATTATAGTTGAAGAGTTAGTGGAGACATAAATAGGACTACAACTTAAGTGTTTCTCACTGAGAGCTTTCCTGTGAATGGCATCAAGCCATATTTCCAACTAAATCCTGAAAAGTTACCCATAATTCTGCTGTGGTTAAGAAGTCAATTATTTAGGGCGTTACTGTATATGATTTTTATCCCCCCCCCCCCCCCCCCCCCCCCCCCCCCCCCCCCCCCCCCCCCCCCCCCCCGCTACAGAGAACTCAGTCAGGAAATCTGTATTAAAGAAGCAGTAAAATAATAAAGTTTGACCTTTAATATTGGGATGTTCCCACGCCAGAGTCATTTGAAAATTGTGCTCTCAATTTTCCAATTACCTTCAAATTAAAGGAAGTTCATGCCAAATCTAGTCTAGACTATAGGATATTAACTTAGGATCATTAGAGCCACTAGTATGCTTGAGTGTAAGTTGGCAGTATGATCCTGCTTGAGATATATAATTATATTGTTGCATAAACTGATAAAATAAACTATATGTATAAATGCATTAGAAAAGTAAAGAGTAAAGAGGCCGATCACGATCGGCCGATGTTTAACCCATACCTTGGCGATAGTGATTAGCTATTTTCAGCTTGGATCGCTAAGATCCTATTTTTTAAAAAAAAAGGGCCATAACTCCATTACCCAAATTTGAATTCTATCTGAATTTTGGGTAGTCCAAGTCTTCTCGTACTAAAGCCGGCTAAGATATTGGGATGGAGGTGCCGGTCTTTAGTCCGAGTTCCAGGCCCATGCATTCCTATGACACGACTTAAGCGTTAGTGACCCGCTCAAATAAAACCACAATTATATGAAATAAAATATCACAATTGCGACAATAAACGGATATTTTCCGCAGAAGACATGCTATTTGATCTGAAACCCACATCAGTTGTGAATTGAAAGCGGTAATTTAATGCGAAAAGAGACATTTACCGCAATGTTTACAAATTTTTAAAAGTATGCGAACTCAGTTGACCTCGCGAACTGTGTTCGGCATTTTCCGTTGAAAATATTCCGTAGATTTTCGACTGATAACGCAAATTACGATGAATTCTCCATTGTAATCGTAATTATGTGTGTCAATAAATAAAAAATAAATAGATTAATTAAATATTGAAGATATAAATGTAATACATTAAATAAATTACGGGGAATTACAACCCTCTCAAAGTTTAAAACAGTGTAAACACAACGGAGCATTAGAATAAATAATATGGTGCTACATTTCCCACATTTGGTGGACTTCAGCGAAATTAAGATATATACTAAGCGAACAGAGCAATATACTGCTCTTGTTAAGCACACAAAAAATCAAACAAAATTTGTATAAATTTTTAACCTTAAGTTTGAA
The DNA here is from genome assembly GCA_032622095.1 of Siphonodentalium dalli. NCBI lineage: Eukaryota > Metazoa > Mollusca > Scaphopoda > Gadilida > Siphonodentaliidae > Siphonodentalium > Siphonodentalium dalli. Next base: position 155,107,407 of record CP136063.1, read on the forward strand.
AAGTCCCACTAAAACGGAAGAACTATATTTCGAAACTCTGATTCGGTTCTCCGATTATTTTATCAACACAAAAGTCAAAATGCACATGGATGAAAATCACACGCATGGCAAGTCAGACACAAGAGTTCTAATTTGCTCCAATTTTGACAAGTTGCTTGCGAAAATTGTCAACAAAACTACCTTTCTGATCCTCCATTATGTCATTAAGTTTTTAGTGCGGGAATTGTTCTCAAAGCACATTGGAAACTGGACTTTGCGGCAATCGGTTTTCGCTATTTTGTTCGGAAAACCCCGCGCTATATATAGAAACGGAAACTAGAATACTCAGAACAAACACCGGACAATGCCGAAGTTCTTCGGAACCTGAGTTCGGCTTTCAGTTAAGTAAACAAACAGAAAAAACAACGATGTTTGTGGCAATCAACCGGAATATTCTATGTGTAATTTAACATTAAAGTTAGATTATTATACACCATTCTGACCATAATATGTCACTCTTTCCGACGTATATAGCATCATGTATTGCTTTGTTAGGTAAATCGAGTAAAATACACCAGATTCCCGCCACAGATCCTGGGCGTAACTCGTGTGATAGGATTGGTATAGAAGCGGGCTTGGACTAAAGACCGGCACCTCCATCCCAATATCTTAGCCGGCATTAGTACGAGAAGACTTGGACTAAATTTTGGGCTGAGAAACATCACATACCAAATTTGGTTTCGATCAGATAAATTTGTTTTTTGAGTTATTGCAGCATGTGTGAATTCTAAGTCGAAGAAGGGTCATAACTCCGTAAAAAAAAATTGGATCAAACTCAAATTCAAATTCTATCTGTATTTTGGGCTGAGAAACTCACATATTAAATTTAGTTTAAATCAGATAAATCTGTTTTGAGTTATTGCGACATGTGTGAATTCTAAGTCGAAGAAGGGCTATAACTCCGTAAAAAAAACTCTGATCAAGCCCACATACGAACTCTAACTTGGGCTGAGAAACACATATATAAAATTTGGTTTCCGATCGAATAATTTTTTTTTGCATTATCGCACCATGCGTAAAGTGTCTACCGACAGATGGACAGAGAGACAGATGGACGAACGACGAGTGGTCAATCTGGATGTGGAGACTACGTGTACCATACTATGGTATGGGCACACATAAAAATCAAAATAAATGAATCATTCAATAGGGGCAAAGAGTGCGTCAAAATAATCCAATATAAAATGAGATATATCAGATAAAAGGAACTTTGAGAAGAGTTAATTTTTAATTACAAAAATGCATGCAAGTGAAGGAGGAGAAACCTGGAGATATAATAGAATGATTAAATCAACAATATAAAATAGCATAAAATTGATGAACAGGGTGAATAACTTTAACTCTATAAAATTAGGGCACTGTACCAGGTTTATCACTTGAATATCGCATTGATAGACTATCATTGCAGAGATACAAGTCTGTTAACAGCAGAAACCAGAGGCCTATGTGGGAGTTAATAAACTCTGGGTCACCAATCAGATGACTATTAAAATCACTTAATTTCAGCAGTACAGTGAGCTGTGAGATCAGATTAATAGCACATCAAATTGGACTGTGAGACTTTATACAAATAAACAAACACTGCAGAACCCAGATTCTGACAGGCTTCTCTGCGTACAACAAGCTCCATCAATCACTTTTTGATAAACAATTATTGCCAGTGTTGTTTGTCTGCCTCCAACTAGCAACAGGGAATGTTATCACGATATTTCTAATAAAGTTGTCCACCACTCCACCATATAGCTTTTAAAATGGCTTTGGACTTACAGGTATATAAATGTATAACAAATGTACTCTCAACACTGCATATTGGATATTCACATGATAATTTATTGATAGCATATATATTAAATGCAACTATTACAATAAAATCTTCATATAGGATATCACACCTAGTTAATAACCCTGGTTCAAGAGTATAAGGGTTAATTAATCAAAACCAAAATCCATACAGATGAAGAGTGTGCTAAGGAAAACCTTGGTAAGAAATATGAGGTAAATCAGAAGAAACATATTTGACTTATTGCTTTGGATGGCATGTGTGTGAAAGGGTTAATTATTTCTAATCCGTTCAACCAATCTTTACCAAAAAATATACAGGTGAGCCATGTGTCATCATAAACCTGCATATAAAATATGACCACAATCGGACAAAAATTAAGAAGTTATGGCATCGGATAGAATATGACCAGGTATCGATGGAAAGTGTCCAAAAACTATACAGGTGAGGTGTGTGTCATCATAAACATGCACATAAATTTTGATCAGATAAAAAATACTTGAGTAATCGAATCAGATAGCAAGTGTCTACGGACAGACAGACAAACGACGGATGGTTTATCCGGACGTCAGCATTATGTGTACACATAACAAGACAGTCAATGACTGGAGACGCTCACCAGACTGTAAAGACTGAGAAGACTGGGACTACGAAGACCACAAGAAATAGTACTTGTCAAAATCACTTTAAAACAAGTAGTCCTAAAGAGGGACGTAGCTAGTGGGTCTCCATTAAGCAGTGGGGTGTCAACTGCATGGCCCTGATCACCCCCACCCTACATAGTCTGCTCCCTCCTAACTGAAGTGAACACACTCCCAATGAAGCAAACACACTCCCAAGTTCGTAAAATTCCTTTGCACATGTTGGAATTTTACAACTGATACCTCAAGCTATCCTAACTGTTGCAAAGTTCCAACCTGACATGCCCCCCCCCCCTTTTTTAATGGTGGACCGCAATCAAACAAATTTTGATCCCAACTCTCCATAGGCCATATACACCAAATTTCTTGACTGGTTGAACCCATTTTAACAAATCAGTAACCCAGTCCCAAGTAACACAAAGACCCTCCATACTACATACTACTAATGGTGGACCGCAATCAAACAAATTTTGATCCCAACTCTCCATAGGCCATATACACCAAATTTCTTGACTGGTTGAACCCATTTTAACAAATCAGTAACCCAGTCCCAAGTAACACAAAGACCCTCCATACTACATATAAGCTAAATAGGCCTGGTGGGTCTCGAGGATGAGCCATTTTAAGAATTAAAATAGGGTCGCACCCCTAATTGACCTGGTGACACCATTTGAACAAATATGAATACCAGTGACCCAAGGACTATCCATACCAAATATATGCTAAATATGCCAAATGGTTATTGAGACGATGTTTTAATAATAACTACTAAGGGAAAGAATAATGTCCATGGCTCTACCCCTATTTGACCCAGTGATCCAATTCTGAATCAAATCTGAATCCCAGTCACCCATACCAAAAATAAGCTGCACCAGGGGAGCTCCCCTCATGAAAATGTATATAAATAATGGCCAAACTGTCAGATTCACACTTGGCTTTGGAATTAGTTTGTTATCATAAGCAACAGGTCATTTATATACAACTCTCTACCAGGCAGATATCTCTAAGACATCAATCAACAAAGCTTTCACTCCAAGCAGATTTTGTTAATGCTGCCATCTCATTAATCACCTTAGCCAGCACAATGTGACTTCTATATGCTGTTAAGTAAATATTCTGTCTTCTCAGGAACCCTCCCTTACATTTCCCAAGTGTGTTATAAGTGTCAAATAAGTGTTGCATAAGTGTAGGAAAATTTTTCCTCTAAGTGTGCACTTACAACCAAGTGTACAAGTCCAACAGTGGCAGTAAATGTAGTGCAAGTGTAACATAAGTGTACAGTAAGTGTACGTTCCAACTATGTAAATGAGGTGAGTGTCATATAAGTGTATGATTCTAAAGTGTGGTATAAGTGTATGTTGGCAAGTGTTGGCAAGTGTAATATAAGTGTATAATAATTGCAAGTGTGTTATAAGTGTAAGTTCTGAATGGGGTTGTAAGTGTACATGTATTGTAAGTGTACAATGGTGATTGTGATGCAAGTGTATTATATAAGTGTATAGTACATGTATTAGTAAAATAAGTGTATATCATAGATGGGCATGCACATTATCATATTAAATTTCACTATCAAAGATGGCAATTGATGCATTAATCAAGGGAATCACATTCACAATGATTTAGACTGATAAAATACTTTATTATATTATATTAATAATGTTTTAATATATAAATCATCTATCGATTAGGTTCCTTGCTCAATAAATATATTTCATAAATCTGGTACTGATGATATGCGAAGTTTGAATGAGCTGAAGTATCTTCAAGCTTGTCTCTTCCCGTTAGTCTTTACTCCACTTATGTCATGTCATATTCATTACCATGTCCCATTTAAAGCATGCAGTGCCTGCTGTGGGATGTTTAGTTTAGCACGAAGAGTGAGAGAAATTTGCAAACGTTGGCATGACCGATTCCAGTTTTTTTTTTTTGCCAAAAAAGCTGCAAGTGAGTCATTTCTTTCTTCTTCTGATGTCACATTGTCTCTGAGATGATCCAAATTCCAATGTGCTCTGTGTGCCCAGTCTACCCCTCCACCAAAATTAGTTTTGTCCGGTATCACAAGCATTTGGACAAGACGTCAAGATGATTGAAATTGAATCCGTGATCAGTCCTCTTGGCGAGTCTTGCCAACATTGGGCAACAATGAAACATGCGAGAGATCAATCACTGAATCAGCTGGACGACAGCCATCACTCTCCGATTGAGAATTATCACTTGTAAATAAATGTATGTTGTATATCTGAATTTAGCGCACGTTTCCATCGGTTATAAGCTGTATGCATAAAGTGTGACTTTACTGTTGACATTTAATTTCTCAATGTCATCGTGACATTGTAGGATCACCGGTGAAATTGGGAACAAACTTCGCCTATTTGCGTAATTATTTGCCGAATTCAGCCTCTATCTCTAGTGTGTTTAGTTCCTTTCTTCTTTTTGCCAAATTGTTGAATTGTTTTGGCTTTTCTCGCCGTCATTTTCGTAAATGAAAGCTGTTGTCAAATAAAATGCAGATGAAATTTAAATTTGATTTCTTTACCGCCGAATGACCGGAATGTGGTCTGCGCATGCGAATGTAGTCACCGTCACAGTCACGTGTTAGCTTTTAGCCAATCGTATGCTCAGTTCTAGGATATCACTTGATTTTGACAGGGATTTCCCATTCGGCAAACCTCGTCAGATTCCGTCACCGTTTCAGAGGCCCGCAGAGGTCACAAGTCGAGGAGTTCAGAATGAGGGATTTCCCAATAAAATGATGACATCAGAGGACAATGTTTACACACAGCGAGGTGGGATTAAATTCCCCATACACGAACACGTGGGCAGAAAGCCGCAAGCATTTACTTTGGGAGATTTACAGTGGGTCGATAATCACACGCATATACAGTTAAACTTTGTTATTTTTGATACATTTTAAATTAAAAACAGATAGCAGGTACATATACGTATTTCTCCGAGAATGTTAAAAACAATTTTTATCTGTTCATCATTATTTTATTGTCACGAAATTACGCTAACTATCGAAGTTTTGACATAAAAAAACCCCGATAAAAATAATTCTATTTGGGAGTATTGCACGTCAAAATTACGGGTTTAGAAACGATTTTTATTATACTTAATTCTGATCTGCGTCGTCAAACTACTATCATGCAACATTTCTATATTCGTAATGGCCATTTTTTGACTGCAGGTGTGTTTGGAAACACAATCATTGAAGCTTTCATATATGCCAATTTCAATATAGGTGATAGCGACCAATTTTCATTGTTTCTATGACAAACATTTTGCAGTTAATAAATTGTAGATATACATACTCATATATCTTTATTTTAGCACAAAAGATTCATAAAATTTATTACTATCGGAATATAAATAACAGAAAAACGAAATACCGGTAATTTCAAAATTGAAAAAGTTCATATTTAATATAAGACGGCAATTATATAGTACAAATGTGCGAGGCTCTGTCAGAGCAGTATTCCTGAAGATATCCATATCAAAGTTTGATAAGTGTGGTATAAGTGTTGATAAATTTTTCCAAAGTTCCATAAGTGTACCTTTAAGTGTGGGGCAGTGTTCTCAAAACATTTTAAAAGTATAAGTATCATCAGTGTGTCATAAGTGTAGAGAGAACTTTTCAAAGTACCATAAGTGTAGCTGTAAGTGTGGGCAGCATGCCCAAAGATTTTCAAAGTCTCAATAGTGTAGAGCAAGTGTGCACTTATTACAACACTTAATTATTACACTACACTTACGAAATAAGTGTACATTTCGAAAAAAGTGAGTGTGGTACAAGTGTACTGAATTAAAAAAACAAAAGCTACAAGTGTACTATAAGTGTATACCTGAACTACACTTACAATGAAAGTGTACACTTAGAAAATATAAGGGCTGCTCATATCTCATTTAGATCTAAGTGTCTGCTGTTTGCATGTTCTGGATTTTAGACTGATTTAAATCAAATTTGGTGTGGTCAACCTGATGGCTGTTATAATGGTGTTAGTTGTTTTGTTCTAATAAGCTTAAACAAAAAATTAAATATGAGCAAGGAATTAAATCTAAATTAAAATAAAAAAAAAAAAATTATTTGAAAAAAATATACATGTAAAAAAAATATAATTTTTTTTTTACAAGAGTTATGTCCCTGGCTCTGCCTATATATGACCCAGTGACCCCATTTGAACAAATCTGAACCCGAGTCACCAAAGGACCCTCCATATCAAATATAAGCTAAATAGGCCCAATAGGTCTTGAGAAGAAGACATTTTAATAATTACTATAGAGGGATAGAGTTATGGCCCTGGCTTCGCAACTATTTGACCCAGTGACCTCAACAAATCTGAATGAGAGTCACCTAGGGAACATCCACACCAAATATGAACCCATTCGGTCTTATGGTTTCAGAGGAGATGTTTAAAGAATTGTTGATGGATGGACGGACGGACGATGGACGGACGACGAGTGATGACTATAGCCTCACCGGAGACTTCGTCTCAGGTGAGCTAAAAATTAACGGACCTAGCTTGTTTGAAACTATAAATTATATACACACAATTTGGGAAGAGGGATTTGAATCTATGTGTATGCAAAATATTTCCAACCAAATTTTCTAAATATAGAGCTGAACGATTTGCTTTTACAACCTTATCATCCCTCCAAATCAATAATGGACCATTCAGATGTATACTTTTTAACTGATTGGGAGAATCCATTTAGGATAGAAAGGGTTAAATTCCATATGAAAGTAATTTACATATTTATGGCCATATCTTGCCTATAATGGGGCAGGAATATGACAAAAAAAGAGAATTCCTAAGTATAATTTAACCCTTTGTATACTAAATGGATTCTCCCACTCAGTTACAAAAGTCTAGATTGGAACGGTCTTTTATTCATTTGGAGGTAGAGCCCGAAGCCGCCATCGCACGCCGCCGCCACCAGCCATATTGGCCACAAGCCGCCGCCAGCCATATTATCTCTAACGCCAGCCACATTTAAAAATCTCCGCCGCCGGAATTTAAAAATGGCTGAGCCATGTGCATGGGCTTATATGTCAAGCACAACTGTACTGTGAATCGCAAAGAACTAAACCGCGTATTGCCTAATATTGGCATACTCGCATGGTCCCGGCATGGTTGTTATATTATCAGAACACCGGGCCCCTTAGTCCAAGTCTTCTTGTACTAAAACCAGCTAAGATATTGGTATGGCGAGATGCTGGTGTTTAGCTGGTTTTAGTACAAGAATACTTGGACCACGGGCCACTTAATGTGGAATAGACTATCCCAATGCATGCTTTCATATAACTGAATGGGCGCGTCCAATCTGTATTGAAAGGGTTAAAATATAAATCGACAACACCCAGTCTCAGATATCGCTGGCATTTGTCAATATATAAACACATAAGAATAGAATATAGTTTGAAATATTACATATCATTACTATCGGGTTCATCATTCAACGATGCATATATCACAAGATGGTAGTGATGCTAGCAGTCTGAAGTCGACAGAAGTCCCAATGTAACTACTTATACCGATTCGATGGGAAACTATATGGTATATCCATGCCATTCCTTCGTGAATTTTCGCCATAATAGAAAAGCCAAACATCAAAATATTACGTTTGGTCTGGAATTCTACGGGTTCACCACAAACGCTAAAAAACGGTGTCTATAACCGGTAACAGGGGATTAGGAACATTTCGGAAACGAAAATACGCTGAATAATACCATCTCAGCCGGCTGAGCCGCCATATTTCGTCAGCCACGAACGGTGTGACTGAGCCGGCTTAGCTAGCTAACCAGCCACGAAAATCGGTTGAGCCAGCCATGAAAACTATTTGTCGTGGCTTCGGGTTCTATTTGGAGGGATGTTCAGGTAAGAGAATAAAAGTGCAGAAGGATACATATTAATTGGTCATTTGTTGAACTTAACATTTCCCAAGGGAACTACTTGTCAATGAGTATTATAGTAGGGTTAAGACTCAAAAGAATCAGGGGGGATCTTCAATAGTGGTGCTCTCCTCAAGGCCCAATTTAAAGCGACAGAATAAAGTCCACCAGTCAACTTCATTCTTAATAAGCGTATCATGATGGGAGATGTACTGATGCAGCATTAAATATCCTGTGCCAGTGCATTCTCTTATATATGAGAGGCTCCCATAGGGAGCCTCGAATATGTAAGAGAATGCACTGGCTTACAAGGTCAAGGTAAATATCGTTATGCCAATGCCAATGTATAGTAATGGCCTAAATAATCGACTCCTTAACCACATCAGAACTATGAGTAATTTTTCAGGATTTAGTCGGAAATACAATGTATGGCGTGTTGCCATTCATCGGAAAGCTAAATTACCCATAATTCTGCTGTGGTTAAGGGGTCGATTAATTAGGCCATTACTGTATATGAGAGGCCCCCTATGGGAGAGTCGCATATATAAGATAATACATTGGCACAGGGTTTTTGCAACATTTCAGGAAGCTCCAGTCATGTGAGGGTTAAACCAGATAATGGAGAGTCCACAGGGATTTGTTTAAATGTTCGGGCTCATCAATGTCAAGACAAGAATGAACTGTCTGAAGATGACAGAAGACACACTTTAACAATAGTGGCTCTGTTGGAAATAGCAACACATTATGGATAAAGGACATGTTATTAGTAAACTGAGTGGGAAGCTGTCACCAACACACTGCTACTTAATCAAAATACAGAAAAGAGAACAGAATGTGTGAAAATTTAGTGGGATTCCTAAAGGAACATGGCAACATGTAATGTTGCATCGCGATTTCAATGCATTGCAATTTTTTCTCTTCATTGCATCATCAGGATAATACCAAGATGCATGTATTAAATAGCAGCTTCCTACTCATCGCTGTTGTTGGAAATTTGTGTCAAAACAGCCGTAGAAATAACCATCTCCACCACTATAGTTACTATATACACTATACAGTAACTATAGTGGTGGAAATGTTTATTTTTTCAATTTTTTTTAACGTAAATTTCCAACAACTGTGCTACCCATGTACTGAACTCTGACTGACCAAAATGTTTGGGGTCAATTTCAGTAGTACTGTCAATTTATCACATACTATTTGTAACAAATAGACAAATCAGTTTCAATGTACATATATTTACTTTATCAGGTTCAACTTAAGTTTGCATTGCAATGCACATCACACCATAGGGGAATTGCATCACATCGTGAACCCTCTGCATCGTTTCTACCCTAATGGCGACTGGGGCTTTGTTTTGCCCCCACCCTAACTTTGGCCAAATTTTCAAACCAGAAATATGTTGAAATTTATCTGAAAGTTTAATTTTCCAACAACTATTTAGTTTGAAATGTTTTTAGACCAAAAGCGGAACATTTTTTAGTCTTCATTCGGTTAAAGTTTTGGAAAAATTTCAATCAGTTGAGAAAACTTCCCAACCAGAGTAGGTGTCAGGTTGAAAATTAATTCAAAATCTTGAGGTATCTTGTTGCAAAATATCACAAATATCCACAGTTCTTGCTCTTTAATTCTTTGATGACTAAATACTTGTTGAGTAGTTCACTGGGGAAATGTTCAGATAATAAGTTCAACAAATGGCCTTAACTTATTATCTGAACATTCTCTCCAAATGACTGAATAGGAATCCTATGTCTTCTGCACTTGCACTATCAAAACAGCCCTCTAAATAAAAAATAGACCATTCCAATGTATTTTGTTATACCTGAGTGTGAGAATCTATTCAGCAATGAAAGGGTTAAACAGTAATGATGAAGGTAATATTGATCTCATCAACATAAAATTGTTAACGGAAGGACACACGCACAGACGGACGGACGTCAACCCATGGCAATAGCTCAAACTTCACATCATCAAGTCAAACTAAAAAAAAACAATTAATTGACTGATGTGGTATTGGACTTAATTCATGCGGTATTTAAAACAATACAACGGCCATAACCTTTGCAGATAATCCACATGTACTTGACCTCCTCATTATTTAAAAAAAAACTAGTTTCAAATTCCATCAGTTCTGAGTTGCAATTCAGTCTATAAGCAATGATAAGTCCTCCAATAACTGTATCAAACCACAGTACAAGACTATACATGCACTTATAAAATTAAAACTTATTACCTTAATTTTCTCTGAACTCATAGCCCAGATCTATAAACAGTTAATATTTCCTTATGGCACACTATTGCAGTAACAGTATGTCTGACCTAAAGCCTGCCACTGCTGTAAATGAATTCATCCTTTTATGTTATCTGTATAACCTCACAGCAAGCCTGCAAATAGTGTGTCTGTCATTTGCAGAATGAGGTCCCCATAGGGTGAATTTAGTGATCCTATCCTGCACAGCCGGTTAGCATCAACAAATTCACCTTCTGGGAACTCTCATTCTGCTTAGGCCTCATCTTCTGGAAAGTATCTATAATCTCAAATTAACGTTGTTTTTAGTTACTTTTCCCCTTCTGTTAAGTTTCTATATCCCATAATTTGCAGAAGATAAAATGCATAAACGAGGTGACTAATGAGTGAATATCACCAACTTCAACTGGGGAATTTCAATCTGATCCCAGATCTCCCATAGCAGTTGAGGCCTGAGCAGAATGAGGTTCCCAGAGGGTGAATTTGGTGATGCTAGCCCGCCATGCAGGATAGCATCACTAAATTAACCCTCTGGTGACCTCATTCTGTAAATGACAGACACACTATTTGCAGGCTTGCTTCACAGGTGGCTAAGAATTATTTGCAGTGTATTAAAAGGCCTGTAGGTAATTATATCAGAAAGTGTAGGAGTGCATCCAGTGCAATGAAGTGATGATGTGGGCCTGTGTAATATATTCCTATTAAATAACCTGGATCAGAGCTGCCTGCAGGTTTTGTCTAAGATTATCCAAGAAAGGAAGGAAGTATTCACTGTACTGGATGCGCTGGCATAAAGTGATGTGGCACAGTCTAGCCTTTTACATTTACTATGGTTTATAAGTGCTGTATGAAGTTACATTAATCAATAAGACAAGATGTCCTAATCTCCAAGTTAGAAGGAACATGTGCACCTAAAGACATTGCAACAGGAGGGGGTTGGGATGAAGGTTTGGGGATGGGGTTTCGATGTTCCCCCAACTTTGACCAAATGTATCAATAGTTGCTGGAAATTTCATGCCTCAGACATTATATTGAAATTTCAGATCATGCAATTATAGGTTGAAATGGTTCTGATAGTTTGATTTTTCAACCAGTATTTTTGTGTGAAATTTGTTGTGTTAAGCCGAAAGTCAAAGGGGGGGAGGGAATGTCAAGTTGACAATTTCCAAAAGTAAAGAACAGTCAACTGGTTGGAAAATTTCAACCTAAGGTGTATGGTGTGCAAATGAAAATTTCCTGACTTGGAAATTTCAGTCTGGTTCAAGGGAAGGAAATGGAAATTTCTTAATTTTGTGAATTTATTTTATATGCTATACACAAATGCACACCATAATTTTGTTATCTACAATTGAGATACCCAGTAAAAACCAAAGGGACATAATTGTAAAAATTTAATGCCTTTTTATCTCTAAATATTGGGTTGTCTACTTTTGATGTTTTTTGTTTCACGTGGCAACTTTATCAAGGGAGACTACTTATTAAATATAACTAATTCACTCTTTTGAAACACAGCTGTGACTGGGAAACACAATTAATGGCAACAATGGGTTGCACCTCGGGTGCTGATATCCCCCAGTGTGTCAAATTGAAACATGGGCAGGACGGAAACCCAAATTTATAATAAACATTTATTGAAATCGGTCCATATCTGTTTGAGTTATGGAAAGCGGATGGATGGACAAAAGATGAATAAATACAGGCAATCCAGTATAGCCCTATTCTCTTTGAGAGTGGGGTTATAAAAATACCCAAGTGCACAAAAATGGTAACAATAATGGTTGGGGGCAAAGTTCAGACAACAGTTACAACACCTGCCCGCCCACCAACCAAACATCGTCAGTCACAAGTTGGGTATGTGAAAACAAGAGCATCGCCACTGGTAGCATAATACGCCCATTGGCTTGTTTCAAATTTCAGAATGATTCCATAACTTGGAGTTATCAACATTATCTGCAGTTATCATCTGGAAACCAGGAAAACAAATATCAAAGTCAAAAGGATTGGTAGCAATGGGCGGATGCCCCAGAAGGAACCCAAAATCAAACTACTGGACCTTGTCAAAATATTGTTGGTGTGTTGACGAGAGTGAATAATGGGGGTCGCACCAATCATGTAATATTATTTAATTAGCTCGAGGTAACATAGCTTTCGGCCAAAGGGCTTCCTCAGTGTTATAGATAAAAATGTCTATAATACTAAGGAAGGCTCTTATCTTACTTTGAGCTTACTAAATAATATTACATGAGCTAGACCTTTATTTTATGGTTGTATGCATCCATACCAACAAGCTTTGAAATAGTGTGTCAGTCATTTGCAGAATGAGGTTCCCAGAGGGTGAATTTAGTGATGCTACCACGCATCACCAAATTCACCCTCTGGGAACCTCATTCAGATTACAACTCAGCAGAATGAGGTTCCCAGAGGGTGAATTTGGTGATGCTAACCCGCTATGCGGGGTAGCATCACTAAATTCTCCCTCTGGGGACCTCTTTCTGCAAATGACAGGCACACTATTTCAAGGCTTGCATACCAAATTTCGTTCCATTCAGTCAACAGTAACTGAAGTTATCACCCGGAAACCGAGAAATCCAAAATTTCATAGTAAAAAAAGGCCCAGAACTCTGGTTGGAAGCAGCCAGACCCCAAAATCCAACTTGACCTCTATTTTGTGGTAGTGAACCTACATAAAAAACTTCATTCCATTTAGTTCAATATAACTGAAGTTATCACCCAGAAACGAAATATGAAATGCAATTCATTAAAAGGCCTCCTTGAATACCATGAATGGACAAAGTAAATTTGAACAAGCAACACTTAACCCAGAATGTGAAGGAGTAACAATCTAACAAATTAAACTAACTGAGCAGCGTTATCATTATCATTATCGAGCATATGTACAACTTATAGGCAGATAAATGGGTCAACCATAAGAAAAATATTTTTTTTTATAATTTATTCATATTTATGGTTACAGTATACTCATAGTATTACATATTTTTTATGAGTTTTATACATGAATACAAAATACTATACAATACAAAAATGTATAGATATTTAACTTTATTTACTTAATATCATTAATATCATTTTTGTTTATTCATGTGAACCCTCTTCATCTTACAATGCGAATTCAGATAATTTTAGCTTGGTCTCAATAGTCTTTGATGTGTATCATCAGCCAATTTAACATGGTTGGGTATTGAGTTTCAACTTTCTGAAAGATTTCAGATAGTGAAATTTTGTTTATGGGACGGTACATATATGTGTACAGTCTATGTAGGATTTGCTATGTATATAGCGTAACACTTTATTTTTAAATAGTAAATGGAATTAAATTGTTTGTTAAAAGGCTAATATATATTGATTTTGGTCTAAGAAAACCACATGGCACTGCAGAGGTTTGGCTTTTTTTATTTTAGTTTTGTTTGTGTTATTATTTATTGAGTATAGTAAATATTATTATTTTTTGTATTTATCTGTTTTATTATGGAAGGTTGCTGCTAATGAGCTGAAAGACACTGTCCAATTTTATACCTAAGAGTTTGGCTGAATGTTTTTTACAGGCTTGTTTCTCAATTTTGTATTCCTGTGAAATACACTGGTTGGCACCTTTTAATGAGATAATAATAAGCATAATATTATTGTATTGTAAGAGTACTTTATAGTCAAATAATTCTAACCAAATTACTAATGCTGTATACTAATTTGTGTAGTGTATGACAAACCATTTGATTTGTTCACAGGAAGAGTTTTATTATGACCAACATTTGTTATAACTCTAGCAAGCCTGCACATAGTGTGTGTCATTTGCAGAATGATGTCCCCAGTGGGTGAATTTACTGATATTATCCCACAGCGGGCTAGCATCACAAAATTCACCCTCTGGAAACCTCATTCTGCTTAGACCTCATTTTCCGGGAAGTCTACAGTCTCAAATTAACATTATTTTTAGTTACTTTTCCCCTTCTGGGAAGTTTCTATATATCCCTTAATAATTTGCAAAATATAAAATGCATACTTGAGGTGAACATCACCAATTTCAACAGGGGAACTTCAATCTAATTGTAGGTCTCCCATACCAGTTGATGTCTAAGAAGAATGAGGTCCCCAGAGGGTAAATTTGGATGGTGATGCTAGCCCACCATGCAGGATATCGTCCCTGTTTGCAGGCTTGAACTCTGGTAGGTATGGGGTGAAGGAAATTTTCGATATGTGAATATATTTTCCACATACTGGATCGAAACACAAGACATTATACTGTGGGCTTATGTTAAGTGAATCAAACAGATAAGTTTAGTACCCAAATTATACAGTAATGTCCTAAGTAATCGGGAGCTTTCCGATGAATGGCAACAAGCCATATTTCCGACTAAATCCTGAAAAGTTACCCATAATTCTGCTGTGGTTAAGGAGTCGATTACTTAGGGTATTACTGTATCTCAATGAGAAGTATGTAGCAATCAACTAAGATTGTCAAAATTTCAAACACTACCTACATTTCATATAACACAGCCTCCGACTCTGAGATTTCAACAAATGTAAATATTTACTTCTTTATTCGGGACAAATTTAAATTGGCCAAGAAACATACGACAATAACTCTGTCAATGAGAATCACTCATGGAAAAAAAGGTTGTGTGGTTTGGTCATGGAAAAAAAGGTTGTGTGGTTTGGGTTTCCCGACCTAACCCATTTCAACCAAGCGGCCCTAAAAATTTATTGGTACTTCAAAAGACAGTCTTATTACAACTAGACCTAATTACTTTCAACTAACAGTCTTGAGACACTCATGGAATAAATTATTTCATACTGGAGAAATCCAACCAATGCGTATCAAAGAGTGTGTTGCTCGACCAATCAATAGCTTCCTGCAAAACCATCAACTATTCACATTCTGCACTAAATAATAATTATGCATACAAGCCCGCCAAATATTTCTAAAAATAAGTATTACGGAAGGTGGAAATGATGAATAAAAGCAAGGCTTTGCGAAAACAATGGCTGAATTTGGCGAAATCAAAACAATCAAAATAGAAATTAAGAACGTATTGCAAACAAATAGCTATTGATTCACTGAAACAAGAACAGGAGCATATTATAGAGTTTATTGATAACCAGAAAAGACGGATAAGACAATTTGTTTCAGACCGAATTGTCTTTTCGGGGTTGAAACGACAGCAATTGTTATTCACGCATGTAGGAATTGTCGCACGTCAATCAAAACAGTAACCTAGCAACAGTTAGATGTCTCTGAAGTTATCGATTTTTTCTTTTCTGGACAAAAGGAAAGGAAACTGCTGTATAGGTGCACAGTACTGGCACATTCTGCTGCAATTATGCAGAGGGACTCTTCGATCAACACATAGTGTGAATATTTAAAAATGCTAAAAAATACACCAAATAAAAAATAAATTAAAAAAATTATAGCTGACCAATCACCCCTATTATTTTCTGGCATGTAACTCAAACAACATCTTTGAGTTTTCCGGAACTTATAAAAAAAATTTTTTGAGTGAAACTAGTATATATAGCGTGCCTCCAATTTTCAAAATCGTATAATAATATTAGCCTACTTACAGGAGACCGTTGTGTGTAGGACATATCTCCAGTATGAAACAGAATAAGAATTAATTTTCAACTGGGAACAATAATCTCACTCTATGGTTCATTTGGAACTAAGGTCACCATATTTTCCCCATATAAATTGCCATGCCCTTTAAATTACAGTAAATTGACCCCAGTGTTACAGTATGATTATTGTAGATCAAGCCAACAGACAAAATGCATAATGATAACAATCAAATCAGAATCTGCAACATTATAATAGAAACAATCAAGTCTGAGAAATAGTGTGCCTGTCATTTGCAGAATGAGGTATCCTGAGGGTGATTATAGTAATGTTATCCCGCATAGCGGGCTAGCATCACTGAATTCACCCTCTGGGGACCTCATTCTGCTTAGTCCTCATCTTTTCTGGAAAGTTTCTTTATTATAAAATTTCTATAGAAACTTCTTCACATAGATTCTATTTCTTTTTTAGTTTAGTTTCTCTATATCCCCAATTTGGCAGACGACACATTGTATAATTTAGGTTCCCAATGGGTGCACATCACAATATTCACTATTTGGGAACTTCAGTCTATGTCTCCCATAGCAGATGAGGCCATGCAGAATGAGGTCCTAAATGGGTGAATTTAGTGATGCTAGCCCACTATGCGTGATCGTGTCACAAATTCACCCTCTGGGGACCTCATTCTGCAAATGACAGGCACACTAAACTCAGGCTTGGAAACAATGAGTGTGTGCCATATCTTTTCAATATCACAATGGACCGTTTGCGATACGCAGGGTTATCGTCGATGATTGGTATTACCTCCCCTGACTAGTAGGTACAATCTCAGCTCAGCGTTAATGAGATGGCCGCGTATATACACCAAGCCAGTCGATCCAGCGTTGGGAAAGCTTTGTCGCGACATGCCTTAACGTTACAAATGTAACAGTAAATACATTAAATAATTATGGCATATTATGAATATTCCAGTCTAATAAAAATCCGAGACGAAATTTGTGAGTATTTGTCTCACCAAATAGTACATATATACACGCAAATATAGGAAATGGAATGCATATTGAAAATACGTGCTTCCTAACTAGTTACATCCATGCATTACATTAAATCATTCAAATGGGAAAAGATTATTGTTCTATTCCCGGTTGTCAAAACTCACGGAATAGTACCGGAAGGTTCCGAAGCTTGAGTAAGATGTCAGATAAAATGTTATGTTGTGCTCTCACAAATTTGATACCGCCCCTTGTCACGGTGGAGAAATGAAGACAATAATTAAAGAAGCATATTAATATTGTTGTCATTATTTTCATTATATTTTGGCATTTGCCTATATCGGTATATGAGCATAATGTAAGGCTATTGACCTTTCTGTACACACATATAAAGTAATTCAATGAAACTATTATAACTAACGCTCTCCATTGTGAAATGGGGCTACAAATACTGGGTTTAATTTGTGACTTGAATATTATATGTCGCTTCCAAATAGTTTGGTCAAATTTTATGCTGAGGATGGCAAGGTCCTTTTTTGTGAAGATCACGAAATCATACTCAGAGTATATATACCCATTGTTTGCCATATGTCCCTTCACTTGCGTGCAGTATCCGTGACTTTCATTTAGGGTTATTTCGCCATTTATCATTTTACAGCAAAAGTCTTTCTGGTCACATGCATCTCTTACAGGATGATTCCTGTATTTGTAAGGGCATTTTATTTCGAGCAGATTGGCCTGAGCTTTGCTCGAAACAACTCCATCAGGACTAGCACCGAGATATCCTGATTCCGAATGCAACGTAACTCCCACATTGTGTGACATGTAGTCTCGCCAAATTTCATTTTTTTTAATTGCAATATATTTTTTTCCTAGCCACTGGCTCATGGTCAATGCCCCATTGCATGGCTACAAAACTGAAGCTTTGTTTTTTTTGTCAGCAGATTCTTCTCCATACCTGAAATAATAGATGGCTAACATTTAACTTACTGAATATATCCCGCTAGGAAAAAATGATGCCACATACATTGTACATGGAAGAATGATCACAATACCACACTGATAACTTTAAAAACCAATCAATGTTTGCAATCAAACGAAATGTTGAGGTCCGATACAGCATGGTGTCACGCGAATAAGGGTGTGATAATGTTCATACACCCCCAATATTTGCACCTTCTGTAAGGTAATACTTATTACACATGTGGACATGTGGTGGCTAATATAATGACCCTGGGGTTATGTCAATAAGCCCTGATGAACATTAAGGTTGATGTGTTATCACACCCCTCTTGAATGGCCAACTGTGCATGTGGTAATGTATACTCTTGCATCAACTGACATACATTTTGACTCACCTTATGTTTTTGAATTGAATTTCTTCAACAGGCCTCGGTGGGTTTTTATGTTTTTTCGGCTTTTTCCATTCACATGGTTTTGGTGTACATGCAATGTCTTCAGAACTGTCACCCATCATCGCCAATGCAAACAGCAGCCCAGCGACGTGTGCGCACCACCCTTCACCCAATCTATGGACAAAAATAAACATGATACAAATGGGGAATATGTATAGAATTCATATTTTAAGATAGAACGGCTATATACATAACAATAAAAGCTTCATTTTTCTAAGTAATGATGGCAGAAATATAGGCCTATTTCAACATTTTGTTGTGTGACGTCAGGTCATATAAATTCACGACAGCATGCATGTATATATAACCTATACATGTATATGTTTTCAATAAACAAAAAATCTAAACAACTATCTGACAAAATTAAAACGATGATAAGACAAAAGACTCACCCTGCTGGATAAGAACAGTTAGACCGCTGTATGGAATATGGCTCATCTTTGTTCATCAGTATGCACTGGATGTATATTCCCTGCTTCATCGATGAGTGGCATTTTGATCTAACACAACACAGTCTTGAGTGATCACTGATCGGATTGACCATAACTTTGTGGAAATATCCTTCCTTGTAGAATTTATATCCTTGTTGGAATTATCAATAACATTCCATTTCACAGGAATCGTCAGATCTGTCACTGCTATAGATGAGATAGTTCTCAACATCCTTGGGTGAAAAGTTTGGAATCTGTTTTCTATCAATCGTCCATCCAAATATCACTTTCTCGAATTCGAATTCCTGCAAATTTTCTGTGTGGAATTCACCACTCCCCCCTGTGTCATTCTCTTTATCATCACCACAGTTCACGGGCAATATATTTCTTAGTGATTATCTGTTCCTTAATAGTGTACTTCACTATATGTGAAGATCCCAACTTGAAATTGCATATTTTTATGTGACTTTTGTGAGCCAATATCGCAATAAACATTGAATTAACAAGAGATGGACTGTCATCCGATGCATACCCCCTTGTGGCATACCACCTAGTGTGGGAATATCTATAACTTATGACTGCTATACTCAGACAGATGGATCCAAATTTTTCATATAAACATTTTAGATGAATAACTATAGAACAAAAAACCAAAACAAAACAGTTGAATGTGTCATTAAATGTCCTCATAGTGGTGAACATCCATACAAAATTTCATTAAGATCCGAGCATTACTGTTCAAGTTGTGACCTGAACAGACATCAGAAGGACCAAACAGCCAACATTTCCAGATAAATAAAGATGAATAACTCTAGAATGGAAAATCGGAAAAGAACAAAGGAACCCTCCCTTGAATGTCCCCATAGTAGTGAACATCCATACCAAATTTCATTGAGATCCCAGCACAACTGTTGAAGTTACAACATGAACAGACACCAGACGGACCAAAAAGCCAACATTTCCAGATAAACAAAGATGTATAAATCTAGAATGGAAAATCCGAACAAAACGATGGAAATTTAAAAGTGGGTTGTAGGGAATTTAATTGTTTTAATGGACTTGGATCATTATATCATACATATATATGTGTGCATGTGTGTAAATAATATGAAATTTGCGCTTAAAATTTGAAATGAAAGTGTCAATGACACTGTAGCTCAACTTGGAAAGGGAATAATTTAATGTATTACAGTCAATGGAGCGATTAGGAATGTGGAAAGTTGAATGTCTAATACTAGTTTATAGACATGAAGAGAAAAGTAAAATCCAAGATGGCTGCTGGTGGCCATGTTTTCAGCCGAATAACCCCAAAATGATTGTATCCCATCAGATAGCCGCCATCTACATGTCATCGTTAACATCCATGACAAATTTTATGACGATCAGACTAAAGGTACGACCTGTAGCCTATGCTAAAGAATTTAGTCATACAAAGAGTAAAATCCAAGATGGCTGCTGGCGGCCATGTTTTTTGGCCGAATGACACCAAAATGACTCGTTCCCATCTACATGTCATTATTAACATCTATGACAAATTTTATGACGATCAGACTAAAGGTACGACCTGTAGCCCATGCTAAAGAATTTAGTCATACAAAGAGTAAAATCCAATATTAACAACCATGACAAATTTCATGATGATCAGACGAACAGTACGACCTGTGGCCCATGCTAATGGATTAAATTTTGAAATCCAAGATGGCCACTGGCGGCCATGTTTTTTGTCCGAATAACCAAAATGACTCGTTCCCATTTACATTCCAATTTCAACAGCCATGACAAATTTTATGATGATCAGACTAAATGTACGACCTGTAGCCCGGGCTAAAGGATTTAGTCATACAAAGAGTAAAATCAAAGATGGCTGCTGGCGGCCATGTTTTTCTGCCGAATGACCCCAAAATTACTCTTTCCCATTTACATTCCAATTTCAACAGCCATGACAAATTGTATGATGATCAGACTAAAGGTACGACCTGTAGCCCGTGCTAAAGGATTTAGTCATACAAAGAGTAAAATCAAAGATGGCTGCTGGCGGCCATGTTTTTCTGCCGAATGACCCCAAAATGACTCGTTCCCATCTACATGTCATTATTAACATTCACGACAAATTTTATGATGATCAGACTAAAGGTACAACCTGTAGCCCGTGCTAAAGGATTTAGTCATACAAAGAGTAAAATCCAAGATGGCTGCTGGCGACCATGTTTTTTGGCCGAATGACCCCAAAATTACTCGTTCCCATCTACATGTCATTGTTAACATCCATGACAAATTTTATGATGATCAGACGAACAGTACGACCTGTGGCCCGTGCTAATGGATTAAATTTTGAAATCCAGGATGGCCACTGGCGCCATGTTTATTGGCCGAATGACCCCAAAATTACTCGTTCCCATCTACATTCCAATTTCAACAGCCATGACAAATTTTATGATGATCAGACTAAAGGTACGGCCTGTAGCCCGTGCTAAAGGATTTAGTCATACAAAGAGTAAAATCCAAGATGGCTGCTGGCGGCCATGTTTTTTGGCCGAATGACCCCAAAATTACTCGTTCCCATCTACATGTCAATATTAACATCCATGACAAATTTGATGATGATCAGACTAAAGGTACGACCTGTAGCCCGTGCTAAAGAATTTAGTCATACAAAGAGTAAAATCCAAGAAGGCTGCTGGCCGCCATGTTTTTTGGCCGAATGACCCCAAAATTACTCGTTCCCATCTACATGTCAATATTAACATCCATGACAAATTTCATGATGATCAGACGAACAGTACGACCTGTGGCCCGTGCTAATGGATTGAATTTTGAAATCCAAGATGGCCGCTGGCGGCCATGTTTTTTGTCCGAATGACCCCAAAATGACTCGTTCCCATCTACATTCCAATTTCAACAGCCATGACAAATTTTATGATGATCAGACTAAATGTACGACCTGTAGCCCGTGCTAAAGAATTTAGTCATACAAAGAGTAAAATCCAAGATGGCTGCTGGCGGCCATGTTTTTGGGCCGAATGACCCCAAAATTACTCGTTCCCATCTACATGTCAATATTAACATCCATGACAAATTTCATGACGATCAGACAAACAGTACGCCCTGTAGCCCGTGCTAATGGATTGAATTTTGAAATGCAAGATGGCCACTGGCGGCCATGTTTTTTTACCTAATGACCCCAAAATTAATCATTCTGGTCTAAATGTTGATGTCAACAGCTATGACAAATTTCATAATGATCCGACCAAAGGTACGACCTGTAGACTGCATTGTTGACGCCTTACGTACACACGTACACACATACACACGGACGACAAAGCCATGGCAATAGCTCAAACTTTACAAAGTAAAGTTGAGCTAATAAGTGATCGAGCGACAGAAGAAATCCATACAATAACAAAATGGCGTTTTGAAGCGATTCGCGGTGGTTCCCAGTGGTCACCGACAAGTCCCCCGGACGTTTGTTTATTCAGCTTAATCCGATCTTCTCGAGTTCACTGTGGATCACCGTGGAAAAATCACTGTGAATACCGGTGATTCACGGTGGGCTTAGTGGGGTTCCCACCGTGTTGAGTGTTTTCATTATACCGGCACCACACTCTTTCTATACTGTATATGAAAAGTATTCACAAATTTAACAGGTTCTGTGTGAGATTGCATAAAGCTGGGTAGGCCCTACCCATCTGAAAATTTAATTAAAAAGCTTGATACGGTATGGTACCCAACTGAACGAAAGGGGGTGACAGTGTCAATGTTTTCAGCGTCACTAAGAGCGACTCAGTTATAAAAAACAATGATAGTAGCCTACAGACAATGAAAGAAAGCTGCTAAGTACTGCATGTTGATTGCTGCTTGATTGATTGCTGTTATATATGGGGCCTCACTTCTGAGGCTGACTTTGTGCGGGGCCGTCTTTGTAGGCCAACTTCTCCTGCATTCGTAGTTGGTGGACCCAACTATTCAAACCGAGCTAAACGCTCTCGAACAGAGCATTGCTCTGATTATAAACATCAGGTTTACAGACAACTGCATTCGTCAGTCCTTCGATTTTGAGGCGCGCAATTGCGCTTGCGCGCCTTGGCGCACGCGGATCTAAAAACCAGCGAGTTATTAAATGCGCACGCCGAAAAATTTAAATGCGCGCGTCGGAATTACAAAACAGCACATCAATGGTTAAACGCCGACAAGACTATTCACCGTGTATCTTTCTCAGTAGCGATGACGTTGATTACGAACATAATAACAAAGATCAAAGCGGCCGCCGGCGTCTTTCTCACTCAATGATTGTGGCACACCTCGTCACAACTGCTGCACGTGCGAGTTCCCGCAAAAAACAGTGTCAATTCTTTGGCAGCCTCGTTTGATGTTTCGGCATGCGGGATTCGCCGATTCATTTGAATATTATTGGCATAGATTAGGTTTTAAGTTTAACTATACTTCGAAGCTATACTTCGAAGCCAGTATCTCTCGACTCGGAGAAAAATGGACATTGGAGCCTCCTCAAATACCGACTATATCAAAACGAAAGAGAGCCCCGGTTTATTCGTCGGATTCCAGTGAATCTGATTGCGGTAACGATTCCACTTCCGAGTTTGAAGTTTTTAGCGACTGCGAGTCTGGTGAGCATGCGCTCTCAGACGCGGAAGTGGACTCATTACCGTGATTAGATTCACCTGGATTGCCAGATAATCGGATTATTGTGGACTAGATATTGTACTACAATATAAACATATGTTTTTATTTCTGTTTTCACTTTAAGTTGCCAAAGGCACACTTGGAATTACACGTGTGTATCATTATAATTGTGTTTGTCTTTATTCAGTAATCATTTCATCCATGTTAATTTGAATTGTGCTCCCGCAAAAAAAGGCGCGCGCAAATTCCAAAAGCTCAGAGCGATATATCGCGCACCTACGTTTTCCAAATTCGAAGGACTGATTCGTAGAGACACACTTTTCCATTCTGCTTTGCTGAACATTATTCCTCGTGTACCCTGCAGACCTGAGCTATCCGGTTAGCAACACGACAAAATATCATACATGTTTGATGTGTGAATCTGATTGCTCGAGAGAATGAATGCTCACCAAAATCATACAGCAGACAGTCTGACTTTACTTTGTCAATCCAGCTCGCGATCAATTCAATTTCAATAGACTGTTAGTGTTTATAGTTCCATGACTAGTCCAAAATTGACTATACATTGAAATGTATCTTTAGTATCCCGTAGATTTTCGACTAGTTCCAATTCCATGACCTGATGACTAGTACTAGTAGTAGTTAGTGTTGCGGATCTACTGCCAGTACTGGTTATCCGTGACTTTTGGCTGAAAAGGGGGAGGAAGCTATCTGTATCTGTAGTTGTTACGTCCTAGTGACCAAGGCTGGCTTTTACAGGACGGGATCGAGTAGATCCATAATTTTTCCAGGAAGTTTTTTTGCCGAAACCGTGACTTCTTCGCCACGGTAGGGATCTTTAACGTGTGCACATTGTTGCACACGGGACAGCCATTAGCGTCGGCTCCCGATCCGACGGTGTGCCAAGTGTAGTGTCATCCCTGGTCATGCATGACATTACGAGAGGAGCAGAGGTACGAAATTAGGGTCCTACTAAACAACAAACACAAACGAACACAAACGAACATAAACGAACATAAACGAACACAGGTCCAAAAAGCGGAATAGAAGGGTGAAATTTGGTTTGTGGGTGCGTGTGGGTCCACTCTATGTGTATGTGGTGCTATTTCCAACTTTGATCACTTATTTTTTGAGTTATTAGTATTATTTGAATACAAAACTACTAAACAACGAACACAAACGAACATAAGATTAGCCATACTGCAAAGGTGTTAATTAACTACGGCTTACTCTGTCTCCTTGTTAATTGCACATCTGTGAGTTGTTTTTACTGCAAGGTGATTGTCAGTTTTGTCACTGATGGCAATACAAACACGGGAAACATCAGAGGTCGGCGGTATGTATGAATTCATGTATGAATGTGATCCGAAGTACGAACTATTGTTTCGCACATAGCCACACATACATATGGTTCTTTCTAAGTTTAATTTCGTCGTTCGATTTTCCACTTCTCCTTGATAGAGGATATTATGTTCGTTATTTTTATCAGTCGAAAAAGTTGCACATCAAATTTGTTCAACTTCCATCTTAAGATTACTACAGGTAAGGTCAGTCCCGTCGTAGTTTAGACATCGAATTGCAGCGACATGAAGTTGAACAAAATTTATGTAGTTTGATCGGTTGTTGTGTTTTATAATGGACATGACAGTTCGCCAGACTTGTGTCTGTTTTTCCTATTTCAATGCGGAAGCGCTGTTATTTTAAACATTTTTAAACATTTGACAAACATTTTACAGTAAGACAGAATAATATAAATAATGGATTGATTGGAAAGGGGATTAAACAACAAGCACAAGGGCTTTTATTAAGTTTGCTCCCCTTTTGTTTCGCGCCCGCTCTTCGTTCAGTGTATGTAACTTGATTGACCTGGGCATGCGTTAGAACTATGAGAATCACACACATCGTCAAGGACAGACAACGGATCTACTTACACATTAACCTAACTAATTAGACGGTTATGATATCGTTGACATGTTTTAGTCGATAATTATACACTCCCCATTTGAGCCAAATAGACCAACTGAACGAAAATGGCACCATCCTTGATATTTCTGTGGCATACTAGTACGTATGTCACATTATTGCCTCGTTAACATTCTGATATGTAAATATAAGAAATCAATTATTGTTTCGTTCATTTCCATGGTGTGTGAATGCTTGTGAACCTGGAAAATGTGAGAAGTGATTCTGCGCGTCACGCCATTTTCAGGCCTATATATGCATTCTTACCCATTAAATTGAAAAAGACAACCATTCGTTTCCCAAAATGGCAAAGATTAGTGACCACTCGCTCATATACTCTAACAGAATCCCCTCGCAAACCGCGAGAGAAAATACAACATATTTCTTGATTAACTGCTGTCAAATTTAACCACATAGGCCTACATAAATTGGAGGAAAAATTCAGGCTAGAGAGTTCTATCTCCATGTGCACTCTGATCCGGAAGCGAGACGATGGTTTCGTATGCAAAAGGGTTCTATCTCTAAACACATTTTTGTCTTTTATTATAAAACTGGCGAGTTTCTAGAACTGAGACTTCGGATATAATAATATTTTAGTTAGCTTTAAACATGACGACACACACTGATAACGATTTATGTCTCGAAATTTCAACATAGATTTCCCAACAAAATGATAAATGTTGGATAGAACCATCTGATTCTCACACGACGATATATAAGCTCGATAAAAAGAGCAACTCAAATGTTTTGTTAGATATGCATTAAAACGCCGACCTCTGATGTTTCCAGTGTTTTATTGCCATCAGTGACAAAACTGACAATCACCTTGCAGTAAAAACAACTCACAGATGTGCAAAGAGTAAGCCGTAGTTAATTAACACCTTTGCAATACGGATAATCTTATGTTCGTTTGTGTTCGTTGTTTAGTAGCTTTGTATTCAAATAATGCTAATAACTCAAAAAATAAGTGATCAAAGTTGGAAATAACACCACATACACATAGAGTGGACCCACACGCACCCACAAACCAAATTTCACCCTTCTATTCCGCTTTTTGGACCTGTGTTCGTTTATGAAATTATGTTCGTTTGTGTTCGTTGTTTAGTAGGACCGCGAAATTAGTCCAGTACGCATTTTTTCAAATTTGTCTGAGACTCTTTGGCTTCTGGAAACTTTCTCAGATCACTGATCGTGGCATCGATGATTGATTTGTGATGCCCATGGTACTGGGAATGCAGATGGCGACACAAAGTCCGACCGATATTTTGTCGGATTTGAACCCTCGACCGTGTCGAAGGTGTAGCTCAGATGTCGGCCCACAAACCAACTGAGCTATCCGCTCCCCGCTAGCTAGCAAATACTCTATTAATCCTTGTCAAACTATAGCATGATAATTTTATTCAACTCACGTGATGAGAACTTCTAATTTTCTGGCCCGACATCAGCAGACAATTTTTTTGACAGCAAGATTGTAAAGAGTGCCTCTGGAAGAAACACCGTCTGAGAGAGCGACGGGAAAACTGGTGGGCGTGGACAAAGTGATTGACGGCTCGCTAAACACCCGCCCTGGAACACAGCAAAACACCGCCGATGATGATGTTATTCCACTCACCGGCTTACCTGCAGGATAGCCAGCACGGACTGGATTTTACTCTGGCAGGAGAGTGGAGCGAAACGGTCGTGATTGCTTCGATCCTTATTAGTTCCTCTTCGGTCAGAGCGTCGGTACGAGTGATTTGAGCGGTCTGTAACCTTAATTGGAAGCAACCGCCCTCGTGCTGATGCCGGCGAGTGAGACGGTTTTGGATTAGGCTTAGTGCGACGGACAATGGAGCTAATCCCTGACGCCGCGTTAGCAGCGATAGAGAGATCTCAAATTGCGGATATTGTTAGCTGGAATCTCCAGTCTAACAGAGGCTATTTGACTCTCTGTGTTGAATTTCGGACGGGAGATGCTGAAAACCAGATATCTTCCACCCGGAGCCAGGCCAAGACCAGCCGTACAATGAAAGAGGAGCCTCCTAAGAGAAAGACGCCAGCTCGAAGGAGAAGGGACGCAGCCAGACGGGCTAAATGGAAGAAGCAGAAGGGGGTGACTGTAGATCGGCCAGTCGCCCCCTCCCGTGTGGTTCAGCCATCTAGAGTCACAGCCGGCAGGCCGGAGTTGTCTGAGAGACGCCCAGACGACCCGGCCAGCATGGAGTCAGGTGACATCAGACGAGCTAGCAGGGACTCCGTTGATCTGCCGGAGGTCCCTGCTGTCGTCACTGAAGCAGGCGGAAACAGGGACGCGGATTCCACCAGGGACGTTCCTGCCGCCAACTTCGCTGTGGAACTGGAATCACCACCTGGCCAGTTCCATCCAGGGGATGAATCGAACACCGATGCCCCTCCGACGCCGGAGTACCCGGCTTCTCCACCTACCAGGGAGGCAGAACCACCAGATCTAGATCAGCTAATCCAAGATCTTAAAGACCGGATCATTGTAGAATACAACCAAGGAATAACACACAGTTTCAACAAGGCAGAGAAAGAGCTTATCGATAACAGAATTGTCTACACGGGAGACGACGCCTCTGATCCGGCGACAGTTGGTGTCACAATCCACGACACTGACACCAGCACACCTCCCTCGGATGCCTCTTCGTCGGCACCACCACCGGCGAAGAGGCATAGGAAGAAAAAGTCAAAGAAAAGATGAACTAAAAATTGCTTTTTTTCCTGATTTTTTTTATGTTCTAAATTAAAGGCATAAAAATGAGGGGTTAAGGAAAGGGTCATTCGACCCTTTCGAGAATCCCGGGGTTAGCCCCCCCCCCCCCCAAATCACATTCCCGACGGACTGGATTATACACAACGCTGGTATCCAGTGTCGACCAGACTGAGCTGAATGCCGCGGATTAGCCTGGAGGACTCGACAGCCATTATCTGATCCCGCTTCGATCTCAGATTTTGGTTGTCGGGTCGGCTCTGTTGACAGAATGGAGGGCGCAGTACTTCGCTGGAATCTCTGCCGTCTCCTGCTAATGGATCACCAGAGCGGGAGACTTGGACTTCGGATCGAGACCAGCGAGGGAAGATGCCCTCCAGGAAGTCAACAGGATGATGCCAGGAGAAGATAGGAGCTGCTGGAAAAAGTTACCAGGACATCCGGACAACTTCCAGCTGGCCTTCTTCTCCTTGGATTTGACCACACCATCACGTCAGCCAAGGATCCCTGTGGAGCAGCTCGGACTCCGTATAACACCTACCAGGAGTCCACCACCACCGTCACCGACGAGGCAACAACACCTGCTGGGGCACTGCAGATACCATCGACGTACAGTGTTCCAGGGGGCTAAACACCCCCTCGTCTGGATTCCAGCGACGGAGATAAGAAGAAATTTGTTGAAAAAAAAAATGCTTCTTCCTTTTTTTTTTTTTTTTTTGGTATTCTTAATAAAGGCTAAAATATGAGGGGTTAGGGAATGGGCCTTTCGGCCCATTCGAGAATCCCGGGGTTAGCCCCCCCAAACACTCTCTATATATGTTATTTCAGTGCTCAACAAAGTAGCCAATGGCAGCAAATTTGTTCGATCTATTATGAGTACGAACACAAGTAAGCCACCCAGTGTCATAATGTTATACTCACACTGACCAACCGTTTCCCCGTTGGGGCAGGTGGTTTTGTACCCACCCCCACCGCCATTTTTTTTCCGTTTTCGGCAGGGGGGGGGGGGGGTCGAAAAAAAATTCCAGGCACGTATGATGGGGTGGGTGGGTGTCTCTTGGGTCCAAAAAGCAGTTTTTTCCATATGCCAATTTTTTTTTCCATTCCTGTTATTCAGTCTTATTTTGATGTGTTTTGAACAGAAACGGGTCATATATAGTTAATAGTAATTCTATACTACATATAGAGGTTATCAGAAGTTGGATCAGTTGCACAATGGCCAACAATAACCCAAATTCAACTTGACAGAACTAGAAACTGCGTTATTGGAAAAATAAAATTTAATCAGGATTCCATCTACTGATACAACAAAATAAGAATAACTATGCAGAACTCAGCTGAAAATAAGTAATAGAATGAAAGCACACTTGACCATGAAGTGAAATTGGGCTATCCATCCATATTATTCCCAATTATTACGAAGCCTATTTCTTCAGGCAGTGGCTACCAGCCTGCCATTACACGCTATAACATGTTTCCTCAGTTCTGGTTTCTGAGATACCCCAAGAAGAGTAGCGCGGGTATATCATGGTTATGTTTGGTATTACTACTGTTCATCCCAGTTCATCCCAGTTTGAAGAATAATGCTAATACCGTATTAGCATTATTCTTCAAACTGGGATGAACTGGGATGAACAGTTGTATTTACACATGTTTTGATAAACAATTTGATTCCAGCAATACAGTAATGCCCTAATTAAACGACTCCATAACCACAGCAGAATAATGGGTAATTTTTCAGGATTTAGTCAGAAATATGGCTTGTTGTCATTCATCGGAAAGCTCTCCCCTATTTCCGACTAAATCCTGAAAAATTACCTATTATTCTGCTGTGGTTGTGGAGTTGATTAATTAGGGCATTACTGTTTTTCACATAGCAAATATCAAAATATCAAATAATCTGAAATTTGTTGTACCGGTACCATGTATTATGTAGAATACTCAAGTGTGATTATGTGACTAGATCATGTGACTATATATTATGAAAATGAATGTTAATAAAAACTTTGGCACTCTGCCTATATATCCCTTGAAATGTGATTATGTTGACACATTTCTTGATTAATGACACTTATATGATAAATTCAAATAGTATCGTTATCTCATTATGCACTGTTCTATTCAAATATTGTTCAATAAATTATGATAATGCAGGATAATCAGCTATTTGGTTGCTCAATTGATAATTTTCTCAAATTTAGGGGGGGGTGGGTGTCCAAAACTGACCGGAAAAAACTTCCTGAAACGGAAAAAAAAGGGTGGGTGTCCAAAATTGCCTGGAAAAAAAGGCCGGAAACGGAAGAAATTGGGTGGGTGGGTCCCCCGAGGCCGGAAAAAAAAAATCATCATACGTGCCTGGAATTTTTTTCCGACCCCCCCCCCCCTGTTTTCGGCAGTTTTTTCCGACCATTTTTTGACACCCACCCCCCCCTTTTAACACTAAAACAGAGATTTGCGGGGGGGAAATTCACTGTAAACAGCTGTATATGAATTTCTGTGCATACTATTTATCATGGATGTTAACATGGACATGTAAATAGGAATGAGTCATTTTTAGGTCATTCGGCCAAAAAAACATGGCTGCCAGCGGCCATCTTGGATTTCAAAATGTGCAACAAAATACAACACGATAACTGCCTGCAGTCAGTTTACAGTTAGAATTACATTATTTCTCTCGTGCAAAGTGGTTTTGAAGCCCAACTCATTGCCAAAACACTAAAAAACAAGCAGGATTTTTTTTTTTTAGTTGCGGAAAAAATTGCTTGTTGGTGGCTTTGAACACCCACCCACCCCGGCATACGTGCCGGATTTTTTTTCACCCCCCCCCCTGGTTGGGGTGTGCATTTGGCCGTTGTGGTGTGCCAGTGCCATTCTCAGAAAAGTTGCTAGTTTATATAGTAGGGAAATATGTCCTTTGTGTCAAACATAATCGACTTGGGTGTTTTTGGGCTGAAACTCACTTTTTTCAACACTAATTTAGGTCATATTTCGTGGTTGAGAGAATTTATCTCGTTCCCGTTACCAATTCAGACTGAGGATCTACTCGAAAGTTCAACAAAATACCTAAATTGTTTCAAATTCATTGTCCTAGACGTGATTTGCGTAATAAAATACCTTCATACTCCAATAACTCCCAGAAATATCGTGATATTTCTAATTGTCTGAGAAGCAGTTTGTCCATCTATTATATATTTTGGAAGATCTGTCTGTGTGTCTGTCTGTGTGTGTGTTCGCGATGAACTCGAAAACGGCCGATCCGATTTCGATGAAACTTGGTATGTGGGGGTATTTTCGGCCAGGAAGTGGCATAGGCCTATTAATTTGTCCGTGCGACGTGACCTTGACCTTGAAATCGGGTAATTTCAAGGTCAAACGCCCGAATATCACGGGATTTCGATGAAACTTGGTATGTGGGGGTACCTTCGGCCCAGGAGTGTCATAAACCTATTAATTTGCCCGTACGACGTGACCTTGACCTTGAAATCGGGTCATTTCAAGGTCAACCGCCCGAATATCACGGATTTCGATGAAACTTGGTATGTGGGGGTACTTTCGTATGGGGAGTCTCATAAGCATATTCATTTGCCCGCGCGACGTGACCTTGACCTTGAAATCGGGTCAATTCAAGGTCAAATCGCCAATTTTGATGAGATTTCTACGAAATTTGATACGTGGGGTTACTTTTGTTCACTGAGTGTTTTGGGCGGGTTGAGTCGTGACCCCGACCTGACCTTGACCTTCAAAATTACCAATTCAAGGTCAAATCGGGTAAAACCGGATGGATTTCGACACGCACGTTTGTCGGGTACTTTTGTCCAGGCAGTGTTTTGGACTGGTCAAATCGTGACCCCACTTGACCTTGACCTTCAAAATGGACAATTCAAGGTCAAAGCCCGGACGAAGTCGGGTCACCTTCTAGTCTATTATATATTTTTGGAAGATCTGTCTGTGTGTGTGTCTGTCTGTATGTTCGCGATGGACTCGAAAACGGCCGAGCCGATTTCGATGAAACTTGGTATGTGGGGGTATTTTCGGCCGGGGACTGGCATAGGCCTATTAATTTTCCCGTGCGACGTGACCTTGACCTTGAAATCGGATAATTTCAAGGTCAAACGCCCGAATATCAAGGGATTTCGATGAAACTTGGTATGTGGTGGAACTTTCGGCCGGGGAGTGGCATAGGCCTATTAATTTGCCCGTGCGACGTGACCTTAACCTTGACATCGGGTCATTTCAAGGTAAAACGCCCGAATATCACGGGATTTCGATGAAACTTGGTATGTGGGGGTACTTTCCTATGGGGAGTCTCATAAGCACATTCATTTGCCCGTGTGACGTGACCTTGACCTTGAAATCGGGTCAATTCAAGGTCAAATCGCCAATTTTGATGGGATTTCGACGAAATTTTATACATAGGGTTACTTTTGTCCACTGAGTGTTTTGGATGGGTCAAATCGTGACCCCGACCTGACCTTCAAAATGATCAATTCAATGTAAAATCGGGTAAAACCGGATGGATTTCGACGGGCACGTTTGTCGGGTACTTTTGTCCGGGCAGTGTTTTGGACTGGTCAAATCGTGACCCCACTTGACCTTCAAAATGGACAATTCAAGGTCAAAGCCCGGACGAAGTCGGGCCACCTTCTAGTGTGTATAAAAAAAAGACAAAATTCTAGGATTTTGCGATTTTCTTATTTAGTTTTCAAAATTTTCTCACACCAGACCGAACAACCATGGTCGGCCCGGTGTGTCCTGGTCTATTGCCCGTAGTCGTGTGTATTTGTCTGGAGTTATACCACTAGATGTTAGGATTTGTGCAATTTTCAGGTTCAAAATATATGAATATTATTATTATCATACCGGGTAGATAGAACCATGGTTTATAATAGGCTATTAGGCATGTGAACACTTGGGTGCAAGGAGGGAATTCAAAACCTTTGGTCTGGGTCTGATCCAAGGGGTGTTTTGGTTTGATTCTATGGGGGGGGGGTGCAAATGGAATTATGCAAAACCTTGTCTCTGATCTGATTCAAGCGAGGGGGTGGACACCCCTCCAACGGAGACCCTGTAGCCACGTCCCTGCATGATTATTAGGCCTACATGTAATTACGGTAGCCTATCTCGGGAAATATGCCTAACACATTTTTATATAAAAATCGATATCTGCTCAATCTGAGTTTTGATGGTTGGGTTCCTTGACTCTATTAAATATGTTTTACCTCCAAATCCATAGAAATAGTAATTTGGGAGCGTTAATTCGGATTATGCATCTTTATGACTTTAATTGATTGACAGCCAAGTTCCGCCATCTCAAGCAGGCCGTTCCACACAACTGATCACTTTAGCTACTACGATTTATTAACCGCGGTACCGCAAAATGTCTGCGCCCGTAGGTTAATTTTTCATTAAATCAACGAGTTATGTTTTTACTAAATACTCTATCGTGTTGCATATTAATGCACCATGTTGTACTTTCGATGAAGAGAGATGCATTTGGAACCAAAACAGCATATAGCTGGGTCACAGAAGGAGGCCCCTATCCCCAAGAAAATGAGTTTGATATATTTGAAAATCAGGTAGGCTGGCAGTGGCAGTGGTACAGTCAGTAGTACCACAGTCCCTGGCCTAGGAATCACTGTTAGTTGAATAAAATATTATTTAATAATATTAAATCAATATTTTATATTTAGTTATTATAGTTATATTAAGTATTACCTGTTATCTGTATAGTAGCTAGACAGGTAGAGGTAATGTATCTAGATCTATTTGTTATATTTTAATCAAATTTAAAATACATGGACAGTGATTCCTAGGACTGTGGTAGTAGTATAGTACAGTGGTAGTACAGTAACAGTGGTACTAGTGACGATGAGGTCATTGTCACAAGGCTTCGGTCACATTCGTAGCCAGCTTTTTAAATCGATCACAAATGTAGCCAGCTTTTCGCCGGCGATCACATTTGTAGCCAGATTGTCTAATTCCATGCTTTATATGGCGCGAAATATGACGTCATCGCGTTCATGACTAAAATGCCGACGTCATGCTCAAAAACTGACTTCGTTTATCAACTTAGTCAGTCAGGTTCCCATTTATAAGAAAAATGAAAAAACTTCACCCAGTACTAGTAATTATAGACCGGTCTCCATCCTAAATCTGGCTTCCAAAATCCTGGAGAAAATTGTTTATAAACAAATGGAAGAATACCTAACACAGAATAATTTATTATATGAGCATCAATCAGGGTTTAGAGCTGGCTTCTCAACCGAATCCACCCTTATCTCTCTCACCGACTCTATTAGAAGGAACATGGATAAAGGATCGCTTACTGGAATGGTCTTTATTGACCTCCAGAAAGCATTTGACACTGTGAACCATACTATCCTTTTGGACAAATTAAGTGCTCTAGGCAGTGATAATAACACCTTAACATGGTTCTCATCATATCTGTCAGACAGGACCCAAATTACTGACATAAGTGGAACACACTCACATGCTATGAATATCACGTGTGGTGTCCCTCAATGGTCAATATTGGGACCTCTTCTGTTTTTATTATACGTGAACGATGCCATTGCAGCCGTAAATTGCAAGTTACTACTGTATGCAGATGACTCAGCTTTGATAGTCTCGGGAAATGATTAAAAAGTTATAGCAGATCAGCTGAGTACTGAATTAACATCACTAAGCCACTGGCTAGTCGACAACAAATTGTCACTTCATTTAGGCAAAACAGAATCCATCTTATTTGGCTCCAAACGCAAAATTAATAAATGTCCCGAACTTGCAATCTGCTGCAATGGTATCAATATTCAGTCCGTCAAGGAGGTGAAATATCTGGGTGCCTGTCTCGATGAAAGTCTCACTGGGGAACAAATGGCCAAACAGGTACTAAATAAAGTAACTGCTCGTCTCAAATTTTTATATAGAAAGGCTGACTTTCTAACCCCTTTCACAAAGAAACTACTTGCTAACTCATTAATTCAATGCCACCTCGATTATGCATCCTCTATTTGGTATAGCTCTTTGAGTAAAACTACCAAAAATAAACTACAAATATTTCAAAACAAATTAATCCGGTTTGTTCTGAGCTTGGATAGATTTTCACATATAGGTTATGAAGAGTTTAAAACCATTAAATGGCTTCCGGTTGAATCCCGAGTTTCCCAAAGAAAGCTGACTATCATGAAAAATATAACAGATGGGAAAGCTCCTACATACCTAAGAGATGGATTCCAATTTTCGAACACTCATTGTAAATATAATCTCCGGTCTGGAATCTTTAGATTATCTGTGCCTCATGTTAGGGTATTTGGTTACAATAGCTTTTTCTACACAGGAATCACATTGTGGAATAATTATGTAAAATATATTGAACCTAACTGCAACTTGGCTACATGGAATCACCTAATAAAACAGGAATTATTCGATAAAATTTTAGGTACTGACTTTGTATATTATTAATGGTGTGAATCATGCTATTAATAATACCGTACGACCTTATGAGAACTTGTGCTGTGGCCTGGTCAGTCATGTGGTCGGTTACCATTAAGGACCACAGTGGAAATAAGCAAGCTTTGGCTTGCTTTCCTGTGCGCTCCTTGATGGCAATCGATGGCATGACTTGTCAGACGAGCGTATTCATATGTATATTTCTCTTCTACTACTCTATTTTCCTCTCTATCTTTCTATGTACGATGACAGTACTTGGCCAGCTGCATATATTGTCACTGCTGCCTGTATTTAGGGATTCCATCTTTCGGTCATGGACATGCCAGTCTAAAGCCGGCCATACATGGCAGCAGTGTGTATATGCAGGTGGCGAAGAGCTGTTGGTTCTATTACTAGTATCTCTTAACCCTTTACCCAACAAACCGGCCAAAACCGGCCAAATAAAGCTTCAACAGCCTAAAATATCTTCGGTCTGTCTCAATAGAACCATACACATATGGATATCATTGGAACCGGCTCCTTGACCACATTGTGATAGTTAGTTATGCCCTGTGCCAATGCATTCTCTTATATATGCGAGTCGACCATAGGTCGCCTCGCATATATAAGAGAATGCATTGGCCTAAAAAAAATCTTTTTTTAACACTTTTTACCATTTTTTCTTACATTCTTTAACAATTTTATAATTTTTAATGTGTTAAGCCAATGCATTCTCTTATATATGCGAGGCGACCTATGGTCGACTCGCATATATAAGAGAATGCATTGGCACAGGGCCCTTCTGTTGGGTAAAGGGTTAAGCAACATGACAGTCCTGTTGAGGGAGGAGGGTGGGATAGCACGGGTTGATTTTTCATGTTGTATATATATATACAGGTATTAGTACTATCTATTTAGTAGTCATTACTAAGCTAGGTTTATTCACTATCTTGTCCCTCTACAGAACTGTCAAGCTGCATTCTTGTTATATTTATATATCTATACTTTTTATATTTATACTATATGAATGTCACACTCTGTGTTTACACTTGGGTATATATGCTTATGCTCATGTCTGCAAATTTTGCATCTTTTAGCCATTAAAAAATTATCTATCTATCTATCTAGGGTATAGCGGATCATCGTGTATAGCGGATCAGATGATGTTTCCGCAATAAAATCTCATTATTAATAAAAGTTGTGGCCATTCTTTTGTCTTTTATGGTAGTTTTATGAAGATACTTATTAAAATTTACCGTACAAAGTTACATTCGAATTGTCCGTCGGCAACTTAATTTTTTAACATTTTTACGAAGCCGACCGAAAAATTCCAAAACGAAATTAGGCGAGCCAGGTCGTGAATACCGTGGCTAAAGAACGGTATACCGCTCTTTAGTACCAAACGCTAAAGAGCGGTATACCGCGCTTTAGCTATATGGGCCAGATACACTAATTAACGGTATACCGTTCTTTAGCGTTTGGTGCTAAAGAACGGTATACTGCTCTTTAGTGACAAACGATAAAGAGCGGTATACCGCTCTTTAGCTATATGGGCCTGATACACTAATTAACGGTATACCACTCTTTAGCGTTTGGTGCTAAAAAACAGTATACTGCTCCTTAGCCCTCGGTGATAAAGAGCGGTCCAGGTTGGATGAGCGGCACGTGCGTTGCCAAGATATTTTGCGCATTGCGCCAACACATAACGTTATAATCCGTACCGCTCTTTAGCCCTCATCACTAAAGAGCGGTATACCGTTCTTTAGCCCTCAGTACTAAAGAGCGGTATACCGTTCTTTAGCCACTTCGAAAAATTAAATGAAGTTGTGGATCAGCTACGCTAGTGGTAAGTATTTAATTTTGTTGTTCCATCATAATAATTCATGCCATAAAAATTTAATTTTGATTAGTATTTCCCTTCATCTTGAAAGTGTCATTTGTTTTGCCTGCATGAGTCGTTAATAGCGGATCGCACATGCGTAGTAACCAGTCAAGTCCTGTCACACTTTTAGATCAGTCATATTTAGAAAATGGTAACAACTGGCATGCTCGTTTTTTGTGGGGTTTTCTGTTACTAACTACATTAAAACTAGAGTTATTGTGCAAAACTATCTTCAAACTAGCTTGTTACAATACATCTTGTGCTAACAAGGTGTAAAAGTGAGGTAGGAAGTGTAAAGTTATTCATTGAAGCAAGTGATCCGCTACTGACAAAAGTCGTCCGCTACTGACCAATTTACGCAAATGATCTAATTTTCCGAAATAAAGGAGGACTTGGTACAAATAATTCTACTTCCAGAGGAAGCAGTATACATGTCTATAAATATCAATGAAAAAATCCAGGAAATTCCTTTTAGTTGCAGAGAAATACGGGAAAACTTAAAAATTGATCCGCTATACCCTGACTGACTGTATATTGGAATATAATTCGAGCATCTAACGACATTAATCGGAAACCTCAGGTTATTAGATGAACTAATATCAAATTAAAATTTATGTTGTTTTTCATTCATCAACTCAGAAAAATGAGACTAACCTAATCTTGTTCATTGAGGCTCGCATGAATGATCATGAATATGAAAAGCTGGCTACAAATGTGATCGCCGTAGAAAAGCTGGCTACATTTGTGATCGATATAAAAAGCTGGCTACGAATGTGACTGGAGCCTTGTGACAATGACCCCATCGGCGGTACTAGTGGTAGGTGAACCGCTAGCCCGGCTGGGGGCTCCATTATTGTAATAATTAGACAGTATGTAATCAGACTAGTGAACCGCCGGCTGATCAACACTGATCAATCAGCCTTTTTATCAGGTGTGCCGGTAGTCAGACTCCGACCTGGTAATATGGCTAATGGCCATCCAGGTCGGACCGCCCTGCCGCTTCAGCATGGGCGAGTAGCTAATTTTTTTAAATACACTTAATTTTAAGAATCAACTAACACAGTCATTAATGTTAACAATATTGCAATCTGTATTAACTCTGACACCTACCAGAAAGTGTGTATAATTCCGTAATTATTGAATCCAAAAGTCCAATCGAGAAAACACATGTTGCAAATGGCCGAAGCAAGGAAAGTAGGAGGTCCTAAATATCACATGACAACACGTCACGTCACATGTGACCGAAACCATGGGAGTTCCCCCTAGTAAGGTAAGTAGAGCAAAGGTCACGCATACGCAGGGTGTAGTTAAACTCGACCTAATTGTGGATTGTTCGGATATTCCATGGGGATTCATGAACGCGTGCAATGACATGTTGCGGTCACATGTTATGGTAGACATGTCAGTGTTTACGTTCTGTTATTTGTCGGATTTTAAGGATAAATGACACATTGGTGAGTGGGTGGTTTCACACTTGTATTAGTATTTAGTTGATAAATACATGTGCGTTGGTCATAATTGTTACTTTTATTGAAAATCTACCCGCCTATAGCGTTTAGGGTACTGCGTTATGCAGTAGGTCCCTAGATTTGCGTAGGTCTCCGTAGGTCACTCAATTCGCATAGGTCCCCGCAGTAATGCAATATATAGTAGGTCTACATGATTTATTGACTGATAAAATGGATTGAGACCACTAAATGATCATGTTAGATGTTACTTTGCATATATTTTTTATAATTAATTTCCGAAATCTGATGGGTTTGTTTGCTTAGTGATACTTAGAGGATGAAGCCTAACTAAAATTACGTGATTTCTTATCCGGAAAGTAAGAGGATTATCTTACTGGCTTCGGGATAAGATATTAATTAGAGGATTACTGAATATATTTTTGCATTGATTTAGGTCCCCGTAGTAATGGAAGGGTGCATGCTTTATAGAATAAGTAATGCCTAATATATTATCAATAAGTGAACATATTATATGATATTGCGTTGTTTTTTTAAAATTAAATATCTAATTATATATTTCGTTTAGCTTAGATGAAAAAAAAAAAAAAATTACCATCCAGTTAATTAAGTTATGTTAAGATTAATTTTGTTTAAGTTAGGACAAGTGATCAGTACGTTACCGTGGGTTGTAGGAGAGGGCTTACAGCCCTTTCAAATCTTCCCAAACCCAAACTCCAAACTCTGCTTCAAACTCATATTCATTATTATTATTCAATATGCGACTTACCGATCCACGATACCCGTGCGGAGTGTGTAGTTTGAGATGCTTCAAAGACTGCATCGAGTGTACGGGATGTAAATCCTGGATACACTCAGCTTGTGTAACTGGCATGACCAAACAGTTGTTCAACGTTTGGTCGTCAGATTTCAGTTTGACATTCTTCTGTTGTAAGTGTTCGTTCGACGACCAAGGAGATTACAAAATCAAAGCGGCATTGGCCAGGATAGTGTACACCTTACCATCTCTATAGACATACATTTTACGACGGCAAATGTTTGCGAACATTTTATTAAATTTCAATGTTATACATGCCATTTTATTTGTTTACAAATGTAACTACCACGATCGCCTATCTTACTATATAAATAAAGCCATCTGTTTAAATTTTACATTTAATCAACACCTGTTGATTAAAGGCGCCTACTGGTGACTAAACTTCGCAGAGTGGATTAAACATTCTTCATACAATTTGAACGGAAAAGTGTTTATCCATAGCATTGTAAAATCGTGGCATAAACACAGTGGATTAAAACTTTCTCCATATACAATTTTAACGGAAAAGTCTTTATCCATCGCATTTTGTTTCTGAATAAAAAATGTTTCTGAAGCATTAGTTGAATAATTATTATCTGGCTAATTAAGTCATCGTGTTTTGATTGGACGTTCATCTCTGCGTTCTGATAGGTCAAATAGTAATGTCGGGTTTTATGCAGAAGAAATTAGGAAATAATTTATTTGGTTTTGTGATTATTTGCATTAATTATAATTCTAATTAACAAATTATAGCGTAATACTTGACTTGGGCTGTGTAAACATTTTAATAAAATGTCATATATAGCCTCAATAAAAATTAATCGAGATTACTAATTAAGTATACTCATAAATAATTCACAATAATAAATTAATTATTTTAACTTTCCATCGGATCTGTAGTGGTGTATATTTAAATGAGATATTGAGTATATTAATTCGTTGTCCCATTTTATTATTGTGAATTATTTATGAGTATACTTAATTAGTATTCTCGATCAGTATTGATATGAATTTAATTTAAGTTGTAAACAATCTTCAATCGGTGTAATTGTGGAAATAATGTATAGTATTGGCCTACAGCTTGTTTAGATATTTAATTTAATTCGCAAAAATGTCATTCATCAACTTCGGGATTGTATTGGAACAACAACAGCACAACGGAATTTAATTTTGGACGAGATATTCGGTGATAATGGCCTTACATCTTCTGATTGTTCTGCAATTTTTCGATTATCGACTGGACAAAAGTGAACGAACAATAACATTGACGGCACCTACATTTCTTGAATATTTCCGAAATAGACTGACACCGATATTAAGAGAAAACTACGAGACATTAAGACAAACACCAAACCTGATGGCAGATGGAAAATGGACGAACAATAACTATGAATCGCTAAACCATATTCTGAAGCAGGCCGTTGAGTGGAAATCGAAACCTCTAGTGGAACCTACGGTGAAAATAATATACAATGTAGTTAAAGGTGAGTATGACGAATTAGAACGCAGTATTTTCGGGTTTTGGACAATTCAAACTCATAGAGCAGTTCCGTAAATTTAAAGTTGCAGCTGATATATGGAACCAGAAATCGACTGAAGTTCGGCGACGACATTTTGAGAAATTCTTAAGACAAATCAGACCGACAAACGATAGACTGCAAAAGACAACGGACGGACGGAGGATTGTTTTAACTGCGACGAATGGAGGGAAGAAGCCAGGACAGACCAAACGAAAGTGTACAGCAAAAACATCATCTATTCCAAAAATTCCAAGGATCGGCGAGTAAACATTAGAATATCACATCCCATATCAAGACAATAAATAAACATAACTTACCTTGTACCATGAAAATTATATTTTGAATAAATATTTTTCAGCTCTTGAGTTCATTATTTCCCTCTACTGTTCAATTGGGTCTATAACAACACCATTCTTTTTCAGCTATTTTATACATGTACATATATATATGTTTTATACCATTGCTTGTGCTTCATTGTTTTGTGCTGTCATTTACATGTACATATTATGTTATAAACGTTTTGTTGCATGTTTTGAATTCAATAAACTATGAAAAATATCAAATTATCCTATCTAACGCACCCATGCCCACTCACCTATACTGATGAATCGAGAAATATGATAATCCTCTTATTTTCTATTCCAAAAGTCATATAAATCAATGCAAAAATACAATCATTTATCCTCCAATTAATATCTGTCCACGAAGCCAGTAAGATAATCCTCTTACTTTCCGGATCAGAAATCACGTAATTTTAGTTAGGCTTCATGATCCTCTAAGTATCACTAAGCAAACAAACCCATCAGATTTTGGAAATTAATTATAATTTTTTTTTGCAAAGTAACATCTAACATGATCATTTAGTGGTATCAATCCATTTTATCAGTCAATAAATCATGTAGACCTACTATATATTGCATTACTGCTGGGACCTACGCGAATTGAGTGACCTACGGAGACCTACGCAAATCTAGGGACCTACTGCATAACGCGTCACCGTAGCGTTTATGGCTAACGATGGAACTTACAAGGTGTAAGCCTTGATAGTAAGTTGCAATGGATCTAGTGTGCCGGCTAATCAATCAGGTGTGGGAAATGTGAAAAATCAGTTACAATAGCTGAAATCAGCTATCCTGGCTGAATTTACAATTAGACAATTCAGGTTAAGGGCTTTGCTAACCCAATTTTCCCAAAATTTGATGGAGTCAAAATAAAGGTTTATGTTCACTTTTGTTAGTATCACAGTAACTCAACCTATAAGTATGAATGCAACCTTTTAAGAGTATAATTCATGGTGGAATATGTTTTTCGAACCCAAAATCAATAAACACAAAGTCTATACAAATATGGCAATGTGTACTGAACACTGTGAAGAATGATGAACAATAAAATAATATTCATATTTATCAAGCATTCTTTGATAAAATTACTAAGGACGAATTGTTTACAAATAATTGAGTAACTTGTCTGACATCGCTTGTAGTATGTGATGTGACAGTTAAGTGTTAATATTTGTGGACAGTGGTGTGTGAATCACTTGACAAAAGAACTGTGTAATCCCCAATCTGGGGGTGCCCCATAGCCCAGAAACTATATCACCAATCAGCCTGATTCAGGATATAATATTCTCATGATTCAGCACCTGCAGGTCATAATCCCAGCTGGCTTGAGTGAACATTAACTTGACCCATCAAATTCAGTTCCCAAATAGCTTTTCTGAGCAATGAAATCAGTACCATTTGTAAACAACTGCTTCCAAGCCAAAACTCTTAATAAAACTGAAGAAATGTGAGTATATCTTTATTGTTCATCATTCTTCACAGTGTTCAGTACACATACCCATATCTTTTTCTTAGATATGATCTTTGTGTTTGTTGAATTTGGGTTCGAAAAAATAGATTTTAAAAACTTCTACAAATTTCACATTTTGAATTTCTAACATAATCTACCATGAACTATACTCTTAAAATGTTGCATCCATGGGTTTGGTTACTGTGATTACTAATAAAAGTGAACATAAACCTTTATTTTGGACTCCATTAAATTTGGGGAAAATTGGGTTTATA
This sequence comes from Siphonodentalium dalli, assembly GCA_032622095.1. Classification (NCBI taxonomy): domain Eukaryota; kingdom Metazoa; phylum Mollusca; class Scaphopoda; order Gadilida; family Siphonodentaliidae; genus Siphonodentalium; species Siphonodentalium dalli. The sequence continues at coordinate 155,150,880 of CP136063.1, forward strand.
GCAAAGTCCTTAAGATATATTTTAATATTTGGACATTTATATTATCTTATTAATTCCTCATATATAAGGATTAAGATTATAAGAATAAGATAGGCCTAATCGTAAATGTCCAAATATTAAAATATATCTTAACCCGAAAATCTAATTTGTTGGACTACTCTCGGGCTCCAAATAAACGTGCATGCACGTTTATTATTTCAGGCGGAAAATTCCCCCCTGTACGCTGCTTATTTGGGTCTGCACGTTTATTTATTTTTCAGTAAAATAATTTGTACCGAAAGCGAACCGTCTAATTCATCAACAAAGTGAAAGTTATACCACCGTAAAGCATGTTTTCACTTCAAATTTAGGGAAACAGTTTGACAGTTATTATAGTCAATACGTCACTCGCTTGAGAGGAATTCCTAAAAATGAAAATAGCAGGGCGAGCCAGGTGTTTACCTCCCCGCATTCATTTGAAAGTGGTCTCATCAGTAAGCCATGTATCCATTACTTTCGCGCACGTGATTGTTAGGATTATCTCATTATCAGGGGGACGCACCATGTTCTTCCAGAATACACATTTCCCCTCCCCCGCATGCCTTTAAAAGTGGACCCATCGGTTTCCGATTAAGCTGTGTATCCATGACGTTTGCGCACGTTTCATTAGGATTAGCTCATTATTAGGGGGGACGCACCACATGCTTACCGGAATACACATTTTTTACTGTGGCAGTGCGGGGCTCCATTTAGGCACCAGATATTTTCGTTTTAATGATCTCAATAAAACACTCAATACTGCCATAATCCAACAATTTTATGAGAGGTTTATAAAATATTTTGATCATTGAAAGTGTAATAAAATGTTACTTTATAGTTGGGAAGCTTAGTCTATAATTAAAAATGGATGTAGAATAAAACTTTGGGGCCTCTTTACGCACTGTCTTTAGGGAATTTCTGTAAAAATTGTTGTTGTTTCCCCGTGAGAATTTAAACATGGCGGACACTTTTTGTCAAAAAAAATATAAAAATATCTAATCTTGCGGAGAAGAAAAAGCTTGCCGAGTTACATGTATGTATAAAATATAAATATTTCACGTCCTCACTGTTAATTTTATAAACATTTGCTGCAAATCCCCCCCCTGCACTATTATTTGGGTCTGCACGTTTATTAATTTTCAATGAAAGTCCTCCCCTGCACTATTATTTGGGTCTGCACGTTTATTTGGAGCCCGAGAGTAATCCCATAGGATTCTAGATGTTTCGTACCATGGTCGTTTCGTACCTGGACGTTTCGTACCATCTGCATGATCTGGTCGTTCGTACCATATTTTTTGGTAGTTTCGTACCGCATTGTTTTGTCGTTTCGTACCATAACCATGTAGGAAAATCAATTGGTTGATTCGTGCCATGTAGGAAATCGTTTGGTCGTTTTGTACCGTGTCTTGTACCATGTTGCGAATGGGTGAAAAACAGTGTTGATTTCATACTTTATTCTTTATTTTTACAACAACAACATATTAACATCAGTATTTTATAAATGTCGGTGATGAAGTCGTTGTCTCGTGGTGGTTTTGGCTAGAGATGTGCGGTTAACCGTTGAATCAGTTCGGTTTCGGTTGTCGGGGAAAACCCGGAAATGACAACCGTGGTAAGTTGGGAAAACTCGTAGTTTCGGTTGTCACAACTTCCTGTAATCATGGCAAATGGAAAGGGGATTTAATTATTTTAATTTAATTCAGGTAATGTAAGTTAACAGGTGAGTATCAAGTATGACCAACACTGAAATAAAATTCCATTAACCTCTGATCTCCGCAGTGGGGATATTGAAAGTAAAATTACCGAGAAAACTATAGTCCGATTCTCCTAACGCGGCCGCAGTGCTTTATCTGTAATTAACAATGTGACATCACGCGATGATTTATACAGACTATAATTCAGCGAAGCACGTGTATTGCACATGCATTCGCCAACACGGGAAACACACATCAAAATTTCAAATACGCCGCTGAAAAACAGAATATCGTATAAAATTTACGCAGTTGAGAAGATATATTTGATACTATAATTTGAATACGATGTGACATTGATTGCCCGTAGCCTATCAGAGTAATACTCGACCAAAGTGAAAGCGGGGTAACCAGTGTTCGCGCTGTCGGTAGCCAAATTAGCCAATGGCTAATCTTTTGCGAATTTGGCTAATAAAAATTTCATTTGGCTAAACTTTTGGCTAAAATTTTTTTGACCCCAAATAGAGACTGGAAGCATGAATTTTTGGCAAGTGGGTTTTTAATTCTGTGATGTGAACGATCTTGTCCGAAAACATCGTATACGTACGTGGAAACCCGAAACCCGATCGCGGACAGTACAAAGGGAAACCCGTCACTCTGCACGAAACAGCAAAAGGTCATATCATTATTTTACATTTAATCCGCTAATCCCCCATTGTCTGTATGGTCACTCACGGGGCTCCTGCACAATGCATGTTTATGATGACATTGTATTTATGACGGCCAAGGTTTATGAGCACCAAGTGTAAGACAATAGCTTAATCAGCCAAATGTGAATCACGACAGATATTTTGTCGCTATTTTTCGTCAATACCAATACATTCAAAATAATATCCATGCGTTTATGACAGATTCCCAATCCCGGGTTAGCCCCCCCCCCCCCCCCCCCCCCCCCCCCCCTGTTTGGCTAATAAAATTTTCATTTGGCTAAACTTTTGGCTAAACAAAATTTCGGTCCAGCGCGAACACTGGGGGTAACGTCGCAAGAGCTATACTCTGACCTTGACATCAGTTAACGGTATACTAGTATAGCGCACATTTATACTCCCATAATCAACTCCACCCACCCGTATGTACAATTTCACTTATATATCAAGATGTTCCGCCCACTTCGGTGTCTTAAAAACCACCCGAAAGAGATCCATCAATTAGTTGAATATAACGTGAATGTCAATTTGGGGTGAAGGTCAGAGTATAGCTCTTGCGACGTTACCCCCGCTACCGACCAAAGTGTTGGTACATTCCATGGGCAGTAACTGTAATCATAACTATACACATATATCTAGTCACACACATTAGTTTTATGCCAATATAAATGATCATTATATTATTTCACACAAGTTTATGATCATATGATGCTGAATTGCAGTCATACACAATACACAGACTCACTTGCATTCTAGCACTGCCACTCGACATGGACATTAACAATATAATAGTAATAATATGATACATAATTTACAATTATAAAAGGACATGTACCTCACAAGTTATGGTGATAAAATTGGTGTGTTTTCTTTGTAATATGATGAAGCATAATTAGATTTTGTTCACATTAGTCATTTTTATTAATAAAAACAGAAACCGAAACTCAACTCTTTTTCCACAACCGAAACCGTGGCAAATTTTCATAACCTCCCATCTCTAGTTTTGGCTTTACCTTCTGGCGCCTTCGATTGGCCTGGCATATTAAATTATCCGGCTTTGGAAGGTCAGCGCTGGGGTTCTGGTCAAACTCATCCCGCATTAGATCTTCCGCCAGCATTGAAGCGGGGAAGAAAATCTGTTCAGTCTTGACGGGTAAATTGTCGTAGACATGCTGAAATTTCTATGCCGGTCACGTTATCTGGTTGTTGGTTGTGAATTTTAGGCCTGCTGTGAACACATCGTCTTCTCTGTTATGGTTGCTGGACAGGCTCCTATTTTGACGATGGAACACCACCAATGTGTCGCCTTGCTGGTCTGTCTCTTTACGGTGAAGCTGAATCCGTCGCTGGATACTAGCTTTGGTTTGCCTCTTTTCGTTCCATTGTCAATCTTTTTGAAAGTCGATGGTGAATCGTCGGTTTCCATCAGCTGTGGTTCTGGAAGCAGTATTGACGATTCATCTGAGTCATGTGGCCGGTTGAACGTTTCTTCGATGTCGAAAGGTCGAATGGTCTATTCTCGTTGGAGGGGGAGTCGTAGTTATAATTTTATTGTCGAAGTTTACGATTGCCGTATCTTCTGCCATCTGCTCTACTGTCGTAGTTTGGCTGTGGCAACCTGGAAAGACATGTCAGTGTTATAACAAACTGGCATATATCTGTATATATTTATATATATATTTGTATTGATCCAAATGAATTTCTATCAATATTGGTTAAAGCAAAATTCGACTCATCATAAATAATCATTTACATTAGTATTCATATCTATATCCTATGTATAAATTATAATTATACAGATTTGTATCGATCCAATTCAATTTTTTAATTATTAAGTTAAGTTGATGTTCAAAATAAAATTGTATGATATATACATCGGAGAGAAAATCAGAAATGGTTGTGAGATGAATGATGAAATGATAGGGGATCTCATGGTACTTTAGGATTCCAACAAAAACAACTCACAAAGAGGTGTGATCAAGAAGGCAGGTGGTAATTAGTGGTAATCAGTAAGAGCTCACCTCTTGTTTATACAGATGCTATTCTTGAAATCAGCGTGATTAGTATTAACACTCGTTGTAAAAACATCTCATAAGATCTTTCGCCGCATTCAATAACATGAATAATATTGTCAGCGTGATTAGTATTCACACTCGATGTAAGCAAATCTCATAAGATCTTTCGCCGCATTCCAAAACATGAATAATTATACTTTAAACATGTTCTTATTTTCGAGAAAATAGCAGTCCATTTTAACTGTATATATAAAATACTGTTAAAATGTTGCTGTTTTCCACATTTCCAACACATGGTACAAAACGACCAATTGATTTCCTACATGGTACGAAAAGACCAAACAATGCGGTACGAAACGACAAAAAAATATGGCACGATAACGACCATATGGTACAAAACGTCCAGGGACGAAACGACCGCAGTACGAAATGTCCTGTACCCCGGCATCCCATACTATGCCCAGCCCAATTTCACTCTTAACAGTATCCCAGCGAATGAATAGGGGAAACTGGGATGGAGTGGGATAGTGGAGATAACTCTATACCATTGATGAGTTGCCTCAGCTATATGGATGCATGTGATGCTCATATGATGTCCCAGCATATATGACATGAATCAAATATGTAGCAAGCATATTCAAATATATATGGGGAAAAAGTGTTTTTGTGTTATCTGAGCAATTTTTTTCAGAACACAACATTTTGAAATTTTCAAAGTACATATCAGAGATATTTTCTTACCGACTCTGAACTCTGAAACAACTGTGTTTGGGCTTTAAATTGCATGTCTGTTTCAATGCCTTAAGCATGTCTAAGCATGTTGACTTAACAGATGTATAGCCATGTCGGGGTAGAGTGGGGCCTGTAACTTGGTGTGCATTGGGTCAATTAGTTACAGTAATGTAGAGTGAGCAGATCTTTGGAAAGATACCATTCCTGGTTGCATTCACCTTCTACATGTAGACACCCAGCAGGTCCCAGCTGAAGGTTTCTTAATTATCTTGTCAGATTAGAACTGCCCATATTGATCAAAACTTTGTCCCACTCCTCCCCAATTGAGTAGAAGTATCATTAAAACCATATATTTCGTCTATATAAATATGTTTTACCACAGAACATATTGTTCTCTTTGAATGAATAACTGTTTCGGCTGTTGTTATGTGATATGTTATTGAATTCCAGTGGGTGACCCACTATACCCCATAACCGTAGAAGTGTGGGACATTTGGGTTCCTTGGTTTAAGTTGCCAGTATGGGAAACATATCAAGTTGACACTGGTATACACTGTCCTATTACTAGTAGTTGTGGTAGTCATTTATGTATCGGATGTACCATTCAGAAGAAAATTTGAATTTCAAGTCCATTTTTCTTGAAATAGGTTGATTGAGTGTCTCACTGCCAGCTTTGAACATTTTCAAAGCTCACCCCAAGGTTGTTCAATTGACTAGTGATGATTCCATCATTTCCTAAATCTTGTTGTGAGATCAGTTGTCATAGTCCTTATGGTAGAATTGATTACTTCTGAAATATATACTGGTATATAGGGCCATCTCTCATCTGATTAAATGTTTTACTATGCACCGATGCAATACCCAAATAAAGATCGCAACATGTGGTTGCTGCATGAAGCAAACAGCTGGTCATTCCATTTAGTAAAAGTATTTAGCTTGTTCCATTGCTTGGCTTGGTCACTTAAATCAGATCAGGTTTTAAATTGTTGATAACAAATTTTGAAATCCATTCTCAATCTGTACATTTCTGTTGATTAGAGCACAATCGTTCCCTGATTTTTGGTAAAGCACACCAATTTCCAAGGCATATTCAAAGTCAGTTAGTGCATATGTTGTGTGTCGGGGTCTACACACGCTCAGCAGCGATTTCCAGCTAATCCCATTGTGTGAGGTCAATTGTGCTCTTAGTTGGTCTGAGCATGCAAATAATTCTTTGCCAGTATTATTCGCATCTTCGACTCAATTGATTCTGGTAAATAACTATGCTCTATAACCCTTACTTAGTAAAATAAACTTCAAACTAAAATGCAATTCAACATTTGAATACCATAAAAGACATACTGTTCTCCTGTTAGTCAGTTTAAATGAAATGCCACATTGCACTTATTTACAATGAGGTAAATGTGATATATGTCATCCAATTTATAGCCATTTTGGCAGCCATCTCATATCAAAGGCAGTGAAATCAATATAAAAAGGATGAACTACTCATAAACACATGTATTTATTCATATCATAGTATTAGCTACCCTTGTTTGCAGCAGATTTTGCACTACTAATCAATTACCGTAAAATTGTTGATTTCGTCAAAATCTTTGTTATTGAGAAAATGTCAGTTTTTCATTCTACGACCAATGCATTCCATCCAAAACCTTATTGTGCACTCATGAGTGGAAGAACAATGGTGCTTATACTTTAACTCTTTCACTGCCATGCAGCACCACAGACAGATCTGCTACTGCCAAGCATACTATACATGTACATGTATCATATTGCTGCTAAATACATATGGATTGTGTATTTCTCAATAACTTTTGTATCTGCCGAGTTATTTTCATGAAACTTGGTATGCATGTAGGTATTGGTCTGGGGAATCGAAAACACGCCCCCATTCAACTATAGTCACGTGACCACCATCACGTGACCACAAACAAGATGGCCGCCACCCCAAAATATAAGAAAATTTCAGTATTTCTCAATAAATTTTGTATTTGTAGAGATATTTTCATGAAAGTTGGTATGTAAGTAGGTATCAGTATCAGTATCTAGTCCGCCAGTGTCACATTTCACGTGACCACGATCATGTGACCACAAAACAAGATGGCCACCATCCCGAAATATAAGATAATGTTAGTATATTGCTGCTAAATACATATTGATTGGGTATTTTTCAATAACTTTTGTATCAGTTCTGTAAAGGTATGTTTGTGAAACTTGGTGCACAGTTAGATATTGGACTTGCGAATTGAATACACTTCCCAGTCTGTCAGGGTCATGATATCGTGATCACATGAAGGTCACGAGACCGTGACCACATGATTACAAAACAAGATTGCCGCCACACCGAAATATAAGGAAAATTCATTATTTCTCAATAACTTTTGTATCTGCAGAGATATTTTGACGAAATTTGATATGTAAGTTGGTGTTAGTGTTGAGAACCGAAAACAAGTTAGTATATTTATGCTAAATAGATTCGCAAAAACTTTTGTATATTCAGAGGTATATTCCTGAAACTTGGTATGGAGGTAGGTATTGGTCTCTGTGGAATGGTAAACACTTCCCATACCAGGATGGTCACGTGATCGCGACCACTTAATCACAAAACAAGATGGCCGACATTCCGAAATATAAAATATAAACCGGGAGTTTCTCATTATAAAATTTATTACATCACATACACTGTTTTCACATAATAATATAGAGTTACTTCCCATGGATTTATGTTACGGGACGAAGGTGCCAGGATTCGACTCAAGTCGCGATTGGCAGTGTATGGGTAATTCGACTCAAGTCGCAATCAGCAGTGAAAGAGTTAACACATTCCGAAATATAAAATATAAACCGGGAGTTTCATAAAATTTATTACATCACGTACACTGTTTTCACATAATAATATAGAGTTACTTCCCATGGATTTATGTTACGGGACGAAGGTGCCAGGATTCGACTCAAGTCGCTATCGGCAGTGTATGGGTAATTCGACTCAAGTCGCAATCAGCAGTGAAAGAGTTAAAGATGAACAAAAATTATATATCTGGCACAATTTTAATTATTCTTGACTTTGCTAAATTTTTGCTAATTTTGAAGTAGGCCATTTTGGATTTTCAGGGTCAAGAGCTCCTTGGTGGTCAATCCCGTCCTATAATACTATAGAAAATATCAGAAATGATATCCGTATGTGGCACTGATGCATATAGGTCAATAAAATTGGGGGATAAACTTAGAGAAAAAAGGGCTGAACGGTTCAGCCCTTTTTTCTCAAAGTTTATCCCCCAATTATTGGGGTTCAGGCCCTTAAAAATGGAATTTGGGCCCCTTTTAAAAAAAATCGGTCGGCACCACCGAATTCCTCATCGAAAAGTACTCTAGAATCAGTATCAAACCGAAAGTAGTTGGATATTCCCTAAAGAGCCCAGTTGTGATACCGACTATATTATTTGACTTGTGATTTCCTACGCTTGAGACATGCATAGTTTAATTTGATGGTGTTTGATATGATTTCATCAACAATCTTGAAAAGTTTACTAAAAATCATTTTTTTCTAAAATTATATACCCAGTGTTCAAGGATGTGAAAAAGTGTGTAAAATGGTTTTGTAGATAACAAAATCCACATTTTTTATATTTTCATATAACGTCTTCAAAAGGGACAATGTCAGAAAAAAGAACAATTCTTTTTTAATTTTTGCATTTTTTTCTCTCCAACATGGAATTGCCCTATAAATCATACACAAAACAATTGTTCAATATGTAGCATGAATTGAGTTATGAGCCTTGGAAGAAAAAATGTCCCACTCCACCCTAGTCTTCCGACAAAATTTGTTGTGCAATCTTTTACGCTAGCTTTGTTATTCAATAATATTACTAATATATGCCTTTCTAAATGACAGTAACAGAATGACTCAATCGTTCCTTAAAATTCATTACAACATTTAAACTAATTGAATGCTAATTGAGTTGCTATTCGTGCGCGGTCACAATTACTCATTCACCTGGACAAAATATATGTATGATACCAAATTAGTGTGACACTGATTTTGAATAACTTGGGTGAAATATGATTTTGGATTAACCCCTCTTTTATCAAAATCACAAAATGGTAATGGTCATACACAGTAATGCCCTAATTAATCGACTCCATAACCACAGCAGAATTATGGGTAATTTTTCAGGATTTAGTCGGAAATATGGCTTGTTGCCATTCATCGGAAAGCTCTCAGGGAGAGCTTTCCGATGAATGGCAATATATTAATTAGGGCATTACTGTACCACTATATAATAGTGGAATTCAGGATGTGCCTGACCTGGTAGTAGGCATTACCAATGTCATCATCAAGTTTCTAAATGATTCAATCAGGCCTAAATACTTCAACAAAGTGCTGCCAGTGTCACTTCACAGTAAAAGACTGATTTTATTTGAATGCAACACCCACTTATTAATTCTGATGAATAGTATGCAGATCTGAATGATTATTTCACGAAAGACTCTTCAAACTCAATTAGTCAATAAAAAATAAAAAATAAATATTACACAAAAACTTAGTACGGTACCTGGTGTATGGTATCTGACCTTTACAATCATACACAATTCCACTACAAAGTATAATTGCTTTACACCATAGGGAGCCTCGTATATATAAGAGAATGCACTGGCTTAATTACAAGGTCAATGTAAATATTGTTAGGCCAAAACATTCTCTTATATATGTGAGGCTCGATCCCTATGGGAGACTCGCATATAAGAGAATGCATTGACACAGAGTTTTCGCAAAATTTCAAGAAGCTCTAATCATCCAAGAAATAAATAAAGATATATTATGTATTTATTCGGGTGCGTGAAACTAGCAAGTTGGTAATCAGGCACTATGCCAACTGGAGTAATATAGCTTTCTAGTAACATCGTCGAAAATTTCAAACAAATCGACCTTACCACTCCATAGAAGACATCGTCTGAACTACGTGCAATTGTAAATATTTCCTTCTTGATTTGGGATGCAACTATCTGCGATAAGCTAATGAAAACGATTTCGTAATCGAGAGTCATTGTATTTAATTAATATATAAGAATGGTAGTGTTTGTTTTCAATTTGTATATAATATTGGTAAAAATTACTACTTTGAGCAAGATTATTCTCCATTTCTATTTGATCACCTTACCAGAGTGTTTCACATCACATTAAGAGATCGGTAAACTGTTTTTGATGTGCAATTCCCAATTGTCTTGTTTCATACAACTTACCAACTGGAAGCAGGGACGTGGCTAGAGGGTCTCCGTTGGGGGGGGGGGTGTCCACCTTGGGAAATTCCAATGCACCCCCCTTGAATCAGAATCAGACCAAACACAAGTTTTGCATAATTCCAATTGCAGGCCTAATATCCTATATACTTCATAAAGCATGGTTCTATATTCCCGGTATGATGAGAACATTCAGATATGTTAACCTGAAAAATAGCATAAATCCTAACATCTAGTGGTCTAACTCCAGACAAATGCACACGGCTACGGGACACACCGGGCTGACCATGGTCGTTCGGTCTGGTGTGAGAAAATTTTGAAAACTATACAAGAAAATCACAAATCCTAGCATCAAGACTGGCCTCAACTGAAGCTTTCCTGTAGTGTTGGAATTTTCCAACCTCGTACTCCCCTTCAGGTTGGAAAATTCTCCAACTGATTACCATTTCAGTCCACAAGTTTGACCAAATGTACTAAAATATTGTTTTCTTAAACTAATTAGCAGTTTTGTATTGGCCGCGTGGGAGGGACAATGACACACCAGGAAATTTTTTTAATCTGAACAAGAAAATCGCAAAATCCTGGCATCTAGACTAGCCTCAAGCCTTTCTAGACTTGGAAATTTCAAACCTGACACCCCCACTTAGGTTGGGAAATTTCCAACTGATGACAATTCCAATAACAATGTTGACCATATGTATGCCAATATTGTTTTCTTAAATTGACTAGCAGTTTTTGACTGGCCACGGAGAGGGACCAGGACACAAGCTTTCCAAGTGTTGGAAATTTCCAACCTGTTATCCCCCCCTCCCGTGGTCGCGTGTAAAGTTAATCAACATTTTGTTCAACAAAATATGGCCATATTATCAGTTGACTATCATGAAATTTGGCCACTTCATTTGCAATTTTGTCTGAGACGCTCCGTTTGACTATGTTTTTCTGGGCCACAAATAATTGCACATTTCGTGAAATAACAAATTTTAAAAATCTGATCACTCTGAGCTTTGATGGGTGAGTTCCTCGACTTGAATCAAATATGTTTTATCACCGAAGTCAAAGATATAGTCATTTGGGAGCATTAATTCGGAATAGGTATCTTTAATATTTGTTTGAGATAGGTTAATATTTGTTGTGAGAGCTTTCCGGTGAATGGCAACAAGCCATATTTCCGACTAAATCCTGAGAAGTTACCCATAATTCAGCTGTGGTTAAGGGGTCAATTATTTAGAGCATTACTGTATGTCATAATATTTATTTTGTATTCTGTCACATTTGGTACACCAATGAGCAGAAATAACTTGAATTGAACTTACAAATAACTCACTGACTAGGAATCTTTTGCTCAGTTTTTAGATCTTTGAGCACACAGCTCGGTTTATACAAGATAATTCATTGGCCCACAAAAAGAAAAACAATCTGCAGAAAGAAGAGCTATCCGGTATCTGAAATGATAACTAGAGGCGATCGAGACAATTGTACCATCATCAGTAGCACTCAAGAAACAATCACAATTGAGCTCATAATTGAGAACTCTCTTTATGTTTTAACTTATTTCACTCGAACAAACATAAATGATTTATAGAATAACAACAATCTAGAAATTCAGGTTAACAATATTTGCTTCAAATACATTGTGCATAATATAATCACATAAAGGCCCGTAATCATATAGACATGTACAGTAATGCTCTAATTAATCGACTGCTTAACCACAGCATAATTATGGGCAACTTTTCACTGAGAGCTTTCCGATGAATGGCAACAAGCCATATTTCCGACTAAATCCTGAAAAGTTACCCATAATTCTGCTTTGGTTATGGAGTCGATTAATTAGGGCATTACTGTATCTTACGATGAAACTATATTCTCATATGTATATAGGCCTATTGATGATCAACTTTTTCAAAAGCCAATATAATCGAATATCTACTTTACTAAATTTGGGTCGGAGGCAAGCTTTAAAATTATTTTGATTATTTTGTCAGGCACCAAATAGACATGGTCTGACATTTCAAAATGAGGCCTGACATGACTTTTATATCACCCAAAATAATGCCAAGTGAAACTAATAATGACATCTTATCCCCCAATTATGTTCCTCGTCTCAAATTCAATTGTCACTTTTTTACTATAAATAATGCAAATCTGCCCACGCTGGCCACAACATCAAACATGATTGCCGATTTCACGCTCAATTCTAAGGTTATGGAAATCTTCAATTGCTCTGATCCTGGTGCTGTTACTAGGACCATGTAAGGGTAGGCCTATCATTACAAACATATGACTGTGTGGAACGCAGGACAGTAGTATGGATGACCGGGATGAAAAACTTGTTCCATAAATTTTCCAATTCCAATATTTTATAGACATCCAAGTTCCAATAATCATACATCTGAAAAACCCAGATTTTGGCAAAACAAATAAGTGAAATCTAATCTCCACAAGAATAAATTTCATTTAACAGCACACTGTATCAATTTATTTTGCAAAATATCTCATTACCAGCGACCTGCCAGATAAAGAGCTGTTGTTTCCAATACCACATCAATTCACACACAGAAGTATGTGTAACTCTGTAACTGTTGCTCCACAGATTTGCATGGAAATCCCCCTTAAAAATTGGTCACTTCACCTCCCCATTAAAAACACATCAATATTTCAACCTGATATTATGTCAAATAGTTTCAAAGCAGAGCCAAGGGCAACATATAAAAGTTTGGAATTTGGCATCGGACAATTATTCTTGTCAGATCACATATTTGGAGCCTTTGTGGGAGGGTGGACCAACCATGCACTTTACATGTAGATTTAACATAGAATGAGTGCTGACATCTTTGTTTGCTTTCAAGCATAATTTAGAACAATCAAGAAACCGGTGATGAATCTATTCAGTAGCAATCAAAGCTTCTCACATGTGAACTACTACACGCCAATCACCCAGATATGACCCCGTCAATTTAACCCACATCGAACCAATATTTTCTATTAACACCATTATCTCAAAAATCTAATTATCTCAAAATAATTCTTAGTTTTACTTCAATAAAGTAATTATCTATCTATTTTGTGTGACAAGTACTCTCGGGGTCCAAATAAGCATATGGTACAGAATAAGAGTATACATGTGCATGGACTATTCTGTTAAAGCCACTAATAGTACATGTTGGCAATTTACAACATGGAAGCAAGTCTATCTGAAATGTTACAGTAATGCCCTAAATAATAGACTCCTTAACCACAGTATAATTATGGGTAACTTTTCAGGATTTAGTCAGAAATATGGCTTGTTGCCATTCATCGAAAAGCTCTCACTGTACAAATATGCATGGATTCAAGTCTGAAAATAGTGTGTCTGTCATTTGAAGAATGAGGTCCCCAGACTGGCCCAGAGGGTGAATTTAGTGAGCTATCCCACATGGCAGGCTAGCATCACCAAATTCACCCTCTCGGAACCTCATTCTGCTTAGGCCTCAACTGTTATGAGAGACCTAGGATCAGACTGAAGTTCCCCAATTGAAGTTTGATGATGCTCACCCATTAGCCACCATCGATTATGCATTTTATCTTCTGCAAATTAGGGGATATAGAAACTTTCCAGAAGGGAAAAAGTAACTAAAACAATGTTAATTAGAGACTATAGATGCTTTCCAGAAGATGAGCCCTAAGCAGAATGAGGTCCCCAGAGGGTGAATTTGGTAATGCTAGGCCGTTATGCAGAATGGCATCACTAATTCACCCTCTGGGGACCTCGGCAAATGACAGACACACTATTTGCAGGCTTGCATGCGCCAATTACCTCTAGCACAATGGAGATTAATTAAGCAAATCCCTGGCTTCTAACTGTTAGTTAATTAGCAGTCATCGGAGCAGTAAAGTTAAAAACTGAAAACACAGAGCTGAAGTATTCAATGATTTGGTTAATTATTTCAGACTTGTAATGATGTCTAAATAGGCCAAACCACCAAAAAACACTACTATAATACTCGATCGATTGTTTATTCATGACCATTTGACATCTATTCTGCATATTTATATCTGATTGTTTCTGCTCGATTCTGCTCGGTCTTTAGAGTTAGTATAACCAAGAATTAGAGTACAGGGTGGACAATTCTGCACAGTAGAGGATTGCAACACTATATCTTCAATCATAAATATGTCTCCAAAAATAAGCGTATAATAGTTTGACCTCAACTTGAGAAAATATACATGGGCCATATTGTACTTGTTGAAAATTGAGAACATTTCAGAGTAAGCAACACTGTCAGGCTGTATATGAAATCACAACGGGACAAAAAAGCTAGAAATGCATTGGGAGTTTGGGATCAGATTCAGAACTTGTTATTTTTTCATAGGAGTAACCAAATAGAAATTTTTTCCAAAACTAATAAGCATATATGTATGCTAATTTGGGTCGCTAGAGTAGTCAGATTGGAGATTCATGACATGATCTACTCTTGTTGTTGTTGCAGGGAAAATCATGGCGAGCTATTCACATGTCAGCTGTAATGAGACACGGAGCACGGCTTCCCGGTGAAAAGGATATCAAGAGGCTAACTGAGTTCCACAAACAAATACAATGGTCATTATTACCAGAAAAATTCAAGTCACTAAAAAAATGGAAAAACCCATTCCCACCCAGTCAAGAAAAAGTTCTATCAGATCTCGGTGAGACGGAGCAATATAATCTTGGTCGTCGCTTTGCCCATCGATGGAAGGGGTTGTTGCAGTTTGCAAGAAGTTCGGTGCAGTTCGTTACATCGAGCAAACAACGGACTAAAGCCAGCGCGGCTAATTTCTATGATGGATTGTTTGAAGACTCTGGAGATGTGGACAAAGATGACTTTGAATATGATTTGAATGATAATATTCTCAGATTTCATACGTTATGTGATAAGTTTATTTACACTGTGGACGAAAACAAGACTTCAATGTATGAAGTGGCAGCATTCAAGCAGGGAGAAATGATGAAAGAGATCATCACTGCTATTGCTGATCGACTCAACTTAGAGAAATTATCCCCAAGTAAGTAGATAGTGTGACATTTGAATGACTGTTTAGACAAATCTGCTGCACATCTGTTACAGTAATGCCCTAAATAATTGACTCCTTAACCACAGCAGAATTATGGGTAATTTTCCAGGTTTAATGGGAAATATGGCAACAATCCATATTTCCCACTAAATCCTGAAATAATCGACTCCTTAACAACAGCAGAATTATGGGTAATTTTTCAGGATTTAGTCGGAAAGATGGCATGTTGCTTACAGTGAGAACTTTGTGTTGAATAGGCAACTGGCAACACCAAGCCTTGAATTAGAGTGTCCCATCATTTCCAGAATGTGGTTCCCAGAGTGTAAATTTGGTGACACTATCCCATACGATCACCAAATTCACCCTCTGGGAACCTCATTCTGCTGATGCCTCAACTGCTATTAAAAGAGATCTAGAATCAGATTGAAGCTTCCCAGTTGAGATTGGTAATGTTCACCCATTAGTCGTCTTGTTTATGCATTTTATCTTCTGTAAATTAGGACATATAGATACTGAACAGAAGGGGAAAAGTAATTAAAAACAATGTTAATTTGAGACAAGATACTTCCCAGAAGATGAGGCCTAAGCAGAATGAGGTCCCGGCTCTAGGGAGCATTTGGTAATGCTAGTCCACTGTGCCGGGTAGCGTCATTAAATTCTCCCTCTGGGGACCTCATTCTGCAAACGACACACTATTTCAAGCCTTGGGCAACAGCACTAAGGCATTCAGGTGGCTGAGATATGTCTGTTACGTTGTATCTGTTAACATACTAAACGAGAAATTTTATTTTCAATGCAAAGCAAGTTCCAATAATTAAATTTTATGTCGTGTATAAATGAGTATCATAACGTTTTTGCATTGGTTTTTGTTTTCAATCAATCACAAATAGCGGCTTGGTCTTTGAAGTGATGGATATTGACTCATATTTGTGTGAACAAAGACTTAGATGTTGGGTTTTGACAGATTTGGCATTACAGAATGCACTTATAATAGATACATGTACAGTAATGCCCAAAGCAATTGACCACTTAACCACAGCAGAATTATGGGTAATTTTTCAGGATTTAGTCGGAAATATGACTTGTTGCCATTCATCGGAAAGCTCTCAAATTAAAAAAAAATTGAGAGCTTTGTATCAGTCTATGAGAACAAAATAATTGTTCATAACACTTTTAGAACTGTAGGTCTAGTTTGTTTGTTTTATTTACATATTAATGGAAAGCTTTTTTGACATTGAATTCAATGGACTACAAATGTGAATTGAAATATTAAAGGGGCACACCAGCTTTGATACATTTTTCTAGTACTGTGCATGAGATAAAACTTTTTATGTGTACCCATACCATAGTATGGTACACATAGTGTCAACGTCCGGATTGACCACTCGTCATTCGTCCGTCCATCTGTCCATCCGTTTGTCGAGCCGTCCGTAGACACTTTACGCATAATGCGATAACTCAAACATTTTCTATTTGATCGGAACCAAATTTTGTATATAGGTTTCTCAGCCCAAAATACAGATCGAGTTCGAATATGGATTTGATCCGAGTTTTTTTTTACAGAGTTATAGCCTTTTTCGACTTAGAATTCACCCATGTTGCCATAATAAGTTTACTCAAACATTTTTTATATGATCGACACCAAATTTGGTATGTGAGATTGTCAGCCCAAAATACAGATGGAGTTGGAATATGGGTTTGATCCGATTTATTTTAAAGGAGTTATGACCCTTTTTTTTTTTTAATTCGAAATTTTAAAAAAGAATTTTTTTTTTAGATTGAACTCCTCGCTCAATTTAACACACAAAAAAATATTAAAATACTTTTAAATTTATTAATTGCTAAACCATTGGATCTCCCAGTGAGAGTTCTTTGTGTGAATAGGGACAGAGTTATGAAATTTAAAATGACTCCTCCCTCAACCCAAATACTTTAACCCCTTCTTAAGACAAATTATTTTGAGCTTTTGATTTTAAGTTACGTACTGATATATGGATTACTGTGATCATATCTTTGACAATTATCAGTTATAGCTAATCGCTATCGCCAAGGTATGGGATAAACATCTGCTGATCGTGATCAGCCTCTCGTTCTTTGTTTTAATCATAAAAATTATGTAGTACCATTATAGTTTCAGAGTGTTGACAGCTCTAGATTTTCTTCCCATAGTCTACATGTGTAATTTTTATGCTACCACTGACTAAAAATTTTGAACGGTCATAAATGAAATGATCTCAAATTTACTGAGAAACAAAACATGTATTTTCAACGCTGTCTCAACAAATATGCTTTGTAAATCTTATGCGTAGGTATGTTTTGAGATACTTCTTTCCAAATTACGAATACATGGAGTTTGAACAAGCCATTTCATTTAAGTTTCTTAGTATCTTGGAAAATGTACACTCGGATATCGGATGGTATTAATTATTACTACCTGCACTTTAATATTACAATGTCAAGTGTTGCATGATATGAGCCCAGCTGCCAGCAGATGTTAAAAAACACTGCATTTGCTGCCTGCGAAGAGACTTTATTCTGTAGTTGTCAAGGGACACCCATTTATTAACAGTGTACCTATACATCTATGTGCGACATTCTGACTGGACATGAGGGAATAATGATGTGAAGTGCATACAATCTACATGTAGTTGTCTGTGAAATTGTCCATATAAATACAACCAAGCCTGATTGTACTAGTAGTTTTCCAAAGGGTCTTGGTCTAATTGACCTACACAATTATGATTGGGCAGGTCATCATGATGAAATCGATTTGGTTAAAATACTAGGAAGCTATAAACAATATATTTTAAATATGTATCTGTCACTTGTCACTGAGACACAGAAAAAATTAATACCATAGATACTGTCATGATAGCGGTTATACTGACAATGACCAGACCTCTTATTACACTTCATAAAATAATTTTCAGGTGTTTTTTGCAGATAACATTGTTTTATATTTATTAAAGAGAAAAGTTTTTGATGTAGAATACATTGGTAAACTTGCTGTTTATAAGCTAATAAAATTTATATTCTCAACCTATTATCCCTTCATCATATCGCTCAGTCTACTTAGATCAGAGGAGAACACCTTTGTCATGTTGTCCTACAGTCCTACACCAACTCAATCCAGTGGGACAATGTCCTCAAACTAAAGGCTTATAATGAAGCTTGAATGCATCAATTATTATCATTTAGTTGAGCCCAAGATGCATGCAAATTTTGGGTAAACCTTTCATGACGGGAGCTGGGCTGGTGCAGCATTAAAGGTCATGTGCCAATGCATTGTCTTATATATGTGAGTCTGTCATAGGGAGCCTCACATATATAAGAGAATGTACTGGCTTACAAGGACCAGGTAAATATTCTTAGGCCAATGAATATATATATATGCGAGGGTCCATATGGGAGACTCGCATACATAAGAGATTGCATTGGCACAGGGTTTTTTTAAATTTCAGGACCTTCAGTCATGGAAGGTTTAATATACTATGAATTTATTGCAAGAATAATTATGACGGATGGTATTCCAATACTGTTTAGTCTTCTCTAGTTAACTTTCTTATATTTAGTACTTTGCTATTTACAGTAATGCCCTAATTAATCGACTCCCCAACCACAGCAGAATTATGGGTAACTTTTCAGGTTTTTGTCGGAAATATGGCTTGTTGCATTCATTGGAAAGCTCTCCCCGAGGGCTTTCCGATGAAGGATAGGATAGGATAGGATATTTTATTTCAATATACACATATTAATGAATAATACATTTGACAAATATTATATTGTATATTCGAGGGGGTGGCATAGTCAGACTAGACTGTCTTACTGCCATCCCCTTAAAGAAGAAAAGATGTTACGATAGGCAGTCAAGATTTCTTGTACAATGCACGGCTATATAATTATGTATCACACAATGGTTGCATTTAACTGGATTATATACATGGAGGGTATACGTCTAGATAAATCGCTTATTGGTTACTCGATGGTTTGTCTCTTTCTTGTCAGTGGGATGTTCCTTGTAAGTCGAGTAGGAATATGCTGGATCGAAACACAAGACATTATACTGTGGGCTTATGTTAAGTGAATCAAACTGATAAGTTTAGTACCCAAACTATACAGTAATGTCCTAAGTAATCGGGAGCTTTCCGATGAATGGCAACAAGCCATATTTCCGACTAAATCCTGAAAAGTTACCCATAATTCTGCTGTGGTTAGGGAGTCGATTAATTAGGGCATTACTGTATTTGATGTCAATGTAGCTACACTGCATATAAACATGAATCTATTATGACCTGTTCCCTTTCAGACATCGTGAAGACTATGTATGTATATTGTGCAGTGGAAATGGGAATCTTCGAAAAATCAGATTGGTGCGATGTCTTTGAAGATGAGGAACTAGACATACTGGAATATTTTTCTGATATTAAGGTACATAATTATTTGTGATTTTTCATCACTCATCAATTGATAAACAAGCTTTGAGTGAAAAAAAAAAAAATTTCATGCAGAATCAGACACCATAATGAAATTATGTTTGCTACATACGTATGGATAATTAGTGGACATCTTTTACTGTGAAAGTTGGTTGGTAGATTATTATGTGTAACTTGATACTCTTTCTTCTAAAATTTTGACTACTGCAATATATAAAGATGCATAATCTGAGTTAATGCTCCCAAATTACTAATTATTTGGCTTCAGGACTAAAAAATATTTGATTCGAGTCAAAGAACCCACCCATCAAAGCTCAGATTGATCAGATATCAATTTTTTTAATTTGTTATTTCTCGAAATGTGTACTTATTTGTGGCCCAGAAAAAAGTCGTCAAACCGATTCTCATACAAAATTGTGGATGAAGATGGATAACTCTAAAATCAAGTGGCCAAATTTTATGATACTCAGGTGTGAATATGGCCATATCATGTTGAACAACATGTTGATAAATAACACGTTTTGGGAATTTTTTTACCATAGTTGACAGCTGTTAGCATTATTTTGTTGTAATTAATCGATTCTGATAACTAAAGCGTATTTTGAAAAAAATTGTTGTTGTAACTTGATGATATGGGGACTGTCTGATTGGATTTAGTACCTTTAATTGAATACTCAGGCATGGTGCAGTGAGATTGGATCTTAATCACTGATTCATCCAATGTATGAGCTGTTATACAGTAATGCCCTAATTAATCGACTCCATAACCACAGCAGAATTATGGGTAACTTTTCAGGATTTAGTCGGAAATATGGCTTGTTGCCATTCATCGGAAAGCTCTCCCCGAGAGCTTTCCGATGAATGGCAACAAGCCATATTTCCGACTAAATCCTGAAAAGTTACCCATAATTCTACTGTGGTTATGGAGTCAATTAATTAGGGCATTACTTTAGTGAACAGTCACATTATTTTCAGCAATACTGGAAGAAAGCATATGGTTACAGAATCAGCCAGGAGATGAGCTGTCCTCTAGTCAACGATATATTTACGACGATGGATAAAATTATGCATAATGAGAATACATACCTTGCGTAAGTTTCATCATAAGTAAATTTGAGATATAAATTCTTGAAATTTTTTCCATATGACGTGTGATGCCGAGGAATAGCATGATTTGTGCAGCAATGGCAAATTCTCAGTAGTGCTTCTTCAGTGAATTCAATTGCATTTCGACAGTTACCTGTTGTGTATAATCCCACTCAAACTACTTATGCATGATCAATATCTCCATTAACCATGATTGTTTACTTCAATGGCATTTATTATATTGAAAATACTTGGATCCACTGTCTTCGAAGTGGGTTCATGTGAAATAAGATAATTTTTAGCTCAACTTTACTTTGTAAAGTTTGGACTATCCGTGGGTTGGTGTCCTCCGTCTGTCTGTGCGAGCATCCATCCATCAACAATTTCCTTTGGCTCACCCTACAGGCCCGTTTCCTCATCCATCATCACCAAACTTCATATGGATCTTTGGGGGTGATGTCTAGATGGGAGCCATAAATTTTATCCGAAATTTGTTAAAAAACATGACTGCCAGCAGCCATCTTATATTTCAAAATTGAATCCATTGGCACACCCTGTAGCCTGCATTTATTAGAGAAATATTTGAAAATTTACAGGCATGTTTAGGATCACCTCTAGGTGAGAGCTTTTAGCGATTATCAATGAAAAACGTGGCCACCGGCAGCAATCTTGGAATTTAATCTTTGCATGACTAAATCCGTTGGCTCAACCAACAGGCCACATCCCTCATCCGATCATCACCAAACTTCACATGGATCATCGGGGTGATCTCTAGATGGGAGCCATCTATTATTCCCGAAATTTGTTAAATAACATGGCTGTCAGCGGCCATCTTTGATTTTACTCTTTGCTAACTAAATCATTTGGCACACCCTACAGGCCACATCCCTCATCCAATCGTCACCACAGTTCATATGGATCTTCGGGCTGTCCTCTAGATTGAAGCCATCGATTATTTCCAAAAAATTTTGGCACACCATGCGGCCCTCATTTGTGAAACATTTCAAATGAAAATGATTTCATCTACACACGACGTATAACTTTTTAGCTCAACTTTACTTTGTAAAGTTTGAGCTATTGCCATGGGTTGGTGTCCATCGTGCATCTGTGCAAGACCTGTTTACTTTCCCAATTTCGGCGAGAGTCTCCCGATTTTGTATCATTTCTCCTGTGCTCCCGAACTGGAAACGAAATCTCCTGATTCAAAAGATAAAACCAAAAATTAGCCTACGGCTGTAGCAAGCGATAAGCCATGCATGCTATAGTGTTACAAATCAATTATGAATATATCGCCTGCGAGTCAAACAGTGACAAAATGTTGACACTTTTGTTTAACAGCGTTGAGTAAGTAAATGCGGTCTTCAATGTCCAGACAAGGATTATAATATATCAAAAAGAAGCCGATTTAAACTTTTTTTTGGTTTTAGTTCTGTTTCCGTCTTTGTGTGGTATTCCATGTTTTGTATACACAATAACAGAACGCGAATCGAATGGACATCAAACATCTGTCAATACATAC
The DNA here is from genome assembly GCA_032622095.1 of Siphonodentalium dalli. Classification (NCBI taxonomy): domain Eukaryota; kingdom Metazoa; phylum Mollusca; class Scaphopoda; order Gadilida; family Siphonodentaliidae; genus Siphonodentalium; species Siphonodentalium dalli. The sequence continues at coordinate 155,173,350 of CP136063.1, forward strand.
TCTCTTTAAATTCACCGATGTTACCTGATGTTACTGAATATATTTGGCGATAAAATTATCCGAGAGCACCATTTTATAGCGTGCAAATAAAGTTTTAATCGTTGTATTGCCTTGTTCGAAATAAAACGTGATTCATAACCGGAAAATCGTAATTTTATTCCCAATGATTCAGTGATTTTAGAGACAATTGGTAGTCGATGTCAAGGCCGTTAATTGTGGCAGATGCAAACCAAATGCAACAAACAGTCTATAAGACATTTAAATGAAAAATATGAAGTTTTTTCCATAATACCGACATTGAACAAAATCTCCCTATTTTTCACTAAATCTCCCTATTTCTGAAGACAAATCTCCCTATTTCCAATTTTGAAAGTAAACAGGTCTGATCTGTGCATCCATCAACAATTTCCTTTGGCTCACTCTACAGGCTGCATCCCTCATCTGATCATCACCAAACTTCATTTCGATCTTCGGGCTGATGGGAGCCATTGATTTTTTCTGAAATTCGTTAAAAAACATGGCCACCTTTTACTCACTGCGAGGTCCTTGAGTCACATTAAAGAAGGTATCTATTCTGACTTTTGCATCACTGGTGAATTGCAGTTCATTCCAATCAGCAAGCTCACATGGCATTCAAGCCTTGAATTATTGTGCCTGTCATTTGCAGAATGAGGTCCCCAGATGGTGAATTTAGTGACATTATATCCGGCATGGTGGGCTAGCATCATTAAATTCACCCTCTTGGAATCTCATTCTGCTGAGGCATCAACTGCTATGGGAGACCTAGGATCATATTGAAGTTCCCCAGTTGAAGTTGGTGATGTTCACACATTAGTCGCTTCGATTACACATTTTATTGAGGGATATAGAAACTGAACAGAAGAGAAAAAGTAACTAAAAACAATGTTAATTTGAGACTATAGATAATTCCCAGAATATGAGGCCTAAGCAGAATGAGATTCCAGAGGGTGAGTTTAGTGATACTAGCCCCCTGTGCTCTAAATTCACCCTCTCTGGACCTCATTGTGCAAATGACAGGCACACTATTTCAAGGCATGATTGCATTCTATTTATCTGATACGTAGGATTCACTCCCACACCATGCCATTTAGAAGAGGTTTAAAGGTACTCAATCCGAACAGAGGGTCCCCATCTCAACAGATTCCAACAACAACAATCCGATCAGAGGGTCCTATATTACTATTTCTTTGGCTTTGGGGGTACAAAATATTTGATTCGAGTCGAGGAACCCATCAAACAAAGCTCAGAGTTATTAGATATTGATTTTTGAAATTTGTTATTTACTCGAGATGAGTACTAATAATTGCCGTAATCTGCTCTGGATGTGTACTCCAAAATCTATTCAAACAGACAAGGATGGATAACTCTAAATCAAGTGGTAATAACAGCGCAATTTTGACTAGAGTTCTGGGCCAGATAATATTCCCGATAATGAAAAATAATAGATTTCTAAAATCGATATCTAACAAATCTGAGCTTTGATGGGTGACTTCCTCGACTCGAATCAAATATTTTTGACCCCCGAAGCCATTGAAATAGTAATTGAGAGGAGTTTTATCGGATTGAGTACCTTTAAGGCCAAAAAATAAATACCTAGATTATTACCAAAAAAACGTTCCCCAAATCAACCCCCACTCAACCCATTATTTTGACAGAAAACCACTAAAGTTAAATTAAATTTCAATCAATAAGGATAATTATTCCAACAAATTCATGATGCTTGAAATTTTCATTAGTTAGATCCTGAATCCAATTTTTTAAATGTTTAGTTGCCATTGGTGGTGGGGCTGGGGTAGAAAGTGTCTCACATACCCCCCTTGTTACATTCCCATATGAAAATATGTCTGTCGACTTTTGCTTTGGTTGCAGCGTAACATAATGAAATGGGAACAGGATCACCCGACCCAGGGACAACCTGACCTGATCAACCAGACCAAAACTAAGAATAAATGAGTTTCTTAAATTTTTAGTTGTTTTATACAACTAACGTATACTCTTTTTGTTCTCCAAAATTTTAACTAACTGAGTGGCGTCCATCAAAATTGTTTGTTGTCCAGATGATTGATACCTATTTTCGACATTTTGAAGAACTAGCTATATTTATCGACAACTTAAAGAAATCGATTGGTGATTTATAATAGGAAACTTGAAGGAAATACAAATAAAATTCAAAATATGTACCGTACTCAAAACATCTACAACGTTTCCAATTAAACATTTATACCTTATTTTTTTTTGCAGACCAGTTGCTAGATTCCTGTTTGGACATGCTGAGACATTATTTCCTTTCATGTCAGCTCTTCGTCTCTTTAACGAATCAGTTCCATTGCGTGCAAGTAACTACGAGGAGCACAAGAATCGTCAGTTTCGTTCCAGTCTCATAATGCCTTTCTCGGCTAACCTGGCAATTGTGTTGTACGAATGTGAAGAAGAACCGCATGATGTTATAATTGACGACCACACATACAACACCAAATATATTGTCCGGATGTTTCTCAATGAGCAGGAGATAGATATTCCTGGTTGTCATGGAAACATATGTCCATATATGTATCTCAGGAAAGAATTCACTGAATATATAGACAACTGTAATTTTTCAGAACGATGCAGCGTGCCTAAAAACATGAAGGATGAGCTGTAGTTACTGTCAATTAGGCCATCATAAAATCATTGCTAGATTTTTATCCACATTCGCCCTTATTGCCATGGCTTGGTATCCATCGTCCGTGCGTGTGTGTGTGTGCATGTGTGTGTGCAATTTGGTAACAATTTCCGTTAGCACAGGCTACAGGTCGTCCCTTTGGTCGGATCATCATTAAATTTGTCATGGATGTTAACATTGAAATGTAGATGGGAACAAGTCATTTTGGGGTAATTCGGCCATAACACATATAGGCCATATAGACATATTTTGTTCTAATACCAATCATAAATATTGCGTAATTAGTATAGTATTGTCAAGTTCATATGCTGTGTTATGTAAACAAAAACCAGGTTCTGTAACATTTGTGGCTTTTGTTTACATAATACAGCATACAAAATTGACAATACCGTACTATTTACGCTTTATTTATTAACGTAAGAACAAAGTCTGTCTATATTTTATTATTCTTTCTGTTTATAGTGGTTATAATGGACGTGACTATTTAACAGCAATACCCACCGCCTGGAAGCAAAATTTTATTTACCATTTTACCCTAAATGCTGTAGCCTGCCTGTCATTTACCTGGATTAAGATCAGTAAACCTACATTATATCATGTTATGTATATAAAAAAATCTGACATGACAATACTGTCAAATTCCCTATTGAAAGAAGTGTGGCTTGTTGCCATTCATCGGAATGGCATCAAGCCATATTTCCGACTAAATCCTGAAAAATTACGCGTAATTCTGCTGTGGTTAATGAGTCAATTATTTAGGGCATAACTGTAGGTTCCTTGCCCCTGGTATTGACAAAAAATTTACAAACCTCATGTAACACTCACAATTTTCATAAGTGTTAATGAATGTGTCAATGGCACTGTAGCTTAACCTTGGTAGAAATAATTTTTTTGCTGAGCAGTCAACAGAATGATAAAGAAGGAAAGGCAAAAAGTTTCAGTAAAGGAATTGTATGTTGTAGATTATTTTCATTTTAAACATTTCTCCAATAAATGTGGGCTGCATGATGTTCCCAAGGAATCAAATGTGAAATCCAAGATGACTGCTGGTGGTCTTGTTTTTTAATGAATTTAGGACAAATTGGATAGCTCCCATCTAGATCGGATGAGGGATGTGCTCTGTAGGGTGTGCTGAAGGATTTATTCATGCAAAGAGTAAAATACAAGATGGCTGCTGGCGGCCGTGTTCTTCATCTAAAATTGTTCAAATTTGATAGCTCCCATCTAAAGGTGATCCTAAACATGCCTGTGATTCAAATTTGAACTACAAGATGGCTGCTGGCAGCAATGATTTTTTGACGAATTTAGGATTAATCCCATCTAGAGGTCACCCTGAAGAACCGTAAGAAATTTGGTGATGATCGGATGAGGGATGTGGCATGTAGGGTGTGCCGAAGGATTTAGTTATGCAAAGACTAAATATTTTCAACACAATTCAGAAAATCCTATCTAGAGGTATTAACCCCAAAGATCCGAATGATGTTTGGTGACAATCAAATTAGAGATGTGGCCTGTAGGTGTGCTGAAGAAAATGGTTGATTGACGGATGGACAGTATAATAGCTCAAACTTGACTTTGACAAGTTGAGCTGAGACTAAAATGTTTGAGCTATTGCCATGGTTGGCATCCATCTGTCCATCAACAATTTCCTTTGGCACACCCAACAGGCTGCGTCTCTTATCTGATCAATGTGGCCATCATGGATTTTACATTTGAATTCATCAGCGCTCATTTATTGGAGAATTGTTTACAGGCATGTTTAGGATCACCTCTGGATGGAATCTATCGAATTTGAAAAATTTTCAATGAAAAACATGGCCGCCTGCAACCATCTTAAATTTTACTCTATGCATGACTAAATCCTTCTGCACACCCCACAGCCAACATTTTTCATCTGATTGATCCCAAACTGCATCTAGTATTCGGGGTGACCTCTAGATGGAAGCTATCAAATTTGAAAGATTTACGATGAAAAACATTGCCGCTGGCAGCCATCTTGGATTTTACTCTTTACATGACTAAATCGTTTGACACGCCCTACAGTCGTCAGTTTTCATCAGATTCATATGAGTCTTCATGGAAACATCTAGATGGTAGCTATCAACTTTTTTCAGAATTTCGTAAAAATACATGGCTATTAGCAGCCATCTTATTAACTTTCCTTATTCTTAATTCTCCAATTACCACGGTAACGACAATTTCTAAATTATCCCCTCTTCAGGTTTAGATCCAGTGTCAATGACTCTTTTATTTATGAAGCTTTGTTTTAAATAAATTAATTTTAGTTGTGTTAGTATTTTTTTTAGAGAAAGATGTCCAGAAGTGGTGATTGTAGTTGAATATGATTTCCATTCTCAAGGATATCAAATAATCTGCATTTAGTATTCCCACATTTGAGGTCTCCTCTGTTTCTGCCACAGTGAACTGTTAACCTTTTATGAGCTCCTTTTGAGTGACATATATTGTTTTTGCATGAATCCATCCCTATAAATATTGTTTTTGCATGAATCCATCCCTATTTTTATATTTGTTGTGCAATCAACTTTTTTTAATTGTTATATTAAACTGTTTTTGATAACACCATAATGAGTTGAGTTTTGATGGAAAGCGTCAAGGACAGAGTGGTCAACTCAAAAGGATCTTTGTTTCTACTTTGTGCACATTAATTCATTTTGTCAAAATTTACAATCTGCATGATACTTTAATAGTTGGCTCTGCACTAGTCCAAAATTGACTATACATTGAATGTATAGTTCAACTTTCCCCACCGCTGGCAATGGAGGGTTTTGTTCAAGTCCGGAAAGACACGACCAAATCTTTATCCCATAGATTTTCGACTAGGTATGCAGATTCATTTTATTAGCTCACTTCTTTGGAATCCTGATTAGTAAGAAGTGTACTTGAATGGAAATACATATGTCAACAATGGGACAAAACGTGCTTTTCATTTGAATTTTTTTTTTAAAGATACTCAATCGGATCAGACGCTCCTAAGTTACTATTTCTTTGGCTTCAGGGGTAAAAAATATTTGATTCGAGTCGAAGAACCCACCCATCAAAGCTCAGAGTGATCATATATCGATTTTTAAAGTTTGTTATTTCTCGAGATCTGCAGTAATAAGTGGCCCAGAAATACGTGGTCAAACGGGCGGTCTTGCGGATGAATATGGATAAGACTAAAATCAAGTGGTAATATTAACCATTTGATTTTAGAGTTATCCATCTTCATCCGCAAGACCGCCCATTTGACCACATTTTTCTGGGCCACTTATTACTGCAGATCTCGAGAAATAAAAAACTTCAAAAATTGATATCTGATCATTCTGAGGTTTGATGGGTGGGTTTCTCGACTCGAATCAAATATTTGTTACCCCCGAAGCCAAAGAAATAGTATTTTAGGAGCGTCTGATCCGATTGAGTACCTTTAAATAGTTTAGCTACAGCCTAACAATTCCAGGTGGTGGGAATTTGTGTCATCTCATAGTTACCTTGTCTTATATATTTGCCTTTGGGGTGGTGGTGTTTTATTGTGCCAAATAAATGTTACTGATTATAAAGGTACATTGTATTCTTAATCAGTCAATAATGGTTTTACAAATGGGCTCTTGTGTTGCATAATACTTATTGGATCATAGAAGGGTGATTGCGGGGGGGGGGGGGGGGGGGGGTGTAAATTTAACTTCATTCATTGCTAGTTCTCCCTGATAGTCAACGTCTCCATAATAACCAAATAAGAAGTGACTTCTAACAATTTTATACCTCTAGGCTGGTCCCTGAACTATGGCTTGGAGCAAGCCTGCAAATAGCGTGTCTGTCATATGCAGAATGCATAGTGGGCTAGCATCACTAAATTCACCCTCTGGGGACCTCATTCTGCTTAGGCCCTCAACTGATATGGCAGACCTAGGATCAGATGTTCACCCATTGGGCACCTCAATTATGAATTTTATCTTCTGCAAATTAGGGGATATAGAAACATCCTAGAAGGGAAATGTAACTAAAAACAATCTTAATTTGATGCTATAGATACTTCCCAGAAAATGAAGCCTAAGCAGAATGAGGTCTCCAGAGGGTGAATTTGGTGATGCTAGCCCGCTTTGCGGGATAGCATCACTAAATTCACCCTCTGGGGACCTCATTCTGCAAATGACAGACACGCTATTAGCAGGCTTGGCTTGGAGGCACTTTGATGCTCTAAATATGACTCTTCAACTATACATTTCACATGTGACATTGTTCAGACAACTACAGCCATGTTAAAATGCATAATCCGAATTAATGCTCCCAAATGACTATTTCTTTGACTTCGGGGGTGAAAAATAATTGAATCGAGTCGAGGAACCCACCCATCAAAGCTCAGAGTAATCAGATATAGATTTTTGAAATTTGTTATTTCTCGAAATGTGTAATTAGTTTGGTCCAGAAACGAGTTGTCAAACCGATTGTCTCGGATAAAATTGCGGATGAAGATGGATAACTCTAAAATCAAGTGGTAATACGGCCAAATTTCATGATAGGCAAGTGATAATACAGCCATATTTTGTTGAACAACATGTTGATAACTCGTTTTGGGAAATTTTGGCATTATCTTGTTTTAATTAATCGACTGATAACTAAAGCGTATTTTGAAGAAATGTTGTTGTAACTTGATGATATGGGGACTGTCTGATCTGATTGAGTACCTTTAACCTCATATCTGCTATACATATATACCGAGTATGGAGATGTCACGCTGTGTGTCGTACCTCCGTACTGAGAGTACAGACAAGGACCAGCCTAGAAGTTTCAAATTTGGAGAATTACACTTCTCCCTATTTGCTTATAAGGGAGAAATTGACTGTTATCACGAAGTCCTTATAAATGGCTCAAGTTCATTTTACACCCAAATATCACCTTTCTATGATGCAATAATTATTTTGCAATACAAAAGCCCATTCACAACACCATTAACCCTTTCAGTGCCAAGTCCGATTTTTGTATCAACCCATATTTCCTTGATCATTTTTCAAATTTATTGATTATAATAATGTGATACATTGAATGGAAAGAGCTCTAAGGAAATATGGGTTGATACAAAAATTGGACTTGGCACTGAAAGAGTTAACGAGTAATGGCACTGAAAGTGTTGAGTAATTACACTAATAACATAATCAGGAAATACACTTTAAATATGCTGTTTGGACATATGAATACTGGTACTTCTCCCTAGGACGAAAGTGGGGAGAAGGGGCTCAATTTTGGGAGAAGATATCTCTCCAGTCGCCTTCTAGACTGGTCCCCCCCGAGTGCAGACCTACTTCAGCACACCAGCAGGTGGCTATCAATTAGAGCAGGATCACAGAAATTAGTGCCTCAGAATCATTGTATCTTGATGTTTTATTAAACAGTGTATCATGTTTCAGGATTGTGGAAATAATGCTGGAGGGGTCTTAAGTTTTAAGATTTTTGGACAAGGAACCAGTCTATTCAACAAGAGACATTGAGTACGCGCAAATAAACATACACGAGAGTGGCAAAAACAATGACAAATGACAGATAGCAATTTGCATTCACTAAGCAATTATATTAACTTTTGAGATGAAAATCTGTAATTCAAATGTGCTTTTACCTCCATGAAGTAGAAAATTAGAGTTGTTGTGGAATTTCGTGCATTAGACTGGTCCTTGCCTCAATCGAACAAGCCACCGATTCATAGTAACCTGACCCTTTCTGCTATAATAATAGCCTTTAGATGGAGTTTGGTTTTTTCTCAATATTCCTGTTGCATTTTTTCCACTTCAAAATGGCCATAACATGAAAGTGTATTTGACACTGTAGCTCAACTTCAAAAGGGAATAGAGCCAAAGGAGCGATTAGGAATGCGTAAAATTGAAATGTCTAAGTAATACTAGATTATCAACATAGAGTATATATAAAATAAAATCCAAGATGTTTGCTATGTTTTCCAATGAATATCAAAAACAGTTGATAGCAACCATCTAGCAGATCAATATCAAGATCAATGTGAAGTTTGGTGATGATCGGATGAGGAAAGTGGACTGTCGGGTGTCCCAAAGGATTGTCATACAAGAGTAAAATCCATGACAAATTTCATAACGATCGGACTAAAGGTACAACTTTTAGCCCGTACCAAAGGATTTAGTCACTCAGTGTAAAATCCAAGATGGCTGCCAGTGGCCATGTTTCATGGCCGAATGACCCCAAAATGACTTGTTCCCATCTAAATGTCAATGTTAACATCCATGAAAAATTTCATGACGATCCGAGCAAACGTACGACCTGTAGCCCGTGCCAAAGGATTTAGTCATGCAAAGAGTCAAATCCAAGATGGCTATCGGCGGCCATGTTTTATGGCCAAATGACCCCAAAATGACTCGTTCCCATCCACATGTCAATATTAACATACATGACAAATTTCATGATGATCAGATGAAAAGTACCTGCAGCCAGTGCTAATGGATTGAATTTTTAAATCCAAGATGGCCACTGGTGGCCATGTTTTTTTGCCAAATGACCCAAAAATGACTCGCTCCCATCTACATGTCAATGTCAACAGCTATGACAAATTTAATAATGATCCGACCAAAGGTACGACATGTAGCCCATGCTAAAGGAAATTGTTGACGGATGCACACACGGACGACAGGTACCAAGCAATGGCAATAGCTCAAACTTTACAAAGTAAAGTTGAGCTTTACAAAGTAAAGTTGAGCCAATAAAATTCTATGCACTAAAGGATATTTTCAGTAAACAAAACTGACAAGATGGAGAGCATTTATTATCAATATAAGTTTACAATAATTTATAACAAATATACAGGATAGTTATGTATTTACAGGGTTGGTCCAGACCAATAATGCATGATTTCTTACTCACTGACTGATGAATATTGTCCATTATTTCCATATTGATGACCAAACATCTGTATTGGTCCCAACAGGATTTATCATGAAACAAAATCCATTAGTTCAGAGAGAGTAAAGGTCATTACAGACGGTTCCATGCAGTGCGAGCATCATCTGATTTCTGCATGGTCAGTAACAAAACATTTGCGGTGAGATACATGAAGCTCACTGAAAAGATATAGTAATGCCCTAAATAATCGACTCCTTAACCATAGCAGAATTATTGGTAACTTTTCAGGATTTAGTCGGAAATATGGCTTATTGACATTCATCGGAAAGCTCTCAGTGAGAGCTTTCCAATGAATGCCAACAAACCATATTTCCGACTAAATCCTGAAAAGTTACCCATAATTCTGCTGTGGTTAAGGAGTCGATTATTTAGGGCATTGCTGTAACATTGTTCACTTGAATAGCCTTAAGAGGATTGATCCATTTCTGGCATCTGTTCAGTCTCTATAAACGTGAAGGATGGAAACTGGCAAGTAAACACGATGGCTAGAACAGTGCTGCACTTTTCTTGTGTCTATAGTAGCGTTCAGACGAATCTGTAAAATTGGTCCGTAAGTTGCGTTGATACGATCCGTTGTCTGAGTTAAAACAGTTCATAAGGGTACATTCGTTGCTTTATAAAACAGAGCTTTAATTCTAAGATAAGGTCAAACCTGTCAAATCCCAACAACTAACACTTTATTGACATAATACATGTTGATTTTCCTTCCCTTCGAAGACAGCCACCATCTTTTATCGATTGAAAGCAAGAAATACCATGACTTGCACCACATTAGGTAAGCATAACGCTGCATTGAAAATAAAATCTCTCCGTTGCATGCGTTAACGGATACAATGTAATATATGCATTGCAGTCGTCTGAGTCTGAATGTGTTAGTGTTATTGATAATCAAATTTCAATGCAACAGTCTTGACTGAACACTTCTTTATGCCTTCAATGAACAGTTCATAATGAGTGCCATGTGAACACGTTTTACATTGTTCTAATTTAGAGTCAAGGCACAGAAATGGCAAATGACATGCTGCTTTTGACACCGTCTGTAAGAGCCTTAACAGTTTCTTAACATCAATAAACAACAAGCATATATTATTAACTGCTAATAAAATTCTGTAACAAAATGATAGTAACATTCCTAATAAACAAGCACAATATAGCGACATAGCTTCATTTCATTCATACTTTATAAAATTGGGTCTCTCTTTTATGCAAATTTTATATAATTAGTAATAATAATTGATCCATTTATATAGTACATTCCATAATTAATAAATTTCAGTGTGCTTTACACCGATTATTACCCCAGCCATAGGGCGTGACAATGTTGCCATTCCCGTCCTCTGGCGAGGAAGCAACCCTGTTCTACAACAAAATTGTGTGCAAATCAGGATTTCATATTGGCAATATATCCATCAACTCATGGCCGAGTAATCACTTAATTAATGCATGATTGGAGCGACATTGCTCAAGGGTCACAACTGAGTGTGAGATTTGAGCAGTTTATCACTCTATAGTCACGCTCTAATTAAACTCGAAACATAGCAACGACAAGACAAACACTCTAACCATTGGGCTTTTATCACTAGTAGTGATCAATTTCTGTTTCATACACTTAGACTAGGACCGCAATAGTTATTATTTTGAAACACCATGTTGCCAGATTGTACGAAGTTTGATTTTCAAATGAAAATTGATTATGCTTGACAACATATGTCTTTGGCGCAGTTTTGGAGATACTAGTACATACATGTTATCAAAACAAGTTTCTAAAAAATTTGTCAGTTCAAGCCTGATTATTAGCGGTAATTAGCCTTAGTTTGAATTAAAAAATTTAAAGTGACCTACTGAATCAAGTTGGTGTAGAACATGACCGAAGTGTTTACCTCTGATCAAAGTAGACTGAGCGATATGATGAAGAGATAATAGGTTGAGAATATAAATTTTATTAGCTTTTAAACAGCAAGTTCACCAATGTATTTAACATGAAAGTTTTTTCTCTGCAAAACCCTCCTGAGAATTATTTTATGGGGTGTAATAAATAACAGGTCAGGTCATTGTCAGTATAACCACTATCATGACTGTATCTATATTAATTTTGTCTATGTCTCTGTTTGCGGTATTTCTGTCCATAACCTTAAGACTGAGACAGTGAGAGCTTTCCGATGAATGGCAATAAGCCATATTTCCGATTAAATCCTGAAAAATTACCCATAATTCTGCTTTGGTTAAGGAGTCGATTATTTAGGGAATTACTGTATATCATCTGAAACATCTTGGTAGAAGCACACATTCAACAATCCATATGCTCACACATAATCAGCTTCAAATAACATATGCATATAACTAAATTATTGAAATTCTGGTAAAAAATATGAAGGTTTATATGTATGATTATCCTTAACCTTTTCATGACGGGAGCTGCGTGGGTGCAGCATTGAAGATCATGTGCCAGTGTATTCTTTTACATACTATGCGAGTCTCCAATAGGGAGCCTCACATATATAAGAGAATGCATTGGATTACAAGGTGAGGGTAAATATTTTTAGGCCAATATATTCTCTTATATATATATATGAGGCTCCCTATGGGAGAAATGCATATATAAGAGAATACATTTGCACAGGGTTTTTGCAAAAATCCAGGAAACTCCAGTCATGGAAGGGTTAATGTGAAATTCTTGGTTCTGAAGGGCTATATATTCATTCAATATATCATTTACCATTTTAATCAGGCTTTTTATTGATCCTTTATAAAACGCCATGGCAATTTGTAGTCTCAAAATCTCCCTGATAATTCTTGCTTTTATCACATTCCTGTATTGACCAGTGTGGTGATCAAAATAGTTCCATAAATAAGTTAAATATTTTTATATGGCTTTTAAAATGTCTCATGAAGATCACACAGCAATTTTTTTTTATTATTTAAGCATTTATTTTGTGTCTGTAATTTGCTGAATGAGGTCCCCAGAGGGTGAATTTAATGATGCTATCCCTAACAGTAGGCTAGCATCACCAAATTCACCCTCTGGGAACCTCATTCTGCTGAGGCCTCAACTGCTATGGGAGACCTAGGATCAGATTGAAGTTCCCCAGTTGAAGTTGGTGATGTTCACCTATTAGTCACCTCAATTATGAATTTTATTTTCTGCAAATTAAGGGATATAGAAACTGAACAAAAGGGGAAAAGTATCTAAAACAATGTTAATTTGAGACTGTAGATACTTCCCAGAAGATGAGGCCTATGCATAATGAGGTCCCGAGAGGGAGAATTTAGTGATGCTAGCAAGCTGTGTGGGGTAGCGTCACTAAAGTCACCCTCTGGGGACCTCATTCTGGAATTGACAGACACACTATTTCAAGGCTTGTATTCTGCATAGTTGTTTTGATATCCCTCCTCCCAAATTATGTATACATATCTCAACATGTCAGATTTAAAACAGGACTGCTAAAACTTCCATGGCTGGAGGTTCCTGAAATTATGTGAAAACACTGTGTCAATGCATTCTCTTATATATGCGAGTCTCCCTTAGGGAGCCACGCATATATAAGAGAATACATTGGCCTAACAAAATTTACCTTGACCTCGTAAGCCAGTGCATTATCTTATATATGCGAGGCTCCCTATGGGAGACTCGCAAATATAAGAGAATGCACTGGCACAGGATCTTTAATGCTGTACCAGCGCAACTTCCATCATGAAAGGATTAACAGTTCTTCATAATTATAAATAAATGTACACAGTGAAAATGGCAGTGCTATGTTCAAAGAGTGCACAAGGAACTCAAATTCTCATGGAGAATGTCCTGAAATTTATGTTCCATTGACACAGTGAATAAAGATCACAGCATCACAACTTCAATTTGCAACAGAACAAGGGCATATAATAGAAAAAAAGCCATTCCGATGCCAAGAACATTGTTATTCATCAATAGATTTTCTGTTTCAATATTTTCTACCCCATCATCATATATATAGCTAGTGGATATCTTTATCCACACTATTCATAAATCAACATTTTACATTGGCCTGGCCTTAACAAAACCAATGCATATGTAGAAAAAACAGTTTATAAGCTAACAGTGCTCAGCAGACCAAGCTAACCCTATCTATAATAAATACTCATTGATGTTCAGAGTATAAGTTCAACAAAATGACCGTTTGTTGAACTTATTATCTGAACATTTCTCTGCAATAAATAGGACCCCTTCTGTACTTGTGTTATCTGTTGCTTGCTTATTTTTCTAAAAACTTTTCCAAATGAAAGATAGACCAATCTAATGTATACTTTTCTAACTGAATGGGAAAATATATTGAGCATAGAAAGGATTGACCCATTCACTGATGAATAAACTTTCCCGTTCATGGTAAAAATGTGAATCTAGTAACTAATAATCAGGAAGTAACCACTTATTAAAGGTTAATAGTTTCCAACTTCACAGGAAATACACATGATAAATGATTTGACTGAGAAAAAACAGCTAGCTTGCAAAGCATAAACGCAAAATGAATGTGAAAGGTGGAGACTGAAGGCTCATGTTGTCTCATACTTTAACCCTTTCATGACGTGAGCTGCGCTGTTGCAGCATTAAAGACCCAGTGCCTTCTCTTTATATATGTGAGTCTCCAATAGGCAGACTCGCATATATGCATATATATAAGAGAATGCACTGGTTACCAGGTCAAGGTAAATGTGGGAGACATGCATATGTAAGAGAATGCATTGGCACAGGGTTTTCGCAAAAATGCAGGAAGCTCCAGTCATGGAAGGGTTAATATCATATCAATTAAAAATTAGAAATTAGCTAGTTCAAGCTGGCAATAAGAATAATTGTCACCCTCTTGGAGTACGCATAAGGTGTTTTTGCCATTGAGGGTTACCTGCCAAATGGAGGTTAAACCTTTCTTTGCTAAATACTCATTGATGAGTAGTTGCCTTAGGAAATGTTCAGATAGTAAGTTATAGGTCGTTTGTTGAACATATTATCTGAACATTCCCTCCAATGAATCATCCTGAACTTGTATTATCATTTCACCTATCTGTTGTCTGCTTATATTTTCTGATCACCCCTCCAAATGAAAAATAGACCAATCCATTAAATACTTTTACGACTGATGGGAGAATCCATTTGGTAAAGAAAGGGTTAAAACCACCAGATCATCAACCATCAGCAGCGTGAGGAACATGTATTTTTAAATTTATAGTGGTGAATGCAGCATATTTTCGTTAAGATATACGAAGGAAATAGCGACATTTCCACTGTAAACATTAATACAACAGAGTTTGCGATAATCTTTGCATGCATTGCATAAGTACCAAGCTTATTTGTCATGCAGGGGATGATCCCAATCATTACACTGGGCTGGAACGGACAAATTATCGGCACCACACACTCTTCCAGAATGAACATGTGGCCGCGGATGTGATTGGCACAATGCCATAACTTTTTAATGCAATTGGTCGACCAATGAAAATAATCAAAATGAAGTTTCTCTCCAACTGGATGTGTGATTTACAAGTGTTAGTTCCCAAGACATAGTTGATAGCGAGGCATGTTTGATTATATGAAAATATATTGGAGAAATCTAAACGTATTTAACCAATACTGGGATTAAATTATAAGAAATATCTCTTATTTCGATTAAGGTTATGAGTTATAACCAAAATGTTAGAAGAAAATTTACTAAGCGCATTACAGAATCTGTCTTCAAACTTTTCGGTTATAGCTGCATAACCTTAATCGAAACAAGTGTTATTTCTTAATTTTTATGTCAATATTCCACAAACCATATGTGGAAGTTTTGGGATAAATTGGCCATTACATCCCGGGAAACTAGATCCAGACGTATGCGCACACACAGATGAACGTGATTTCTATAGTCCCACCCCCTATTTTTTCTTACATATATATTACAAAAACATGGGACAATAAGAAACAAACAAACCATTCAAGTCTGGATATAGTGTGTCTGACATTTGCAAAATGAAGTCAAGACGCACACATTTCCATGCCATATATGGAATGTGAAGGGGCTTGAAAAAAATGATATCTCTCCGTTAAGTGTATTATAAAGGTATACAATGCAACAGATATGTCGCAGCCATCTTAACGTTTGTTGCCTATATCCCAACTTCAATGTAACAAACCAACGCACAACGGATCTAATGCAGTAGACTCTTCTAAACACTCCTTAAAGGGACTCAATGACTTCGATGAGAAATAAAATAAAAGTCTGTAAAACAAGTACATGAAAATATAGATTGACTTTGTTCTTATCTTCATTACTAATATCTCTCCAACAATGAGATTTCGAATGTCAAAACCATTGTTATGTAGTAAACATTACTGTTAAATTATTCCAATAATAACCAAAGTTTTATCAAAGCTTAATGTTAAATATTGGAAGAGGTCAAAGCAGTTAAAACATATTCTGAAATCATATTCAGACTAAAATATTTGAACTTACCGGTAATACACAATTAGCAATGTTTGTTGACAAATCACTGTAACACCTTTGTTTACATAACAATGGTTCCAGTACACAAAATTTTGATGCTGGAGAACTATCAATAAGAACAAAGTTCATCAATTTCTCCATGTTCTTCTTAGTGGTGTTGATGTTTTAACAGACTTTTAAATTTGTTTGCAAATTTACATACTGCGAGTGCCTCGGGCCCTTTTAACCCTTTAAGTGCCAAGTCCGATTTTGTTATCAACCCATATTTCCTTGATCATTTTTCAAATTTATTGATTATAATAATGTGATACGTTGATGGAAAGATCTCTTAGAGCTCTTTCCATCAATGTATCACATTATTATATATCAAATTTGAAAAATGATGAACGAAATATGGGTTGATACAAAAATCGGACTTGGAACTGAAAGGGTTATTAAACACACCTTCAAATCATGCTTGATCATACTCTTTTGAATAGCACCAAAGATCAGTTAACGATGATCCAACAATGCTCCCACAAAATCAATCAATCATAATGTGGTTTTACCCTCAACATGATACAGACATAAGATTCACAGCTTGACGATTGGTAGATCAGATGTGTGTGGTTTCCTTGACAACCAACAGGTGGTGCCTCTAATTTGTTGCTGCCCAGATTATCAGTGATAACACGATGATGACCAACAGAAGAATCAGTAGAATGATGAAACATTTCCGTCTTGATCTTTGCTGAAAAAGACAATATAATTTTGTTATGCTATTGTAATCAAAGTTGAATATTTTTCCATAAAGCATGCACATGCATTCTGATTGGTTCACAACAGTTAACTTCAGATTTCCATTCACCAGTATTGCCTGCTGATGAGTGAACTTATTTTCAATTGAGCAACGCATGCAAAACTAGGAGTCGGGCAATCAAGTGTACCCACACATTGTTGTTTTTAGATACTAATGTTATTGAAGGCATACTTGAATATTATTATATACTTGCCCATGAATTATAAGGTTTTAGCAGTGAGATATAAGTGATATCCCACTAGTGAGATATAAGTGATATCCCATGCACTGGTGAAATTTCTGATGTATTGACATTCATTGGGGGCCATAGGCAAGTAACTAAAGTATATAATAAACAGAATATCCACACTTTTTCAGTGGATACGGGTTAAATCTCATTCGTGATGACAAAACATTTGAATTTCCACTCGTGGCTAAAGCCACTCGTGGAAATTCAATGTTTTGTCATCACTCATGAGATATAACCCATATCCACTGAAAAAGTGTGGATATCCTCTATTTACTTGTGGAAAATTTAATGAAGACGATTGACAACTGAGCTCAATGGTAGAATATACAAATCATGAAAATATTTTGGAAAGACAAAATGAGGGAATTTGAAAACACAAACAGAACGTGAGTTGTTTACTGTATTTTATCATATTTTTTTTCCAAATTAAAATGTCAGATAATAAACATACACCAGAACATACAATGATACAATGAAATAGGATGATGGTAGACGGAAATAGAGGATTAGACCTTAAAGTCTTCTCCTCGGTGGTGAATTCAATGCCCAGATTTCAATAAGTGAACGAGGGGAAATTTTTTCGAAAGTAATTACCGGTATCAATATTATCACAGAGAAAAAGTGAGGTGCCAGAGAGAGAAAGAGAGAGAGAGAGAGAGAGAGAGAGAGAGAGAGAGAGAGAGAGAGAGAGAGAGAGGGAGAGGGGTTGGCATGTGAAGGGTAAAGAGAGAGAGTTGGTTACAATTAATAGTGGTGGCACTGAATATTTGAATATTTACAAAATTGGATAAAAGTAACTCTTGCATATGTTAGTGTATAATAATGACTTTAGAGTGAATTTAGTGACGTTACTCCGCACAATGGGTTAGCATCCCTAAATTTACCCAATAAGTTTTTTAGTTTAGAAACTTCTTCATAAAGATTATTTTCTTTTTAGTTTAGTTTCTCTATATCCCAGCCCCATAAATTAGGAAAAATATCCCACAGCAAATTTAATGCTGTGGCATATTAGATTCCACATATTTCCAAGGCGTTTCCCACACCATTGTCTATTGCCGTGACCAATTTTGAGGACTGATATCCCCAAATTGTCAGACGACACATTTCATAATCATGGTACCTAATCACAAAATTCACTATTTGGGAACTTAAATCGGAGTCTAGGTCTCCCATAGCAGATGAGGGCATGCAGAATGAGGTCCTAAGAGGATGAATTTGGTGATGCAACCCCACTGTGTTGGGTAGCGTCACTAAATTCACCCTCTGGGGACCTCATTCTGCAAATGTCCCCCACCATATTCTCAGGCCTGACGACAGAGAGGGTAGTGATGATTGATGAACAGATAAAATGGAATGACGCACTACATTGGCTAATATTTGGGTTATCTGTTTACAATCGGCAAAAATATCCTGCCATTATTATGGCATTCTGATTGTTTCCGTGCAGCAAAGCGAGAAAATGGTAAATCAATATTCAAAAGAACTGTTGTTTTAGGTGCTCTGCAGTAAGTAATGTAACTTGTTAAGCATGGTTAGATTTAAGGCCAAAAAAAAAAAGGGTTTTGGTTCTCGGGCATTTTTTTTTTCAAATCAATGAGGGAGGGAAGGTTTTTTTTGTTGTTTTTTTTTTTTTTCTGCGCATAGTAACCATGGACAAAGATACCTTCCTCTGTCTATAGTAATATAACCAGAAAGGTAGAGGGAACTGTTATGCATATAAACTCATTTAGTCTTATATCAAAATGACATTGTACTACCAGTGTATGACTGGGATTACCTAACAATATATAATGCCCCTGACATTAACTACTGTTATTGTTGTCTAAAAACTGATACCTCCCCATTCTAATATGTGATCCTGAATTTAGTCCTGAGCCTTTCAATTGTATAAAGTTACAATTAGTGTAAGTTGTTCACAATGACTAATTGTAAGAAGAGCATGAGGATCAGCTAATCATTTTCTTAATTGTAGTCATCTACTTCATGTTGTAAGCCTGCAAGTCACTTTTAACACATTACATGTAGAGCTCAATGCACACTAATATTCAACACATATCTGCTATGGAAATGTTGATAAAATCCACACAAATTTTTTTTTTTTTTTTTTTTTCGTAAGTTTTTTTGTCATAACATCATGCATTGCAATAAAAAGGCCTAATGCGGCCCTTTTTATTCAATGCGGCGGGGCCTGAGAACCAAAACCTTTTTTTTTTTTTGGCCTAACCATAATATTTTAAACTAGAGATGGGCTTGTCCCAGATGGGACTATAAAGTAATACCCCCCGTATTCAAAATGTTATTCGAATGAAGTAGCCATTACCATATATTTGGCACTGAAATTATGTCAACAGGTAACCCTAACCCTAAACCCCCTAACCCTAACCCCTAACTCTAATCCTAAATTTATTGACTGAATAAAGCACGGACAAAATTATGCATGTTGCGAAAAAAAAGTCGAAAAAGGGGGATAACTCCACTAAAAAATGTCGGATAGACGTCATAATCGCAAGTGCACCGGTTCCCATGGTACTAAATATCTGTGCCAAGTTTAACAAAAATTTACCTAAAAATATAGGAATAAAATCTTGGACAAAATTATACATTTTGCGACAATTTTCTAAGTCGAAAAAGGGGGGATAACTCAGGATAACTCCACCAAACAAAATCTGACAGACGTCATAATCGCAGGTGCACAGGTTCCCATGGTGGTTGATGTCTGTGCCAAGTTTCACGGAAAATGATCTTACAACGACTGAGAAAAACGGACGGACAGATGGACGGACGGTGCAGACGGTACGGTACGACAGACGGACGGACAAGCTGATACCAGTATACCCCCCCCCACAACTCATTGCGGGGGGTATAATGAGTCGAGGAACTCAAAGCCTAGAGCTATTAGATATTGATTTTTGAAATCTTTTTACTTTATCCACCTCAAATTCCATATATGGTGATGCCTGGTTCATACTGGATTCCCCTGCACATGTCATCACAAATGTATAAAAACATCTTCTTTCAGTCTGATCAGCATGGTATTATAACTTGTCTATATTCATGCATAAAATATGATTACATACTGTCAATTTTCTTCCAAGAATCATTTAAGATCACCGATCTGCCACCGACCTTGAATGACATCCCAAACTCTCATTACAGAGCATCTGTATGTCGACAAAAATTTGAGGTGGAAAAAATAATACCGTAGATTTAAAAAATCAAAAACTAATTGCACGGAGCATTGAAGGATGGGATCCTTGACTCAAATCAACTATTTTTCACCACTGAAGATGAAGAAATAATAATTTTGGGGTGTTAATTTGGACAGGGTATCATTAAATTATTTGCAGATTGTAGATTATCATTGTTGACCAAAAGGAAGATAACCATACTAGTACATGTAGCATTATTATGGTAACCACATGTCAGCTAATAACTTTGGGAACCCTTAACCCTACCGTGACTGGAGCTTCCTGAAATTTTATGAAAACCCTGTACCGATGTGTTCTCTTATATATGTGAGTCTCCCATAGGGAGCCTCTCATATATAAGAGAATACATTGACCTAACAATATTTACCTTGACCATGTAAGCCAGTGCATTCTCTTATATATGTGAGACTCCCTATGGGAGACTTGAATATATAAGAAAATACACTGGGACAGGGTCTTTAATGCTGCAACAGCGCAGCTCCCATCATGAAAGGGTTAATATGTATACAATGCTGAAAGAAATTGAATTCAGTAAGAATATTCACACTATCAGAATCAAAAGACCTCAGTGTTTCACAACATTTGAGTGGTAATACAGATCTTTCTCCGATTTGAGATTTTAATCAAACAGATAATTAAGTTCTCAATAACTCTGCCCACTAAAAATGAATGCAATATTCAACTAAATTTCTCCAACATCCCAACCATGCTGATTGTACCTTTCAGAAAACATGACGTCTGAACTATGCTACACTGCAAATATTCATTCCTTAATTAGGGACAAAATTATTGTCGAGTAACAAATGGCAACTATTCTGCCAATGAGAGTCATTGCATATATATGTTATGTTCTGGGCATTGACTACGATGTGATATTGTCTGATCATTTATTAAGTATGTCCCTAGCCGCGCGCGATAATCATTTTATAAGCTCAAGAGTTATGTTAGTGCGCATGCGTCATGCATATACGAAACGCGGGAAAGTTAGTGATTAGTTTCAGAGATCTACGAAGGCTATGATGACGGAAGTGACGACAGAAGTGCATGCTGTTCGAAAAAATTGGCACAGAAGACAGAAATTGACAACAACCGGAAGTGAGGATAAAACCGAAGACTCAAAGCTATTCAAGTGCAAGCGATGTGCTCGTACGCATGGGTTTCGGGATTGTCCGGCGTATGGTCAAACCTGTAGGGCGTGAGGGTTAAATATCACTTCCGGAAATGCTGTAAATCGTGAAAACCACGCAAGACAGTTCACACAGTGGAGGAACCGGAAGTTTACTACTCGGATGAATCGGATTTCTTTGTAGGATCTGTTGACACACCGAACGCGATTCCAAATGAATTTTATGTGCCCATGGAGGTCAACATAAGGAATATAATTAAATTCAAAGTGGATAGTGGAGCACAAGTTAACGTCTTTCCAAAATGTGAATATGACAAGATACAACAAAGTAACAATAAAGGCGTCCCAACAAACGTAACTTTAACTGGATATGGGGGACGCCAAATCAAAGTCATTGGCAAGACACAGTTGGACTGCACATATAAAGAACTGACCCGGAATTTAGAATTCTACATAGTAGAGGCCAACGCACCGCCAGCATTGGGGTTAAGATCATCCACAGACATGTGACTCTTGAAAATAATTATGAACGTATAAGAAAACGAGACTGGATCTGATATTTTGGAGGAATATAAGGATGTGTTTGAAGGGTTAGGATGCCTGGATGAGAACTATCACATAAAATTAAAGCCTAACTGCACACCTGTCATTCACCCACCGATGAAGGTGCCAATCGCGTACATGGACAAAGTGAAATCAGAACTTAAATCCATGGAAAAACAAGGAGTCATTAAACCAATAACTGAGCCGACACCATGGGTAAATTCAATGGTGGTGGTCCTGAAACAATCAGAGGCAGATCAAAAAGTACGGATTTGTCTCGATCCTAGAAATCTCAATGAAGCTATTCAAAGGGAGCACTATGAAATGAAAACCCTCGAAGATGTCACATGCCAGTTAGCGGGCGAAACCATGTTTACAGTTCTTGACGTCAAATCAGCGTTCTGGACCATTCGTTTGGACGAAGAGTCATCAAAGTTGACCTGTTTCAACACCCCATTTGGAAGATATCGATATTTGCGTTTTCCATTCGGCTGTAACAGTGCACAGGAAGTGCTCTGTAGAAGGCTAAACAATGCTTTGGACAGTTTGTCGGGTACTCATGCACTTGTCGACGATATATTAGTTACGGGATCTACATCAGAAATCCACGATATGAGGCTCAGGGAAGTGTTAACACGATGCTGCGAAACTGGAATTAGACTCAACAAAGAAAAGATCCAACTACGGCAGAAAAGTGTTAAATTCTTTGGAGTAATCATCGGTAATGATGGAATTGCGATCGACCCAGACAAGGTGAGTGCAGTGTGAAACATGAAACTGCCTACTAGCAAGAAACAATTGCAGTCGCAGATCGGAATGTTTCAGATAAAGTCAATTTTTTTTAGTTTTATTTATTATTTTATCTTTTTAAAGGTACTCAACCCGATAAAACTCCTCTCAATTACTATTTCAATGGCTTCGGGGGTCAAAAATATTTGATTCGAGTCGAGGAAGTCACCCATCAAAGCTCAGATTTGTTAGATATCGATTTTAGAAATCTATTATTTTTCATTATCGGGAATACTATCTGGCCCAGAACTCAGTCAAAATTGCGTTAAAATTACCACTTGATTTTAGAGTTATTCATCCTTGTCTGTTTGAATAGATTTGGAGTACACATCCAGAGCAGATTACGGCAGTTATTAGTACTCATCTCGAGAACATAACAAATTTGAAAAATCAATATCTAATAACTCTGAGCTTTGTTTGATGGGTTCCTCGACTCGAATCAAATATATTTTACCCCCAAAGCCAAAGAAATAGTAATATAGGACCCTCTGATCGGATTGTTGTTGTTGGAATCTGTTGAGATGGGGACCCTCTTTACGGGTTGAGTACCTTTAAATTTTTTATTGTCAGATGTTATTATAAAATAAAGCGATATTTGAAAATTGTCAATTTTTGGTAGTCTCCCCACCCTGAAGTCTCCCTAAATTTCCTGAAGTCTCCCTAAATTTCCTGGAGGGAGACTTCAAGTCTCCCTGTTCTGGACCCCTAGGCTGAGGCCTGATCTGAGCCAATTCACAGATCACCTGTCAGCGAAAAACAGTTGTACTCAGGGAACTTTTGAAGGAAGAAATACTCTGGGATTGGAACATATCTCACCAGCATGCTTTTGACAGCATCAAGGATGCCATTACGAAGTCACCCGGTACTGTGTTGAGGTATTTTAACCCGAACGAAGCAGTTGTTCTTCAAAAGACGCTATGGGTGCATGCATACTGCAACAAGGGAGACCAGTAGTATTCGCTTCAAAAGCTTTAACTCCTACACAACAGAACTATAGCGTGATAGAGAAGGAATCCTTAGCAATTTTGGCAGGGTGCATAAAATACAGATATTATTTATCTGGTCGCAAGTTCACCATACAAAGCGATCACCGTGCTTTAGAAATACTGATGGCAAAACCACTACACTGCATGCCATTAAGATTACAACGCATAAGGATGAGGCTCTACGAGTTTGACTTCGTAGTCAAATACACACCTGGACCAAAAGTTCCAGTCGCCGACACATTATCTAGAAACGGCATTTAGAACGAGGCACCGATGGATACAAGTTTTATAGATTTATATGTACACGCCATTGTAAACGAATTACCAGTGTCATCAGAAAAAATGAACCAAATTCGAGACAACACGAAAAATGACGAACAGTTATGCGAGTTGAAACGAGTAATTCACGAAAAATATAATATTTATAAATAATATTACTTTTTCCTTAAGGGAAGCCCGAAACTGAACTATATGGATTACGTCTCCGGCCTTGTGTCAATCAGGAGGGTTAAAATTTTATTGCTGTGCCGACCCACTCACACCCGTGTCCAGATTAGTCTCGCATGAATACACCCGCATTCTATCTATTGTCTAGTCAGTTTTTTATTTCCGACTTAATCATGAGATTTGCGAGTCGCGGGGTTGGGAATGGCACCACCATGGGAGGGATCTATGATAGTTCAGTTTCGGGCTTCCCTTAAGGAAAAAGTAATATTATTTATAAATATTATATTTTTCCGCCAAGGAGAAGCCCTCAACTGAACTATATGGATTAGAATGCAAGCCCAGGAGGAGGCACGAGCAATAAAGTTAATTAATATCCAAATTCGATGGGAATGTACTCTTCCGAAACAGGATTCATGTAAATGTGATTTAGTCATGAATCAGATATGATTATGTTACGTGAAAGAGCTCCCAATTCAGATTACGACATTGCTCAAATGTGTACCGCCCCCCCCCCCCCCCCCCCCCCTTGTTTTTGGAATAAACATCCCAGGTAGTGCCATAGAATTCATGCTAGCGAGACAACCGAGCAAGTATAACTTTGCTGCATCCTATTCTCTTTGTTATCTTCTTCGCTCTCTCGACAGTTCACATTATGAACTGATGTCACATGCAGCCATTGTGTAGGCCATAAGATATCAGAATGCTTATGATACACCAGGGAGCAAATTAACTGGAATCGCATCGCGATTTGCCACTGAAATGTGGATACCGGTAATAGCGAGGAATTTTTTATACATGTATGATGTTATAAAAATGCTATCTAAGCATGTCAATGTGAGATTATTTGCTAATCAGATATCGAAAGTAAATTGCTCCCTGTGATACACAAACCAGATATAAAAATGATATGCAGCAGATATCATAGCGAGGTATGAGGTTTCATTATATCATGCCACACATCTGTACTCCAGCCTCGTATAATGTAGAGAGCAGGGAACGCCCTCATGATCCAAGGTATCATTGCATACCAGTATATATGGGATTAGAGAAAACCACTGAGGACTTGATGAAGAAGCATAGAAGCATCAGTGATCTATGATGGCGCACATAACGAGTGTCGGGTACATTTCGAAATGATCAAATGTAGCAGAATGATCAAAATTGCAAAATGACCGGTGAAGGAGTGGCCTGGAGGTATCCCGAAGGTATTACGATTCCAGGAGATTGGACCCCATCGTGTGGAGATGTGGGCCACTGCACCGTGGGGAAGAGATAGAAGGCTGGTTGGTGCAGCTCTTGGAGGCACGCAACAAGTCTTCCCCACCCAGATCATTCAGCCTTTCTTTCCTACCGGGGAAGGCGTGGCCTGGAGGTATCCCTAAGGTATTACGATTCCAGGGGATTGGACCCCATCTTGTGGAGATGTGGGCCCCTGCACCATGGGGAAGAGTTAGAAGGTTGGTTGGTGCAGCACTTGGAGGCACGCAACAACAAGTCTTCCCCACCCAGAACATTCATCCTACCGGTGGAGGAGTGGCCTAGAGGTATCCCGAAGGTGTACGATTCCAGGGGAGTGACTGGACCCCATCTGTGGAGATGTGGGCCACTGCACCGTGGGGAAGAGGCAGAAGGCTGGAGCAGCTCTTGGAGGCACGCAACAACTCTTCACTTCCCCACCCAGAACATCCTCCAAAGGCTACAGTGCTGGATCTTTCCTGACTGAGATAAATACTCGCAAATTGTTGAATTAAATGAAGCAATATAAGATATCAACCGGTATCCTCATCCTGTACAAAATCACTTACCAGCGGAACATCAGAATCGTCGTCCGACAGTGTGCCTGGTGACCCACTGTCGACCCGCGATTCTTGCTCATCGTCGTCAAACCTGCCGACGCCACGCGATGCAGAGAAGCATGTCAAGATCGACGCCAGCCAACAGAATTGGCTGTATCAGGTTGGGATACCAGACTGTGGAAGAGGCCTACTCTGAAACGGTTCGACGCAAGACAAATGCTCTTGCATTTGGGATAAGTAGCTATGTCCTGTCCAAGGTCACCCCCTCAAATTCTGGGGCATCATCAAGCTGCGCCCCCAAGGCCAGAGGGAATAAGTTCTGATGAGCCATTTGATCAGAGGAAGCCCCTTCCATGGAATCCCCCAAATGCAGGTGGTCCTGACCAAACTGGAATAAATGTCGATGACATACCACTATGATCACATGACGGCGGAGGAGCAGGCCCGGATGTATCCCGAAGGTATTACGATTCCAGGGGATCGACTGGACCCCATCTTGTAATGATGTGGGCCACTGCACCATGGGGAAGAGTCAGAAGGCCATTTGGCTGGTGCGCTATGTCTAGACTATGAGAGCAAGAGCGTCACGTGACAACGAGTCTTCCCCACCCAGAACAGCCGCCAAAGGCTACTCCCAGGTGCCCAATAATTGTGGTGGCCTATAAACAGATCATCGTGGCAGGAATCCAGGCCGAAATCAAAATACTGATGGAAATTTCACTCTATGTGGAATAATAGTGTATCGATGTGAATTTTTTTTTTCGAAATTTAATAATCGTATTGCCACTACCATTAGGCACCTGAGAGAAAGGTGCCGGAGCAATCGCCCGTGAAGATTGGTTTCCCGAATCAACCACTTGCAGCACCCGCCTACCATTGGTTCACACTGCCGTAGCAGGACCTGGGGGGCCAGAACTGGTCCTGCCCGAGGTAAAGACTGGTACGGTTGCTCAAAGTAGGTAATCATTGACTAATATGCCCTTACCCAACTATAACAAGTAATACACCCGTGAATGAGCAACCTGCACGGTGTGTGGCCATCAAATTCGAATCATGTTCGACTGCAAGACATGCTGTTAGTTATAACAAAGCAAGGTTAATATACATAACACAATACAACCTAGGTTATTGAGTATAAAGTAAGGTTAATATAAAATCACGTTATACCCCTGGCCACGTGATCTTACCTGCTATGACAGGTAAGATACTGTCTTTTCTCGTATATGAGGACGATGAGTTCCGAATGCACATAGGCAAGAACTAGGCGGTTTCCTTTAGGAAAGTGCGCTTACAGCGGACGTGAAGATACGAATGCCTTCATTTTCGTCATGATTGTATCGAATCGTTTTGTCACATAATCAGTGGATATGTGACAATAGACGAAAGCCATGTCTTGGCCGATACGGAAATATATTGGCAGTAGATGTGCGCAATATAAACGCTGCGCATGTAAGCTCGCTTTAGACATGTAACAATACAAATGCAGTCCTTTCTGATATTCTGCGCAATATAAATGTGTTGCATGTAACTGCGCATCATACACGAGTGAAAGCTATTTGGCAGAATATCGTTTTGATATATGTGGAAATAGAAGTTAGTGAGCCAAGTGATGGTCTCTACTGGAAAGACTATTGGCAGTGAATCTGGAGCACATGACAATATGTATTCTTTCTATTTCGCTGTTTGCCGTTATCATTCACTGATGAAACTGCAAAGTATGTCAGTATTGGGATGAAAACTGTTCACCATATGTAAGCATACTAGTAGTCAGTTCTGACAGCATACATGAGGCCCTGATACCATATGATTGTCATGTACAATGTATGGAACTATTACGGCGTGCAATACATTATTGCAAGCTCGCCAATGCCGAGGCATATTAGATCCGACGGTAAGATGGCATTGAGGCACTTAAAGTCTTAAACCATAATATGTCAATGGGACCGAGAAATTGAATGTATCGACAAACACTAATGTCTGAGGATAGAGGTCAGATGTGTCAAGTTGGTGACATCTGCTGATCACAGTCGTTACATCACAAAGATTGTCAATTCTAAGTGCCAACCCATGTGTGGCGTAAATCTTAAATCATCTGGCGAATGTTATGAAGGAGAAACATCAATCGAATTAAAATTCAGTGAGATGCTGGCAAGCCAATAAATCGTTGCAACACCCTGACCATGTTGTGAGCAAGGTGTGCCATATTGAAGACGAAGCTTTCCCTTATTGGCCAAGTTCCCATTGGAGATGGTTACTCTCCACAAGTAGGCCAGTGGTCTCACTTCAAGTCGAACATCCAAGATGGCTCCAAAATGTTTTTACCATGGGTAGAATCACAATTGTTTAAGTAAAGTGAGCCAAGTGTAGCTGGAGTGTCAGGCTACAAAGTTTTCACTTCATTGCAGTTGGTGATCAATATTTCGTAGTAACCCAAACTGTACTAGTACATACATGGATGTAAAGAATGCAACACAATATTTAGATCGACAGACAACACATCAATTTGAAGTGTGGTTACATATGTGATAACGAATACCATCCCCCTGTTACGGAGTGTTAGTAACTATTGTACTGATGATACAATGAGTTATATGATATTTAATCGTGATAGACAAGGCAGAATTTTCTAAATACCTTGAAGTCGCTGTAATGTTTTATTACATTTGCCATGTGTCTAACAAGACCACGCGCTCATACATACTGGCGGGCGTAGATTCGCAGGTATTGATCGTTAAAACAATGTTACAGATCGCTCAGTCGAAAGAAATGTGAATTGTCATCTGATAGTGATAACAAGTACTATCTTTCGTATTTATTCATGTAAATTATTACAAAGGAGGATATGGCTGTCCTGTGCAACTTTCTGCGAATTAACAGAGCAGTGCCATGTATGATTTGGCAGTATACATTAGGATACAAAGCAACGGAACTTACGAAATAACCGAAGCGAGTCGACGGAAACTTATGTAAAGTGAAACGCGTGTAGCACGAAATTAGGAGATATCGCATACCGTACTACATTGCGTCCTCAATTGTAAGTCATGATAGTCATCACGCCGTATGTGTGGCACAATATGCACTATGTGGTTTTGCCACAAGTAAGCTATGTGCTTCTTTAGTCATTGTCAAGATGGCCATCTTAATTCCAATTGTTGGAAGATAAAGCCGTCTTGAGGAAAACAGAAAACACGGAAACAAATTACGGATACAGTGAAACGAAAAAAGTTCCCGTTTCGGATGTGAGAAATATTAATTAACTATCGGGTACAATAAATTGCAAGTTTGTAATATCAACAATAAATATTGAGTCGATAAACTCGCAACACAGAAAGATACAACCTTGAGAAAATAGAAACGATCCTGTCCTGGCGAGGAGGAATAAAAACTGACTAGACAATAGATAGAATGCGGGTGTATTCATGCGAGACTAATCTGGACACGGGTGTGAGTGGGTCGGCACAGCAATAAAATTTTAACCCTCCTGATTGACACAAGGCCGGAGACGTAATCCATATAGTTCAGTTGAGGGCTTCTCCTTGGCGGAAAAATCAAATAGTGTCCAGTCTCCGACTTCTGGAATTATCGAGAGGAATTGTCAGATATTGACGGCGTTCTGTATAAGGGAGTAAGGATTATATTCCCAAAATCAATGAGACAGGACATCATGAAAAAACTTCATATTGGACAGACATTCTGGTATCGAAAAAACCAAACAAAGAGCGAGATATATTCTTTTCTGGCCTAACATCAATCGGGACATAGAACTTATGGTGTCTAACTGTGACACTTGTCAGACACACCGAAATTCTAACCAGAAAGAACCTTTACTCAGCATAACAATACCAGATCGCCCTTGGCAAAAGGTAGCAACTGACTTATTCCAGTGGAAAATTTCCGACTATATTGTTATCGTAGACTACTACAGTCGTTACTTCGAAGTAGCCAAACTTGCCAGCCAAAAATCAGCAACCATCATTACACATATGAAATCAATATTCGCGAGACATGGGATACCTGAGACAGTAATTAGCGATGGGGGACCATGTTATGCATCACAGGAGTTCGCAAACTTCTCAATGGAATATGGATTCACACATACAAAAACGTCACTGAATTACCCACAAGCCAACGTTGCGTACAGACAGTCAAGGGAATTCTCCAGAAATGTGCAGATAGTGGACTAGTCCAAGTCTTCTCGTACTAAAACTAGCTAAGATTTTGGGATGGAGAGATGCTAGTATTTAGTCCGAGATCGCGCGCATAGCCTTCTTATGACACGAGTTAAGCGTTAATGACCCTCTCAAATAAAACCACAATTATATGAAATAAAATATCACAATTGCGACAATAAAAGATATTTTCTGCAGAAGACATGCTATTTGATCTGAACCCCACATCAGTTGTGAATTGAAAGCGGTAATTTAATGCGAAAAGAGACATTTACCGCAATGTTTACAAATTTTTAAAAGTATGCGAACTCAGTTGACCTCGCGAACTGTGTTCGGCATTTTCCGTTGAAAATATTCCGTAGATTTTCGACTGACAACGCAAATTACGATGAATTCTCCATTGTAATCGTAATTATGTGTGTCAATAAATAAAAAATAAATAGATTAATTAAACATTGAAGATATAAATGTAATACATTAAATAAATTACGGGGAATTACAACCCTCTCAAAGTTTAAAACAGTGTAAACACAACGAGCATTAGAATAAATAATATGGTACTACATTTCCCAAATTTGGTGGACTTCAGCGAAATTAAGATATATACTAAGCGAACAGAGCAATATACTGCTCTTGTTAAGCACACAAAAAATCAAACAAAATCTGTATAAATTTTTAACCTTAAGTTTGAAAAGTCCCACTAAAACGGAAGAACTATATTTCGAAACTGTGTGATTCGGTTCTCCGATTATTTTATCAACACAAAAGTCAAAATGCACATGGATGAAAATCACACGCATGGCAAGTCAGACACAAGAGTTCTAATTTGCTCCAATTTTGACAAGTTGCTTGCGAAAATTGTCAACAAAACTACCTTTCTGATCCTCCATTATGTCATTAAGTTTTTAGTGCGGGAATTGTTCTCAAAGCACATTGGAAACTGGACTTTGCGGCGATCGGTTTTCGCCATTTTGTTCGGAAAACCCCGCGCTATATATAGAAACGGAAACTAGAATACTCAGAACAAACACCAGACAATGCCGAAGTTCTTCGGAACCTGAGTTCGGCTTTCAGTTAAGTAAACAAACAGAAAAAACAACGATGTTTGTGGCAATCAACCGGAATATTCTATGTGTAATTTAACATTAAAGTTATATTATTATACACCATTCTGACCATAAGATGTCACTCTTTCCGA
This sequence comes from Siphonodentalium dalli, assembly GCA_032622095.1. Taxonomy (NCBI): domain Eukaryota; kingdom Metazoa; phylum Mollusca; class Scaphopoda; order Gadilida; family Siphonodentaliidae; genus Siphonodentalium; species Siphonodentalium dalli. The sequence goes on from CP136063.1 coordinate 155,204,691, forward strand.
CGTATATAGCATCATGTATTGCTTTGTTAGGTAAATCGAGTAAAATACACCACAGATTCCCGCCACAGATCCTGGGCGTAACTCGTGTCATAAGAAGGCTATGCGCGCGATCTCGGACTAAATACTAGCATCTCTCCATCCCAAAATCTTAGCTAGTTTTAGTACGAGAAGACTTGGACTAATAGTGGACAAGACATTTATTTAGCATTTCTGAACTACAGGAACACGCCAATATATAACATAGCAAGCCAAGCACAACTATTGATGGGAAGACAGCTAGGAACTAACATTACACAAAACGCAAATCAACTCGACCCACAAACCCAGGACCCAAAGCATGTCAAGGATGAATTCATCGCGCTACAAAACCAGCAAAAATCAGCACATTATAACAAATCATCCAGAAAGCTGACACAGTTAAAATCATGGCAGGAAGTTAGGTTCAAACAGAAACCAAACTCTACATGGCAGCCTGCGAAGGTGATTGGAGAATCAACAACACCAAGGTCATATACTGTCACCACGCAATCCGGTCATGCTTACCGACGTAATAGAAGACACATCTTGGCGCCACAAAACAGCACGTGCACGAAAAACATGACAGATGATGATAGCCAGCCACTGAAACAATTAAATTCGGAGCCAGCCCAGATACAGGCTAGACGAAGCGGACGGACTATCAAGCCACCACAGAGATATGTAGAGTAGGTTATATGATAGGGAAATTAACTTGAGTCACTCGACTCATGATAGTGTAGAGCGCGTGCCAATTGTTGGAAATTGAGTTAGGATGTACTAAACTGTATATACATTGAATAGGCCATATCTAGATGTAATACTGTTTAATCATTTATTAAGTATGTCCCTAGCCGCGCGCGATAATCGTTTTATAAGCTCAGAGTTATGCGTCATGCATATACGAAACGCGGGAAAGTTAGTGATTAGTTTCAGAGGTCTACGAATACAACAATATACAATGGTACTGCGTGTTATTTAGATGTAAACTATAAGAAAATAACTACTTTATTATCTAAGCCAATTTTAACACCCCAGCGGAGAGTAGTTGCATATAATTCATATAGTTCCACACCACATCACTTTAAATACAGGGTGATATCAAATACATGCATACTTCATCTTGTTTGATTTGTGAACCTCAATGCATTTCAAATTTTTTATTCTTATCTTCCAAAATTTTAGAGAAAATATGTTTTATATCCAGTTAATGTGCTTACATATTACATCCAGTATATGGTCTCTTGGACATTTCATAAAATATATTGATGAAAATAAAATATATGCATACCTACATGTTTAGTTCAATGTAACTCCTAAAATTAAACCAAGAATTGCGAGCACAACCAATATTATGAGGATGATGCAAATTTTTTTCCGTCGTGCTTTTGACTGAAAAGGAATAAAGTAAAACAACACTCAATACAAAAAACATATCTCAATACAAGCAAAAACAACAAAAAACAAATGTACAACTACCTAAACTGAAACTATGTGAACATGGACAAAAGTAGTAGTCCAAAAATTAGTGCTTAAAGATGCATAATCCGATTAAACGCCCCTAAATTACTATTTCTTTGGCTTCGGGGGTAACCAATATTTGATTCGAGCTTTGTTATTAGATATTGATTTTTGAAATCTGTTATTTTTCTCCACCGCGAATATTTGGCGGCCTGGAAAAAATCAGCTGACTTCTTACAGAAATAGTACAGGCATGCAAGCACGCCATTATGAGAGGTCATGCAAGGTCACTGCTCGATATATGATCTAGCACATCGGTGGAGATCGCAAATTAATTTGGAATGAAAAGACAATGAAAACTAATTTGGATAACTAAATCGGCTTTTGGTCAAATTACATTATTGTAACTGGATGATAGAGGGACCATCAAATCAGATTATATACCTTTAACATTTCTATACTCAATGGATTCTCCCATTCAGGTATACAAGGATACATTTTGAATGGTCTATTATTCATTTGGAGGGCTGTTCAGATAATAAAGGCAGACGACAGACCAACAAAATGATATTATGAGTGCAGAGGATTAATATTCATTGGTGAGAAATGTTCAGATAATAAGTTCACCAAAAAAACCTGTCTGTTGAACTTATTATCTGAACATTTCCTAAGGGAACGAACTACTTGTCAATGAGTATTTAGTATAGAAAGGGTTAAGCTGAGACAGATATGTTCATGCATGTACTTAAATCCATTCAGCCTGACTGAATCAAGCACAGACCAAGTCACATTCCAGTTGACTACGTCTGGAGATTCTCGTGGAATAAATAATTTTAAACGTGAGGTAACGTCCCAATGAAATTGCTCGCAGAAAGCAATCACAGAAAAGAATGATGTCCCAACCAATCGATAGCCTCCAGCAAAAAGGCAATTAATATTCATTCATATTAAAATTTCTATCCCACTCCGATGGCTGAATCTGACTGAAGTCTCACCAAGAAATGTAATCCACGAGTCAGCGTCACACTTCTTCACTGATCAAATGTCAATAAAGTTATCCCATACTTTGTGAGTTAAAAATCCAACTATTGTATGTAACTTCATAATTCGAGAATGATCACCCAGAAAATATATACATATAAATAGAATTGTTTTTTTGCAAAGAGATGAAAAATTCATTAATCTAGTTCGTATTTTCTCCTAACATAGATACTGGACCTATCCGTACATACCACCCACCAATAGGCTACATGGTTACTGTTACTAAGCACCACAAGCCATCTCAATCTCGCTACATATTCATTACTAAAATGGCTTCCGATGAGAACGGACTGTGTTGTTAAACACCATGTAACACGATAATATAGCTTCTTTCTGAGTTTCACGATTTTCAAGATGCCTAAGTGTGTATATATGCATCTTGTAAAAGTGACTGTCATTAGATATAAACAAAAATAGAACCAGATTTAAACAAACGAGAGGCCGATCACGATCGGCAGATGTTTAACCCATACCTTAGCGATAGCGACAAGCCATAACTGATAATTTGTCAAAGATATGATCACAGGAATTAATCCATATATCAGTACCCAACTTGAAATCAAAAGCTCAAATAATTTGTCTTAAGAAAGGGTTAAAGTATTTGGGGGGAGGAGTAGTTTTAAATCTCATAACTCTGTCCCTATTCACTCAAGGACCTCTCACTGTGAGATCCAATGGTTTAGTGATTTCGGAGAACATGTTTAGGAGTTTAAGTTAACTCATTGGAAGCAAAAGTGATAAATCACTATCTTTGCCACTTTTGACATGCCAGATATTCAAAATTTATTCACTTCTAAAGAGAAATTATAATTTGTTGACAAGCAAGACTGCTTAGAACGACATACATGTAGGGGATTCCATCTCATATTTAAATGGTACTTTAATTACCCACCCCCCCCCCCATTCTCCCCAGTTATTTGTTTATCAAACATGGACAGATATAAGATCAGATCTGACCTGTGTATTAAATAAGATTAAGTGTTTCATAACAGGGGTGTATGGTTTTCAAAAATATATGTAGTTTATACAATTCAAAAGTATTATCTATGTAATGTTATACAGACATAATATGATGAGGATGCTGGCCCCTATGACCACTAAATCGTTCATATAAAATAAGTAAGTTAGCCCTCAATTAAATGGTTTCACACATTACAATGTTTTACAAGTAGCTTGGACACTAAAAGCCACAACCTTCAATGTTAATCTTTTAAGTGCTCTGTGGCCCCTAAAATTCAATCAACCATGGAAATATGAACAAATGGGAAAATAAGGTTCCTGGAAATACTAACATCTATCATATTGATTTTCAAAACAAGTCATCACTTACAATAGTCATGTATATTTATCTTCCTGTTTCCCATTGCATAGATAAATCATATTGGCTATCAGCTGTTATTCTAATTTCAAATTGAAAGCACGTGTCTGAAGTGTTAATATATTTTTCAAAAATCAATTAATCAGTCAATACCAAAATTGATAGAAGTGAATAGTGTGCAAAGATACCCAATAGATATTAAGAGATATGAGGAATAGTCCATGTACATTATAGCATGTGTCTATGGAAACCTTGGAAAGGGTTAATTATTTTTGAAGCAAATTAATGGAATTTAGAAGACACTTATAAAGGTGAGGGGGGCCCTTATCTCACCCTGTATAAATGACATTTCAAGAATAGGAAAAACACCAGTCTTATGCTGCCATTAATCAATTTGACAGTTAGAATAAACAAACAGCCAGACACCAGTGTTGTTTATCTTGACCCACAAGAGCTCTGTATCATATGTCATCACTCATTTCATAACAGATTTCACTTGGAATGACAACATCTATAAAATATCCTCTCATATACTCTGCATGTTGGATGATCACATGGTAATTTATTGATATCATTATATTACATGAAACTAATGCAATAAAATCTTCATATTTTCAAAACAGGATATCAGACCTAATTAATCATATAAAACCAGATAAAACTAAAATAAATGAAAGAGTCAATTTTTTTTTATCATTTAATTTTTTTTTATTGTTATTAAAGTTCAAACAAAATTTAATATTTGTATATGCTAAATTTAGCAAGGCGCTAAATCTAAAAAAAAAAAAAATTTGATTTTTTTTTTCTTGAAAATGGGTCATAACTCCTTTAAAATTAATCGGATCAAACCCATATTCGAACTCGATCTGTATTTTGGGCTGTGAAACTCACATACCAAATTTGGTTCCAATCAGATAAAAAATGTTTGAGTTATGGCAGAATGCGTGAATTCTAAGTTGAAAAAGGGCCATAACTCTGTAACAAAAACTCGGATCAAACCCAAATTCGATCTGTATTTTGGGCTGAGAAACCCATATACAAAATTGGTTCCGATCGGATAGAAAATGTTTGAGTTATCGCATTACTCGTAAAGTGTCTACGGACAGACATACAGACAGACAGACGGACAGACAGATGGACGAACGACGAGTGGTCAATCCAGACAACGACACTATGTTTACCATACTATGGTATGGGTAAACATAAAAACCAGGTGTGATTGTTAGGCCATTTCCGATAACCAACAAAGATCGATGTTTAAGTTGAATCAAACTGTGTAAATGATGCCATTATAACTTCAATATCAAATAGCAAATTTAATATCGAAGCTATGCTAATAGTTCACACCTTTGATGAAATAAACCAAACGGTGGTGTACATGTGGTAATTAATCTATAATCCCTCTTTTGTCGAAATAAATATAACGATATCAGTTCCCCATACCTCAAGCGTCCTGCATGAGCCTCAGTGACATAAGATTACGGACAACTTTGCGACCGGATGCAAAGGATTATCAAATAATGGTCTTTTTAAATTCCACATCCTATTTTGCCATCACTAAAGTCTAAAGTACATTAAAGAAAATGCTGACTTTCATGGAGTCAGTTACATGTTGCCATGTGGCAACAATGGCACAAAGTGAACTCGTTCGGTGAAGGTTGCATGTATACACCGCTAAGCACGTGCAATGTGAGAAATTTCGTGTAATTCTCTTGGAAAACATTTGTTGATTCTCATTTACACGTACATTGTCGCATTAATATGGAGGAAGCTTTAGATTCTCAAATGGATTCAGTAAAACATTCGCAGGAGATCCTACAGGTTAGTGTGAATAGCAGACATTTGAACTCAATATTACCACGGTGTTATAACAGCAACACGGGACTACTATTTCCACGTTTTAGTTTGAAATCTGTTATATTAATATTGGAATTTAAATAACATTAGGATCCGAATGTGGTCATTGGCATTGTTTAATCCAGCGTAAACAGATGTCTTAGTTACTTTTTGATTTAGGAAACCGAACTAAAATATGTGTATAAATATCGCTCGTCAACCGGACATGTTCCCCATGCATATTTCAACACCTTTATAGCTAAATAACAGATATTTTGCTCTCGTGTTTGTAAACCCCCTACTGCTTATACTGGTTGTTAGGGAGTCACTTGTGGTGTTTTCCATATCACTAGGCAGACACAAGTCGTATCGACGATTAAGCTATCGGTTCATTGGCTATAATTGAAAATGGGGCGGTACCTACGGATAGGTCTATTACGTCACACACCAAAAATATTGTAAATGGTAAACCATAGTAAACGGCATGTGTATATTCTAAATAATGAGATGACGCGACAATTTTCAACAAAAAGGGCCATAACTCTGGTGAAAGTTGAAACTTATCACCCAGAAACCAAATGCGAATGGACAGATGGACAGACACCCCGACGGATGGAAGATCAATAACATAATACATCACATTTAAAAAAAGGGCATATAAAAACTGCTTTCCAAAATGACATAACTGTACCTTTCATAACATTGTATTCTTAAAATTCTGAAATGAACAAAGGGTGCTTCCTCCTAAACTTTAAATGAGGAATGTAAATTGTGAAAAACATCTAAAGTAAAATGTAAAGAATTTTAGGAAGAGTCTCTCCTGTTATAAACAATTAGAAGATTGTGAAAAACTAAGCTACACATTTAAAACTAAACAAATTAAATGATAATCTACACATGTACTGGTGTTGCCACAATAACGTGAACATATAAAACAATAATGAGATAAATTAAAACATTAGTGACATTCCGAAACAAAGAAGTGACAAAATATCTTATTTTGGATATCAAAATGTCCGTCAAAATGAACACACAAGTAATATATATATATATAAAGGCACGCCGAGGTACCGATAAGTTTATAAATATAGAAGATAGTTATTATAATTAATGTAGCGAGGATATTGTCCAGACTAAAATAAACTATTCTTGTCACTTCATTTTATTTGAACAAATAATCTCACACAAATATCACAGAAAAAGTACCATAATCAGGAGTTGATCCAGGGCATGAATTTGGGCTATTCTGACCACAATTAACATTAGTATCCATGGAAGAATTAGTGTCAGCGCAAAACACCAAAGACACTCAAATAGTACATTGAGGGTAACCAAATTAAATTAAAACTATGATAAAACAAATATGCACTGTGCTAGTTTCTCAGCAAAAGTACCAAATGAATATACATGGTTTGAATACCTGAATTGATCCAGACACAGTGATGGTATGTTTAGCAGTGACTAAGCGAAACAAGATCACCGATTCACATAATGGCACGAGCATAATAACTGGGGTGTTAAATCATTGCAGATAAATTAGAATACTCTATATAAACGTATCCATCTATCAGGTGGCATCTGAATTTAACTATTTCAGTTACTTTAGCCAAGGTGATACAGTAAGCCCTAAATAATTGACTCCTTAACCACAGCAAAATTATTGGTAATTTTTCAGAATTTAGTCTAAATATGACTTGTTGCCATTCATCGGAAAGCTCTCACTGAGAGCTTTCCGACGAATGGCAACAAGCCATATTTCCAACTAAATCCTGAAAAAATATCCATAATTCTATGGTTAAGGAGTCGATTATTTAGGGCATTACTGTATATACATAATTTTTAACTTTTTTTGTTGTTGTAATTATGGTATACTGGGTCTGAAATTGCCCTCAATCAATCCTGAAATTACAGATCCAGAGTCAGATTTGACAGCCCTATATTACTATTACATCGGCTTTGGGTAAAAACAATATTGTTTTGAGTTGAAGAAGTCACTTTTCAAAGCTCAGCGCTATTTGATTTTGATTTTTGAATTCTATTTATTTTATGCACCTGAAATTTTTGTTGGGCGAGCAAAAACTCCACTGGATTCTGTCTAGAAATATATATGGACATGCACAAACAGTCGCGAGATCAGAAATAATTTTCGTAACAAAAGATGGCAAAAATTATCGACAGAAACAAAATTGACAGTATTTCGATAGTTTGTGTGCTTATACAGTATACATTATACATATTCTCGAATCAGTAATCATGTTTCAGTCATGAAGATAGACAAACTGATAACACCATATCGAATACAAGTGAAATTAAATGTGTATTTACATTTGTGATGACAAGTGCTGTGGAATTCCTGTTTGAACCAGGCATCACCATATATATGGAATTGGTCAACCACACTTACTCGCCATTTGAACTGCCTTGAATAACTGTTAGTATATGACTTTTTTGGCAACTATGATCCCATACTTGGTATTGTTGTGTATATTTATTGGTAACAAACAAATTTTTATCACTAAAGGCGACTTTTTATGAAACACCACTGTTGTTGTTACTGGATGATACCGAGACCATCGAACCGTGGATCATTAACCAAGTTTTAAGTGTCTTTGCCAACAAATGACATTAGTGCATACAGATGATGTTCTTACTGTGATAATATCTATTTACTGACCTGATAATCCTTGGCCTTGGATAGTTGGTGTGTTCCTTCTTCAACCTGGATCTGTGCAGTCTCTACATTAGCTTCTATACTGTCTGTTCAAAGATAAGTGAATTCATAATAAGAGACATGAATCCAGACGGGTCCGTGATGTGAGAAAATATTTAAAGTGTTTCCTGCATTGAGATTGGAAGCAAATAATAAACATACCTAAGCAGTCAGATACTGGTACATGATACTCAGAAGAACAAAGCTCTGGAGCATCTACGGATTCCGAGGTTACTTTGTAGACGAGAAATCAATATCAAACCACAGAGACCATTCTTGACCAGATTTTTAGGGCAAAGGGACTTCTCCCTGCCACAGAAATAGGGCAAAGTGGTCATTCTCTAGGGAGAAGTGCTTGCTAAAAAATTGAAGTTGATCGTAAATAGTCGCTATATAACGAAAATTGGAGATATGTAAATTAAAACTATGAAACAATGGTTCAAATATGGCGTCTTTATATTCACATCATGTCCTGGTAACTGGGAATAATTCCCAAATATAATTAAAGGTACTCAACCCGTAAAGAGGGTCCCCATCTCAACAGATTCCAACAACAACAATCCGATCAGAGGGTCCTATATTACTATTTCTTTGGCTTTGGGGGTAAAAAATATTTGATTCGAGTCGAGGAACCCATCAAACAAAGCTCAGAGTTATTAGATATTGATTTTTGAAAATTCTTATCTTCTCGAGATGAGTATCAATAACTGCCGTCAATTTGGTAACATGCTCGAGATTTTACGCCAAAATTATATTCAAACAGACAAGGATGGATAACTCTATGATCAAGTGGGTAATAACAACGAATTTTTTACTGTCTTCTGGGCCAGAAACAATTCCCGATAATGAAAAATAATAGATTTCTAAAATCGATATCTAACAAATCTGAGCTTTGATGGGGGACTTCCTCGACTCGAATCAAATATTTTTGACCCCCAAAGCCATTGAAATAGTAATTGAGAGGAGTTTTATCGGGTTGAGTACCTTTAATCTATTTCGCAATTATTCAGAATTATTTAGATGTTTTTTAATGTCAGGCATTTTCTCTCAGTTAATTTTGGAATTTTCAGGGTGACTGCAAAATTAGGGCAAAATGTCGCCCACATCACCCTCAGACTGGACCCTATAAAACCAGGCAACAACCTTTTATCCCCACATGCCAGTGCAAAATGACAGTTTGGACACGTTTATAAACTACAATGATCTAAAAATAAATAACCCTTCTATACTAAATGGATTCTCCCAGTCAGTTAAACAGTGTATATTTGAATGGTCTGTTATTGATTTGGAGGCACATACCGGTAATATTAGCAGATGACAGATAAATAAAAGTGCAGAAGGAGCCCTATTTATTGAGGGAAATGTTTAGATAATAAGTTCAACAATAACTTCTCATCAATGATACTTAAGTATAAAAAGTGTAAAGGGTAATCTTTTCAGCAAAATATGGACAAAATAGGTTGAGTCTTTCAGATATGTACATTTTGATATTCCCCAAATACATACATATTATACAAAGCTTGAAACAAGGCATATCGATTTGAATAATTCATGCTATCGTACATAATCTCCAAAATAATTAGAATTTCCCTTACCTAATACTTCTCCCTGTTCGTGAACCAACATTCCGAGATCTTTGAAAATCTGGTTTACATCCAATATATCACTCTGCAAATGTGTTAATTATAATTAGCATATTCGTAATATCAGGCAGCATATGTAATTACTATTAAGAATATATGTACATGTACTTGGATTATTTGTAATTCCACTATGGAAAAAGCAGCAGGCATTTTAACCCTTTCATGATGGGAGCTGTGCTGGCGCAGAATTAAAGATAATGTGCCAGTGCATTCTCTTATATATGCGAGTCTCAAAAATATAAGAGAATGCACTGACTTACATGGTCAATGTAAATATTGTTAGGCCAATGTATAACATTCTTTATATATGCGAGGCTCCCTATGGGAGACTCACATATATAAGAGAATGCATTGGCACAGGATTTTTGACAAAATTCAAGAAGCTCCAGTCATGGTAGAGTTAATAATAATTTGTAATATTTGTAACACAAAACAGTAAATGAAACATGATCATACACATTGCATGAGAGTGGGACCCACATAATGGGATATCAGCTTTTTACGTTCTTGAATAGTTGGATGTCAATAGAGGGTCTACATGTCTTTAAGTTAACTACAGACCCACCTATAATAGTGGGTCTGATAACTTGTTGTTGACTTTCTATTTCCTGAACCACGGTATTCCACTTCAGTAGCGCCAATCAGAACTCACTATTAGTAGCCCCAAGATAAAATTTCCAATCAAAGCGACTAACTTAACACGATGTGACGTAATTTGGGAGAAGCTTGCACGCTTCCAGGAATTGACATTTTGACGAGACTACCATAGATTTACGTCAGTATGACTTTGAGTCTATGCTTACACAGACCGAGGGTATACATGGTGAGAAAAAACATTATCTATGCATATCTAGTACAGATCTATGCATATAATAAAGTAAAATATGCCAGAACTATAAGCAAGATATGAGAGGAAATGCAGCTGTTATTAGATGAGTAGTATTCATTGCTGGAGATACCTGTAAACATACCCTAACTTATGCATTGCCGCTTGAATCAGTGACCCTACACTATAAGTTACAGGCGATTAGTATAAAGCCAGAATGATAAAATGTATAATATCATGATATATATAAATATCAATAAATACGATAGACCCAAATATGAAACTCTGTTCCCGCATTTAATATTCAGGCAAATATTGTTTATAGGAAACTATAGTTCCCCGACCAGGAATGCTTCTTCTACTTTCAGTCCAGTTATCTACTACAAGTGTCAAACCATTGCAGTGATGCAGTCATCATGATACTCGAGCTGGTCAATGACCCAAAATGTCCAGAATTTGTTAACTGGGATTATATACGGAAGAACATTGAATGATCTGGTGATACAGCAGCTGGTATTAGTTGTTGTTATTTATTGGTAATAAGCTAATATTTATTACTAAATATAGCAGCTTTTAGGGATTTATGATTGCCATTGTAACCAGATTATATGGCGACTCTCAAATCAAACCTTTGAGGGGACCAAAGGTCATCACAATGGGCATCAACAATACATGCAATAATAGATCAACTTTGTTCTTATTATCATTATAAATAATTCTTCAATAACACGATTTTGCACGTCAAAATAATTGTTTATGTGTAAACATATCTGTTACAGCTACAACACAGATCAAAGTCAAATTAGTCCAATAACTTAGAGTTCAATCAAAATATAAAGATGAACATTGGAAAAGGTCAATGCATAGAAAAATATTCTGAAAAACTATTTAGACTTAAAAATTTCAAATAACATGATTCTTATATAGACAATTGCTGTTTGAACAACTTTTGATGTTGATAGTAAAGCAGTTAATTATTAAAGGTACTCAATCCGATCAGACGGTCCCCATATCATCAAGTTACAACAACATTTCTTCCAAAATAATATCAGAATCGATTAATAAGAACAAAATAATGCTAACTCAGCTATGGTATAAAATTTCCCAAAACGAGTTATTTATCAACATGCTGTTCAACAAAATATGGCCATATTTATCACTTGACTATCATGAAATTTGGCCATATAACCGCTTGATTTTAGAGTTATCCATCTTCATATACTCGTTTCTGCGCCACATCTAATTACACATTTCGAGAAATAACAAATTTCAAAAATCGATAACTGATCACTCTGAGCTTTGATGGGTGGGTTCCTCGACTCGAATCAAATATTTTTCACCTCCGAAGCCAAAAAAATAGTCATTTGGGAGCGTTAATTCGGATTATGCATCTTTAATAATTTTCACTTCTCTACTGTAGTTTTAATATCATAGAACAATAAACAAATCACTGAACAATAAAATTAAAGGGTTGCTTCATCAGAAGGGCACATCGAAACAAAGAGGATTAGCTATTAAACACCACCACCATACCTACTAGTAATCCCTCCACCTGTCGATACTAATGCTATCCAATCAACTGATTCTTTACAGAGGTGTTCACTTTTCCTAACCTTATAAAACACCACTAATAAAATTCTTATCGGAGTTTCCTGACATCAATGGTATTGATTGGCCATTATTTTTCATCTTTCTTGAGGAATTAAAAAGTGACTTACCATATAAAAATATATTTTTCAAATGTGAATTATTTTTGTATTCGGCAAATGGCAGCAAACCTGAATTTAGTGTCTGACATTTTTTGAATGAGGACCCCATAGGGTGAATTTAGTGACGCTATACCGCACTGTGGGCTAGCATCACCAAATTAACCCTCTAGGGACCTAATTTTCTGCTTAGGCCTCAACTGCTATAAGATACCTAGGATCATATCGAAGTTCCCCAGTTGAAGTTGGCGATGTTCACCCATTAGTCACCTTGATTATGCATTTTATCTTCTGCAAATTAGGAGATATAGAAACTCAACAGATGGGGAAAATGAACTAAATACAATGTTAATTTGAGATTATAGATACTTCCCAGAAATTGAGTGTGAGATAGCGTCACTAAATTCACCCTCTGGGGACCACATTCTGCAAATGTCAGACACACTAAATTCTGGTTTGAATGGCAGCTCGAACTCTGCCTTCAAGGAGAGGAACTGAGACTCCATGGTAACCAGTTATACCTCCAGTTTCTTTATTGATTCTTCTCGTTCATGTATAAGAGTTAAATCTACATCCTCCTCCATCTGCAGGACTTGTTTGGTCTGCGAAAACCTGAAATACATTAACAGTTTGATTAACCCTTTCTTTACAAAATGGATTCTCCCATTCAGTTATAAATGTATAAACTGGAATGGTCTATTATTCATCGTGAAGGGTGATCAGGTAATATAAGCAGACGACATACAGACAAACAGATAATACATTTGCAGAAGGATTTATATTCATTGAAAGGAAATGTTCTGATAAATAAGTTTGACCTATGGATGTTTGTTGCACTTATTATTCAACATTTCCTAAGGGAACTACAGGTCAAAGAGTATTTAGTAAATAATTGGTTAATTATAGAAGGAGAGAATATCCACGGAGGATGGGTTATTTGTACTCGTTTTTGTAGTACTGTAATGCTAGGTGAAGAAAGAAATAAGTCAGAACGGTGAGTATAATTATGTTATTTTCTCGCAAACACCTCACAAATTACCACTGAAAGTTGCTTTCCTTGTACACGTGGTAAGATATTTCTATACCAAATTTGTCCCAGAAACAGGTACGAATTTAAACAGTCCAATGATGAATATACTAATAAATAAGTTTTTCTTTATTTTTCAAACAGCTATTCGTTGGAATATCAGCATAAAATCACACCGAATCTAGGCTCTATAATAGCTTCAGTCATCACCGGTGATGCACAGAAGATGAAATCTGCATGTCTTTGTTGTTATAACATTATGCAGTTCATAAGTATTCTGGTGACCGGGTGTTGTCGCCCACTGTACCGGCAGTATGATAACACTTGCCTTGAATTACAGTACTACAAAACATGTACAAACAAGAGGTGTGCACTCGAGTGCTAGCATACCCCCACCATGGCAAATTCAACCCGCATTATCCGTAAATCCAACAAAAAAGATTTTTAACTTTAAAGGAAAATTCGGACTAATAATATCGATATGGTGTCACAAGAAGCTTGTACAAAAAATTTTATTCAAATTGGTTCATATTTGTTTGAATGATTGCAGAAACCCCAAAAAAGGGTAGAAAATGATACGTAACCTTAACATCTAAGATGGCTTTTGAACCCATATTCGAAGAAAAAAACAAAATGAATTCTAAGCCCGATTCGCACTAGGTTTGTATTTTAAGCCAATTCAGACATATATCAAGTTTGGTGGTGATCGGGACATCCTAACTTAAGTTAGAATTATCATCCAAAGTCAAAATAAGTCGAAAATGAAGTGAATATTACGAAAAACAGTCTGAGCCAATCCCTAGCCGCATCATGTAGAGAGGGTATTGTGAGAAGCATGTATACCAAAAATTATTGAAATCGGTGGCAAGTCGATGCCGCTTTGTTAAAGAAATTTAAAAAAATGTTGAAATGTTCTAAGTCGAAAGGGTTAATAATTCCGTAAACAAATAATTTTTCCGTCATCTATATACACGTTGCACATCTGCAATATGTGGGTAACAATACTCTGAAGTTTCAAATATCTACGATCAAAACCGTAGGAGGAGTTGATTACACCATGAAGGTACCCTCATACAGAAAAACAGAAAAGTATCAAAACAAAATTCAAAGTCGAAAGGCCCATAACTTTGGGAAAAATCATTGGATCAAACTCAAATTCGAACTTGACCTGTATTTTGATATGAACGAGCCACAAAAAAAACAGAATTTTCAATTAAACAATCCAAACTTGAGTTATCATCTGGAAACCAAAGAAAAAAACAAGAAAATTGAATTTTCTAAGTCGAAAAGTCAATAACTCTGAGAAAAATCATCGGATCAAACTCAAATTCGAACTTGACCTGTATTTTGATATCATTGACTCACACAAAAACGGAATTTTCAATTGAACAGTCCAAACTTTAGTTATTATCCGGAAACCCAAGAACAAGGAAGGAAATTGAATTTTTTAAGTCGAAAAAAGTCCATAACTCTAGAAAAAATCATCGGATCAAACTCAAATTCGAACTCAACCTGTATCTTGATATGACTGATCTCCAAAAAAATGGTATTTGCAATTCAAGGATCCAAACTTGAGATATCATCCAGAAACCGAAAAAGTGAAAAAAATTCTAAGTAAAAAAATGAGGCGTAACCGAACCGCAATTAGCATCATGTGGAGAGGCAGTCCTAAGGAGATTGCATACAAAAAATTAGTGAAATCGGTTCATAGTTGTTCGAGTTATGAGGACGGATGGACGGACAAACGGAGGGAGAAAGAGTGACGGACGGACGCAGTCAATCCAGTATACCCCCATTTTCTTCGAAAGTGGGGGTATAATAATTAATGCCGTTCAACCACAGTCAATATCATTTGATTAGAAAACAATTACTGGTTGAGATGATACCTAGTTGTCTATGAGATAAGAAAATCTAAGATGTCCACTGGACAACAGAGATAAACAAGAGCATCACTAGGGCATGGCAAAATACACCCGTGGTAATTTCAACAAAGGGTCATAACTCTGGTGAAAATTGGCGGGTCCAAATTTGAATGTGACCTTTATGTTGGGCAAGTAAACTCGGGTACCAAATTTCATTCCATTCAGTTCAGAATTACTAAAGTTATCATCCGGAAACGAAAATCGAGTGCAAAATTCCAACATAAAGGGCCATAACTCTGGTGAAAATTGGCGGGTGGAACCAAAATTTGAACTTGACCTGTATTTTGTGCCAGTAAACCCACATATCAATTTTCATTCCATTCAGTTCAGCCTTACCAATGTTATCAACAGGAAATAAAAATTGAGTGCAAATTCCAACAAAAGGACCATACCCATGGTGGAAATTGGCGGGCAGAACACTGAGCAGAACCTAACTTTGAACTTGACTTGTATTAATTGTATTTTGTGCTAGTAAACCCATATACCAAATTTCATTCCATTCAGTTGAGCCTATCTAAATTTATCATCTGGAAACAAAAAAAGCGTACTGATGCACGGGTAGATGCATGGACAGACAGTCCAATAGGATAATACATCCCGTTTTTAAAATGGGCATATAAAAACAAGACAGCCACAGCTATCAACACCTTCGAACGATGTGTATCATTTTTACTGTGGATCCATATTTATAACAAAGTAGCTGTATATTCAGTGTTATAGTCTAGAGCAAACTGTTGAAAATTTCAACACATGCTGGAACTATTGCATTTACTAAGAATACTACCAACGGTATGTAATGAATTCACTTAAGAGCTATAATGATTGTAAATTGTTATACATACCCTGGAACTAGGCTTTCATCACTCATTCTGTCATCTTCATTGAAAAGAGGCTGAAAAGTTGAAGAAAAAAGAAAAGATAAATCTCTTTCAATATACATTTTAACCCTTCCATGACTGGAGTTTCTTGAAATTTTGCAAAAAAAAATGTGCAAATGTGAGTCTCCCTATGGGAGAGCCACACTTATAAGAGAATGCACTGGCACAGGATCTTTAAGGCTGCAGCAGCGCAGCTCTCGTCATGAAAGGATTAAAATAAATATATTAAAACTTTTCTGAACATAACACCCTTCAGAATGATCCTGCCATTTGATTTGGAATGGTGTCCAATTTAGATAAAATCGTGCTGCCACCAAAAGATAAACATGCACATTTCCCTCCCATAAAAAGGAGTTCTTACACACTTTTATTATCTGTCGTCTGCTTATTTTTCCACAAGATGAATAATAGACCATTCCAATATATACTGTAATAACTGGCTGGGAAACTCCATTTAATATAGGAATGGTTAAGACACACAAGACAGTCGCAGTGGGTACTTATCAAAAATAACAATATAAATCTGTAAAATCAGCATCACTGAGATGACTATGTAAAATTAGATCAAATTTGTTATTACGTTTATCACTGATAACTCTCAGGTAACGAAATTTTGCATGCTGAAGCCATAGTTAAGTAAAAACACTACTGTTAGAATGCCAGTCATTTTAACAACAAAATCATTTACTTTGATCAACTGTTAGTGGAAACGATCTGCACTGTAAAAGTAATATTAATGTTACTGTAAATTTAATGTAACAATTTCAACATGTGAAATCTCATTATCAAAAA
The DNA here is from genome assembly GCA_032622095.1 of Siphonodentalium dalli. Classification (NCBI taxonomy): domain Eukaryota; kingdom Metazoa; phylum Mollusca; class Scaphopoda; order Gadilida; family Siphonodentaliidae; genus Siphonodentalium; species Siphonodentalium dalli. The sequence continues at coordinate 155,221,866 of CP136063.1, forward strand.
TGATCTTTAATGAATATGAGAACTAATTCAATTTATTTATCAATGTTTTTCTTGGTGATTACAGTTTTATAGACTTTTATCATTTTTCACATATACTTACAGAGAAGGCCTTACATGCCTTAAATAGTTGATGCAACTTCATGCAGATATTTACCTTTATTTCACACAATTTAGTGTGAAACATATGTATTCAATCAGGGTTTCCGCGAGGGGAAAATTAATGAGTCCGTATTGGGGAAACACATAACGCGACGGGACGACCATGGTTCGTCCCGTCGGGCGAAAATTTTGTTATTTGACACTGAAAAGTAGCAATTTCCTTGCACATAAGAGTCTCACAAAGCAACCAAAGCTACGTATATATTACGCAAGTCAATCATTTCCGTGGGTGCATTAATTCTGTTGATGGTATCCAGATAATCAATCAACTAATTACGCACATAAGACTGCCGTCTGATTGAAGATTATATATAAATGAACAAGCTACTAGTTATTGTTTACAAATTTATACAATAAGATTCCGATGAATCTAAACACTACAAAACATCTATGCATTGACCAATAATAGATAGCAAGGAGAATTGAATAAAGTATTTCCTAGAATTGCAAGCAGCTTCTGTGAAAATGAAACTGACATGATATACGCTGTCAATCGTAAAACTATTTGTGCGCTGTGACGTCATACTGCAGGAGCTATTTATAGCGGCAAAATACGAATGGTAGCGACACAGGTATTTGGCACCAAAAAAAATTAATTAAAAGAGATTTTTATTAAATTTAAAAACAAAAATTGTGCCTAATACCTGTGGGTAGGGACATCTTTCACTCGGAACGCGTAGCTTGTTCACTAGTCTCTATATATTAGTCCATAAACTGACGACCGCAATTGCTTATTATGCGCATAGTCAACAAAATCCCAACGTGATTTATTTCACAGTAAAACGGAACCTGTCCCGAAATCAGTCTTTATAGTGGGAATTCATAGTGACAAGTTAACAACACCATTCATTTGAACCATATTACATACATGGGTGATAAAGACAAACACATACGTACCCCCTCCCCAATATGGAGATAATGTCAAAGGACGGTAAATAATAGTTGCGTTGTCCCCAAGCACAATCAACGACGCACGTGTTCACATCTCCCGCCAAATTATATTTTATAACACGTTGGCTAAAACTCCGTTCTATACCTCATGGACTCTGCAGGGGGACCCATTTATTATGTACCACCGTACGATAGCACGGGATCTCGGAGAGGAGCAGTTTCATTCATGAAAATCCCGTGCATAAAAATGTCCCGACTAAGAAATTCGGCGTTCTTTGATCAAATTATGTAATCCTACGATATCACGGGATTTTCGAGCATGAGTAGTTTCATCCCGTACACAAAAATATGCATATTCAGCAGTCCGACATTTTTTGATGTTACCGCGACATGCATTACGCTGTATCTAACGTCGCTATTTGACCCGCTTTTTCACCAGTATTCTATTTAACACCCGAACTCCCGTTGTAACCGGATTTGTTTACGACATTGCGACTGACATTTGGTATATGTATGAACCAAACAGATAATATGCGAGGGGAATGAGGCCGTCCTACGGACGCTGAGCCGTACTAACGGAAACCCTGATTCAATGTAATCACAACCAATATATTTGCTGTCTACAAAATGGTGATTACAAGCAGGAACTATAATTTGTGTTGATGTTATTACCAAGAACTATGCCGAAAATAATGTCAATTTTCCACTTCTGTTTATGACAGTTCTGTTTATGACAGTTCTATATAAAACATAAATCAAATTTGGTACCAGTACTTATAGTGTCAATGAAGTCATGGTGAAGGATTGGGCTTACCTTTTACAAGGGTGTAAATTAAATACAGAACACAGCATCTTAATTGATAATTATTATCGAATGAGTTATGGACAATGTCATCCGCAGCGATTTCGATAAAAGATTTGAGAATCTGATGCATGTTTTGTTCTGTATTTATTCAACACCTATATATTAATAGTTGAAGCAACATGATGCAGAACTTTACCTTTCCAGAACTGGAATGTGCTCTTGCCCTTGCCACACTGGCTTTCTCCTTCTCAGCAGCTAGCCGTTGTGCTGACTGGAAATTCTTCAACGAATTTGAAAATTCATCTACATATCTGTCTTTCTGCATCTTTCTCTGTCTCTGAAATCAAGAAACGCAATCAAAACACGAAGTCTTAAGGTTAAGATATCAAGCAACAACCAAGGTATTAGGTGCATCACTATCATTATTCTAAAAATGTGTCCATTTTCATTCAAGAAAAAAAACAAGATGTATACAAAATTATACAAGCTAATGTGTCAGGTTGACTATCGTCAGAAGCGACTATACTTTGATCCATTGTGTCATGCACAAATTGTGTCCCTTATCTATCCTGTTTACTTTTTCCATATTAGGAAGACAGCTACACCAGGAAATTAGGTGACAAGTTAGACAAAAACAGAAGTATTGTGATAAAAAAAATCTGGCTTTTGGGAAAAACCTCAAGATTGTGTCAGAAACAAGCACAGGAAATCTTATGTTGCACATACAATAAGATGTTGCAACATGGGTGCTGGCATACATGATACAACCACTTTGGCAAATTGAAATAGGATGGGCAGGATGAAACACAAATTTAAAAATAAATGCGAATGCGAATATCACAAAAGACCTCATTGAAAGCCATTGTGATGGTGAATACCAATACCAAATAACTTTTTTCATGTTGTTGTAACTAAGTGATATGGGGGACCCTCAATTCAAACAGTGGATCTTTAAATCTAAGATCCAGGAGAAACATCACCTCAATAACTAGTGCAAGTTTCCTTTCACCTAAACAAGCTAGTGAAATAGGTAGGGATAATACTGGTTTACAGCAGAATTATGGGTAATTTTTCAGGATTTAGTCGTAAATATGGTTTGTTGCCATTCATCGGAAAGCTCTCGGCGAGAGCTTTCCGATAAATGGCAACAAGCCATATGGGCATTACTGTACTCTTCTATAGCAGACTTTAACCGTAAATCACCCGCTCATCTAAAAATCACCAGTTTATTCCATAGAAAACATTTATATTTGTTCTGAAAGTTGTAATTAATGTGAAATATATATATGTTACCTCAAAAACTTCATAAAAGTTCAGTTCTTCTCAAGACATAAACAAACCGGTCAAATGTGAAAGTTACTCCTAATTACATGGCATATTATGTGCATAATTGAACACAACAGCTAGATTATAATACATCATTTAACATGACTGTAAAATATCAACTTTACGATAAATGTAGCATTTTGTATTAATCTGTATTATAAAGACGAAAAATCTGCAACTGGATCAGTGAGTAAAAGCCGCTATAGACAAGTAATTTGACATAAACCAGTATTATCCCTACCAATTCACAAGTTGGTTTACGTCAAAGGGAACTTGGACTACTCAATAACTTGAAACAAGACGGACTAATTGTTGGTTGAAACATGTGCCAGACATTATAGTGTCACACCCATACATACACATATGTTAATTACATGTACATCAGCTGATATAATAATTAACCCGTTCTTTACTAAATACTCATTGACGAGTACTGTAATGCCCTATATAATCGACTCCTTAACCGCAGCAGAATTATGGGTAACTTTACAGGATTTAGTTGGAAATATGGCTTGTTGCCATTCATCGGAAAGCTCTCAGTGAGAGCTTTCCGATGAATGGCAACAAGCCATATTTCCAACTAAATCCTGTAAAGTTACCCATAATTCTGCTGCGGTTAAGGAGTCAATTATTTAGAGCATTACTGTAGTTTCACTCGGAATGTTCAGATAATAATAGGCCGTTTGTTCAAAATATTATCTGAGAATTTTCCACCAATGCAAATGAATCTTTCTGCTCTTTTATTATTGTCTGGTTTGTCAGTCATCAGCTTATATTTCCTGACCATCCCTTCAAATAAATAATAGACCCTTCTAATCAATACTTTCAAAACTGTCAGAATGGTAGAATTCATTTAGTAAAGAAAGGGTTAATAGATAGGTAACATGGCTTACTTGTTCTGACTGAGAAGAAGGGTTAGGAAGCTTTGCCAAATCACTAAGATACTTCCTTGTATCCACTGACAGTTGGTGGGTGTAGTGTTGTGTTTGATGTCTGAAATGTAGAATGAATTGTTTGTGACAATGCAGCTCATATGAACACATATATATATATATATATATAATGATATATATAATGCTTTTTAAATGGACATCATCATTGCTGAAATATAAATTAACATATCACTAGCTAGCATCATTCTGCATGACCACATCTGCTATGAGAGACCTAGACTCAGATTTAAGTTCCCTGATGGTGACTTGCAACAAATGGGCACCTCAATTGTGCACTGTGTCGTCTGCCAATTTGGGGATAAAAAGAAACTACACTAAAAAAAAAGAATGAGAAACTTTCCAAAGAAGTATCTAATAATAAAGATACTTTCCAGACAAGATCAAATCTAAGCAGAATGAGGTTCCCAGAAGGTGAATTTAGTAATACTAGCCCACTGTGTGGGGTAGCATCACAAAATTCACCATCTGGGAATCTCATTCTGCAAATATCTTAACTCTGAATGTCACTTTCTGTATTTATCCCATATCCTATCATATCAGTCTGTTTTTTCAAATTTCAAAATAGAAAATTTATAGAGAGTTTATAATCAATATAGGACAACAACCGTAACCATTTCATGGCAGGAGTTGTGCTGGTGCAGCAATAAAAACCCTGTGCCAGAGCATTCCCATATGCGAGTCTCAGATACATAAGAGAATGCACTGGCTTACAAGGTCAAGGTAAATATTGTCAGGCTAATGTATTCTCTTATATATGTGAGGCTTCCTATGGAAGACTCACATATATAACAGGCACAGGGTATTTGGAAAATTTAAGCAAGCTCCAGTCATGGAAGGGTTAAGACCCAAGTAACATGTTACAGTATATATTGATTCCCTCTGAATAAAATGATGGATGTGTTCTTGCAGTAATTTCACCCTACCAAAATGAATTTCCCTGATTGGGCCAGCCCGCAGTGGTATTTCAGGTAAAACTCACAGTCGTTCACGCATTTGCTCTGAATCTTGTGACGTACCGATCTGGTTAATAAATCGCTGCAGTTGTGCAACTGAAAAGCAATGGAGTCAAATCAAATAAGAATTTTAACCATTCACCCCATGAAATAGGATTAGAGCTTTATTATAATTACTGTACCCATTCCAGTTGACTGACCTTGATGATATTGGTGAGTGGCCAACAAAGAGAATTCAGTACCTGAAATCTACTCACATCTCTGATTGGGATCATGGGAGCACTACTGGATTTATTGTCAAAGATATATAGGAATTTTCCACACAAAAAATCCAACTGAATTGAACAATAACAAATAACAATGAATCAAACATCAGAACCCTATAATGCTTGCCCCCCCCCCCCTTTGCATTTGAAACATCTGAAGAGATATTTGTTTTCAACTAAAGTTAATAGTACTAAATAAAATGTTGTTGTTAACTACTCAAATGCTTAATGTGTATCCCATGAACTTCTTGGAAATTCCTGCTATATCTGCAGACTGAACATGAAAAGTCATCACTGTACAGTTATTGCATTGTTTCGAGGTTGACACTTGGAATTGTCAACCCGATGAAGTCATTCAAGTCAATATTCACCAAGGCCATAGGCCGAGGTGAATATTGACTTCCAAGGGCTGACAATTCCTCGTGTCAACCAAGAAACAATGCGATAACTGTTTTATTATACAAAACTCGCTTTGATTGGACAAGACATTGTGACGTTGAACGTCGTTGGGAACATCCTATCTATTTTCAGGTCTGATAATAAGTTATGTTAACCCCTGAAGACTTGGTGAAGTATCTGACGTCACTCAGAACTGTTATTAACCTCTTGTTTGATTAATGAGGTGAACATCATTAGATATCTCAATTTTTTCGTTATGTTTTAACATAGGAATTGGGAAAGAAACTTATGATCACATAATAATTAATAATTATATTTATTTCTACTCTGGCTTTAGTAATAAATTTTTACACAATATTTGCTAAAGAATTACTCGTTTTTGTGCAAATTTTTTTACAAGTTGATAACATCCGCATGGCAATGTCAACACCTTTGTTTAGTTTGAACATATATTATTTGTTCATAAATTAAAGTGTGAAACATTACAGCAGGGTGATTGATTAGAAATAGAGAATAATCTTGTTAAAAGTAGTAAATTTAACAAATTTATATCCAAATTGATAACAAACACCGTCATTCTTATATATTAATTAATTTCAGTGACTCTCGATGGGGAAATCATTTTCGTTAGTTTATTGCAGATAGATGCGTCCCGAATTAAGTAGTAAATATTTACAATTAAGTGTAGTTCAGATGATGTTTTCTATGGAGTGGGTCGTTTAGCTTCAGATTTTCAGCGGTGTTAGTAGAATGTTACATTCCTCCAGTTAGCATAGTGCCTGAATACTAAATTATCAGTTTTACGCACCCGAACAAGTACATAACATGTCTTTAATTGATGACAAAGAGGACTGGAGGACAAGTGCTATTCAATTAGAATATCTTCATCTCCCTGATACAATACACTGACAAATTATAACACTGGAGATGAACGAAAACCTTCATTTGCTATATGAGGCCAATTATTGTAAGGAAAGTCTAGTGATGCTCAATAAGGAAAAGTCAAAATATTGATGTTGAAAATTTATAACATGTAAATACATGTACTCTTTGTGAATCCCCTATTCCATAATAACAGAACAGCAAATAAACTCACCATTTTGAGTAATTTTCTGTATATTATTGCTCACTGATTGTGACAATCGGGTGAACTCATTTGAAGAGTCTTGTCCTGTGAATGATAAACAGGGAGAAAATAGAAGTAAATAGTAGAATCGGCTTAACACTTTCATGATGGGAGGCACGCTGGTGCAGCATTAATGATCATGTGCCTTCTCTTATATATGCGAGTCTCCCATAGGGAGCCTCGCATATATAAGAGAATGCACTGACTTTCAAGGTCAAGAATGCATTGGCACAGGGTTTTCGCAAAATTTCAGGAAGTTCCACTGGTTGTGGTTTTGTTAGAGACACATGTGTGGCCAGATCTCAGTGATCGAGAGTGTACGGGTACGACAAGGAATTGAGTATGAACTCCAGAGAAATATCTCTATCATGGAGAAATTCGAAAACCTTTTGATATTGTTAAATCTTCATCAGGATCTCGTTTAATGTATGGGGGAGTTGTGGATAGTATCATCTGTCCACATACTCATTTCCTTGCCTAGAATATAGAAGTGACTCAAAATCAGGATAAACCTGTGAGTAACTAATTTTTGCAGCCATTAACTTACAGTAATGTCCAAAGTAATTGACCACTTAACCACAGCAGAATTATGGGTAATTTTTCAGGATTTAGTCGGAAATATGGCTTGTAACAGTTGTTGCCATTCATCGGAAAGCTCTCGCCGAGAGCTTTCCGATGAATGGCAACAAGCCATATTTCCGACTAAATCCTGAAAAATTACCCATAATTCTGCTGTGGTTAAGTGGTCAATTACTTTGGGCATTACTGTATCACTGTCAACATCATGTACAATGTACAGTTGTCTTCCGCGCCTGAGTGAGACATGGAGATTTTTTGCCTGTCCGAGACCGGAATGTCTGTGATCTGTGGATGGCACAAGTCAGAAGTGGGTTGAATAGGGAACAGGGTAACAAACAATAAGTCATGTCAACTCATCTATCAAGTTTTCAAACTTTCTTGGTACTAATGTTTTGAACTTAGGCATTCCCCAAAATCTGGATGTCAATATTTATCACAATGTTTTCATTAATTCTGAAGAATACGAACAAGTCAACATAAACAAACGTGATTACTTCTAGTTACCTTAGCATAAACTATTCATATTTTAACATAAAATTCAAATTATAGTACTGGATTCATCATATGGTAATGAATCATTTGGAAAACAGTAATTATATATCCTCTCATGCCAAATAATAGTGAATCAAATAATAGTGAAGGGGAATATTTCTGGCTGAAATTAATAATAAAGCTGCCGAATAATTGTGAAGGAGTACATGTACACCAAATTAAAAAAAATTCAAGAGAATATTGCGATCACCCAAATTTAAGACGATCAACTGCTCCAGTTGGAAAACTTCCTACATGTAAATATTTTGGCCGATTTAATACAAAAAAAACACTATCTTATTTCGTTCTTTTCCAAGTATTACCAAATGATTGTAGTCAAATATACTGACTCTTAAAAATCTCAATTGGTAACAGTGTGAAATAATAGTTATATCACTATTATTCGGCTGGTGAGAATATAAACAGAGATTATTTCTATAATTCATTGGAGACTGTATAATAAAAGATCTATTCAGTTTTACCTCGACCACCTCCAGACTGATAACTGGAGAAAACATCTACTTCTCCTCTGCCGTAGGCAGCCATCACTGCAGTTTCTTGAGTTATCTCTTACTGGTAAACTGTCACTCTAAAATTAAATATAGATTTTTTTAACTACATAAATAAAGGGTAGGAAACTACTGGCTACTAAGGCCTAAACAGAATAGTGATTATCAATGTTTCTGGTAACACACCCGCCCCTAGTCCAAACCTCTGCCCCTACTAATTTTATTGACCCTGTAAAAAAACGAGAGGCCGATCACGATCGGCAGATGTTAACCCATCCCTTGGCGATAAAAATTTAATATGATCGGATAAATGAGAGTTTTGGTGTTGAATTATAGAGTATACTGTTATGTACTATTATAGACAAATGTACATAACACAAATTATTGGAATTTATGGGTCACTGGCATTTATATAAGAGAATGCACTGGTACAGGATCTGTAATGCTAAACCACCACAGCCAGCAAGTCCGTGGGTTAAATGTGTAGGTGTGACCTGGACATGGAATACTTGGGTTAAGAGAGTCCAATTTAAGTTTACAATAATAATGTGTCCTAGTATACAGATAAGCAACCTCACCAGACCCATTAATATCAATTATATAGCACAGCTGTCAAAAAATCACAGGAATTGTTTATGTTGAACACTGACCTCTATTAAACCAATAACAATTATAATGATATCAGACCATCTGAAGATATAACTCTGCAGCACAGATGTCCAAGTCTACTGTTAATATCATGTGATGTTTATTGTTGAATCTTATTTTAAATTAGATACCATAGCCTTCTTTATCAGATTATTTGCACATTGGCATAAGAAACATCAGAAAATAATATAGCTTTATCAATAGCTAAGTAGTCCAAATGCAATTGGTGAATTAATTAAAAAATTAAAGGGACACATTGGAAATCTTTTTATCAACTTGTATCATAATCATCAATATCTAAATGAAAACAAATGACAATGTCAATGACATTTTTTTTATTGTTATTATAAAAGTTAAAAATAATTTTTTTTTTAAATCGATTTTTTTTTTCAATTTTTTTTTTTTAAAAATGGTCATAACTCCTTTAAAATAAATCGGATCAAACCCATATTCGAACTAGATCTGTATTTTGGGCTGTGAAACTCACATACCAAATTTGGTTCCAATCAGATAAAAAATGTTTGAGTTATGGCAGAATGTGTGAATTCTAAGTCGAAAAAGGGCCATAACTCTGTAACAAAAACTCGGATCAAACCCAAATTCGAACTCGATCTGTATTTTGGGCTGATATACCCATATACAAAATTTGCTTCTGATTGGATAGAAAATGTTTGAGTTATCGCATTACACGTGAAGTGTCTACGGACGGACAGACGGACGGACGGACGGACGGACGAACGACGAGTGGTCAATCCGGACAACGACACTATGTTTACCATACATGGTATGGGTAAACATAAAAATGAATATTAATTACACTGGAAGTGATTCTTTTAATGGTGGTACCATTGTGTATATGGGGCGGTTGAACCAGCGGTTAATTCCGATAATAATCAAGGCTTTATTATCCTTCCAAAATCCTATGTTGATGCGCTCATTTTGTCCTGTTATATCATTTGTGCTGCCATGGGCATATATTCTGAATGAATATTTTCCTTATATGGTCTTATGGATGTAAAAATAAAAATAATAACTTTATGCCTCTATTCACAAGAAGTCACACTGTTTAGGATGGTTAGCCGTAGTAGAGACTTTATACCTGCTTAGATGCTTCCCTAAATCAAACTTATCTGTCTGTATCTGTAGTTGTTACGTCCTAGTGACCAAGGCTGGCTTTTACAGGACGGGATCGTGTAGATCCATAATTTTTCCAGGAAGTTTTTTAGCCGAACCCGTGACTTCTTCGCCACGGTAGGGATCTTTAACGTGCGCACGTTGTTGCACACGGGACAGCCATTAGTGTCGGCTCCCGATCCGACGGTGTGCCAAGTGTAGTGTCATCCCTGGTCATGACATTACGAGAGGAGCAGAGGTACGAAGTTAGTCCAGTACACATTTTTTCAAATTTTGTCTGAGACTCTTTGGCTTCTGGAATCTTTCTCAGATCACTGATCGTGGCATCGATGATTGATTTGTGATGCCCATGGTACTGGGAATGCAGATGGCGACACAAAGTCCGACCGATATTTTGTCGGATTTGAACCCTCGACCGTGTTAACACGGCATGAACACGACTTCAACACGGGTGACCACGGCGTGCAATCAGATGACCACGGCATGTATACGCCGTGTTCAGACCGTTTTTGAACACGCTGGCCATTTTGCCGTAATTGATCACGCTAAGAACACGACTTCAACACGGATGACCACGGTGTGAACTCGGGTGACCACGGCATGTACACGCCGTGTTCAAACCGTTTTTGAACACGCTGGCCATTTTTCTGAAGTTGACCACGCTAAGACCACGCGCGATTTTTCCGTGTTTTTTCCGTGTTAAAATGTTGGCCACGCGTGGTTTTGAAAAAACCACGGGCCTTGTACTGTAGGTATAGACTGGTGATAATATGATGTTTGGTTGTTCCTGCTGATTTATCTCTAATATTGCTGAAACAAACCATACGGCGATATCGTGTTCTAACAAATGGCAGAAAAATTGGATATAACATTACAAAAATTCATAAGTTAAAGACATATTATGCACTCTGAGTGTACTCCGTGGTCAATCGTGTTGAAGTCGTGTTCATGCCGTGGTCATCCATGTTAATAGCGTGGTCAGCAGTGTTTACCCCGTGGTCTGCATCCCATTGCAGAGAGGCACCTACTCTTTTCAGGGACAGAGCGGGAGGTGTGAATAGTCCGCGACATCAAAGAGTTGCCGCAGGATTACTTGCGGTATGCATTTTTAGGGTATATTTGGCCCGGATTGATTTCGTCAATGAATAAAGAATTGTCAGATAAAATCTTTTATAATAAAAAACAATTTCATATATTGAAGTATATATGCATATTTGTTTATCTGTGTCTATGGCCTTTATATCCGTGGCATGTTTTGTTGTCGCATTTTTATTTTAGTTGGCATTACTATTTTCTTGTGTTTGTTCATATTATATGTACGCAAATGGTTTCGGTAGTTTGTGCGGCGATATCGTGTTCTAACAAATGGCTGAAAAATTGGATATAACATTACAAAAATTAATAAGTTAAAGACATATTATGCACTTGTTCGGGCGCGTGAAATTGTTTAGTTAGTATGCAGGCGTTATGCCAACTCGGGGAAAGTAGAATTCTACTAACATTGCCAAAAATCTCAAACAAATCGTCATACCACATCATAGAAAACATCGTCTGAACTACGCTCAATTGTAAAAATTTACTTCCCGATTCGGGAGGCAACTATCGGCGGTAAATTAACACAAACGATTTCGCCATCGGGGGGTCACTGTATTTAATGAATATATATGAATTACGGTGTGTTTTGTCAATTTGGATATAATATTTGTAAAAATAACTACTTTCAGCAAGATTATTCTCCATTTCTATTTGATCAGCCTACCGGAGTGTTTCACATCACATTAAAATTTCGAATTTAATGTTCAAAACGTAACTAAAGTTTTAAATTTTAATTTAATGTTCAATATTCTCATTATAATATTTGGACTCCATACATGTATATCAAATAGTAAACGGTTACATGTACACAGAAAAATTGACCCGAGAATTGGGCAAATACAAACCGCAAACATGTTACTATTAATTTTAGATATTGAGCATCTCAGATGAGTTTCTATTTTATATGGAATTTATCAACCAAGTTTACTAAATTCGATTTGAACCGATTTTTACCGAGGCTCAAATAAAATTTAGTGGACGAGGTTGATAAATTACGTATAAAATAGATCGAGTGCGAGATACCTTTTATCACATGATCAAATAAACGCAAAATATTCATCGAAAACAACAATAATAAACTGCAGCGATCGCACGTCATTTAAAGAATGGTGTGATGTCATCACACGCACTGATATTACACGTGTGTCTTATCGATAATTACTAAACTCGTTTTATGGGCTAATTATGTGATAAATTGTGATATTAGCTGTACGTGGCATATCCATATTCATAGTAATAACAAATTAATTGTTGTTGATGACTGTAAAAAATGTTATTCAAATAAACATCAAATGTTTTATTCAGTTTGTTGTCATTATGACATCCCACTCTACATAACAGTTCCAATGCACCCATGTTGGCGAGATATTTCAGTAATATATATTTCACACGGATTCATTAAAAAAATTACGTTAATGTACAAATGTCTGGTAATTTTCTTTTATAAACGCCGATTACGCGCGCACTGACCAGCTTGTGTAAATGTGTCTCTCATAACCCACATCTACTTCTCACCTACCCTAAATCGAGCGGGAGTACGTGTTTCGCATAGAATATAATGTTTCAATAGATAAATATTGCAAGCAAAATGAGTCTGATTCATTTGATGCGTACAATAACATCAATTCGATCACATAATCAATCTTAAATAATTCCGTCATTTGATATTATGGAATTATTCGTAAATTGACATCACAGATAATATTCGTGTCGTCGAGGATTGATATATTGGAAACAGACAGTTAAAACCCAAGTGTTTATAAAGAACTTCCTGATAATATTTTGCGTGTGGTACAGTAAAACAAAAACTGTCTTGTAAATAAAACAATGAACTACCGGTAAAACATAAACAATAATTTGTTGGTATTCCGCATGTCCCACATCAACACCCAGGTTAACTAAACAAAGTTCATGTGTAAATATTTTCGATCTGATAACGGACTCGGATATCCACAGAAACGCTTTTGAAATTGACAAAATATTCGCATGTTTCTGTCAAAATAATCGGAGAAAAATCAGCATTTCATAAATAAACATATATCGCAAATGTTCAATTGGTGCTTACCTGATCTTCCAAACAACATAGATTCAATTTACCATTTCTGGAAAGTTTTTCACACTTGAAAATTTGTCGTTTAGTCCAGTTATCACTCATTTCGACATACCAATCACAAAGCATTCTGAGCTTCCATCACATTCAATATTCCTGTTATTTTTTCTCAAAACCCACATCACTATTTATACTGTCGTCTGTGTATATTATTGTAATATATTCAATCTCTCCTTAGAAAGAGGCAATACAGACATATTACAGGCGGGGAACATTCCCATTCTTGTTACGACCGAATCTGACATCGAATGAGTTAATTTAATTCAAATGTCCATATCTCATATAAAAACAATCTGCGGTTTCTTGAGCACTGACTTCACCCATCGCCGCTTTTTAAAAGGCATAGCAGGAAATGGCACCCTTTTGATAATCTCTAAACAATGGCTTGATTAGCCCATTGTCTCATTTTTGTCCGTCCGTTATTAATTTCCGGGTGCCTGCGGAATATATAATTACAGTGATAACTGAACAGGGCTACATGCATTGCATGATTTGTACACACCATAGACTCCACGTCCTACGCCCATACATGCATGATGCATTGCACATCGGAGAGACAATTTCACACGGAGTTTGCGGATATGGGACATCGGTTACAGAGTACAGTTTCTAATCGCGGGATACGGACGATTGCACGACAGTGATAACAAGTGGAGAATTTGTTTTGTACAGGGGCAGTATGGCCAGGATTGGTCGTCTTCCTACTGATCTTGTTTTAATAACCGTTATAGTTGTATTGATATATATAACTTTCAAAAAAATTTATTTTAATTTTAGTTTCTTTATTGAATTTACCAGGACTATTTCATTTGCATTGGTGAAAAATCATTTTCAAAATTTTTAATTTAAATTAAAAAAAACTAAACTTTGCAATACCACACTAAGCCCCAACACGAACCTTATCTACACTATTTGTCTAAGTGTACTTAATTTAGCTGACCTCTTTGTTTTCGATGGTGTCCGCATGGTGTTATATCATAATGCTAGGAAGAAGCCAATGTGTTTTCAAAACACTGGTGTTTCATAATCAGCTGACCAACTAATCACTGGCCACTGTGTTTTAAAAGTTGAAACTTGAATTGACCCATACGTTAATTAATTTCAATAAAGTATATAAAAATAAATATTATCGTAAAACTTATGGGAGGGCACTTGACATGAGGTCGAATATACACGCACGCCGGTTATGGTCATCAATAGCAGTAAATACCCTAACCCCACCACATCATATTGGTTAACAAAACTGACAATAAATAAGTTTCCGTGGACATAATTGCCATGCTTGTAACGACCGATTATCAGTTTGAATATTATATTCGTTTAATATATATAAAACATAATCACATATTTCTGTAAACAAAATATTGCAGTAAAATCAAATTTAAAATAGGGACATTTTGAGCTGAAGCCATCTGCGCTGGTTACGGATATCGATTATACATGTATGAAAGAATTAGCAAAACGAAGCCATCCATCCATCGAAATAGTTTCCATGTAACGAATTATATCAGGTCAGAATATATTATTCTTTTAACACATATTAAATATTCATATGTTCGTGTAAATATATTGGAGTAAAATAAGTTGAAAGGTTCTGATCCGAAACAACGTTCGAATGTTCGTTTAAAACTAAACGGACATTGATACCAGACAAATTCTAAATTGAAACTAAATTGAACATTTATCAAGATATTTTCGATCTAACAACAGGAAGATGTAAATCTATAAGATTCAATAAATATATATAGTCATATGTTATTGTCAAAATATTCGAGTTATTTAGTATTAAGTTAGCACCCTTCTTGAAATAATGCACGTGTATCGGTACCATTCCTACTCCCACATATAAGTTATTTTTATGAGTAATCGCGGTATATTGGTATCTTTACTTTCTCTGGGCCAATTTTTACAATCGACGGGTTGAATTTCGATGAAATTTCCGTTAAATAAAATGATGCTGCTCATTTGCCAATTTGAGCAGCAATTTCGAGAATATATTTTGGACTAGGGAGGTGATAATTAATTACGTAACGCACACCGCGAGCTCCGCCACCGCGGCGTGCCAAGCTCCGGCCGCCAGCGATGGCTCCGTGTTCACGTCGCGGTCACCTTTGTTATGGCCGTGGTTACCCGTGGTCACAGCGTGGATGTTCCGTGTTCAAACGTGATCAAGGTTTGTTTAAAACTAAACGGACATTGATACCCGAAACATTCTAAATTGAAACTAAATTGAACATTTATCAAAGGTCCCATAAAGTTATTTTCGATCAGGAAGATGTAAATCTATAAAATTCAATAAACATTTATAGTCATATGTTCCTGTCAAAATATTCGAGTTATTTAGTATTAAGTTAGCACTCTGCTTGAAATAAGCAAGTGTATCGGTACAATTCCGACTCCCATATATAAGTTATTTTTATGAGTAATCGCGGTATATTGCAGATTGGTATCTTTACTTTTTCTGGGCCAATTTTCACAATCGACGGGTTGAATTTCGATGAAATTTCCGATAAATAAAATGGTCACGCTCATTTGCCAATTTGAGCAGCAATTTCGAGAATATATTTTGAACTAGGGAGGTGATAATTAATTACGTAACGGACACCGCGAGCTCCGCCACAGCGGCGTGCCAAGCTCCGGCCGCCAGCGATGTTTCCGTGTTCAGCCATGTTCCTCCGTGTTCATGTCGCGGTCACCTGTGTTATGGCCGTGTTCACCCGTGGTCATAGCGTGGATGTTCCGTGTTCAAACGTGATCATTTGGCCGTGGTCACCCGTTGATCGTACCGTGGTCATAGCGTGGATGTTCCGTGTTCAAACGTGATCAGAGCGTGTTCAAACGTGATCAGAGCGTGTTAAAAATCTGAACACGATTGAACACGTTTACCCAGACCGTGTTCTTGGCGAGTTCAGACACGGAAAAACCACAGAAGAATCGCGCGTGGTCTTCCGTGGACATGTAAAAAACCACGGGCCTTATACTGTACACCTGTTTTTTATCTTTATCCATCTTGATAAATGCTGGATCATGTAACAAATGACATTTTTAGTCGAAAGAGTCTCAAATAATCTCAGGATGTCGTTGTGATGTTTTACATGCAAAAGTTGAAAACCACATGTGGCATTTCCCCGTTTTCACTTTTGGAGTTCATGATTTCACGATCCAATGTTCAGCAAGACATTATCAGCTTTTTTGCCATTGATGTTATAAACATTATATCGATACTATTTAGCATATATTAAATTTTTAATATATAAAAATCTTCATCCAAGTCCAAAATGGCCACTGGTGACCACGGTTTTTAACGAAATTCAGCATTCAACATTCGCATGAAGTTATAGGTCAGCTGTTGCACAGCAATTTTTAAGTGTAGCGCGAACAATCAAATGCATGTTATAAATCTTTGTGTGATTCGTCGCAGAAATTTGTAAAGTATAAAATTTTTCCCTCAATATACTGATATCAAAACTACTATATGTAATAATGTTCGATAAAACAACAGAATGTCCCATTATGTGTACAAGTGACATCAGGGCTGACAACATTATCACACAAATACGTACATGTAGGCCTGAAGATATTAAAGTAATTATAAATTTGTTCTGGTCCTGATTTGTGCAGCAATTATCAAGATGGCTATTTTCTTTTTTGCCTTGACTTTCCATCGCAATTCCACTGCTAGTGCTGTCGAGGACAGATGTTAGATTCTGAAGCCCACTTCAAATGATGTTGCATGCAACCATGGATGTGGCCAGAAAATTTTAAAGAAATCGACCATACCACTGCATAGAAAACATCGTCTGAATTACGCTCAAGCAGTGGGAGAACAGTTTGAAATTGGTGGAAATTTCTGACCTCACACACCCCTAAGGTTAGAATATTTCTAACTAATGGCTGTTTCAGAACAAATTTGAGCAAAAGCAGGATAATACTAGTATATTACTGTTGGTATAAAAACCATGAATTCCCTACTAATTATTTGTTCAACCTATCGTTGGCGTGAAATGTCCCAACCACTGTGTCAGGTATGAGATTTATAACTGTTGAAAATTATGACCACCACCTGTCGCCATGTCCCTTGTTACACTAATATAATGTTATTTATCACAATCTATAGTCCCATACAATGTATATCATTTAATAATTAAAATATAGCTGACATGCCATTAAGTCGTTGAATGAATTTATCAAAATCGAAGTACTATTATGATGTAACTTGATGTACATCGTGGAGCTGAAATTTGTTAAACTGATGTGAAACACTGAGTGTTTGACTCCGGCGGGGTGTAATAGAAATGGAGAATAATCTCGCTCAAAGTAGTTAATTTTTACGAATATTAATCGGATCCAAATTGACAACATACACTGTCATTCTTATATATTAATAAATGCAATGACACTAGATGGCAAAACCGTTTGCGTTAGTTTAACGCTGATTGTTGAGTACCGAATTGAGATGTAAATATTTACAATTGAGCGTAATTCAGACGATGTTTTCTATGCAGTGGTATGGTCGATTTCTTTAAAATTTTCGGTGATGTTAGTAGAATACTACATTCCCCAGGTTGGCATAGAGCCTGAGAACTAACTTATAAGTTTATCACACTCGAACAAGTCCATAATATGTCTTTAACAAAATATGCACACAAAGATGTACCTAAGATGAAATATATTTCAAACCTCGCTCAGGATAACCTGTCTATCACGTTCTTAAAATTATAGATTATTGATTAATCAATCATGAATTCAAAGGTGTTTTTTATTCTCAGGCGTCATATGTTTCAGAATGTCCGCCTTGATCAACTTTGGGAAAATTGCAGAGCTGAAATTAGAATGCGACAATCACGTGATTGGATGATGTTATTTTATTGGCTGCAAAACGCTTCAAATTCAAAATAATTTGATCTGATGCAACAATGTTGGACAACAAAATTTTGTTGCAGGCAACAAGCAACATGCCACCGCACACGATGCAACAATGTTGTTCAACAAATAATTTACTATTTGCACAAGTAGCTCATGATGGGAGCTACGCCGGTGCAGCATTAAAGATACTGCGACAGTGTATTCTCTTATATATATGAGTCTCCCATATGAAGCCTCGCATATGATATATAAGAGAATGCACTGGCTTATAAGGTCAAGGTAAATATTGTTAGGCCAACGCAATCTCTTATATATGTTAGGCTCCCTATTGGAGACTTGCAATATTTCAGGAAGCTCCAGACATGGAAGAATTAAACTTTGAAAATATCAGTTTTGACTATCTTATAAGACCTTAATAAATTAACTTTTTGCAGAGCTCTATAGTATAAAAAAAATCATACAAAATGCACTGATATCCAGAGAAAATGTTTATACTTTACCAATTTATGCGATGAATCACTTAAGACTTTAGTTTAAATAAAGATTTATAACATACCTTTGAATTTCCCGCTATATCAGAGAAACATTTTTGCATGCATTCAAGAAACATAGATATTACAAAATATGTCAATTTTATTGAATTAAACATTTTGATTGGTCAATCTGACAATCGGCATTTCTTAAGTCAAGGGATCATTGTCATAATGTTTTCTACATAAATGCACACATGTTATTCATTTTGCCAGCATTGTTTGCTCTTAGATTTATCGAAACAAGCAGTTCGTTCAGAACTTGCTTAGCCTTACTGAATACTGTTAAGATCGATGTGTGAGTGTGACCAATGACTAACTTTATGTCATTTCCAGTGGGTGCTGAACATTTCGTACATTGGTCGTTTCGTACACTCTGGTCGATTCGTACCATTATTTTGGTTGTTTCGTACCAATCTTTTTGGTCGTTTCGTACCATCGAAAAAAAATATTGTAATTACTAGTATTGAATGAAAAGATATCTATTACCATTAATTTATTTCTGTATTAATATATGTGTATATAGTAGTAATCATGAAATCGGCGGTACCAGGTCTGTTCAGTATACTTGGTATGTTGTCACAGCGAAGGGTTGCCGATCACTGATTAGTCTTTAGAAGTGCTCATCAGTGATTTCACATTTTGCTGATGTGTCACCGTTTTGTTGTTCTTGTGTTTCGTAAATTATACCGCACACAGGTATGTTGTTACAACAAAATTGTAGTCAGTGATTAGTCTTTAGAAGCACTAATCACCAAGTTCACACTTCGTACGGTTTGTTTTTACAGCATTCGCGAGTGATAAGTGTGTTGTTTTTCTTGACTCCTATAAATGATGTGGATCGCAAAAGCAAGGCATTCAGACAATAACCATGACTGATATCAGCCCTCATAATTGGCGTACGGCAATCGGCAATGCTGAAGCCATTTGCTGAAGCAAACTGGTCCATGGTAAAGGGTTGCCGTAGCAGATTGCCGAAGCCAAACAATCTGAATTAAAAGTGCTGTGATCTAGATTCCGACGTGAATTGTTTCGAGTGTTCCAAAGAAGTGCGTCCAAGACAGCACGGTTTACAGTGTGAAGGTTAGTAATTTTTATTTTACTTCCATTTCAAATACAAGTCGAATTCTTCAATCACATTCAATATACTGGTACGTCGCCAAATACATAAATTTAATATAATGAATGCTCTTATTATTTGTAGGTTGTGAGAGATGGCAACACCGAACATGTAATACCGGGATCAGCCTTATCGCATACAGATTGGCCATTAAAACAGCATCTCCCATAGACTGGATATGCACTGAATGTCAGCGTGTCACCACAGTAGAGGAGACAGCCAACGACCTGTACGCAACCACCGACATACCATCCTCCAACGAAATACCAGCTGCCAACTTCGACATTGAAATGACGATGGTCAACAGCCAAACCACCGACACATCAGCCGCTAACTTCGACATTGAAATGACCGACGACAATATCACCGATCACTCCACATTCCATATTAATAAGACCTTCGACTGCCCTTCGGACCACGACGAGCCTTCTCTTCTACTCGAAGAACCAACGCCAATGGACATCGACATCGAACATACAAGAAAGTAGAAGGTGGAACGAAGAGAGGCAAACCGAAGCTGTGAGAAACGACGGCTACACATATACCATCAAAAAAGTTACCAACGTATCGACATACTGGTGGTGTTCCCACTGACCAAATGACAGGTGGTTGTCCAGCAACGTTAACGGAGATGAACTCTAGCTACAAAGAGGGCCATCAGCAACATAATCACCGACCAGATAACGTCCTAGATATTGAACTTTATGCATCCCAGCATGTCTTTGTATGTGAATTCTCATTTTATTTTTATGTATTATTGAATCACTCCTAATCATAACATCACAATTCTCTCATGATTTCTATATTTATCTTTTTAGGTATTTGAATCACTCCTTCGCCTGCTGCCAACACCACCAGCCATCAAAACTGTGACAATGGATTTTGAGAAACCATGTACCATGTTCGGAACCATGTACCAGCTGAGCAATTCCATGAAAATGAGACATGCTAGCTAAAAATCCAATCATTTATACAGAGCATTCGTTACTTTTTTTTCCAAAGGACAGTATCTGAAGAGTAAGAATTCAATAAAAAATTTCTTGGCAATTATTTTTTTCAAAAATTACATATGGGGTAACCTTCATCCAGTATTTAGTATTTACAGGTTAATAATGCTATTCGCTGTAATACTGGTATCATGTGGTATGTTTACATAATAATAGTGGCCGTATAATGTTACTTTAATGTTTAATTTCACAAATAATATGCTGAGTGTTACACAAATATTTTAAGTTTGATGGTTCTTCCCTTTTGTCGAAAAAAATTTATTTATCGTTCATGGAACTTTCATATCCCGTTAGTCACGAAATTGTCCCCTCTTTTCACCGAAAGGGTGAGAACTTTTACATCAGTGAGATATCTATTTTCAGTCTCTATAAATTATCTCTCTATATGAAGTCAATTTACTACATGTACATCAATGGAAACTGGATTATGGCAAACAGAATTTGAGAATAGTGATTTGTGAAATTTGTCCTGTTAGCCACGCCACCGTAATTGTCCCATTAGTCACGATTCTGAATAGCATAAAAAATAACCAATTTTTTTGGTAAAAAGTGATATTTGTCTTTAAATATAGCTGTTAGTTTCATTGCAAAAGCAAATTTCATCTACATGTGTACATACTAGTATATAATGCTCATTGTCTCTTTGTGTGTCTATGCACGCATCCATCAGACAATGGTTTCTGGATGATAGCCTTAAGTTGGGTTATCGGGTTGGGACCAAATTTGGTATGGAGTTTACCAGTCAAAGGACATGTCAATTTCGATTATGGGGTTCGTCAGATGATTTTTACCAGAGTTATGGCCATTTTTAACTTAGAATTTTATCGTTTTGAGGTTTGATGATAACTTCATTCCAGATTGGGTCATCAGAATAGAACCAAAATTAGTATGCCAGTCCAAAATTCAGGTCATGTTCAAATATGGGTAATATGAATCTAAATTTTCAATCTTATATTTGTTCTGGTTTCAGATCATTCACTACAATAACACTTTTACCACTTTTCAAACCAGGACACATTTATTATATCTGCAGCAGCCCTTGAATTTGACATTTTTATTCTACAGCATTTCTTAAGAATTGCTTGAATTATTATATTGTCTTCTACAGCTTTTTTATGGCAATGCCTTTTGCCATGGCTAATTTTGAGATCTGACTGTAGTGTCTGGTTTGTCCCAATGTGTGCTGGATAGCTAAATCCTCTGATTGACTAGGAGTGGTTTAACAAGGAAGATCCGACCTGGTATTAGTAGTAATCTCGTACATGTGCAATGTTCAGAGAGCTTAATCATTTGGTGGATTGATGATGGTGGTTGAGCATATGAGGTCTGTTCTTGGTAATCCCCAAATATAATCCATGAGACAATCAAAACACTGGACATCGCGGGGATGACATTGCATTCTGGTAGCAAACTGGGTTTTAAAAGTGATGAAAGGCTTCGAACATTTAGATTCAACATAAAAAAAATATAAACATGTATATCTTGACCGAATATTTGCTACACTGACATTATCAACAGCTGATTCAAGATTGTTTCCTGTTTGTGTTATGAAAATGTTTTAGCCAAAGTTAATATTTTCTTCTTGGTATTTGCAAGCTACAAACTCAAATTCCTATATAAAAGTTGGAAAAGCCTAATGCACTTTTTGTCCTGTTAGTCACGATTTTCGATGTCCCGTTAGTCACGCCACTGTTTGTTTATTTTTTCGAGTTCAGAAGGTGGTGCAATATCTGTATCAGTCCAGAGAGTGAGGGTTTAAACTTTTTATCATTTGAGATAAAACATTTGTTGTTTATTTCCAGCGGTTTAGATAAATTTGTATACCCCCTTACAGATATAAAATATCATGTCCACTTTCTGTCATGTTAGTCACGGCCTGTTTTTAGACCATATCATACAAAAGATTAAGCCAAAAACCATTGATCTGCCATCAGTAAAATATAGATCCCATGTAGTACCCATACCATCATGAGAAATTAGCAATTGTATTATAGTAAGCTCAGGGTACCACAAAAATGGCAACAGGTTGACGCGTTAGTCACTATGGAATTGCTCAGCTGTTGACCTTCGAGGTTGTTTTTTTCACTGGACACAAGCAGTGAACAGACAGATCCAGATGAAGGGTCTGAGTCCACTTTACAACAAAAAGGGTGAAGAATACAGACAACTCAGGAAGCTCTTCGCACTGCCATTAATTCCAACAGAACACATAGAGCCCGCCTCCTCGAAATTGCGCGACCATCCTGCAGTCAACCGTCCTGATATTCAGTTACTGTTGACCTATGTAGAACATCAATGGATTGATTCAACGACATTTCCAATCTCAACATGGAGTGTGTTTGGAAGATCGATACGTACAAACAACGACATGGAAGGATGGCATCTTCGAATCCAGTACAAAAACAGACAGACAAACATTCCGTTTTATCGTCTGGTTCCAATGCTAAAACGAGAAACCGCCGCAGTCGACATGACGATAAAGCTGGTCAGCGAAGAGAAGCTGAAGAGATACCAAAGACTACGATACAGGCGAAACCAGGCCCAGCTTTTCTGCCTATGGGCCAACTATGAGGGTGGAACCTGAGAACCAGCGCCCTGCTGAAAGCCTGCACGATGTTGTTCGCTCCCATCCCAAAGACAACCACCGAAGTCACAGAAGACTAGATTGATTGTGTCATTCATTCATTTATTGTTGATTAATGTTATTCATGTATCACTTTTATTTCGTTATCATAATAAAACTTGAATAATATTACGGTGGAATATTTTTTTTTCGATGGTACGAAACGACCAAAAAGATTGGTATGAAACAACCAAAATATTGGTACGAATTGACCAGAGTGTACGAAACGTCTTCATACGAAACGACCAAGGTACGAAACGTCTAGAACTAGTAGAAGCCATTTCCAGTGAGTGAAACTGATATTGGAAGAAAATACTTCCAAATTGAAGCAGATGGCAATTATTTCTTGTGCAACATTGTAATCTTGCAACTACGGTAGTAGATCCATTTGATCTTTGTGTCATGGCTTACGCCATCAAAGATCCATGGCGTGCTTCAAACAACATAAGTGGCTATAATTCCTATAAAAGTAACAATTAGGACCAACGCATATGTATTTATCAACTAAATACAAATACAAGTGTGAAACCATCCACTCACCTACGTGTCATTTATCCTTAAAATCCGACAGATAACAGAACGTAAACACTGACATGTCGTGTGTTCGTCGACCATTGCATGTGACCCGTAATTTCATGAATCCCCCTGTGAGTTCCCTGTGCGCACGGCAAGGTAATCACATGCGTTCACATTGAGTGTACAATTCAGGTTGCCCTGATACAATTCAAGTTGAGGGGAACTACAATCTGCGCATGCGTGTAGTTTTTACAAATTACCAACTCCAATTTGTTACACATGCGTATTGTTAACATCCTGGTACAGTAATGTGAGTTGCAGAATCATGTTTGCCATGCACGAGACGCACGTAGTCATGTGATATGTTAGCTCCTCCTGCTTCGGCCATTTAACCACGTTTTGTCAACATGTTTTCCGACTGGATTTTTGGATTAAATTATTACAGAATTAAACACACGTTCTGGTAGGTGTCAGAGCTAATATATATTGCAATATTGTTAACATTAATGACTATGTTAGTTGATTCTTAAAAATAAGTGTATTTAAAAAAATTAGCTACTCGTCAAAGCTGAAGCGCCACCGCGTTCAGACGTGGATGGCCATAGCCATATTACCACGTCTGGTCAGACTACTACGGTAGACAGGTCAGGGAGAACCCAAAATCGAGGTACTAAACCTCGATTTGTGTTAAAAACCTCAATCGAGGTTCTTCGAGACCATGTGACCACTGGTAATGGGGGGAAGTCGGCATTTTGCATTCGGATCTTTATTCAGTGATCTCGAATGAGACTTTTCAGCCTGACAAACTTGGTATCTGACCGAGTTCTGATTTTTGTCAGAATACCCTGACCAGGTTGTGAACCCCGGTCTGCTAGCACGAGAGACCAGTACGCTACCTCTCGGCTACCGACTTCCCCGACTTCGATTTTGGGTTCTCCCTGACCTGGTAGAGACTGGTGTGCATTCCTGGATACTTAAATGTGTGCATTTGTGTATAAAACATTACGAAAACGACCGCATTAGCCCCAGTACGTTATACGTGTGGTAGTTGTGCTGCGATAAATTGTCAATTGATATAAATCGCCAGCCGTGTTTCTGACAACTGTTTGCCTACCCTCGAAATTGGGATATTTTGAGTTCCTGTGAATTTGAACGTCAACTTTGTCAATATATTTAGTGTTAATGGTCTAGATATATCAACGAAACATTGGATAAACTCAAGTTTTTTTCAAAGTAACTGAGATTAATACTCACAGTTGAAGATTGAGTAGAGAAATGTTAGAAAATCAAGACACCTACTTCCGCAAAAAGAGTGACGTCATCGAAACCAAGGGAGGCAATTCAAAGTGATCATGAAGACGTGATCATGATGTCACAGCAAATTAAAGATTTTAAAGAGAGGTAGAGAACAAAGTTTGCACGTAGCCTATATTATACGATAGCTGATTTGCGACATACTCAATCCATATAATATGATTACGTCAGTACGTATGGACAACCCAAAACATGTATTAGTACGTTCATCTATAAAATGGTAAATGTATGTTTCATGGGGTATCCAGACGAATGGGACCTTGGACGATTGGGACCTTGGACGATTGGGACCTTAAGTTGGACGATTGGGACCTTAAGTTGGACGATTGGGACCTTGGACGATTGGGACCTCGGGACGATTGGGACCTTGGACGATTGGGACCTCGGACGATTGGGACCTTGAGTCAAGACGATTTGGGACTTTATTCAAGTTAATATATGTTTATACCGTAATACACGCCATCTTAAGGACAATCTTCTCCATAAAATAAAAAGACCGACAATGACGAGACTGTGCAAAAAGTAATCAATTAGGTTTTCAATACAAAGACTGGACTTCTGACGACAATTGACAATGGCAGACATACGATGAGACAGAAGCTGACATACTTATGCAAAAGAGACGATATTTGACCAATTCATTCATGCCGAGATTACGAACTAAAAATATTTGACGCTCGAAAGCAAAATAAAAACATTCCTAAATTTTGGACTAATAACAATTGTGAATCAATGAATAATATTATAAAATTATCAACCGATTGGAAAATATTAAAACTCCCAGACTTCAAGTTAACAGACAGACTTTATGAAATTGTAAATGATCAACTCAGGGATATTAGAAGTGCGCTGCACTCAGCTGGTGACTTTCAGTTAGCGGAAAAATTCAAAGTAAGACATCAAATTTGGGTAAACTTGCCACCGGAACGAAGAGATAGACGTCTAAAACAAATTCTACAATTCGTATCAGCTCCTTCGACTGTTTTGGGGTAAATGTGCCGAGTCTCAAATGGTGGAGCTCGAGTGCTGTTAAGTGAAACAGCACAACTTAAGCACTTTAAACAAAACATAGGGGCACGTTGTCTGCCAGTCCAAAGCCCGGATAAAAGCTGATGGAAGTTTAAATTCGTGTCAAACCGAGAAGACTTATAATTTCTTATATATAACTGAAGAAATCAATTATTCAAGGTCCCAATCGTCCTGACTCAAGGTCCCAATCGTCCGAGGTCCCAATCGTCCAAGGTCCCAATCGTCCGAGGTCCCAATCGTCCAAGGTCCCAATCTTCCGAGGTCCCAATCGTCCAAGGTCCCAATCGTCTGACATGTTCACTATGCCCAAGGTTCATTATACCGAAGGTTCGCTATTCCGATGGTTCTCTATTCCGAAGATTCTCTATTCCGAAGGTTTTTGTTATTTTTTTTAGGTTTAATTCTATATTCTAAAGTATTGAGAGGGTTCTTTATCATAAAGACTCTTTTTATGAAGGAAATAACTTAAAACATTGAAACAATAAATGTGATTTTTTTTCGCGGGTTTCCTTGAAATTTAAAGTCACGCAGCCCACACAATTGCTATGTTTCCATGGCGTTATATCTCAATAATCTTAGAGGCAATAATACGCCAGCTAAAGGCGGTTTATAACAGTGGGGCTAGATATATATAACGCTTAATGAATATTGGAGCGCCATAACATTGATATTCTGTTTTAATAACAATCTATGCCATAAAATATGATTAAAATACTATTATCCATCACCATTTGAAACGTCTGTGTCTCAGTTCTAAGATGCCCATAGAGAAATATAAAATAGCTGAAATCATAAAAAATCTCCCCCCCCCCGTTATGGCTCCCAGATTGCAACAGAATTCAAGCTAGAAAAGGGAATTTTCAATGGAAGGGGAATAACTCTATCTTTAAAATATAGAGTTATTCCTCCTCCATTGAAAATAATACACTTTGCACAACAAAACCAGATGAAACTTTAGCACAAAAACACGTCGGCAACTCAACGCTTGCGACAAAACATGTTCACAGTTTATTACACACGGATAAGTTGATAATTACAATGCTATAGAGAGCTTCCTATTTCAAATGCATGGTATATAATATGACATATATTTTATCAAGTACGTTAATCATGGATAAAGGTACATGATTTTATATATATATGATCTGGGCTGGGGGTTCGAAATTTAAGTGGGCCTTTAATGTTGATGTTTCTTTCAAATACAGATTGGCAGTCCGGACAGACTTTATCACTTATAGACTCTTACATGTAGCTTATTTCACTCATGCAGTCATCGTGTTTTCAACTTTCCATAATACAGTAAACTGTTGTGTACGGGAAGGTCAGCTTCCACTACAGTAAGGGGCGTTTAGCTATTGACACGCTGTATTTCCACCAGACCGTCATCTTGTCATCTTTTCTATAGTTTCGACAGGATTAAAATGAGTATAGAGTCTTCAAGACCCCTCCAAACTCAGTATAGTTGAAGGAAACGATCGATATACTGGCCCCTATGGTCTAACAAAAAAGTATGCATCCATACATACCGGTATATATGTATAAAATGCATGTCCAATAAGTCTTATTTCTAAGTCGCGTGTCCATAATAGATCCATACAGCCCCGTTCTGCGCATTCAGTGCTACATGTCAAAGTTTCTGAGGTGCATTGCATATATGGAATTCATTAATATTCAAAAGCTCCATATATGGAATGCATATCCTTTGATGGAATGCATAAACTTTGACTTGTAGCATGCACCGAATGCGCGGAACGGGGCTTGATGAATCCAATATAGCCGCAACTTAGAAATAAGGCTTAGATGCCAGAAATGCACTCAAAGTTTAACATCTAAGAGACATTTGTTTTTAAACTTTAATCAACATCAGGTCAACATGACATATATAATGATAACGATAATGGTGTATAATATAAAATACTGACGAAATGATTGAAATTTATATAGGGAAGTATCACAAAAGAGATCATTCTATACAATGGAATTTGTGACATTGGATGAGAAATATCCTCAACAGTATAGAGTAACAGGGCAACAAATCGCAGATGACAAGTTCCAATTATATAACATATGATTGCGATGCACGTAGACCACGACCACTCAACACACTTATAAACTATATAGCTGTTTTAGCGACAACGCTATACATACAATATAGACAATGTTCACGTATAGAGTCGGACCACAGGAACTTCGCGGGCATCAGCCATTAATCAGGAATTGCACTCTGTGTAGCATATATTAATGCTACAACAAAACAATGGGAAAACTATTGAAACGAAAGTGTCAATGACACTGCAGCTCAACTTAGGTAGGGGAATAATTTAATGGTTGACAGTAAATGGAGGAATTAGGAAAGGTGCTAATTGAAATGTCTAAGTAAGACAAGATGTAAATGAGATCGGTCTATAACCCATGCTAATGGATTTTATAGAAATATTTAGTCATACAAAGAGTAAAATCAAAAATGGCCATATTTTTCGGCCGAATGACCCCAAAATGACTCGTTCCCACCAAGAGGTCACCCCGATGATCCATGATCCATATGAAGTTTGGTGATGATCAGATCAGGGATGTGGTCTGTAGGATGTGTCAAAGGATTTAGTGATGCGCAAAGAGTAAATTCTAAAATGGCCACCGGCAGCCATGTTTTTTGGTGAATAACCCCAAAATGACTCGTTCCCATCTACATGTCAATGTCAACACCCATGACAAATTTCACGAAGATCAAACAAACAGATCGGTCTATAACCCATGCTAATGGGTTTTGTAGAAATATTTAGTCATACAAAGAGTAAAATCCAAAATGGCCATTGGTGGCCATATTTTTTGCCGAATGACCCCAAAATGACTGGTTCCCACCAAGAGGTCACCCCGATGATCCATGTGAAGTTTGGTGATGATCAGATCAGGGATGTGGTATGTAGGGTGTGTCAAGGTATTTAGTGATGCAAAGATTAAAATCCAATATGGCTGCCGGCGGCCATGTTTTTTGGCCGATTGATCCTAAAATGACTCGTTCCCACCTACATGTAAATGTCAACATTCATGACAAATTGTATGATGATCAGACAAACAGTACGGCCTGTAGCCCGCGCCAATGGATTCAAATTTGAAATCCAAGATGGCCACCAGCGGCCATGTTTTTTGGCCGAATGACCCCAAAATGATTCGTGCCAAACTAGGGGCTACCCCAATGATGAATATGAAGTTTGGTGATGATCGGATCAGGGTTGTGGTCTGTAGGGTGTGTGAAAGTATTTAGTGATGCAAAGAGTAAAATCCAAGATGGCTGACGGCGGCCATGTTTTCTGGCCAAATGACCCCAAAATAACTCGGTCCCATCTAGAGGTCACCCCGATGATCCATATGAAGTTTGGTGATGATCGGATCAGAGAGGTGGTCTGTATGATGTGTCAACGGATTTAGTGATGCAAAGACTAAAATCCAAGATGGCCACCAGCGGCCATATGTTTTGGCCGAATGATCCTAAAATGACTCGTTCCCATCTACATATAAATATCAACATTCATGACAAATTTTATGATGACCAGACATACTGTACGGCCTGTAGCCCGCGCCAATGGATTCAAATTTGAAATCCAAGATGGCCACCAGCGGCCATGTTTTTTGGCCGAATGACCCCAAAATGACTCGCTCCCATCTACATGTCAATGTCAACATTCATGACAAATTTCATAAAGATCCGACCAAAGATACGACCTGTAGCCCGCGCGAAAGTATTTAGTTATGCAAAGAGTAAATCCAAGATGGCTGACGGCGGCCATGTTTTTTGGCCAAATGACCCCAAAATAACTCTTTCCCATCTAGAGGTCGCCCCGATGATCCATTTGAAGTTTGGTGATGAACAGATCAGAGATGTGGTCTGTAGGATGTGTCAAAGGATTTAGTGATGCAAAGAGTAAAATCCAAGATGGCCACCAGCGGCCATGTTTTTGGGCCGAATGATCCTAAAATGACTCGTTCCCATCTACATGTAAATGTCAACATGCTTTACAAATTTTATGATGATCACACAAACAGTACCGCCTGTAGCCCGCGCCAATGGATTTAATTTTGAATCCAAGATGGCCACCAGCGGCCATGTTTTTTGGCCGAATGACCCCAAAATGATTCGTTCCCATCTAGATGTCAATGTCAACATTCATGACAAATTTCATAAAGATCAGACCAAAGATACTACCTGTAGCCCGCGCCAAACAAAATTGTTGACGGGCGCACACACGGACGACGGACGCCAACCCATGGCAACAGCTCAAACTTACAAAGTAAGTTGAGCTAAAAACTTAAAAAGTAAGTTGAGCTAAAAAGTAAGATGAAAAAAGAAGAACTTCAAAGGCACAATGTGTGCTTATCTTATAGTGTATCGAACTGATATTGCAGTGCTTATACATTGTGCTTGGCTATCTGCCAGTACAATGCGTAACAATCAAATATCATTCCAGAAAAATTCAACAACATGACATCTGCCAGTGAACAATTAGAGCAGCTAAAAAATGTATGGTAATAATCGATAAACGCGTTTGAATGTAATTCTTCTCACGAATATTCAAACGAATAATGTAAATAACTATGCAGAACAGTTTTGTTTTATAGCCACCGTTAATAATTGAATGTGCACTTGAGTTGTTCAAGTTTTGGGAAATTGTCAGCGCTCAGTTATACCATCGAATAATCCAATTCCTAATATTCAGCGAACTTGATCTCGTGCAGTGATGTGATGAATCCCAGTGAAAGTTAAAACAAAAAATTAAATGTCAATAGATATAACTTCATCGGCAGTCTGTTAAACCTCCTGTCAAAATTGCAGATGCATAATCCGAATTAACGCTCGCAAATTACTATTTCCTTGGCTTCACGGGTAAAAATATTTGATTCGAGTCGAGGAACCCACCCATCCAAGCTCAGAGTGATCAGATATTGATTTTTAAAATTTATTATTTTTTACCACCAATAATTGACGGTGGCCCAGTAAAAGTCGACGAGAAGACAGCCTTGGACCAAATTGCGGACGAAGATGGATAACTCTAAAATCAAGTAGTTTTTTTTACAAACCCAGCTGACAAACCGGCAAAATGTCGTTGAACAAGATGTTGATAAATAACAGGTTTTGGGCAATTTTCTACTATAGTTGACTGTTACAGTAGTTAGTATTATTTTGGGGCAATTAATCGATTCTGATAACTGCAGCGGAATTTCCAAAAATATCTGATGATGTGAAGACTTGAGAATCAGATTGAGGACCTTTAAATATGCATGAGACCGATATACCCAAACACATTTATCGACCTACACACTATTATATGAATACAGGCGCTTGATATATATTTACACAAAAGCAGTATTTGACCTGGTTCTGTGGCAAGCATTATACAGACATAATAATGATTGTAGGAAACTTGATGCGAATATCGATTGGTGAACATGCATAATATGACAACAAGGTAAAAATAGACATATGGACGGAACCGATCATGTGCAATTACAACCAGATTACACAACAATAATTTAATGTATCACAGTTATTCAAATATCTGACGTTGCACCAACTGTTTGGTTAAAGGCACAGTTCTGTTTTTATTGGAATAAACTTTGCCAAATTTTAGAGCTACTTCCACTTCGGGGGTAAACAATATTGTATTCGAGTCGAGGAACCCATCAAAGCTTAGAGTGATCAGATATAGATTTTTTTTATTTTTTTATTTCTCGAAATGTGTAATTATTTGTGGCCCAGAATAGAGTCATCAAATCGACGATCTCGGACAA
Organism: Siphonodentalium dalli; assembly: GCA_032622095.1. Classification (NCBI taxonomy): domain Eukaryota; kingdom Metazoa; phylum Mollusca; class Scaphopoda; order Gadilida; family Siphonodentaliidae; genus Siphonodentalium; species Siphonodentalium dalli. The sequence goes on from CP136063.1 coordinate 155,254,139, forward strand.
AATTGCGGATGAAGACGGATAACTCTAAAATCAAGTGATAATACGGCCAAATTTCGTGATGCTTATGTGATAATACGGCTATATTTCATTGAACAACATGTTGACAAATAACAAGTTTTGGGAAATTTTATACCATAGTTGCCAGCGGTTAGCATTATTTTGTTGTAATTAATCGATTCTGATAAGAAAAGCGCATTTTGAAGAACTGTTGTTGTAACTTGATGATATGTGGACCGTCTGATCGGATTGAGTAGCTTTATACGCTGACAGTTCGTCGCATCAGTGCTATAATGTCGTAACCCACATTTTCAACTTTCTGAGAAAATGAAGGTTGAAGTTTTCAGACAACATTTCTCCTAATGTTGACAAAGCATGACGTATTGTTGTATTTATCCCAATGAAAACTGACATTAGCTGTCCATTGAACCACATATTTTTTCTGTTTACTCCCTCCTTTTTTTTAAAAGCAATAACTTGTTTGGAGATATACGACCTTTTGCGTACGCCAACGACGATTGGATTCCGTGCTATAAGGAAGTTGTGCTAATAAATACAGATTAAGCTAAATATGGTGGCAATCGCATGTGTCGATGCACATGAGTGAATATTCATAATGTAGAATAGGCACTTTTTAGTTCATAATCATACAGAAATTCGTGGAACAATAACAAAATTTAAGTCACCAAATGATCACGTGACTAACACGGAGATACGACCATATAGCACACATTTGAGAATTTACAAACACAAAACAGAAGTCACGTGGACAACCTGAAGCATCCGATTGGCTGCTTTTGGACATACGACCTTATAAATAGCACACATAATTGTGAACATCGCTGGAGATACGACATTTGTGTCACTGGTTTGTGAGAATATTTGCCATCCAATGCAAAAACAGTTCGGCCGGCCCATCGGATTGGAATTTTTCTCACGATTCGAATGATATCAAATACTCATTTCCCACCAATATGGAGTTACGACATTATAGCACTGATGCGACGAGTTCATTATAACTTCGTTGAATTTGGGTTTCAGCAACCAACATAATTATATAAGCATGTTCTTAATATATAGCGATGGCGCCCTGGCGGTCTGACTATATGTACAACACATTGATAGCAACGCGCGTGGTTGAGTCAGAGAAGGAATACATCGATATACTTTTAAGTTGCATCTATTGAATTTTGTTCATCAATTGAATTGACGATATGGTTCACAGTATAGTGAAGCTCACCTATATATAGCTGGCTCAAATGTTTTGTGCAAATTTTTTATCGCTTTAAAATTTAAAACCGGGCTATGCCCTTATAAATCGTAAGAATTATAGAGCACTATATAGGTACATGCATAAGACGAGTATCTTAATCAGGCTTGAAAGTATGGTGCCGGACATTTGCAGAATGAGGTCCAAAGGGGTTGATATAGTGGCGCTAACCCAACACAGCGGCCGGCTTGTGTCACCAGGTTTGTCCTATAATATGCTGACTCAATTCTGCATGACCTCATGCATCATCTGCTGTGGGAGACCTATACACTCAGAGTTAAGTCCCCAGACGGTGAAGATGGTGATGTACCTCGATTATGCATTGTGTCGTCTGTCAATTTGTGGATATAGAGAATCTAAACTGAAAACAAATTGTAAATTTGATAATAAAGATACTTTCCAGTCAAGATGAGGCCTATAAGCAGAATGGGGATCACAGCAGGTAAATTTAGTGATGCCGCTGTATATATACGGGGTACGTAGCGACACTAAATTCACATTCCGCGTGGAATGGACCTCATTCTCCAAACGTTCGGCACCATATATGTTCAGGCCTGATCATAGGGTCTAGACACGAGAGAAGTAATCCAATCATTTGTGACATATGATCACAGATCCTTGTCAATAACTCCCCAAACTGATTAACACGAAACAATAATTATTTGACTGATGGGGCGAAAAGTTATTACAACTCACGTGGATTATCCCATGTGCAGGTTCCTAAAACATAAATTATTTACCCCACCCCGAATAATAATTAATCAAAATAAAATGTTTTACCCCGGCACCCCAATAATACTTAATCTTTTAGGATTGAGTAATATTGGGAGTGGGGTAAAACAAAAATTCTGGGGACCTGTGGATTATCCGTGATTGCCGTGACATCGAATGTGTGACAATAAACAGACACTGTCTCAATTAGAGTCAGCTAGAGCATTGATAGACGATTAATCGTTTCGATGGCAAGTTACATCATTCACTGGGGAATTCTACTTTGAGATGGAAATCCGTGTTTCAAACCTACTATATTACCCCTGTGTTTTACGAAACAAGAGCGTTAACGGTGAATGTTACACAATATACACAGGTCCTTGTCCCAAATTTAACCATGCATTTATTCGCGCGATTCGTGCACAGTAACTTGGTCCATTGACCATGCAGCTTCTCGACTATCTTTAATCTTTTATGACACAGGTTGATAACATGGCGCTCTTCGATTAGTCATATCACTTGAGCAATCTTCCACACATTCACACTAGATAAATTCACAACGACGATCACAATGGCACGTTTTCTGCGTTAAATCCGCGATTGTCAAATTCGGTACTGTTCAATGTCTGGTTTTCGGCGAGAATTTGTTGCTTCCGTCGTCTGACTAGTAGCGCCCTTTCTTCGCGCATACGATTTTTCTCTTTTATTTCATTCAGTCTCTTCTGTCTATTCTCATCAACAGCCTCCATTTTCTGAACGTGTTGCACCTCTTTAGCCTTCATATTTTCTGCTAATGACTCTATAGCCATAACGGTGTCGGGTTTCTCAGAAACGACCTTAATCTTCTCTAACTTCTCCCTTTCTTTCCTCTGAAATACGATAAATAAAACGATTGCATTTTTGGGGGCAAAATTAGATTGAAATCGTGCATGCATGGTCCACGTAACATTAAATGTTTCCCAGGTAACAATTATCAGGTTACGAGAATTCACAAACTGTCGGGTTTATATGTGATAAACACATGTCTACCAGGCGTGACATGCATATGAGGAAGTAAGCGTTGATAACAAGGAAAAGTTCTATACCAGCGATCATGCTAACTATAGCCGATGGGGTCATTGTCACAAGTCATCGATCACATTTTAGCCAGCTTTTCAGATATAGGACCTCAGTCGGTGGAAACAGTTTCGTATAATCGCATTATTACGAAATATATGTAACCTGTTTGACATTGTCACCTATCAATGCAATGGGGTGGGTGACCAATCAATTACCAATGCACCCATTCACAGGTTATAAAGATTAGCGATAAGAAAGCCACACACTATATATATGCAACACCATGCAATATATAGCGTCTTGTTTAGACTTGAATTGTGCAGTCCTCCATATATATTCCCATACAATTTGGGGATGTATATAAAGAAGAAAACAAAGGTGTAGAATTGCGTCCCTCTCATTTTTTACAGTGTATATCGTCCACGTATATGACTTTAACAATTTTGGCAAGCGATTGGTGTATAATATTTATATAAAAAAAAAATTTAATGAAGAAATGCGGATGCCTTCTGAAACTATACATGCCAACGTATTAGAACGATATAGCAAGAGGTTGTGGCGAGGTGTTGCTACCGAAATTTGCACTAAATGAGGGCGGGCGGAGTGCACACATATTTGCTGAAAAGACCTGAAAAGACTGTAAATTAAAAGACGTGATTTAATGGAATTGCTGTATGCATGGCAGAGCAAAATAGAAGACTATTTACGCAATATTTATGATTGTTTTAAGAACAAAATTGTCTATATTTTATAATTCTTTCTGATAATGGTAGTTTTAACTATTTTAACAGCAATATAGCCACCGCGAAGGCCATCCATGCCTTTTAAGATGCATAATTCGAATTAAATCTCCCAAATTACTAGTTCTTTGGCTTCGGTAGTAAACAAATATCTTATTCATCCATCAAAGCTAAGAGTGATCAGATTTCGATTTTTCACCACCGGTACTTTTTGGCGACCTGGCAAAAAGTCGACGAGCCGACGGTCTCGGACCAAATTGATTGCTGATGAAGATGGATAACTCTAAAATCAAGTGGCTTTGGTGTTGTTTTTGTTGTTGTTGGAATATGATGATATGCCAGATATTGTGGCCATCGAATCTGGTTGGATACCTTTAATTGCATAAAGTTTACCAAAATTAATGTTATTTAGTGCCATAAATCGATACGACGCTACTCTTTGTATATATACAATACCCGATCGAGTATCCACATCACGGTCCACAATGCAACCCATAATCACAGTATATAATTTAACCCCCTGCATGGGTCGATTAAATTAAAAAAAATTGTATATCATTTTGCAGCAGTGGGTAGCTTTTGTATAGAATTCCCTACCAACACATGTTTTTCATTGTAAATTGGTTAGCGGAAAATGGAAATCCAGTTAAATCGAGCCCTGACCCCCTGCATGGGAGAACATCATGCACGCACAATAGTATTAGCCTTATAGGCAATCTACGTTCATAGGCTATTGATTAAAGAGTGTTAAAAGATTGGGTACGTGAATAATTCATTAAAAGGGCACATCAGCTGTAATAATTAAAGACTCCGACGCGCAGTGGAGCCAGCCATGCACATTGACACCATACAGACAAGTGATATCACACAAGTAATCCTTTCTATACTAAATGGATTATCCCACTCAGTTAACAGTATACATGTACATTGGAATTGTCTATATTATTCATCCAGAGGGGTTTGAGGAAAATTAAGTAGACAAAATAATACAAATACGGAATTATAGTCCTATTTATTGGAGGGAAATGTTCAGATAATATGTTATTATCTGAACATTTCCTATACAGGATAGCTACTCGTCAATGAGTATTTAATATAGAACTGGGTAATGTTTCCCGGCTTTTGCTCCAAACTGTAGGAAGGAGCAGCATATAAAATAATAAGCGTCATCTCTTACATTTTTTTTCTTTACGAAATGTTAAAGACGTTTGGACTCTTTACCATGCGGGAAGTTAAAAGCAATTAATTTAAACGATTTTGGTCAATTACTTGTGGCTCAAAAGTTCCGGAATATATCGATGACCTTTTTTGAAAACTGAGAAATTCTTGGTAATTGTTCTGTTGCGATTATTGAATAGTGCTGCTAGCTTGTTAGCGTTTGGTCTCCGGTAGTAGTATGGTCTCAGGTATTGTACGCGTATATGTCTTGGGGTTCAATACATTTAAGGATGACATGATACTCGTCGCCTATTTCTGAATTGCAGAGGGACTGAATGCATCATATATATATATATCTTAGTTCTAACCTTTCGCCTTCGTTCAGCACGTTCCAGTTTCTCCTTGATCTGTTCCTCAGTCAGTGGCTTCTTTTTCTTTTTCTTTTTCTCTAGTTTCTCCAATCGAAGAGGTGGTCTGACTATTGGTGGCAAGTTGCCTAGGTTGGCGTCGACAACCTCGAAGCTGCAGTAGCCACTCCCCGCAGCTTTTGGTTTGGTGATTAACCCTTCTTCTCGCAGTGCTTTCATGATAGTTTGTTCTTCGGCCCTGTTGCGATTGGAAGCACTCATTCTTTGCGGACACGCCTTCCCATTTATCCCGAGATCTGTGAATTTGAAATAATACACACTGAGTCAGATATAATTATGCACAAATAATATAGAAGGTGCTCATTTCGCCTTTATTGTGTGAAAATTAATTAACAATTAATTATCGGGTCCATGAAAATACCTCCAGTTATAAATATTACATATTTATATATTTTATTCAATAATATCAAAGTAAACTTCTCCATTGGCTTCGGTCCCTTGAATAAGAACATTAGAAAAGAAACGTGGTGCACAAAATATAAGCTAATAAATAGGACATTAATTTAAATTGTTTCAACACCCTATAAATTTCTATTTGACAAGATACTTTCATTTCACTATTCGTTTCAGGTGACACTTCTTGTCTCAAAAATGTCATGCATGTTACCCTGTTTATAATCTAAATGAAAGGCGCGGTCTAGCTATACAATTAGCTATGGTGTATGAACTATATTTACTAATATGTATGAAGAACATTTAGAAAGCTTGGGACGATGTGTGTGCGTTATGAGAGTTAAATTCGTGCTTTGTCTAGATCACCGTGCATGCACGATCTCGGATGGTTCAGCCAAGAAAACTTAATTGGTCCAGCGAAACCCATGCGTTTTGTGTCCCCATGACAACAAATGAAGTAAAGTTAGCACACACAATTCGAAAAATTGTACCTATATCTCTATCTATGAACTCCTGCTCCACCTTACCGCGAGTTGCGGGGTCGGAGTATTCCGTGATGACACCACCCGGTGATCCATCATCTCCTCCTAATCCGGAGTCTGCGCTCTGCTTAGAAATCTTCGACGCCGCCGAGAGTCCCCTGTCGTTTGTCGTGCGACCATCTTTCTTTCCGGATTTCTTTCGTCCATTTTTCTTAATTTTTTCACCAGTCTTCTCATCTATTTGAAATTCGCATTGTCCGCCGTTCGTATTGTCATGTTTTACATCAGATGATGTTACCGGCTGAACTTTAACGGATTTCGAATACTTGCACCCCATAATTCCGAAATAAAAAAAAACGTGAAACTGATGTGCTAAGAATAGTTGTTCTCTTTGATGTCTACTTTAAACACTCTCCATGAGAACCTCCGACATAGAAACTAAACACTCCACATTTGTTTTCTTGGTATCCATATCAGAAACATCCGAAAAGCCGAGGGAAAAGTAATATTATAGTCGCATGCCTGCTCGCCTGTCTTAGCTGTGTTGACGTATGCAAACAGTCGTCACGTAACGCAAACAAAATCGTTATGTTTAAATCCCCTGTTCACTGTCTAGGAGCTTTTATTAAAGATTTGCTATACGTCAAAGGGATTAATATAAGCAAGGTGCACGCTTTAATTGTGCGTTAGCTTATATAGAAGCTCTCACCCAACGCTTGCCCAGTATCTCTGTCAATATATAGATTATCAACAATAACACATGGTTGCCAAGGGCGCCATATTGTAGCGATAGACGCGGGTCGGCATTTACGGACGATCAACCCCTGTTCATTGTGATGCGTCCTTAAGCATTCATATCGATTCAAGCGACGCTCCGTGTTCCTCACACTCTTTAGTGTTTTGAGCCCCGGTTAATGTAATGTCGATCAATGTATGCTAATTATGTGTTTCTTATGGTAATTAGCAGTGCGCTAATTGTATGTTTTCTATTTACAAGATTCGATCGTGATCATCGATAATTCATTCATGATATTGTGTCGTTCTTCCAGTGCTGTATAGAAGTGGGCTGACTTCCAGGGAATAGTAATGAGGGGTGTGACTAATTAGTGCCCGGGCACGCCCGGGCAAGCCCGGGCACGCCCGGGCAGGCCCTGGTGATCTCATGGACCCGCAGACAGTCTAATATGATGTCATATGGTAGTAGGATACAGAATAAGCATATATTATGAAAATTGACTTGCTGTGTCGTCCACCGGCGGGTTTATTAACCATTTAAATGCCGATATTGACTAAAAGAACCCGGGAGAGCCCAGACGGACGCATAGACTCGACCATATTATATATTGATGACTAATGGTTGCGAGGCACTTACTAAAGGTATATTGCAAATATTGACTCGCTATCTCGTTCGCGGCCGGCTTCATTAACCCCTTAAATGACGATATGTGCCAGAAGAACATGGCGCAAGCCCGGGCACGCCCGGGCAGGCCCTGGTGGTCTCATGGGCCCGCAGACAGTCTAATATGATGTCATATGGTAGTAGGATACAGAATAAGCATATATTTTGAAAATTGACTTGCTGTGTCGTCCACCGGCGGGTTTATTAACCCTCTAAATATCGATATTAACTAAAAGAACCCGGGAGAGACCGGACGGACACAGAAACCTGATAATATTATATATTGATGACTAATGGTAGCGAGGCACTTATTAAAGGTATATTGCAAATATTGACTCGCTATCTCGTTCGCCGCCGGCTTCATTAACCCCTTAAATAACGATATGCGCCAGAAGAACGCGGCAAGCCCGCGGGCAAGCCCGGACAGGCCCTGGCTGCCTCCTGAACCCGCGGACAGTCTAATATGATTCCGTTCGGTAGTAGGATTCTGAATAAGCATGCAAATTTACTTGCTGTGTCATCAACCGGCGGGTTTATTAACACTTTAAATGCCGATATTAACTTAAAGAACCCGGGAGAGCCTCGACTGACACAGCGACCCGATCATATTATATATTGATGAATAATGGCATCGAGGCACTTACTAAAGGTATATTGCAAATATTGACTCGCTACTTCGTTCGCGGTCGGCTTTATTAATCCCTTAAATGACGATCTGCACCAAGAGAGCACGATAAAGCCCGGGCAAGTCCGGGCAGGCCCTGATGGCCTCATGGGCCCGCGGACAGTCTAATATGATGTCGTGTGGTAGTAGGATATATACAGAATAAGCATAGATTATGAAAATTGACTTGCTGTGTCGTCCACCGGCGGGTTAATTAACCATTTAAATGCCGATATTAACTAGAAGAACCCTGGAGACTTCTCGGGTTCGGTGATACCTTCGGGTTTGGCGATATACCACGTACACGGGGTGAACTACGGGAATAAATAATAAGGTTTTAGAGAACTTATAAACTTTATTTCATCTAAACGGCACTATCAGTAAATAAAAAAAAAAAATATATATATATATCACATCACCTTGAAACATTTTATACATAAATATATTTGCAAGTAAAAATCATACTGTGCACAACATTTCCCGGATATAGAATCGCTTGAATGATATTACTATAATGGAGACAGAAGTACGATAACAAAACTCCATCCAAATAATTGTCATTTCAATTTCAGAAATGAAACTATGCGTCATGCATAATTTATATTCCATTAATCTCTATATTTTCCCTTTTGGTAAGTTATAGAACTTAAAATTGCAGGACATTTTGTCCGAGAAAAACAGAATAGCTATCTTCAAATAAGTTGTTCTGTGTATAGATCAGTTAAAATTTCTAAATTCTCAAATAAACAGAATATTTGTGTATACGCGTATAATTTCCAGGAATGTTCGGGAAACAATATGTACATGATAGTATAAAAGCATTTATGGGGAAAACTCACAACAGCTGAAACGAAAAATGTCCACCAACAGTACTATATAAGCCACACATATATACACGTGTTTGCAATATAGGGCAAATGAATATAATTTTGTCAAATTGTTTAGAACATTTCCCGGAAATCTAATCACTCGAACTTCCATATATATGTGTATTTTCGAAAGATTTATGGGACATGTTCAAATGTTTACAGTTAACAAAGGATGCTAAAACTAGTTAGTAACAATTGGGTGATTGGCGGAATGTTCATATGTTAAACTTCAAGAGTGATTGATTTCTAACTAATTTGTTTCTCACAGTTCGTGCATATATGATTTCCAGGAATGTTCATGAAACAATTTATGAATAATATATAACAAGCAAAACAAATATGAGAACCACAAGATATATAACAATCATACCTACTAATAGCACAATTGAAAGTATAATATATACATACACGTGAATAGATATATAATTCAAAACTTTTTCAAACTGTTTGCATAGTTCTACCCAATAACATAGCTTTCTGCACAAGGTCTTCGTCAGTGATGATATATCATCACCGATGAAGGCCTGATGCCGAAAGCTATGTTATTGAACAGATCTAACTAGATGTGCCCCTGTCTTAGTGGGTGACCCATGATGTGCCAGATGTTTGCAATATTGTATAAGAATGGTATCGCTTATTTGAAGTTGATACCACATTGACGTATTTTCAAAATACACTGAGGTTGATCGAATGTTTAAAACTTTAACAGAATACTAGCTACTGGCTGTACATATCAAACATGTAAAACCTGGTGTTGTAGCATAACAATTTGCGTAAATGGGTGAATTCCAGGACATTGTAGTATTCAAATAAAATTTCAGAACAGTAAGCTACTCTAAAGAAAATCGGAATATAACTATGTATATATATGTGATTTAATACATGACCTTTTTTTCGCTAAGGATAGTAACGATGCTCTCTCTTCAAAACTGACCGAACTATGTTATTGTCAATGCTTATTACATTATTTGTATGTATCACACGCTCGATCAGACTGTTTAAAATTCAGAACCACTAGAATTGCAACATTGGACTTGGAAACAAACATTGAAACATCGATTGAACTATCAAATTAAAATCACATAGACACTATATAGTCACTATCAAATAAGAAGTATTGTCATTTTTTTTGTCTTTTCGGTGCGCTGGATTTCTTTGCCGATTTTGTACGTTTTTTCTGCGATGGTTTTCGTGCCGTTGGTGTTGTTCGTGGAACGGTTAGTGTACCATCTGTTGATGTTACTGTGCTTGATTTCCTCGATTGACCGCTTACAAATTTACGGACCTTGCATGATTTCTCCTCGTCTGTCATAGTTGTCCACTGTGAATGAAGCACACGAAATTTCTTCATATGTGGAGCAAGTTCGTAGTTCCCTTGTCCGTGAATCGCTCGTCTGATGTCCATATGTTGTAATTTGACGATGGTATGGATTTTGGAAATAAGTTCTGGTAACTTTTGGCTTTTCAAATTTGTCGAAAGCTTAAGAAGGTGGTTTATCGACTCGCACGAATTGTTAGTCCACTCGATCGTTGACTTTCCTTGAAGAGATGGCTCGAATATGTAACGGCGAATGGAAGGAAGAATTTTTGAGAAATAATTATTGAAGCCAGGTACGATAACATCGTATTCCTCAAGCAAACGTAACGACTCCAGATCGAAGGTATACTCATCTTCGCTGGAGAGAAGACCTTTGTCCGAAAAAATATCGCTAACGATCTTCTTAACAATATTTGCAATATATACCTTTAGTAAGTGCCTCGCTACCATTAGTCATCAATATATAATATGGTCGGGTCTATGCGTCCGTCTGGGCTCTCCCGGGTTCTTTTAGTCAATATCGGCATTTAAATGGTTAATAAACCCGCCGGTGGACGACACAGCAAGTCAATTTTCCTAATATATGCTTATTCTGTATCCTACTACCATATGGCATCATATTAGACTGTCTGCGGGCCCATGAGACCACCAAGACCTGCCCGGGCGTGCCCGGGCTTGCGCCATGTTCTTCTGGCGCATATCGTCATTTAAGGGGTTAATGAAGCCGGCCGCGAACGAGATAGCGAGTCAATATTTGCAATATATACCTTTAGTAAGTGCCTCGCAACCATTAGTCATCAATATATAATATGGTCGGGTCTATGCGTCCGTCTGGGCTCTCCCGGGTTCTTTTAGTCAATATCGGCATTTAAATGGTTAATAAACCCGCCGGTGGACGACACAGCAAGTCAATTTTCCTAATATATGCTTATTCTGTATCCTACTACCATATGGCATCATATTAAACTGTCTGCGGGCACATGAGACCACCAAGACCTGCCCGGGCGTGCCCGGGCTTGCGCCATGTTCTTCTGGCGCATATCGTCATTTAAGGGGTTAATGAAGCCGGCCGCGAACGAGATAGCGAGTCAATATTTGCAATATATACCTTTAGTAAGTGCCTCGCTACCATTAGTCATCAATATATAATATGGTCGGGTCTATGCGTCCGTCTGGGCTCTCCCGGGTTCTTTTAGTCAATATCGGCATTTAAATGGTTAATAACCCCGCCGGTGGACGACACAGCAAGTCAATTTTCCTAATATATGCTTATTCTGTATCCTACTACCATATGGCATCATATTAGACTGTCTGCGGGCCCATGAGACCACCAAGACCTGCCCGGGCGTGCCCGGGCTTGCGCCATGTTCTTCTGGCGCATATCGTCATTTAAGGGGTTAATGAAGCCGGCCGCGAACGAGATAGCGAGTCAATATTTGCAATATATACCTTTAGTAAGTGCCTCGCTACCATTAGTCATCAATATATAATATGGTCGGGTCTATGCGTCCGTCTGGGCTCTCCCGGGTTCTTTTAGTCAATATCGGCATTTAAATGGTTAATAACCCCGCCGGTGGACGACACAGCAAGTCAATTTTCCTAATATATGCTTATTCTGTATCCTACTACCATATGGCATCATATTAGACTGTCTGCGGGCCCATGAGACCACCAAGACCTGCCCGGGCGTGCCCGGGCTTGCCCGGGCACTAATTAGTCACACCGGTAATGAGAATTAACACATGCCACACTCGATCCTTTGGGCGTAACATTATGGTCCTATAGGTTTTTGTTGTACACTCGAACTTTATAATTTACATTGCAATATATGTATTGCGTTCAATCAATATACATATAACGTACACTGTGCACCCATCAACGAGTTGGCATTTTCAAGACTGTGGGCTCAGAAAACGGCGCTGTTATACGCATGCATGGTGACATAATGTACTATCCTGCACGGCCGGGATGTTCCAAAATATGAATCTCTATGGCCTATATCCTGTTCGGCCGCCCATAATTACAGATGCATAATCCGAATTAACGTTCCCAAATTTAAATATTTGATTCAAGTCGAGGAACCCATCCATCAAAGCTCAGAGTGATCAGATATAGTTTTTTTTAATTTGTTATTTCTCAAAATGTTTAATAATTTGTGGCCCAGAAAAGAGTTGTCAAACAGATGGTCTCGGACAAAATTGCGGATGATGATGGATAACTCTAAAATCAAGTGGTACGGTAATACGTGCAAATTTCGTTGTACGAAAGTGATAAATTACGGCCATATTTCGTTGAACAACATGTTAATAAGTATATAACAAATGCATGTTTGGAAATTTATACCATATTTGACAGCGGTTAGCATTATTTTGTTGTAATGAATCGATTCTGATAACAAAAGTGTATTTTGAATAAATGGTGTCGATGTTGCTACTTGATGATATGGGTACCGTCTGATCGGATTGAGTACCTTTAATTAGTGGTGCTGACTAGTGTCAAATAAACGGGCATGCTGCGTGGTCCATTATGCGGAAGCTGTTTAAAAACAAAACAAATAACAATAACATAACGTGTAAGGTGCAAAAGCATCGGCTAAGAAAGAAAAGGAAGAAAAAAAAATGCAATTTAGGACAGGTTTGTGGATGACAGAAGACACTAAATTTTATTTGATAATTGAAAACAGGCACATTGTCACCATAACTCACAAGATCCGGCCCTACTGAGTTTAGGGATATGCATAATCCGAATTAACGCTCCCAAATTACTATTTATTTGGCTTCAGAGGTAACAAATATTTGATTCCAGTCGAGTCAAGGAACTCACACATCAAAGCTCAGCGTGATCAGATATCGATTTTGAAATATGTTATTTCTCGAGATAGGCGTATATACTTATTTGTGACCTGGAAAAGATCGTCAAGACATCGGTCTCTGACAAAATTGCGGATGAAGTGGATAACTCTAAAATCACGTGGTAATATGGCAAATTTTCTTTATAATCAAGTGATAATATAGGCCTAGCCTATATAGGCCTATACGGCCTTATTTCGTTGAACACGTTTTGCGGAAATTTTAAACCAGAGTTGACAGTGGTCATCATTATTTTGTTGTAATTAATCGATTCTGATAACTAAAGCGTATTTTGAAGAAATGGTTTTGTTTTTGTAATTTGATGATATTGAGACCGCAATTTTTTTCCGAGACCGTCGCCTTGACGATTTTTTTCCAATCCACGTTGTAGGCCTACAAATAAGTATATATCTCGAGAAATAACAAATTTCAAAAATCGATATCTGATCACTCTGAGCTTTGATAGGTGGGTTCCTCGACTCGAATCAAATATTTTTTTTACCCGCGAAGCCAAAGAAATGGTATAATTTTGGAGCGTTAATTCGGATTATATAGTTCGCATTTTAAAAATAAACAGTAGCTAGGCCTACCAAAAATGTTGATTTTTTGTTTGAGATAATCTATGCCAATTACAAATAAAATATAGTTGAAAAATAGTTTGTAAGTCTTATATTTCAACTTTTATAGACATTTTTCTTTATAAAACCCACAAAAAGTCAGAGCCAGCCGAGTCAGTCGCCGGTTCAGAACGGGATTTCGGAACGAAAACTGTCGATAAAAGTTGAAATATAAGACTTACAAACATTCTTTTAAATTTATTTTATCTTCTGATCGGATTGAGTACCTTAATAACGACAATAAACAAAAATGAATCCAACTACATAACAACTCAAACTCCTGAGTTTGACCATACACTTAAAATAGAATGGTTTGACTACAACTTTTTACCACTCGGACTCGGACTACAACTTTTAGTGTGTCCCATCATTCCGGTGTATTTTACGTCCGGGAAATTACGCCTAATGTATCACGGCTGGGTAGCGTTTAGTATCAACCACAAAACTTCTTCGTGGAACCTGTCGTAAATTTTTGTGTTGTCAAATTTCCCGTTTTGTTATCAGTGTCACATTCAGAAAAGCTGTGATCCCCCAGTCATCTATTAGAATTTCTGAATACTACACTGGAATAATTTGAAATAATTAGGTACGCTCGAATGACGAATGATACTTCGAGACTAGTCCAACAAAATAGACTTTCGGATTAATCAGGTCTGGCAAATGTGAGAATACAGCTACAATAGCTGTATTCAGCTAACCTAGCTGTATTCAGCTATATATTATACTCTCAAACCGGCTGTTTTTCGATAATAAACTAGAAGCGCTAATTTGCGCATCAAAATTAGGCTACCTTATTCTCCGGCCACCCTCATTGGCCTCAACCAAATCAAAATCGTCGCTTGTGTTCTGACAAAGTGTTGCTTTTTGTCGGCACGGCGATGGTGATTATGTGTGAAAACTTACTACGGCGGTCGATGTCGGTCATAACGGTTAATAACTCTCTTATGCAATGCGGAATACCTTGAAAAATACATTAAATACAATATTTATCACCGAAGATGGAACATCTTAATCATTCCCGGAAGTATCAATAATACAAATATGATGCTGCTAAAACGCAGTTTGGTTGGTGCGTTAAAACAGATAAAAAGGGGAACATCTCTAGCCAGAGTTTAACCGAGCGAGTTCCACTCACTGCTTGAGCTGATTCTCTCCAAAAATACGGAAACGCATACTTGTATGTCGAATCGCGAAAATACAAATACCAATGTTATTTTTAGTAAGTTTTCACACATTATATATTTTCCCGCCAAAACAGATTGAATAGTTCTGACTCGCTAACGACCAGGACTTCATGTTTGAAATACTTCAGAAATTATATAAGTCGCATTTTCATTTCAGTTGTCCCTATGTTGTGCCATACATTTGCAATATGCCGCACAATATCTGTATATACAGTTATGAATAGTTACCAGTAT
Source organism: Siphonodentalium dalli (assembly GCA_032622095.1). Classification (NCBI taxonomy): domain Eukaryota; kingdom Metazoa; phylum Mollusca; class Scaphopoda; order Gadilida; family Siphonodentaliidae; genus Siphonodentalium; species Siphonodentalium dalli. The sequence continues at coordinate 155,269,511 of CP136063.1, forward strand.
CGCTCACAAACCGCTAGTGGTATGTAATTCTAAATGATTGATATAGGTACACCATTCTAACGCCCCCTACCGGTTTAGCATCGGGAAGAAGTAAACGAGTGTTTGGGATGAATTTGATCTTTATTTTATAAGTTAGTTAATGAATGCATTTGCAGAAAATAGTCCCCAGAATATTTACTGACATCGACCACCGTAGTAAGTTTTCAGACAAAATCAGAATTGCCGTGTCGACAAAAGGCAACACTTTGTCAGAACACAAGCGACGATTTTGATTTGGTTGAGGGTGACCGGAGAATATGGTAGCCTAATTTTGATGCGCAAATTAGCGCTTCTAGTTTATTATCGAAAAACAGCCGGTTTGAGAGTATAATATATAGCTGAATACAGCTAGGTTAGCTGAATACAGCTATTGTAGCTGTATTCTCACATTTGCCAGACCTGATCAGGTCGGGCACACATCCAAAACGGTCTACGTAGCTCGTTTCGTCTACTGTAGCCCGATTGAGCTACGTTTTTAATGTGATTTACACACCTCCATCGATTACCGCCATACCGGGAGCTCATAAAAGCTGAACACAACCGAACACAAGTTCAAATAATGGGAAATTTCACGAATAAAGTTCATAGGCATATGTATTCATGTTCACACTATTACTATACGAAGCTTGGCCAATAATAAGTGTTTTATTCGATATTTTGTAAAACGCGTTTAGTGTTCGGCATAGAAAAGCCGAACACAAGCTTATAGTTCGACACTCAGTCACCGTTAATTAATTAACACATAGAATCTATAGATGTGGCGTTAGCTGGCGTTTGAGATATATAACTCTATATACAGTCTACTAAATATACGACCACCTTGTAAACTTGATAGGCATAATTATGTATTCACGTTCAAACTATTTACGAAGTTTGGTGGAGTTTGGTTCAATAATGAGTGTTTTGTTAGATGTTTTGTAAAACACTTTGTGTTCGGCATAGAGTCTTACTCATGTTTCTCGTCAAGTTTTCCTTCATGTGGCGAGTGCATAAGGTATGTGTACTAGCGGGAAAACAAGCGGATATTGCGTTGACGAGGGCGGTTTCGTCATCAGTGCCAAAAACAATATTAGAAGAAGGAATATCTGCCAGTTTACTGTTGAGGTAAGATAAGAAGCGATGGTACGTGTGAAATGTACCATCCCAATGTAGAAAAACCTGACCAAGCAAAATAGGAACAGATTCTGATGACTTTCTGATGATATTTGGATTTTTGAAACAAATTGTGGTTACATAGCAAGAACTTAGATTGAACGTACGATCGATACCAATAATTGAACCACTCATGGCAGATTTCAAGAGTGATATTTGCTTCGAACTGGACAGTCATCATCTCGGCCTTCTGACTCGGAATCAGATGAAAGAACTTGAATCAGCGACGGAAGAGCCATGGTTGGGAGAAGTGGAACGAAATAATTCGGAATCCAGTGAACTTTGGAGGCACCATTGCCAGACCACAGAATTGAAATTGTGTCCACACATTTAGAACAAACCCGAGGATTGAATACCGTGTTTAAGATTCCGATACAATGATACCCGGGTCCATTCTTTGTGGGATAGACAGATTTTATTGGCCGACATACCACTGATGCGACACCATGCATGGTCCAGACTGAGGAGTATGCTCTAGAACCTCCTCCAGTCTGGGCGCATTACAAGATGTCCTCATCCAGTGGCGGGCTGACCAAACCAAGATTCGAACCTATGTGAAATGTACTATAAAATGACCTGTTGATTGATAACTCTATGCATGTCCTAACTCGTAACTCTGTTGCATGAGACTCGTCGCCAAACAAACCAACTGATACTGAATTGAACAAACAATTGCCATTACCTTCGACATCAATAGGGACAGAACCCTTCCACTGATTACCCAACAACTTTTTGGAATATGAATCAACAGAGAGAGAACTCATTGGTTGATACGTCTGGACGGAAGGCACAATGACATTCCGATTTTCAAGACGCAAGAAAATCTGTTCTCTCTTTGCGTCATTGAGAACAGATCCATTGTTTGCCCCCGCCATTAGACGCAGATGAGCGGCATCCCAATCAAAAGAACCACGAATGTACATACACAGTGTCCAAAAGTAGCTAAGTGATGACTTAGTAAAAAAATTAAAGTCACTGATTTTCAATTGCTGACACTCTAGGTGAAACCATCGGTCACACAGATCGCAGCTGATGCTGCGTATCTCGTGACATTCCTGGGAACAAACACCACATGGGTAAATCAATTTGGAATCAGACATCGTAGAATTTTCAAGTCTGTGATCAGAATGCCAAATAATATCATACCACATTCTTATATAGAACTTCTCGGATATGACACCATGAACTCACTTTCTTGTCACTCAACTGTTGTTTTTACAATCGTTGTCTTTCATGACGGGGCCTATCAAAAGCATGTTGTTTCTATAATAGTAGGCGCCACCAAACACTGATTGCAACTAACTGTCAAAACACTGAACTACAATAGGTGAGAGACCGTAACCAACAACAATTAAAGCCTTTCGGCTTAGTGACCATATGTCAGATATTAATTATCACCTAGCTAGCTAACCGTTAGACTAATCCACGACAGAAGTTAAATTTGTGTTCGGCTTTTCTATGCCGAACACAGAACGCGTTTTACAAAATATCGAATAAAACACTTATTATTGGCCCGAACTCCACCAAACTTCGTATAGTAATAGTGTGAACATGAATACACATGCCTATGAACTTTGTTCGTTACATTTCACATTATTTGGACTTGTGTTCGGTTATGTTCGGTTGTGTTCGGTTGTGTTCGGCTTTTATATTCACCGGCCATACCACGAGAAAAGTGCATTTCGAATTTTCGTTCATTAGTTGTGTACCACTATCACGTCTACAAAGAAGCAAAAAACTCAACGACTCACCACGGCTTACGCCGCTTAGGTGCAATTAACGATGTTTTAATTAAGACCTGTTAGCGTTTGGTAGTGACTTTCCCAAAAATATCAGATTTTGCCATAAAAAGTAGGGATATTTATTTTTGAAGGTCAAGAACATCCAGTTTATGTGGCTTACCTGATTGGATAAGGCGAACAGCTTCACTCGGAGACGACTATTTGTTAAACTTTTGGCGAACGCCATTCAGAGAAGACAACTACGGAAACACGATTCACAACTCTACTTTGAAATTTGGAAGCACCTCGCGTAACATTACAGTTATACAAATATGGTTGTCCATTTGTCGTTCCGTACATTCCAACAGATTGATGTTACACTGAAATCCCATTAAGAACGTACCATTAATCCCCGGCAAATTGCAACCAATCGGATTATAGCAACAAATGGTGTTTGCAAACACAATTGCGAACGGAAGTTCCTCAGATTTGATGAAGATTTTCATTTCGATCAACAGATTTTGATGATAATTTCTTACCGTTTTTAATGGTGAATTAACCAAAACAAATTGATTTTGAATCGCTCAAAAGGTATTAAAGCCGTGGTGAGTCGTTTTTTGTTTCTTTGTAGACGTGATAGTAGTACACAACTAATGAACGAAAATTCAAAATGCGCTTTTTTCGTGGTATGGCGATAATCGATGGAGGTGTGTAAATCACATTAAAAACGTAGCTCAATCGGGCTACAGTAGACAAAACGAGCTACATAGACTGTTTTGGATGTGTGCCCGACCTGGTTAATGTAGCCTTTGTATTAAATTGTAGCACAAATAGTAAAATACCGTTCATAATAATATTGACACAATATCAATTCAATATATCTTTTCTGTTCCAGGGGAAAAGGAACAAGCAAGTCCATGCATGTTTTAGTACAGTACCCCAAAGACGAAGTGGCCTCATTCCGCTCATCACAGCGCTCTACTCAAAAACGCGGCAGATCGCGGACATCTAAAGTTAAATGCGGCGATTTTGAGTGGAAAGGATTATATAATTTATAATTCAATGACAATCGATACATTTGTTGCCGCGAATCGTCAGGTTTCACAGCTGATGCTACTCTCGGGATCCAAATAATAGTAGGGGGCGGAATAATAGTACAGGGGTGAAATTTCCTTTAAAATAAATAATAGTACGGGGGCGCAATAATAGTACAGGGGGGAATTTTCGCAAATCAACACTAAGTATGGGTAAAAAATTGTGGTTAGTTTCATATGTTCTCATACAGAGATCATTGCAGAAAAATTTAACCTAATAATTGTTCAAAGTATTCATTTCATTTTGAACTAATACCAAGTGTCACCCACATTTTTGGATAATACATTGATGTTTAAAATGAATGGTTCCTTAGCCACAGTAGAATATTGGGAATTTTTTCATGATTTTAGCTTTTAAAACTCTGATAAATGAATTACAAGACACATGATTTTCAAATCAATTAAGAACAAAATCCCATAATTCTGCAGTGGTTAATAAATCATTTACTTTACATCATCATTGCATAAGGAAGAAACTATATGATTATAAACCAGACACATGTTTCAAAATAACATTTCAAAAGTGACTAGTATATCACTGTACAAGAATATCACGTACAAACAAAATGTATCAATGGGGTCCCAACATGTGCGATGTGTGTTTTCTATGAGATGACCGATGTCGATAAAATATTGGCGTGTGTGCGTTGACTGCTAGTGTTATGAAGATGAATGCATGCGATCGCTCACCGATCGCCATAATAAAACGATAAATGCCGACAATACCCCCGAAAATATTCACACTTATTTACAGTGCTAATTAAATGTACCAGCAGTTCAGTTTATTGCAATCCCCCGCGAACACGTGCTTGCCGAAACCGAACTCACAGTGCATGGACGCATTCATTAATGCTATATAGGGAAGTTCGCCTCAACAGTACACTCGTGGTTGCGACATATTATTCGCGCAAACTGATACTATGTACTGCCTATACACGTACGCATTTCGTTTTACAGTTACCTCTCTAATACACACTATTGACTAAATGCTAGCAAGTTATTTGCTGCTAATTCAGGCCGCTAATTCAGGCCAATGTGAATACAGTTTGACACGAAATATAAATAGACTGATCGGTGTTCCCACGACCAAATGACGTCAGATTCTCACGTAAAATGTGCGCGTACCCAGCTCTCAATGTAAACATCGCAGGCTATATTTAAAGTACAAACAATTAATAACTGAATGTTCAAGTGTTTCAAACATACACATTTAGCTTAGGTTTAAGCACATAAATTCATATTTTTTTTACACATAAAAATTAGCTGAAATTTAATAAACGTAGGGTCCCAAATAAGCAGCGTACAGGGGGGATTTCTCCTTGAAAATAGTTAAGCGTACGGGTACGCTTATTTGGATCCCGAGAGTACTAGCGCCACACATACCGGGAGACAATTTTATATATTGGACTTATAAGTTAAATATGTTGTGGCAGACTTTCACGTAATATACCACATATGTGTGGGTCAGTAATGTGATTGTAGGTTAGAAAGATATGACCTAAGACCCCAGGACTGATTTCAAACATGTGATGTGGATACCCCGGCAGGTATTGTTTTAAGGGGGTTATTTTTATTTCAAATTTGATTTGAACGGACATGGCTCATTTATGTCTATGTAATTTGGAAGGAGTTATAATATAGGTTGACAAAAACACAAAATATTTATATTTACCGGCTTCATATGCTCTGAAAAATAATTGCCATGGTCACAGCCATTGTCCTGCTGTTTTAAATTGTTTGCACAGAAGTTAAACAAACTCTGTTATTTCTACCATATCAGGAATAGACCAACATGGAATTCTCTTTTCTGTTCCATGCAGTGCACATGACTGTTGTTTGTTTGGGACCCAAACACTGTGTTCAACTTTGTATTTTTTATTACTTCAATGCATCTTTCTGGGGAAGCATACTGTCGGTAGAAACGTATTTATATACCCAATTCAATACCAGGAAAATATCAAATTGAAATATTATTAGCAACCACCAAGGGTGCTTATACCTAAGGCAGGTGAATGACGTCATATATAGTTTTTAGCTCAACTTTACTTTGTAAAGTTTGAGCTATTGCCATGGCTGGGTATCCGTCGTCCGTGTGTGCATGTGTGTGTGATGCGTCAACAATTTCCTTTAGCACGGGCTAGAGTTCGTACCTTTGGTCCGATTATTATTAAATTTGTCATGGATGTTGACATTGACATGTGATGGGAACGAGTCATTTTGGGGTCATTCGGAAAAAAAACATGGCCACCAGCAGCCATCTTGGATTTCAAAATTCAATCCATTAGCACGGGCTACAGGCCGTACTGTTCATCTTATTGTCATGAAATTTGTCATGGATGTTAATATTGACATGTAGATGGGAACGATTAATTTTGGGGTCATTCGGCCAAAAAAGATGGTCGCTGGCAGCCATCTTAGATTTTACTCTTTGCATGACTAAATCCTTTGACACGGGCTACAGGTCGTACCTTTGGTCAGATCATCATAAAATGTGTCATGGATGTTAACAATGACATGAAGATGGGAACGAGTCATTTTTGGGTCATTCGGGCAAAAAACATGGCCGCCAGCAGCCATCTTGGATTTTACTCTTTGTATGACTAAATCCTTTAGCACGGGCTACAGGTCGTACCTTTAGTCTGATCATCATGAAATTTGTCACGGCTGTTGAAATTGGAATGTAGATGGGAACGAGTCATTTTGGGGTCATTTGGACAAAAAACATGGCTGCCATCTTTGATTTCAAAATTTAATCCATTAGCACGGACCACAGGTCGTACTGTTCGTCTGATCATCATGAAATTTGTCATGGATGTTAATATTGACATGTAGATGGGAACGAGTAATTTTGGGGTCATTCGGCCAAAGAACATGGCCGCCAGCAGCCATCTTGGATTTTACTCTTTGCATGACTAAATTCTTTAGCACGGGCTACAGGTCGTACCTTTAGTCTGATCATCATAAAATTTGTCATGGATGTTAACAATGACATGTAGATGGGAACGAGTCATTTTGGGGTCATTCGGCCGAAAAACATGGCCGCCAGCAGCCATCTTCGATTTTACTCTTTGTATGACTAAATCCTTTAGCACGGGCTACAGGTTGTACCTTTAGTCTGATCATCATAAAATTTGTCATGAATGTTAATAATGACATGTAGATGGGAACGAGTCATTTTGGGGTCATTCGGCCGAAAAACATGACCGCCAGCAGCCATCTTGGATTTTACTCTTTGTATGACTAAATCCTTTAGCATGGGCTACAGGTTGTACCTTTAGTCTGATCGTCATGGCTGTTGAAATTGGAATGTAAATGGGAACGAGTCATTTTGGGGTCATTCGGACAAAAAACATGGCCGTGGCCATCTTGGATTTCAAAATTTTATCCATTAGCATGGGCCACAGGTCGTACTGTTCGTCTAATCATCATGAAATTTGTCATGGGTGTTAATATTGACATGCAGATGGGAACGAGTAATTTTGGGGTCATTTGGCCAAAAAACATGGCCGCCAGCAGCCATCTTGGATTTTACTCTTTGTATGACTAAATTCTTTAGCACGGGCTACATGTCGTACCTTTAGTTTGATCATCATAAAATTTGTCATGAATGTTAATAATGACATGTAGATGGGAACGAGTCATTTTGGGGTCATTCGGCCAAAAAACATGCCCGCCAGCAGCCGTCTTGGATTTTACTCTTTGTATGACTAAATTCTTTAGCATGGGCTACAGGTCGTACCTTTAGTCTGATCGTCATAAAATTTGTCATGGATGTTAACGATGACATGTAGATGGGAACGACTCATTTTGGGGTCATTCGGCCGAAAACATGGCTGCCAGCAGTCATCTTGGATTTTACTTTTCTCTTCATGTATAGTATTAGACATTCAACTTTCCACATTCCTAATCGCTCCATTGACTGTAATATATTAAATTATTCCCGTTCCAAGTTGAGCTACAGTGTCATTGACACTTTCATTTACACTCCTTTTTGATCTCTCTATTCATTGCTCATCACAAAAAAATTACCTTCTTTACAAAGTTGAGCTACAGTGTCATTGACACTTTCATTTCTATATCCATCAGTGATTTTTCAAGATCGCGGCTATAGATTTTGGAGAAATTGTCACGTGACTTCCGGTTAGCAACCGTGTGGAGATTGCAAAAACGCAGAATTGGAAATGAAGCGTCGCGATAAAAATGAAAGTAACTTATTCACAACTTACTAAGAATTTACATGTGACTTAAGTCTATTAATTTTATTTAGACCAATTTCATTGGTCAGCTTAATGAAAACGAAAAATGAAGAAGTCATGATGATAATCCAGACAAGATTTTACAATCCACGACACGTCTTGTCAATTTGGCACGTCGTCTCCATCGTGACCACTGCATGATGTTACATACATTATTCTTAGCGTTATGTCGCCGAAAAAAGGCAAATTTGAGGCATATCATGTGTGGTTTGCTCCACTACGTGTCACCTACGATTCATATTTTGTAGCGCAAACTGCCATGTGGCTTTAAAAAATTATGATTCTTTTTTTTTTTTAAATTGAGCAAGTACTTCAATCTAAACAAAACAATAAAAAATCAAATTTGTTTTAAATTAAAATTTAGAAAAACTAGCACATTTAATAACATCCTCCAGGATACCCCAAGTCACAGCAAATTTTGTTGAAATTGTTCTGGGTCTGGAAGAATTGTGGATAGACATATAATGAAACTATTCCTGTGTTCATTAATAGGTTCCGGCTTTTTGCGGCATTTCGTGATGAATCTTCCAGTGAATCGCCGCGAGGTTTGTAAGCCAAACTCTGAATGCTGACGCTTCAATTCACTGGAAAAATGGATGTTGTTGATTCGCCCCAAGTTCTCGCTTAAAAAAACACCCTCCGCGATGAGCGAAATGAGGCTACTTCATCTTGGGGGTACTGTAGGTATTTACAAGTTAGCAATAAGCCACTGTTATTTGAAGTTCTGTTTATCGTTTGTCAAAATTTGAAGATAAGAATGCATAATGCAGTGATTATTAATTATTTCCGATAGATCTGGACATGGTAAGAAAGATGCATAATCATTGATTTATTTGACATATGTGTATGATATGCATCAGACATGTCTGCAGAACCCCCTACAAAACAGTGGCTCCAGATTCCGGAGTGACTTTTTAGCACCTTAGATTTTCATCTGCATGAACAAAAGTGTTTTGAAAATGAACATACACAAACGAAACAATCTCAAATTTATTAGAAAATATCAGAAACAAGACACTTACTTTCAATGTCAACAAATTGTTCAGAAATCTTTCGTGTAGTATGCATTTAGATACATCTTATATATATTATTTTAATATACATAATTGTGGGGTTTGAATGAGCCTTGTCCGTTTAACTAAACTATGATCAAAGGCTGAACATTTTTTCTGCATGGTTTGATCTCAAAGGTCTGCTTTGTGTATGAATATGTTTAGTGCTGATAATTTATCTTTTTCTTCAGACACGATGTGATTCCTGATTACAGTATGACAGTCAGTTTGAATATTTAAAATAGAGCAACCTCTGGTTGACGGAAAGAGAAATGATGTAAATAGTCAGTATATGAGCAGTAGCAGTTGCCAGAATCCTTTTGAGTTGTGTGTTTTACAATGGAGGAATATGGTTCAGGACTCTTACCTACAAGGGCCATATATCCTGCTCCTAAGTGAGTAATACAATAGAATGTTGTCTTGTGTCCTTCCCATGGCTCCCCATCCCTTGGACATTTTAGGCCATTAAATTAAAATTTCTATGTTCTCAGGCAATTAGATCTCAATTTTGAGAAGAGGGAGGCAGGCTATTTATTTTTAAGTTTTTCTCAAAATCTGGAAAACACACTCCAGAAAGAAAAAAAAATATTTTGTTGTTCAAATCCAATATTTCTAACAGAAAATATCAAAAAAATCTTTAACAAGACTTTTTAAGAGAACATTTAAGTGACGAGGTAGGTTACTGAGAACACAGAATTTTAATTATTTTCGCCAAATATCATTATTTAGATAGAGTTGCTGCTCTAAACCTCTTTTCGGAGGTATCAATTGGCTTGGGCATATGAACTAAATAAGTCCTACATCAATTGTTCAGCCCTCGAATAAGCCCCGTTTTTCTAAAAGATAATGGTTGCGACATTGTTAAAACCCATTCCTTTGATTCTCTGCCTCGTTGCCTGTTTATGTTGTCAAAGAAAACATGTTTATATTGTGATTTGTATATATTATATTGATTATGAATACCATGTTTGCCAGTGATGGCAAATTAGGAATATTTCATGGCATAACAGTGTTTGCTGGAATTAAGACTCAAAAGAGACATGATTTGGGACTTCATCTTTGACCTTATAGATCAGGATTGATAGAAACAGGTAAACAACTACAGTAATGCCCTAAATAATCAAATCCTTAACCACAGCAGAATTATGGGTAATTTTTCAGGATTTAGTCGGAAATATGGCTTGTTGCCAGTCATCTCATCTCACTGAGAGCTTTCCAATGAATGGCAACTTGCCGCAACAAGCCATATTTCCGACTAAATTCTGAAAATTACCCATAATTCTGCTGTGGTTAAGGAGTCAATTATTTAGGGCATTACTGTATGTGTCTATAGCTGTGTATGAATTGTTCTCATTACAGACTCAATGCTTATACAGTGGTGCTGGTTTGTGCCAAATTTTTCCGATGTGTGGGCTTGTTTCTGATGTATGATCTCCTCAAACTTATACCAAGTGTTCAGTTCCTATTCCTCATAAAATTCTGGTGAGTATTGTCCACTATTGTGTTGATTTGTTAACCCTTTCTTTACTGAATGGATTCTCCCATTAGTTATAAAAGTAAACATTGGAATGGTCTACTATTCATTTGGAGTGATATTCAGGAAATGTGAACAGATGAAAAGATAGTACAAGTGCAGAATGAGTCATTTTCCTTGGTGGAAAATGTTCAAACGGCCGTTTGTTGAACTTATTATCTGAACATTTCCTAAGGGAACTACTCATCAATGAGTATTTAGTAAAGAAAGGGTTAAAGATCAGAGATTTGACAACATAGAGCTACTATTTGTACCTAAACAGAGAATATTAAATATATTTATTTTAATATGTTTTTCTGATGCTCAAAGTCTTATTATTGATGTTTTTTATGGTATTCATGATGGCTATGTTCTACGAGCAATGTTGATGTTTTTTATGGTATTCATGATGGCTATGTTCTACGAGCAATGTTGATGTTTTTTATGGTATTCATGATGGCTATGTTCTACGAGCAATGTTGATGTTTTTTATGGTATTCATGATGGCTATGTTCTACGAGCAATGTTGATGTTTTTTTATGGTATTCGTAATAGCTATGTTCTACGAGCAATGTTGATGTTTTTTTATGGTATTCATGATGGCTATGTTCTACGAGCAATGTTGATGTTTTTTTATGGTATTCATGATGGCTATGTTCTACGAGCAATGTTGATGTTTTTTTATGGTATTCATGATGGCTATGTTCTACGAGCAATGTTGATGTTTTTTTATGGTATTCATGATGGCTATGTTCTACGAGCAATGTTGATGTTTTTTTATGGTATTCATGATGGCTATGTTCTACGAGCAATGTTGATGTTTTTTTATGGTATTCATGATGGCTATGTTTTACGAGCGATGTTGATGTTTTTTTATGGTATTCATGATGGCTATGTTTTACGAGCGATGTTGATGTTTTTTTATGGTATTCATGATGGCTATGTTTTATAAGTGATGTTGATTGTTTTTTTTATGGTATTCATGATGGTTATGTTCTACGAGCAATGTTGATGTTTTTTATGGTATTCATGATAGCTATGTTTTATAAGTGATGTTGATTGTTTTTTTTATGGTATTCATGATGGCTATGTTCTACGAGCAATGTTGATGTTTTTTGTGGTACTCGTGATGGCTATGTTTTATAAGTGATGTTGATTGTTTTCTTTATGGTATTCATGATGGTTATGTTTTACGAAATTACGAGCAATGTTGATGTTTTTTTATGGTATTCATGATGGCTATGTTCTACGAGCAATGTTGATGTTTTTTTATGGTATTCATAATAGCTATGTTCTACGAGCAATGTTGATGTTTTTTATGGTATTCATGATAGCTATGTTTTACGAGCGATGTTGATGTGTTTTTATGGTATTCATGATGGCTATGTTCTACGAGCAATGTTGATGTTTTTTATGGTATTCATGATAGCTATGTTTTACGAGCGATGTTGATGTTTTTTTATGGTATTCATGATGGCTATGTTCTACGAGCAATGTTGATGTTTTTTGTGGTACTCGTGATGGCTATGTTTTATAAGTGATGTTGATTGTTTTTTTTATGGTATTCATGATGGTTATGTTTTACGAAATTACGAGCAATGTTGATGTTTTTTTATGGTATTCATGATGGCTATGTTCTACGAACAATGTTGATGTTTTTTTTATGGTATTCATGATGGCTATGTTCTACGAGCAATGTTGATGTTTTTTTATGGTATTCATAATAGCTATGTTCTACGAGCAATGTTGATGTTTTTTATGGTATTCATGATGGCTATGTTCTACGAGCAATGTTGATGTTTTTTATGGTATTCATGATGGCTATGTTCTACGAGCAATGTTGATGTTTTTTTATGGTATTCGTAATAGCTATATTCTACGAGCAATGTTGATGTTTTTTATGGTATTCATGATAGCTATGTTTTACGAGCGATGTTGATGTTTTTTTATGGTATTCATGATGGCTATATTTTATAAGTGATGTTAACTGTTTTTTTGTGGTGTTCATGATGGTTATGTTTTACGAGTGATATTGATGTTGAATTCTCATGTTTTATTCAGATCGTATGAGTTATTGGAAAATTGGCTCTGTAAATTTTGAATAATTTGGAGTCACATCAGATGATGCTTAGAAATATGATGATATGGATACCCTGTTTGTTGCCCAAGTTCACTACAGGGTATACTTGGTCCCATTTGGACAGACACACCTCTAGTTTAATTTGTTTTTAGCTCACCTGAGACGAAGTCTCCGGTGGAGCTATAGTCATCACTCCTCGTCCGTCCGTCCGTCCGTCCGTCCGTCCGTCCATCCGTCCGTCCGTCTGTCCGTCAACAATCATCTTCCTGTCCCGAACCGTAAGACGGAATGTGTTCATATTTGGTGTGGATGTTCCCTAGGTGACTCTCATTCAGATTTGTTCAAATGAGGTCACTGGGTCAAATAGTTGCGAAGCCAGGGCCATAACTCTATTCCTCCATAGTAATTCTTAGAACGACTTCTTTTACTGAACTATAAGGCCGTATGGATTCATATTTGGTGTGGATGTTCCCTAGTTGACTCAAATTCAGATTTGTTAAAATGAGGTCACCAGGTTGATTAGTTGAGAAACCAGGGCCATAACTCTATTCCTCCATAGTAATTCTTAGAATAACTTCTTCTTTTGAACCATTTGACCGATTTAGCTTACATTTGGTATGGAGAGTCCTTGTGTGACTGGGGTTCAGATTTGTTCAAATGGGGTCACTGGGTCAAATAGGGGCAGAGCCAGGGCCCAAGGACATAACTCTTTAAACAAAAATGATTTAAATCCATGTTTTAAATCCCCCCCCCCCACCTCCCCCACCTCCACCACTGAATGTCCCTGCAACCCCACACCAGATCCTTGCAAGGTTCACACCATTAAAAGCCTTACACTTTAGTTATATGACATGCCAGGAGCTGACCAGCCTTAATTCTCACAGTGCTCACAGCTGTGTGTCCAGTCATTTATAATATAAAGTAATTAACTTTTATCTCAATATCCACATTTATCAGGCTGGGAGAGAATGAGGTGTGTGAATGAAATTTAATCCTATGTGTTTACAGCAATCTCAAATACAACTCTAACTGTTTGACAGTTTACACATTTTATAATAGTATTAGTATTAACCATTTCATTACCAGAGCTATGCTGGTACAGCAAAAAGACCTTGCACCAGTGTATTCTCCTATATATAAGAGAATACACTGGGGATCAAGGAAATATTTGTTAGGCCAATTTTGTCAGACATCCAAATAAATCAGACATGTCCTATTCTCGCAGGGATGTCCCCACATATGTTTGGGGAGGGGGCAAATTTCTCCGATTTGTTCATTGAGATGTAATTTTTTTTCCAAAACCAATTACGTATACTAAAATAAAATGAATATAAAATAATAGACCATTGATCAAGAGAAATGAGCTCCTAGTTTTAATATTTGTCCAATATTTATTATTTTATAACAAAGTACTAGTATCATGCCAGTGCATTGTCTTATATAGATGTGAGTGTCCCATAGGTAGCCTCACCTAAGAGAATGCACTGGCTCTCAAGGTTAAGGAAATATTGTTAGGCAAATGTAGACAAGCATCCAAATAAATCACAGATGTCCTATTCTTGCAGGGATGTCCCCATGGGTTGAGGGGGTGGAATTAGCAGATTTGTTAAATGAGATGTAATTTGTTTTCTCAAAATTAATTATTTAGACTAAAATGAATATAAAATAGTAAACTACTTAATTTTTTAACCCCCCAGATTACATTATAAAAAATATATGCCATATTATATACCATTTGAAAGAGGTAGCTCCAAAACATTGTATTATCAACTTTTCCAGTATAATAAACTGTGGACATGTTGTTTTTATTGAGTTGCCAAAGAGTTTTGTCATCTAGATTGCAGTAAAAAGCTAAATTATTTTCAATGCAGGGGGAATAACTCTATATATTAAAGATGGAATTCTTCCCCTTCCATTGAAAAGTTTGAATTCTGTTGCATTCTGGGATCCAAAGGGGGGGGATCATTCTATAATTTCAGTAGTTTTTGGCTCACCTGAGACGAAGTCTCCAGTGGAGCTATAGTCATCACTCCTCGTCCGTCCATCAACAATTCTTTAAACTTCTCTGGAACCATAAGACCGTATGGGTTCATATTTGGTGTGGATATTGCCTTGGTGACTCACATTCAGATTTGTTCATGAGGTCACTGGGTCAAATGTGGGCAGGGACATAACTCCAAAAAATATTAAACATTGCAAGTGAAGTCTGACATTTTATAAACATTTCGTGGAGATCTGCTAGAGGTCATTAATTCCCAATTACAACATCAATCTATTACCTTGGGTGACAGATTTGTGAAAATGGTATTACAAAGTCGAATAAGGGCATTGCCAGAGACATAACTATTTCACAACATATTAATTCTTAAAATATGTATGGAAGAGCCAAGAACTAGTTGGCTTATTTAGCATGGAATGTTCTTGTTTGACTGCAATACAGATATTTTTAATGGGGTAACCTGGAAAAATAGGGGCCAAGCGAAGGACAGTTTCCTTCTTAATATGCTTCCTTCACAAGGACCATCAGGTCTATTTTTTTTATAAAACGGGGCTTGTGAGATTGGAAATTTCCAACAATTTGGAAAGTTTGAGATGTCAATTGTGTAATTCCAACCTAAGACTTGGGAGTCTTGAGCCTAGGGGGGGGGGGGGGGGGGGGGGGGGGGGGGTGGGTGATCAGCAGTGTACAGTTGGTAATTTGGCCACATATCCTGTTTAGATCTACTTCTTTTAAAGTGATTATGAAAAGTTCCAACTATTGTGGTCTCCAGAGTCCCAGTCTTATCAGTCTTTGCAGTCTGGTGAGCGACCCCACAGTCATTGACTGTCTTGTTATTTTAAAATAATTATATTTTCCAGGAGCAGTATTCCTCTGGTCTTGCTACAAAAGCCTTTCACATCGGGCAAGCAACTGTCTAAAAACCAGGTCAGTTAAATGTCACCTAACCTTTATATATCCTTAAAGTTACATATACACATACATCCATTGGTCTATTCTAGCAAAACACAGCAAAATACATAGGAAGGTTTCAAAATATTCAGTAAAAAAATCTATCTTGTCCTTGGTTAATACTTGACTGATTACATTGACAACTAACTTGATGATGACTTCACATTTAATGGATGTTCTCAATATCAAGCCTGGATAAAGTGTGACTGATATTTGCAGAATGAGGTCCCCAGAGGGTGAATTTAGTGTGGGAGATCTAGGATCAGGTTGTTCACCCCATTATTCACCTCAATTATTATTATCTATCTTCTGAAAATTAACTGAACAGAAGGAAAAAGTCATTAAAACAATGTTCATTTGAGACTAGGTCAAACAAAATATATACCTGTGTTTCTGGTGACGTGGCAAGAAGGCGTGGGAGGGGGGGGGGGGGTGGCTCAAAATAAATATGAATACCTCCCCAGACTGCTTTTCCTTGTTTTTAATGTACTTTGAAATAATAAATCTAAGTACATAATATTAGAATATAGTGTAATTTATTGTTTTATTGAATAAAACATGAAAAAATAAGTTTGATTCGGCTGTGACCTAATTGAAGTGTGGTATAATTTCCGGTTTAACAGTACACGCAATGTGTCCGTTTTACTCGAAATGAATCAGTTTACATGGAAAATAAAATCGGATGCGTAATAATTTAGCAAAATCAATAGAATGAAAATGGTCGGGGTGCCAGAATAGGGGCGGGCGGGTCACCAGAAACACATGTCTTTATTAATTTGGCCCAATAGATACTTCCCAGAAGATGAGGCCTCTGGGGACCTCATTCTGCAAATGTCAGACACACTGTATCGAGGCTTGCTCACTATCATGAGCTATGCTCTACCTAAATCAGTATTTTTCATGAACACCCCTTTAGATGAATAATTGACCATTCCAATGTATACTTTTATAACTGAATGGGAGAATCCAATTAGCAGAAAAAGGGTTAATGTGTTTTCCCATCTTCGATCATATGCGTTTCCACATGAAAAGTAAGAACTGTGGCTGATTGTTGTAATATCATTTCAGTGGTTCCGGTTGCTCGTCATGCATTTGTTGGGAGTGCCATACACTTACTTTGGTTGTTTGGGTTAACTCTCTGTGGTCCTCTCAGGTAAGAACATTACCGATCCACGGTAAATTTGTAAGTTTAAATTTCTCTAGTTAATTTACAATGCGCTTGCTATTTTAGGTAACTTTACAGAAATTATATAATGAAGTATGCTGTTGTATATATTGTGAGAGGGTAACTTATTCAAGTTGACTGTCTTCTGACTACCTTCTTTACAAATTGAGAAGGTATACTGAATGAGGCCATAATGGATAGAGTCATGCATGTGGTGGCATGATTTCTCTGTGCATACTCAACCAGGTCTTGTTTGAATCATGAATTGTGGATGAGGGCATAATTTATTGGCATGTAGTATATTGCAATATAGAAGCCATATCTAGTAAACATACATGATGTTGTCGATATTCATATTCAATTTATACATTTCTTGGTAAAATGCAGTTAACATTAAATTCTACATTTCAGGACAATAATAGTATTTGAACATAGTGATTTGGTGGTGATAGCCTGGGCTAGTGCTCTCTTTACTAACGCCGGAAGCCCTGCCAAGGTAAGGCCTAAGTAAATTCAATGTTTTGTTGCAGCTAGATGCCACAAAATGTAGGATAGATTGGTTAAGCTTAACTAATTTTTTTTATTTCAACTATTATAGGTGTTTAACTCGGTATTTTGTATGTAACTTTGCCATTAAAATCTTATTCTTTCTGTCATAGTATTAACCCTTACGTGACTGGAGCATCCTGATTTTTTGCGAAAACCCTGTGCGAATGCATACTCTTATAGGGAGACTTGCATATATAAGAGAATGCATTGGCACAGGATCTCTAATGCTGCACCTGCGCAGTTCCTGTCATGAAAGGGTTAATAAAGTGTTGAACATTGCAATAATTTATTCCTTAACTATTAGCTTTCTATAAGTAGAATATTGTGAGTGTCAAAACTCAGCTTAACAGTTTTATGAGACAGATAACCGTTATCTTCATGACTCGTGCATTTTATAAATTTCTTTAATTTTTCAGCCGAAAGGTGCTGTATGCATTCTGCCATTTTATAAACATCTGCCTTTCTTGAGGAGAGGGATGCTGCAATTTTTCTGTCATTTTTATCCCTTCCATGATGGGAGCTTTCTGATATTTTGTGAATACCCTGTGACATTGCATTCTCTTATATATGCAAGTCTCCCATCATGAAAGGGTTATAACTTCTTGCTCTTTTCAGGCGAGAGGTGCTGTATGTTTTCTTCTTGCCGTTGTCAGTCTTCTGTTATTTGACCATGACCATAAACTTCATCAGCTCGGAGATCATGAATGTATCCTTTATCTTAACCCATTCAGTTTTAAAGCATACATTGGAATGCCAGGAATGGTCAATTATTCATCTGGAGGGTTTTAAGGATCAATAGGCAGATGACAGTTAATACAAGTACAGAAGGAGTCCTATTTATTGGTGGGAAATGTGCAGATATTAAGTTCAACAAATTCCCTTGTTTGTTGAACTTATTATCTGAACATTTCCTATGTGAACTACTCGTCACTGAGTATTTAGAGTAGAAAGGGTTAACAGGCTATATAAATTATCACATGCTATGATGTACTGTATACATGTATAAGTATATAGTGATTTAAGTTTGTTGTGTTTAGTATCTCAAAGGTGCTGAATCAGGAATTGAATGAGCTTTGGTATTGCTGTAGAGCTTATGATGGCCTAATGTTATGTACCGTACCGTCTGACCCATCGCCCCCCCCCCCCTCTTTTGGCACATATTAGGATGGACTCATTGTCTTTGATGTAAATTTGACACAGCCCATAGATACATTGCAATTTTTAGAAAGAAAATTTTCATTAACACATTTTGTTTGTTCATAATGTGTGTGGGAGTACATGTAAGTACCTAAAATAATAACATAATTCATTGATATCTCCATAGTCAAAGCACAGGAAAAATATTTCTGTGAACACCTTAATTCTGGTCAGATATCTTTGGCAATAGTTACTAAGAAAATTTAGAAACAAATGTTTTCATTTGGCAAAACATTTTGCTTAAGTAAACTTGAGGCCAGCTCTGACCCTGAGCACATGGCACATACCGTACTGCACTAATTTTAATACAAACTCCTTTGTTTTGATAATAAATATTACTTCAATAAATAAGTTTGAACATGTGTATGGACAGTTGGAATTACATAGATATATGTTTTTATACCCCCACTTTCGAAGAAAATGGGGGGTATACTGGATTGACTGCGTCCGTCCGTCCGTCCTTCCGTCCGTCCGTCATGCTTTCTCCCTCCGTGTGTCCGTCTGTCCGTCCGTCCGACCTCATAACTCGAACAACTATGAACCGATTTCAATAATTTTGTGTATGCAATCTCCTTAGGATGGTCTCTCTGCATGATGCTAATTGCTAATTTTGTTTTCAAGTTACGCCTCATTTTCGACTTATTTTGACTTAGAAAATTCTGTCCGACTTAATAACTTTAACAAATATGAACCGATTTCAATAATTTTGTATACATGCTTCTCACAATACCCTCTCTACATGATGCGGGCTAGGGATTGGCTCAAACTGTTTTTCGTAATATTACACTTCATTTTCGACTTATTTGACTTAGAAAATTCTGTCTGACTTAATAACTTTAACAAATATGAACCAATTGGAATAATTTTTTCTGTACAAGCTTCTTGTGACACCATATCGATATTATTAGTCCGAATTTTTCTTTAAAGTTAAAAATCTTTTTTGTTGGGTTTACGGATAATGCGGGTTGAATTTGCCACGGTGGGGGTATGCTAGCACTCGAGTGCACACCTCTTGTTGACATAGTTTTCGAGAAGATACGTGATTTCTGATGTGTTCCGTGTGAGATATAAACCAAATATAGTGTGTTTGATAAGAAATTATATTTGATGATAGGCTTTTTTTGTCAATATATTTTAAATTATGTTTCTTTTTTTTCCCTTAACTATTTCTTAGCACATGACATACACAGTAATTTTATAACAAGGTTCTTCCATCATGCATTTGATTTTGTTGGCTGGGCAGATCATAAGGTAAGTGCTCATATTAACAGCTAATGTTATCACAAGGTGAGCGCGCATGTAAACTGTTAATTATATTAGGCCATTGGAAAACAAATTTTATCAGGCGATTTTTTTGTGGAGACCAGAATTCATATCTTAGAATTCAAATTCGGAAATGTTGACCTAATTCTGGCCAACAATATTTAAGATAAAATTGTCGAAAATATGGAAAGTAAGGCCAAATATTTAAAAAAAAGTGTTCTCAGGTACCTCCCTCATAAAAAACGTTTATCTGGAAATTTATCCAAAATTTTCCAAAAATGTTAAAATTTGGATAGCTTTTTTTGAGAATTTTTTTATTTTATTCCACAAAATTATCCATATATGCATTACTTTCCAGAATTCTTGGAATCACTAAAAATAAAAAGACTCCCTCCCAATTCCAATTTTTACTCTATTTAAATGCCTGATAACACAGGTATTTATTTTTAATAGCCTAATACATATATATTACAGGTTGGCATTTTTTAGCTCAACTTACTTTTGTAAGTTTGAGCTATTGCCCTGGCTTGGCGTCCGTCGTCCGTGGGGTCCGTCAACAATTTCCTTTGGCGCGGGCTACAGGTCGTACCTTTGGTCTGTTATTTATGGAATTTTGCATGAATGTTGACATTGACATGTAGATGGGAACGAGTCATTTTGGGGTCATTCGGCCAAAAAACATGGCCGCTGGTGGCCATTTTGGATTTCAAAATTCAATCCATTGGCGCGGGCTACAGGTCGTGCTGTTCGTCTGATCATCATGAAATTTGTCATGGATGTTAATATTGACATGTAGATGGGAACGAGTGATTTTGGGGTCGTTCGGCCAAAAAACATGGCCGTCAGCAGCCATCTTGGATTTTACTCTTTGCATGACTAAATCATTTGGCGCAGGCTACAGGTCGTAGTTTTGATCGGAACTTCATGAAATTTGTCATGGATGTTAACAATGACATGTAGATGGGAAAGAGTGATTTTGGGGTCGTTTTGCCGAAAAACATGGCCGCCAGCAGCCATCTTGGATTTTACTCTTTGCATGACTAAATCCATTGGCACAGGCTACAGGTCATACCTTTGATCAGATCATTATGAGATTTGTAAAGGCTGTAGATGGGAACAAGTCATTTTGGGGTAATTCGGAAAAAAACATGGCTGCCGGTGGCCATTTTAGAATTTACTCTTTGCATCAATAAATCCTTTGGAACACCATAATCACCACATCCCTGATCCGATCATTATGAAACCTGTTATGAATGTTGATATTGACATGTACATCTAGCCTTACTTAGACATTTCATTTAGCACTTTTCCTATTCCTCCAATTACTGTCGACCATTAAATTATTCCCCTACCTAAGTTGAGCTACAGTGTCATTGACACTTTCATTTTTAATTTTGGGGATATAACTCTATTCTTTATCATGTTTCAGGGAGGTGTGGTCCTGTTGTTTGTTACATTATGTATACAATCTGTATATAACACAGCATCGAAGAAGTTATCTCTGGATATCGGAGGCACTAAGAGACTACACGCCCTGTCCACACTGATAGCAGCAGTGATTGTCTCACCCTGGGCTCTCCTCACATATGTCACGAGAGAGGTGAGTTGGGCACATCCTGGGCGCTCCTTACCAGGACTTTGCATTATATGATCAGCAGTTCTCGAAATTGGCCACAGAATAAGCAATCCTGTATGAAATGCCGTGGCAACATTTGTAATCTAACATGCCATATCATTTAATTTGCCGTGGGACATTTTTCCTAATTTCGAGGGCTGTGGTCAGTGTATGCAACGGAAACTGAGAAAGTTTGTCAAGTTACCTGACTGTGCATGAGTAGCAGCCTTATTTAACCCTTTCTATACTAAAGCATCATTGATGAGTAGTTATCCAATAGGAAATGTTCAGATAATCAGTTTAAAAAAAAACAACCATACATTTCCTCAATAAATATGGCTCTGTCTGCACTTTTAGTTATCTGTTATCTGCTTTTATCACCTTACTGATAATACCCTCCAAATGAAAAAATAAACCATGCACTTTTTAACTGATTAAGAGAATCGATTTACTATAGAAAGGGTTAATACTGACTATAGTATAGCACATTTTGTGTTCATTGACAACTAATGAAACTGCTGTGGAATGTTGCACGGAATTCGGTTGGATATTGAGCTTAGATAATATTTTCCAGCCTTGGAAACAGAAAATTACAGTCTTTTATGCTTGTCTGGCCAACAGAAGTTTTCCAATCTAAACCTCCTCATTCTCGTATTTGATATTTTTTATTTTTAGAGTGAGGTTGCGTCACTGATGTACCTGATCTTCCCTATGTTGCTAGTGATAGGATTTGTGTTTGTGCTGGATTACTATATCGAGGCCGTATCATATAACCACATTGACCAACAAAAAGCTGCATTTTTAGTCGCTTGCACTGTACTTGGCAGTGCCTTCTTTCTCAGTTTGACGTGGAATCATCCATACATGGGACAGGTCACGACAATGAACAAAATGAAGGAAATTATTACAGAGGATCATATATTGTCTGGAGGTGTTATATTTAGCATAGGAGCAATCATTTTAGGTGAGTAGAATAGAATACGACTAATTTTATTCTGGTTGTTTCAGCTTGTCTTGCGGAATTACTTACCTGACACCTTGGCTGGTATTAAAAATATGGTTGTTTGCTCATTCCCTACCCTATATTTTAAATTAAATGAAATTTATGAGGTATCAGCATATAACATTTATGACGAAAACCGGAAGCGGATATATTGAAAGCATGGAACCCCGCTAAAGCGGAACTTAAAATAATGCCAATTTCAAGTATAACAAAAAATCCCACTCAGGGGCTTTTTTCTCGGGTTGCTCACGAGTGGGCAAATAAACATATTTTTAATACCAGCCCAGTGTTAGTGGATATTGGCTTCCTCTTGTCCCTTTATCAACCGCTGGGCATATTTTACCAAATTTGGTAATGTAAAGATAGCCAAGGGCTTTACATTTTTTGGGAAAGTGTCATGTGCACGTCAGCAGAATAGAAGCTTATAATTGTGAAATTCTATGAGTGTGTTGAGCAAGCCTGGATTTTTCTACTAAAGGAAGATGTTCACACTGAACTATATGGATATATGTCCTGCTTTGTAAAACCACAGTAGGAAAGGGGTTAACTTTTTGGTTGCCTCCCAACGTATAATGAATGTGCTTGCTCGATTAGTCATGCATGAATGCTCCCATTATAACTGGATGTACTCGATGGAATTGATTCAGTTTTATTCCTACTGGGTAGCCAACAAGATGTCTAAAGGGAGTATCTTTCTGAATTTCGAGTTTCACCCAACTCAACAAATTCAATTTGTCGATACAATATAGCTTTTGGTTGCCTACCTGTTCGTTTTTATAATTATCGGTTTAGAATTCATGGACCATTTCGCTTCAAACATACATTTTTCCATGTTTTCAAACAACCGATAATTACCATGCTAAATTTATTTGCGTCTTTAAATTGACAACTTCGCCATGGAATGGCCATCGTTCCATGCCTTAAGACGCACATAGATTATTGTGAGAAGATCCAAAACGCCATGTGGTTCGATACCCGAAGTCTCCTAATTTCATGCGAACGTTATTAAACTCGTGGCATTTCCACTCGTGGGGTTTCTTTCAATAGTTCCATCGCTACTGACGCTAATGTCTATAATAATGTTCTGAACCACGTGCTTTCACATAATACTTTGTGTTCTACGTTTCAATACTGTCACAAATGTATCCATGATTCAGCTCAATGGGTTAGTCGACGCTTGACATTGACTTCAGTTTATCAGAATGGAACTGTTTCATGTCTAATAATAATTGTTAATTTGTTACTTAATACGACACTAGTACTACTAATCGGTAGCAACATTATTACTTTCAGCCAGGGCTTAATATATCAGTGAAGGAACCAATTCCGGTTAGAGACTCACTGGTCCAGATGTGACCACGGCCGAGTAACCTGATAACCCTGTGGTGACTCCAGTAGAGTTCTTTAATGTGCACACACCGAGGCATGTACACGGGTCAGCCATTAATGCGCATGCTCTATCAAACTGTGTCTGCACCCACGACAACATACTGGTATAGGTCATAACGAACATAGTCGCTACTCTCAGGTGCCAAACAACAATGTCAGCATGAGTTAATTTTTGAGAAAATTTGCAACGATAACCATAATTTGGAAGTGAGACAGAGTAAAACTGCCATCATTATTACCAATCCCAGCCGGAATCCCCACAGATCACGATTAATAGGCCAACATGATTATTTGGCATTAGAGAGCAAGACAAGCCCACCGGTTCCTACCGGCTTGCCTATAATCGCAGCTATTGTTCATTAGAGCATTAACAATGAGATATATATTAAATCGACATACATGTCTGCGATTGATCATTAGCTATGATGTCCTTGGGTATCATGGCATGGCAAGTAGGCAATCCTCAAAGGATAGCATTTCTAAATTCTACAGCGAATTTGATGCTCATTATGAGAAGCGAACTATGAATGATAATTCTGATACTCGTCAGATATCTACAACACAGATATATATACCCATCATTTCAAATTGCTGGGTTGGTTTGTTGACTAAATAGTGTCTCCTTCCAGAATACAAACAATTTCACCTATATGGGGGGGGGGGGGGGGTGACATTATTTATGGCGAATAACCATATCCAATGTGAGCTCGGTTCACACAAACATGCTGTGCATCCCAGGCAGCACACATTGTTCATAAAGGACATGGTACTAGTTTTGAATGCATTCATTGAATAGCTGAGAGTCTAGATCTTGGCTCTTCACATTCTATTAATGCCTTTTGTACTGTTCATATGGCGATTAGCCTTCACACCCATGTACATGCCTCGGTGTGTGCATGTTAAAGAACGCTACTGGAGTCACCACAGGGTTATCAGGTTACTCGGCCGTGGTCACATCTGGACCAGTGACAAGTATGAAGCGCAGCTCCATGGAAAGCATTTATATTGTCATGTGCCCAGTGACCACTGCCAATAGCCTTTCCGAAAAACATGGCTCTTATTCTATTGCCCCAATCTAAAATTGTCTGCACTGTCCGGACTATCTTTGAACTCTTCGACCAGCGACTTGAAACCTTTCCCGCGGGCAGAGGTCCACCCCTGTGAGAGAGTGGATCCGGACCCCATGGCACCATATGCCCAATCAACAGGGACTAGATATGCTGCCAGCTCAGAATGTTTTGGTATCCACAGTATTTGTCCTCTTCTCCTACAATTGCCTTCCAGAACCTCTTAGGTCGGGGGGAGGTTCCTCTCCTTCATGTGGCTTCTTCCGTTTCTAACAACCTGGCTATTAACTTCCCCACTACGGTGCACCATTTCGGATGCATGTACGTTACTGCCATTTGTATCAAACAATATCGCATTGTTTCTTTAGGCAGCCATATCCGGAGAAGGTCTTCCCCTAGATCGATGCATGCATCAAACTAACCTAATAATAAAACACCTTGGTTATTCTTGTCGGGAGACAGAGACATCATGCTGTTCTGTACCGAAGCCTGAGTACGACGTAGGGTGACCAGGACAGTGCCCATCAAAATTATTGATTTAAACAGCTATGAACGATTTCGGCTGCTATTGATATATCACATTCAATCGTATGATTTGTGTACCTCCGCTTCTCGCCATCAGTTCACGGTTGGTCTTCCACTGGGGAAGTGGATTGGTAGTTTACTGCACTGGTCCCCTACGATCTTCAGTCCTAAGCACCATCGATCAATTGTGATTATGGCTGTTAATCACACTCTCAGTGGTATTGTATATATTTTCAGTGATATGTTGGATCTTGATGAGGATCCCTGCCATGGCTTCGATCCTTGGGGTGAAGGGCGCAGCTTTGGTAGGGCTTTCTAACATGATCTAATCGGGTCATTTTATGTGTATACAATGTGCATCATGGGATTTCTGAATGTTATCTTATGATACCGTCCACAGAGACATGTGATCACAGTTCTAAGAAGGATGACAGGACCAGTTCACGCTCCCCCAGTCGTGCTTCGGCAGTATAAGACCAATCAGTGCAGGGAGCAAATTACTTTTGATATTTTGTTTAACCAATAACCTCACATTGCCATCATTAGATGGCATTATTCAAAAATCATATACAATTCATACCAAATTGCATAGCTATTATCCACCTTTGTGTAGCACATTGCAATGCAATACCAGTTAATTTGCTCCCTGCATCAGTGGGGATGTGGCCGGTGGAGAAGACGGGGGTACTTGGTACCTCCAGGACGTTTTGTCCCCTGCAGGCCTCAGCGGTTCTGGGTGATAAAGCTGCCAAATCACTTGCGCACGAATTGACACCGGCCAGTGGCCTTCGGCAGCTTGGCGCGGGCAGTGGCTGAACCCATTGAGGTAGCAAGTCCGGTCCCCAAGGCCACTCTTCAATGAAATGGGCCTTGTCTGCCACTCACCCGTCTTTGGGTCGGAGAACAATGACCAACAATGCCATTCCCAACCCCGCAACTCGCCAATCTCCTGATTGAGTCCGAAATAAAACTGAATCAATTCCACCGAGTACATCCGGTTATAATGGGAGCATTCATGCGTGACTAATCGAGCAATCACATTCATTATACGTCGGGAAGCGACCAAAAAGTTAACCCCTTTCCTACTGTAGTTTTACAAAGCAGGACATATATCCATATAGTTCAGTGTTCAGGAAAAATGTATTATACTTATAAAAATAAGATATAGTGTGTCTGACATTTTCAAAATGAGTTCCCGAGAGGGTGAATGTAGTGACGCTATCCTGCATGGTGGTTAGCGTTCACCAAACTTACCCTCATTCTGCTTAGGTCTCATCTTCTGGGAATTGTCTATATTCTCAAATTAACATTGTTTTCAGTTAATTTTCCCTTTCTGTTCAGTTTCTATATACCCTAATTTGCAGATGATAAATTGCATAACCGAGGTTACTATTGGTGAACATCACCATTCACCAACTTCAACTGTGTAACTACAATCTGATCCTAGAACTCCCACAGCAGTTGAGGCCTAAGCAGAATGAGGTTCCCAGAGGTTGAAGTTGGTAATGCTAATCCGGTGTGTGGGATACAGTCACTAAATTCACCCTCTGGGGATATCATTCTGCAAATATCAGACACTATATACAGGCTTGTTGTTAACCCTTTACCCAACAGAAGGGCCCTGTGCCAATGCATTCTCTTATATATGCGAGTCGACCATAGGTCGCCTCGCATATATAAGAGAATGCATTGGCTTAACACATTAAAAATTATAAAATTGTTAAAGAATGTCAAACAAATGGTAAAAAGTGTTAAAAAAAGATTTTTTTTAGGCCAATGCATTCTCTTATATATGCGAGGCGACCTATGGTCGACTCGCATATATAAGAGAATGCATTGGCACAGGGCATAACTGTAACTATCACAATGTGGTCAAGGAGCCGGTTCCAATGATATCCATATTTGTATGGTTCTATTGAGACAGACCGAAGATATTTTAGGCTGTTGAAGCTTTATTTGGCCGGTTTTGGCCGGTTTGTTGGGTAAAGGGTTAAGTGATAAAGTATATTAGAACAAACCCTGTCATCTTAAAAATCTTGTACTAGTCAAACAGCGTACTACGTTTTTTAGGTGGGGGGGGGGGGGGGGCATGTGAATGTGATGAATGTTATCACACAACTTTTTTGTGTTTTTTTTCAGACTCGAGTTGTAACTTGGGGGCGTAAAAAACAAGTGTGATAAAGTTCACCTCCTTCAAATCGCCTGTGTGATTCTGTGTTTATTACACCCTTGCAGTCAATATTCTTTAGTATCAAATAATTGTTTCTGTTTGGTTTCCATGCTAGTTAGTCATCTATTCAACACAATACCAGGTTGAATTATTGTTGTAGTACCAGTTGAGTTTTTGTTCATGATATAATTTTCGTCACGAAGCTATTGGGATCGTTCTATTGCAGTTAGTTGAAAGTACCACACAGACCGAGGTAACGTAATCGAATGAAAGATAGCGATATGTGTGTTATAAATCACGGGATGTTCTTTTGTACAGTAATGCCCTAAATAATCGACTCCTTAACCACAGCAGAATTATGGGTAATTTTTCAGGATTTAGTCGGAAAGTCAGTGAGAGCTTTCCGATGAATGGCAACAAGCCATATTTCCGACTAAATCCTGAAAAATTACCCATTATTCTGCTGTGGTTAACTTAAGGAGTCGATTATTTAGGGAATTACTGTATGTGACTCAGACTTTTTACCAATATTATTGCCCCCCGAATGGTTTCCGGATTATAACTTTAGATTTAGTTATCTGATTGTGATTTGTTTTGTACCCACATGGAAATACAGGTCAAGTTCAAATTTGGTTTTGGTCTGCCCATTTTTGCCTTTTCATCTTAGATTTTGACAATTAATTTGGTTTCCAGGTGATAGCTTTAGTTATTGTTATCTGATTGTTTTCAAATTTGGGATATGGATCACTCATATGAAAATACAGGTCAAGTTCGAATTTGGGTTTCGTCCTGTCCGTTCCCCTATTTTTACCGGAGTTATGGTCTTTGTTGACTTATACATGTAATTTGATGATTATTTTGGTTTCAGGGTGATAGCTTTAAAATTTTAGTTATCTGATTGTTTCAAAATTTGGTATATGGATTACTCATATGAAAATACAGGTCAAGTTCAAATTTGGCTTCCGTCCTGTCCATCTGCCTATTTTTACTGGAGTTATGGTCCTTGTTGACTAAAATTTGACGATTATTTTGGTTTCCGGATGATAGCTTTAGTTATAGTTATCTGTTTGTATTCAAATTTGGCATATGTTTACTCATATGAAAATACAGATCAAGTTAAAGTTTACAATGTAGGTTTGGTCTGCCCATATTTACCACAGTTATGGTCCTTGTCGACTTATAATTTTTTAACTTAGAATTTTGTGCCAATTTGAGGTTACATTTCAACTTTAAAGATGGCCATTTATGGGGCCATCTCATTTTATATTCAACAGAATATATTATTATAATGAAAATGAATTTATGACTGGGGTGACCTACATGTAGATGGGAGCCATCAATTTTTTCTGATATTCATTAAAAAACATAGCCACTAGAGATGGATTTAAAATTTGAATCCATCAGCACACCCACAGCAGCCCGCATTTATCCGAGAATTAGTTTGAATATTTATGGCATTTTAGGATCTACATTGGAGCTATCCTAATTGAACGATTTTCAATGAAAAACATAGCCGCCGGTAGCCATTTTGGATTTTACTGTTTACATGGCTAAATCCTTCAGCACACCATACAGGTCACATCCCTCATCTGATCATCTCTAAACTTCAAATAGATCTTCGGGGTGACCTCTAGATGTCAATTTTTTCCGAAATTTATTAAAAAAATATGGCCTCTAGTAGCCATTTTGAATTTCAAATTTTATTTCATTGGCACACCCTGCAGTCTGCAGTTATTCAAGAAATGTTTTGAAAATTTACTTGCATGCTTAAAATCACCTCTAGATGGCAGCTATCATATTTGTACAATATTTGATGAAAAACATGGCTGCTGGCTGCCATCTTGGGTTTACTCTTTGCGTGACTAAATACTTTGGCGTGACCTACAGCCAACATTTTTCATCCAATTGATCCCAAACTTCATATGGCTCTTCAGGTTTACCTCTGGTATTACTTAAACATTTAAAATTTCCGTATTCCTTATCACTCCATTTACTGTAATGTATGACATTATCCCCTCTCCAAGTTGAGCTACAGTGTCATTGATACTTTCATATTTATTTGGCCTAATTTAGGCCACTACTATTAAAAATATCTATGTTTGCAGTTACACTACCCACATCTTTCTAGGAATTTTTTTTATTTTGGGAGGCTGTATATATAAAAACCAGGCTATAAGTTTGAAGTATTGAAGATAGAAGTGGATTTTTATCAGGACAAAAATCAGGATTTTGTAGTTTTAAGTAATTTGCTCATACCGACACAATGGCATTGCAGAAATGAAAATGCATACAAGTGAAATAATTTTACATAGATTCACATCAGGCAATGGATCAGATACGTGATAAAAAAAACATTATTTTTGAGAGGGCCAAAATGTAATTTGGGTTGGTGCCTTCCGAGGCCAGTAGGTCGGGTGACTGCAAACAAACCCTGTTTTTTATGGCCTTATCAGGAGGGACAATTAATGAAAACATCTGCCTCTAACTGCAATATATGTTCCTATTTCAGCTACCAAAATTCTGACATCTGCTGGCCGAGGGAACAAAGGAAGTTTTATTGGGTATTCCCCGACAGGAATGCCGCTGTATACCATTCCTGGGGAGGCTCTCCAGAGAACGCAGTCTTTCATTACATTACTCCGGCACGGACTGCAGCAGATCTTGTCGGAGCCCGATTCCAGAAGTATTTTCTATTTCCTATGTATAAATTTTGTGAGTATTAATCCTTCGTTTACTATTTACTTGTTGATGAGAATTCCCTTAGGATATGTTCTAACTGAATGGGAGAATCCATTAAGTAATATACCAATTAATATTTTTATTAGAACTTTTTAGCTCACCTGAGAGGAAGTCTCCGGTGGAGCTATAGTCATCACTCGTCGTCCGTCCATCCGTCCGTTATCAATTCTTTAAACATCTTCTTCTTCGGAACCATAAGACCAAATTGGTTCATATTTGGTGTGGATGATCCCTAGGTGACTCACATTCAGATTTGTTCAAATGAGGTCACTGGGTCAAATAGTTGCGAAAGCAGGGCCATAACTCTATTCCACCATAGTAATTCTTAGAATGACTTCTTCTCAAGAACCATTGGGCCGATTTAGCTTATATTTGGTATGGAGGGTCCGTGGGTGACTGGGGTTCATATTTGTTCAAATGGGGTCACTGGGTCAAATAGGGGCAGAGCCAGGGACACAACTCTTAAAAAAAACAAAAAAACAAACAAACAAAATTTGATTTGAAAAAAAATATAAAAAAAATAGAGATTTGAGATTAATTTCCTGGTCAATTAAACAAAAAAAATAACACCATTATAACATCCACCAAGGTGACTCAACCAAATTTGGTTTAAATCAGTCTAAATCAAGAACATGCAAAAAGCTAGCAGATACTCAGAGCTCTATGAGATATGAGGAAGGTGTCTGCATTCACAGAATGTTTACATAAACACCATATAGAAGTCACATATATTATAAAGTAATAAATGAAATGGCAGTGTTAACAAAATCTGATTGGAATGACAGCTCCTTTGATTAATAGCCTAAAATTATCTGCCTGTTAGAGAGTTTGTATATAAATGACCCATGGTTTATGATAACGAACTCCCAAGAGCAAGTGTGAATGATGAATCTGACAGTTAGGCCAGTAAAACTAAATACCTGTTTTCTCAGGCAATTACATATGGGAAACTGGATGAGAAAGAAGGAGGTATTTTTCTTAGCTTACCTGAGATGAAGAATTGAGACAGATTTTGTGCGGATGGTCCCTAGGTAGATGGGATTCAGTTCTGTTTAAATGGGGGTCACATGGTCAAAAAAGTGGCATAGCTAGGGACCTAACTCTTTCCATCCATAGTATTTATTAAAACATCTCAAGAATCATCGAGACTATTTAGCGTATAATTGGTATGGAAGGTCCTGGGGGGACAGGGATACAGATGTGGGTGACAGGGATACAGATGTGTTAAAATGAGATCACCTGGTCAAATAAGGATGGAGCCAGGGACATAACTTGTCCATCCATTATAATTCTTAAAATGTCTTCCTATCAAGAACCATCAGGCCTATTCAGCTTATATTTGGTATGGGTGACAAGGATTCAGATTTGATTCAGAATTGGATCACTGGGTCAAATAGGGTCAGAGCCACTGACATAATTCTTTCCCTCATTAGTTATTTTTAAAACATCTTCTCAAGAACCATTTGGCATATTTAGCATTACATTTTGGTATAGAGAGTCCTTGGGTAACTGGGATTCAGATTTGTTGAAATGAGTTCACCAGGTCAAATAGGGGTGCGACCAGGGACATAACTCTTCCCCCATAGTAATTCTTAAAATGGCTCCTCCTCAAGAGCCATCAGTCCTATTTAGCTTTATGTAGTTATGCCACGGTTTTTTGATTTTGTGGTTTACGGAATTTTTCTGCCATAATCAACTTGGGTAGGACGAAAAAAAATAAAAAAATGAAAAATGTGTGTTTGTTTTTTTTTTGTTGGTTTGTAAACTCAATTTTAGCTCACCTTTTAAAGACGAAGATTCAAGTGAGTTATACCCATCACTTTTTTAATAAGGTATCCTCAGAAAAGGTGACCGCTCATTAGTCCCTGAACTATCTTATTTCAGATACACCGAGAGCAATATATGCAGGGCTGATGTGACAATGGGGCTTTCTTATTAAATAGATTGCCACACCCCATATTGTACATATCGGTATAAACCAAAGTTTGGTCTCACTTTCTCATGCTATTTTGACTAAGGTGATACCCTGTCATGGGAGTGGCTAAAATAACTCATTCCCATCTACGTGTCAATGTACACAGCAAATATCACATCTACATCTACTTGATACTCCATCACCCTCAATGTGCTGAGGATTATGTGGATTATGTTTCAAACAGATTGGATGAAAATGTGGGTTTAATGTAGTCCGTGCTAAAGGATTTAAGTGCAAAATCCTAGATGGCCGCCGGTGGCTATGTTTTTTTGTCCCCCGACGTTTCCGTCGGAGGACTATAGTAATGACCCTCGTCCGTGCGTCCGTGCGTCCGTGCGTCCGTGCGTCCGTGCGTCCGTGTGTCCGTGCGTCCGAGATTGGGTACCTTCATGGTGTAATCAACTCCTCCTACAGTTTTAAACGTAGAGATTTGAAACTCTGGGATATTGTTCCTAACATGTTGGTGATTTGCAACATCTATATAGCTAATCAAAAATATAAATTTTTCCATATTTTTGGGGGGGTTTTCGACTTAGAAAATTTGGAACATTTTTGCCTTTTGGATGAGATTGGGTACCTTCATGGTGTAATCAACTCCTCCTACAGTTTTAAATGTAGAGATTTGAAACTCTGGGATATTGTTCCTAACATGTTGGTGATTTGCAACATCTATATAGCTAATCAAAAATATCATTTTTTCCATATTTTTGGGGGGGGTTTTCGACTTAGAAAATTTGGAACATTTTTGCCTTTTGGATGAGATTGGGTACCTTCATGGTGTAATCAACTCCTCCTACAGTTTTAAATGTAGAGATTTGAAACTCTGGGATATTGTTCCTAACATGTTGGTGATTTGCAACATCTATATAGCTAATCAAAAATATCATTTTTTCCATATTTTTGGGGGGTTTTCGACTTAGAAAATTTGGAACATTTTTGCCTTTTGGATGAGATTGGGTACCTTCATGGTGTAATCAACTCCATCAGGAAAATAGTAACAAATAATGCTCTTTATGTTTACCATATCGGGATCTAAACAAAAGCCAGGTAACATAACGTTTTTTGCTTTTGTTTACATAACAAAGGGAAAAATATTGACAATAACATACTGTTTATTCCATATTTCTGATAGCAAACTCTGTCTATATTTTACTATTCTTTCTGTTTATGGCGGTTTTTGACAAAGCTGAATATTTTAACAGCATCGCCAACGCCGGCCGTATCTTTAAGTATGAAATACAGGCTCAAAGTTGAGTTTTTATCTGCATAATTTTTCTGGAACTATCATCTGAAGTTATTAGCCTTATCCGACTTATGTTTTTTCAGATAACTGAAGTTATGTTTGTTTTATCGGCACAAAATGTGGTATGACATTGAATTGTCTTGAGACACAGGTCAAAATTGAATAACGATATGGTTCACTGAATTTTTTTTATCAGAGTTATGACCTTTTTAGCATAACTTGACAAATTCAATTTGAGCTATTGCCATTGGTTGGTTGTTTGTCGTCTGTCCATCCGTCAATCCATTCGTCTGTCACCAATTTCCATTAGCACATCATCCTACAGGTCACATCTTTCATCCGATCATCACCAAACTTCATATGGATCTTCAGGGTGACCTCTAAATGGGAGCCATCGATGTCTTCCAAAATTTAAAAAAAAACATGGCCGGCAGCAGCCATTTTGGATTTCAAATTTGAATCCATCGGCACATTCTGCAACCCAAATTTATCGGAGAAATGTTTTGAAAATTTACGTGCATGTTTTGGATCACCTCTAGATGGGAGCTATCAAATTTTAGCGATTCTCGATTAAAAACATGGCCACCAGCAGTTATCTTGAATTTTACTCTTTGTATGACTGAATCCTTTGGCACACCCTGCAGACCACATCCCTCATTTGATCCCCACCAAACTTCATATGGATCTTCGGGATGACGTCTAGATGGGAGCCATCGATTATTTCTGAAATTTGTTAAAAAACATGGCTGCCAGTGGCCATCTTGGAGTTACTGTTTGCATGACTAAACACTTCTACACAACCTACAGGCCACATCCCTCATCCGATCGTCACCAAGCTTCATAAGGATCTTTGGGGCGACCTCTAGATGGGAGCCAACAATATTTTCCAAAATTCATTAAAAAAACATTGTCGCCAGCAGTCATCTTGGATTTTACTCTTGAATAAATGGCTAAATCATTTGGCACACACTGCATGCCACTTCCCTGATCCCTCATCCAAACTCATATGGTTCTTTGGGGTGACCTCTAGATGGGAGCTGTCCAATTTTTCTGAAATTCTTTAAAAAAACATGACCGCCTGCAGCCATCTTGGATTTCACATTTGAATCCACCGGCACACCCTGCAGCCCTCATTTATTGGAGAAATGTGTCAAATGAAAATAATTTCATTTACACAATACAATCCCTTTACTGAAACTTTTTGACTTTCCTTCTTCTTTATCATTCTATTGACTGCTCAACATAAAATTATTAACCTCTCCCAAGTTGAGCTACAGTGTCGTTAACACTTATTTAACTGTCGTCTGCTTTTATCACCTTAACATTCCTCCAAATCAATATCCCGAATCCGATGTACACTTTTTAGCTGACTGGGAGAATCCATTTAGAATAGAAAAGTTAATTAATACAAATAAATGCTTTGAGGTATTTTATCAGCTGCCTATTCATTATGGGATGTTACATCAAGACGGTCTGTGGCATGTGAACTAACAGCATTGGTCTTATATCTGATGCATTTCATTACAGTGTTTTACTTTTATCGAGTTGATATATGGCGTGTGGACGAACAGTCTTGGTCTTATATCCGATGGCTTCCATATGCTGTTTGATTGTTCTGCACTAGTTTTGGGTCTGTACGCAGCTGTGATGACGAAGTGGAAACCCACAAGAATATTTTCATTTGGGTAAGTTGTACAGTTTTTTATGTCCATTTAAAAAAACGGGACTATTATGTTTTTAGTCTAGCCATCGAACCGCCCATCTGTCCATTGGGGCATCTGTCCATCCATTTGTCTAATTTTGGTTTCCGGGCAATAACATTACATAGTTATGTATGTTTACTAAAATAATGTCAAGTTCGAATTCGGATTCCGCCCGCCAATTTTAACCAGAGTTATGGTTCTTTTTGTTGGATTTGCACTCAATTTTTATTTCCAGATGATAACTTTAATAAGTCTGAACTAAATGGAATGGAATTTTGTATGTGAGTTTACTAGCCCAAATACAGGTCAAGTTCAAATTTGGTTCTGCCAACCAATTTTCACCAGAGCTACTGCCCTTTGTTGGAATTACCACGGTTGTATTTGCCATGCCCTAGTGATGCTCTTGTTGAAATATTTTACCATAGAAAAAATTACAAAAATTGTCAAAAGCATACTTCCAATCAGGAATGAATTGCTCATATTTAATTATGTACTAGTTCGAGTGCGTGAAACTGATAAGTTAGTATTCGGGTGCTATGCCAACTGGAGGAATGTAACATTCTATTAACATTGCCGAAAATCTAAAGCAAATTGACAAACCACTCCATAGAAAACATTGCCTGAACAACACTTAATTGTACATATATATTTACTACTCGACTCGGGAAACATCTATCAGCGATTAACTAACGAAATGATTTCGCCATCGAGAGCCACTGCATTTAATTAATATATAAGAATGGCTGTGTGTGAGCAAGATTATTCTCCATTTCTATTTGATCACCCTACTGGGGTGTTTCACATCACTATAAATGCCTCTATTTTGCACATATTGTTATATTAAAAACCAAGCTAAAGGTGCTTGGAATTCTCCACTGGTACCGTAAATTTCGGTGTATAAGTCACATCTTTTTAACCCAATTTCCCCTATTACAATCCTCCTGCGACTTATAGACCGGTAAGTCAATGAGGGGCATATTTTCAGCCGAATTTTGAGGAACGAACTGCGATCACAGGTAAAACAACGGGACAAAATGCCGACGCAAACTAAATCCAACGCAATAAGATGATACAATTCGGTATACAAAAAATAAATATACACCCCCATCTTCACTGTTTGTCTTTATTTTATTCCCTGTCCGACATGTTTAAAACATATTTATCATATTATATGCATTAGTGTCTGAGAATTCAACCGCAGACAGCAGCAAATTCACAAACAGTGGGCGTCCTTGACCTGACTGTGTAACAATTCTGGACACGTGGGGAACCTCGTTTACGATTTAACCACGCCTCCGTAATTACTTCCTAGATACTGTCGCTAACTCTTGCAAGTGCTGGCATCTGGGCGATTTATGAAGCTGTGAGCTACAGCAAGTGCATGGTGCTAATTGCCAGAATTGTTTGGGCATAAAATAAAAAACGATATATAAAGGAGGGAAACAATATAATGTTTTGATATGATTTAAGACTAACTCAATTCATGTGTCAGGACACGTCTGCACACAAAAATAATTAATAATGTGCCAGACAAAAATTATGCGAAATTATTCGTCCTAAGTGATTTCTTTTTATTGGGTGTGAGTGAAATTCACACGGTATATATTTAGCAAGTAACAGGCCCTACCCAGCCAGACATGTCAGTTTCTTAAAAGCAATGATAACACGAATGGCGTCAGATTCTCTCAGAAATCAGTGCACGCTCTAATAAGATTTTGCAACAATTTGACAACCAATCATCTGAGTAATGCGTCGGCTTTTATCTTTGATGTACCGGGTGTGACGCCACACAAAGGAAACCAAAACAAACTGTTCTTTAAGTATATCGCGTTTGGTTTTGAGTGTAATAGTAAGCCGAATGTCATTTAAAATCGCCAGGACAAAGCACCCATGTTATTCAACCCATGATATGAAGTTGTAAAATAAGGGGTGTCACAACCTATTTTGGGTGTGATTTTTGGTGTGTCGGATTAACACACAGGAAACGGGGTTGCATTTCATTTGATTTTCACACGTTTGATCCGCGAAGGCATAGATAATCGACACTAGAGAAATAAATAGATTTTAGTTGTTGCATAACAGAACAAAATGAGCTTTAATAACACGGAAGTGATAAACTTATTACATGTGGGAACAAATACATATTGTTTAAACTATTAGTAATTCTAACCAACTACATCCATCCATGCATTGAATAGTAACAATATGTATGCCCTTATTTGTGCAACTTTATTAATGATGGTGAGTAAATGTTTTAGAATCACATCAAGAAACATGAGATAACCATTTGGAATCAAGCAAATACTGCAGGTTTCAACAAAAAATTAAAATAATTCCTGAACTGAATAAAACATGATATCAACAGTCATTTTCAAAAGGCTATCACGCTCTCATTAAACAATTTTATTAGCTCAAATATGCATTCTGTTGAAAGGGATTAGCATAAAATCACATAAAATAAAACTTTAATACACACAAAATAAGAGATAAGTTAACAGCAATGTCAAAATTCAGTTATCCCGATCCGGCCAAAAAAATCCCGAACTGGGAAAAATGGGTAGGGTCATTTCAGAACCAAATACATTTTTTTTGCCGAAGCTCGATCTGAAAATCATTTTAAATACTGCAGAGTATATGTTTCCTTATGTCTTGGAACAACGTATGACCATGCAAATCAACAGAGAATTTTTTGTGCAGCGAGAATGCGATCAGTTATCCCGAACTGGGAAAGTGACTGTATTGAAGTTAGGTGACTTGAAATTTATGTCGTTGATGTCGCTATTCTGAAGTCATGTAAGCAAAATATATCAGTTAAAAATCCGAAATATATATTAACTATATTAACCTACCTTTGAACAAACATATGTATTCCTTGTAATCCTGTCGATATTGAAGTTTTCGTGACTTCTGTTGCACAGTCTGATACAACGTAAACATCGTTCTTTGTTAGTTTTCGGCTTCGGAAATGCCCAAAATATCACCATTGGTTTACCATTAGAATCTGGCTCCAAATTTTTGATATAACGACTGTCACTATTACAAGATGAATACGCACACGTAGGCATCTTTAAAATCTCGGAAAAAAGTTATATTATCGTGTTAAACAGCGTTTTAAAAGGAGTGTAAATGCGTCATCAAGATGTTCTTTTGTTTTGCAATGCAACGCCCTTGAACTTCGTTCGCTGTAACGTGATTGGTCAGTTACCGCTGTCAGTCAATAATTTGAGATTAGTCAATTGACCCACATTCAATGACTGCGGTGTGATCGCTTTGATGTCTCCAGTGTTGCGACATAGTGAACTGTTTTCAAGCTGCACATGGCTGCAAACTTCTACCAGATTACGTCACATCGGAATGTTTATTTAAAGCCCGGGAATGAGCATAATAAAAACTCTGACTCCAAATGCAAATCTGGACAGCATGTTCTCATATTTTAATGAGGCTTCAGTGTGAACTCCTGTTTATATTACATAAACAGTATTTTATGATGTACTCTTAGGGTGTAAACAATTAATCCCCACGTTGAGTATATTTGACACTTAATACTGAAGAGTGCATTGCATCACTATTAGCCCAAAGCGTTTTCATTCATGATACGCGACAATTAGGCGACAACTAATTTAACGATTCCATTATCCTAAAACAACAGTAAGCCGAGTCTCAATTTTATATTCCTATAAATGATAGGATATTTTGTGTCTTTCCTCATACCTCATTTCTATATATATTCACATACTTCGATCGTTATGGATAAACATGGGATTAAGCGCAAACGTCAGAGTTACGAAACCAGATTTAAGTTGGAAGTTGTTAAGTTTGCAGAACTTAACGGTAACCGTGCTGCCGAAAGACAGTATGGTGTCAGTGAGAAATTAGTACGAGATTGGAGGCGATCGAGGGATGTTTTATACTTACAATACTTACCACTACGCAGTCGCTGTCAGTTTTTTGGAAATTCCAGCATCTAAAATTGGTGCGTCTTATACAAAGGTATTTCGCAATAGGCAGGATTTGGGGTTTTAAAATGGGGGTGCGTCTTATACACGCATGCGACTTATCCACGGAAATTTACAGTACCCACTTTATTGAATCCTATTAAAAATGTGTTTAAAAATATATTGTGCACTTATTTGAGTGAATCATACTGATAAGTGAGTACAATCCATACTGGACGAATGTACCAATCAATAAATATTACCAATCGTTCCATTTCAGGAAGCACAAAATTGTTAATATTTAGTCCTCAATTGGGATGAATTAACCCTCTCTTTACTAAATAATCGTTAATGAGTTGTTATCTTGGCTTAGGAAATGTTCAGATAACAAGTTCAACAAATGACCACAAGTGTCTCACTAATGAATATGAATTATTCTGCACTTGTATTATCTTTTCGTACGGCTGTCTTCTAACCATATATCCTCAGCATCCCTTCAAAAGAATAATACACCATTCCAAGGTATACTTTTGTAACAGAATGGGAGATTCCATTTAGTAAATAAAAGGTTAATCATTAATAAACAAATGGCAATATTTCCGCCAAGATTCACTGCATATTAATAAGAATGACATTGCGTGTTACTTTTATTTTATTTATACCCCTGGAATCAGCTTGTCCGTCCATATCTGTCCATTGGCACGTTGAGCCGTTGTGGTATTCATCCGTCTGTCTGTGGAAAAAATTTTGTCCGAGCTTTTATTCCTACAATTTTTTTAAAACT
Source organism: Siphonodentalium dalli (assembly GCA_032622095.1). NCBI lineage: Eukaryota > Metazoa > Mollusca > Scaphopoda > Gadilida > Siphonodentaliidae > Siphonodentalium > Siphonodentalium dalli. The sequence continues at coordinate 155,309,690 of CP136063.1, forward strand.
TGGCACAGATATTTAGTACCTTGGTAACCTGTGCACTTGTAATTATGATGTTTGGCTGACATTTTTTGTAGAGATATCCCTCTTTTTCGACTTAGAAAATTTTCTCTATAATTTTGTCTGAGCTTTTATTCCTACATTTTTCAGTCAATATTTTTGAAACTTGGCACAGATATTTAGTACTCTCGAGAGCCTAATAGTCATACATGTACGTATTTTTTTCCTGATGAAATTCACACCTTTAGGCCAAGTAAAAAAAGGGGTTTTTGTTCTCAGGCGATTTATTGTTAATTAATATTTCTCACCTACGCACGGAAACATTTTCGTTTCGTTTGTATACGTAATTTGTTTCGTGTTTTTTGTTTTCTCCTCAACTTGAGGCTCAAGACGGTTCCTTATTTCTAAAAAATAGAAATCAGAAGGACATCTTGACAATGACTAAAGATGCACATAGCTTACTTGTGGCGAAACCAAATATTGCACTTTTGTGCAACATATATGGCGTGATAACTTACGATTGAGGACGCACATGGTCAGGTATAAGAAGTCTCCTATTTTCGTGCTATACGTTTTCACTTTCAAGTTTCAGTCGACTCGATTCACTTATTTAATACGTTCTATTGCTATGTGAATAACGTATACTGCCAAATCATACATGGACCTGCTCTGTTAGTTCGCAGAAAGTCGTACAAGACAGCAATGTCTCCTTTGTATTAATTTACATGAATAAATCTACATGAATAAATCCAAAAGATAGTCCTTGTTATCAGATGACAATTGACATTTCTTTTAACTGAGCGATCTGTAACATTGTTTTAACGATCAATACCTTTGAATCTACGCCCGCCAGTCTGTATGAACGTGAGGTCTTGTATTAGACACATGGCACATGTAATAAAACATTACAGCGACTTCAAGGTATTTAGAAATTCTGCCTTGTCTATCACGATTAAATTTCCTAGTATCTCATTGTATCATTAGTACAATAGTTACTAACGCTCAGTACCAGGGAGATTATATTCGTTATCACATATATAACCACACTTCAAATTGATGTGTTGTCTGTTGATATAATTATAGTGTTGCATTCTTTACATCCATGTATGTACAGTATGGCTGTAACAGTTTGGGTTACTACGAGTCAGGCGATTGGTTTGATTGGGGCCTAGGACAACCTGATTTACAAGCTTTGACGACAATCAAATTTCATTCCAAAGTTTGTTATCAAATGAAAAGAGCCCACTGGTCTACTTGTGGCAAGTAACCATATCCAATGGGACCTTGGTTAAAAAAGGGAAAGCTTTGTCTTCAATACGGCGCACCTTGTTCATAAGGGGCATGGTCAGGTTGTTGCAACGATTTATTGGCTTGCCAGCATCTCACTGAATTTTAATTAGATCGATGTTTCTCCTTATCATCCGCCAGATGATTTAAGATTTACGCCGTCCAATGGTTAGCAATTAGAATTGTAAATCTTTGTGATGTAACGACTGTGATCAGAAGATGTCACCAACTTGAAACATCTGACCTCTTATCCTCATACATTAGTGTTTGTCGATACATTCAATTTTTCGGTCCCATTGACATATTATGGTTTAAGTGCCTCAATGCCATCTTACCTTAGGACCTAATATGCATCGGAATTGGCGAGCTTGCAATATGGTATCAGGGCCTCATGTATGCTGTCAGAACTGACTGCTTACATATGGTGAACAGTTTTCACCCCAATACTGACATACTTTGCGGTTTTCATCAGTGAATAATAACGGCAAACAGCGAAATAGAAAGGTTAAATATTGTCTCGTGCTCCAGATTCACTGCCAATAGTCTTTCCAATAGAGTCCATCATTTGGCTCATTAACTTCTATTTCCACATATATCGAAACGTTAATCTGCCAAATAGCTTTCACTCATGTATGAAGCGCAGTTACATGCAACACATTTATATTGCGCATGGCCACTGCCCTTATGATTTCCATAAAAGAGTCCAAACCATGACTCTTTTCCTTCTATTGCCACATATCCAAATGATTATCTGGCGAATATCAGAAAGGACTCCATTTGTATTGTCACATGTCTAAAGCGAGATTACATGCACAGCGTTTATATTGCGCACATCCACTGCCAATATATTTCCAAAGAGGCCAAGACATGGCTCTTTTCCGTCTATTGTCACATATCCAATGATTATCTTGCAAATAGATTCGATACAAGCATAACGAAAATGAAGGCATTTGTATCGTCACGTCCACTGTCAGCGCACTTTCCTAACGGAAACCGCCTAGTTCTTGCACAATTGCATTCGGAACTCATCGTCCTCATAAACGAGAAAAGACAGTATCTTACCTGTAATTCAATTTATAGCAGGTAAGATCACGTGGCCAGGGGTATAAAGTAATTATACCCCCCGCAACGAAGTTAGGGGGGTATACTGGAGTCAGCTTGTCCGTCCGTCCGTCGTCCGTCCGTCTGTGGACACAAATTTGTCCGGTGTTTTTCTCAGTCGTTTTTTTGACAAATTTCCGTGAAACTTGGCACAGACATCAACCACCATGGGAACCTGTGCACCTGCGATTATGACGTCTGTCAGACTTTTTTTGGTGGAGTTATCCCCCCCTTTTTCGACTTAGAAATTTTTCGCAACATGTATACTTTTGTCCGAGCTTTTATTCCTACATTTTTTGGTCAATTTTTTAAAAACGTGGCACAGATATTTAGTACCATGGGAACTTGTGCACCTGCGATTATGACGTCTGTCCGACATTTTTTGGTGGAGTTATCCCCCTTTTTCGACTTAGACACTGTTATTTAGTACCATGGGAACCTGTGCACCTGCGATTATGACGTCTGTCCGACATTTTTTGTGTGGAGTTATTCCTACATTTTTTGGTCAATAGGTTTAAGATTAGGGTTATTGTTGTACACCTGCAATGGGAACTGTTAATTTATTATTTTAACTAAATGTTTACTGACATGTGAAACATCTTAGTATTTTAAAAACAGGGGGGTATCCGTAGTCCCATTGGGACAGTCACACCTCTAGTTTTATATTAACCTTACTTTCCATTCAATAACCAACAGACTGTATTGTATATTAACCTTGCTTTGTTATAACTAACAGCATGTCTTGCAGTCGAACGTGATTCAAATTTGATGGCCACACACCGTGCGGGTTGCTCAATCACGGGTGTATTACTTGTCATAGTTCGGGTGAGGGCATATTAGTCAATGATTACGAACTTTGAGCAACCGTACCAGTATTTACCTCGGGCAGGACCAGTTATGGCCACCTGGTCCTGCTACGGCTGTCTGAACCAGTGGTAGGCGGTTGCTGCAATTTGTTGATTCGGGAAACCAATCTTCAAGGGTGATCGCCCCAGCATATTACTCTCAGGTGCCTAATGGTAGTGTCAGTACGATTATTAATTTTCGAGAAAATTCCCATCGATACACTATTATTCCACATACAGTGAAATTTAATCAGTATTGTTGATTTCGGCCTGGATTCCTGCCAAGAAGATCTGTTTTTAGGCCATCACAATTATTGGGCACCTGGGAGTAGCCTTTGGCGGCTGTTCTGGGTGGGGAAGTCTCGTTGTCACGTGACGCTCTTGCTCATAGACATAGCGCACCAGCCAAATGGCCTTCTGACTCTTCCCCATGGTGCAGTGGCCCGCATCATTACAAGATGGGGTCCAGTTGATCCCCTGGAATCGTACTCCTTCGGGATACCTCCGGGCCTGCTCCTCTGCCGTCATGTGATCATAGTGGTATGTCATCGACATTTATTCCAGTTTGGTCAGGACCACCTGCATTTAGGGGATTCCATGGAAGGGGCTTCCTTTGGTCAAATGGCTTATCAGAACTTATTCCCTATGCTCTTCTGGCCTTGGGGGTGCAGCCTATTCTACATGGGCCATTGATGATGCCCCAGATTTTGGAGGGGGTGACCTTGGACAGGACATAGCTCCTTATCAGACCTATTTAATCTCCCGGATCGTGCGGGAGACTACTGGTTTGAGGCCTCATCTCCCGCACTCCCGGATTATGCTTGTAATCTCACGGTTTCAATCAAATCAACAACAACAACAAATTTAATGTCAAAATTCTCAGAATGCGGAAGTGTTTTCAATTGAAACCACTAAATGATATTATGAAATAAATAATCAAAGAAAAAATATTCAATTTTTTTATTTGAATAAATACATTCAAATGTGATCATAAATGTGCATTTACATTAATTCATCCTTTGAAAAGTGAAGATTAATTACATTTAACTACTTTAAAATCACTACCCCACCATTTTTCAAAGGAAGAAATAGTGAAAATGTAACTTTTTGGCTGCAGTTTGTAATCTCCCTGACAAGACCCAAATCTCCCTGACTGAAGGAGCAGAATCTCCCTGACAGATTTTTAGGCATTAAACAGGTCTGGAAGGAGCCCAAATGCAAGAGCATTTGTCTTGCATCGAACCATTTCAGAGTAGGCCTCTTCCACAGTCTGGTATCCCAACTTGATGCAGGCAATTCTGTTGCTGGCATCGATCCTGACATGCTTCTCTGCATCACATGGCGTCGGCAGGTTTGACGACGATGAGCAAGAATCGCGGGTCGAACAGTGGGGCCCCAGGCACACTGTCGGACGAGGATTCTGACGTTCTTCTGGTAAGTGATTTTGTAATGGATGAGGACACAGGTTGATCTCTTATATTGCTTCATTTAAACAATTTGCGATAAAGTACCAGTATTTACCTCCGTCAGGAAGGCTCCAGCATTGTAGCCTTTGGAGGATGTTCTGGGTGGGGAAGACTTGTTGCGTGCCTCCAATAGCTGCACCAGCCAACCAGCCTTCTGACTCTTTCCCACGGTGCTGCGGCCCACATCTCCACAAGATGGGGGTCCAGTCGATCCCCTGGAATGGTACACCTTCAGGATACCTCCAGGCCACTCCTCCACCGGTCATTTTGCCTCTTTGATCATTTTGAAATGTACCCGAAACTTGTCATACATGTGCGCCATCATAGATCACTGATGCTTCTGTGCCTGTTCATCAAGTCCTCAGTGGTGTTCTCTAATCTATATCTATACTGGTATGCAATGATACCTTGGATCATGATGGCCTTCCCTGCTCTCTACATTATACTAGGCTGGAGTAGGGCTTTGTGGCATGATATAATGATACATCATACATCGCTCTGATATCTGCAGCATATCATTTTATATCTGGTTTGTGTATCACAGGGAGCAAATTACTTTTACAATTTTGATTAGCAAATAACCTCACATTGACATGATTAGATAGCATTTTATAACATCATATAAAATTCCTAGCTATTGTCCACCTTTCAGTAGCAAATTGCGATGCGATACCAGTTAATTTGCTCCCTGGTGTATCATACGCATCCTAATATCTTATGACATACACAATGGCTACATGTGACATCAGTTCAATGTGAACTGTCGAGAGAGCGAAGAAGATGACAATGGGAATAGGATGAAGCGACGGAAGACGTGAAGGGCAAGAAGTCTCTTCAAAAGTTATACTTGCTCGGTTGTCTCGCTCGCATGAATTATATGGCACTACCTGGGATGTTTCTTCCAAAAAACATGGGGGGGAGGTACACGTTTGAGCAATGTCGGAATCTGAATTGGGAGCTCTTTCACGTAACATAATCATATCTGATTCATGACTAAATCACATTTACATGAAATCTGTTTCGGAAGAGTGCATTCCCATCGAATTCGGATATTAATTAACTTTATTGCTCGTGCCTCCTCCTGGGCTTGCATTCTAATCCATATAGTTCAGTGGAAGGGCTTTCCTTGGCGGAAAAATATAATTTAAAACATAATTAATTTTTCCTTAAGGGAAGCCCAAAACTGAATTATCAGAGATCCCTCCCATGGTGGTGCCATTCCCAACCCCGCGACTCGCAAATCTCATGATTAAGTCGGAAATAAAAACTGATCAGATAATAAGAATGCGGGATTTACTTGGGCATATTCATGCGTGACTAATCTGAGCTTGGGTGTGAAACGGGAGTCGGACGGTAATAAAATTTTAACCCTCCTGATTGACACAAGGCCGGAGATCTAATCCATATAGTTCAGTTTCGGGCTTCCCCAAAGGAAAAATTAATTATAATTTTAAAAATTATATTTTCACACATTACACAGATATGTTAGAGCTCAATGTACACTAATATCCAACACATATCTACTATGTACATGTTTGTAAAATAATTTAAAAAAAAATTGTTTTGTTTTCAATTTTCAAATTTATTTTTTCAGAAGTTTTTTGTCATAACATCAGGCCTAATGCGGCCCTTTTTATTCAATCCGCCGGGGCCTGAGAACCAAAACCCTTTTTTTGTCTGTCCTTACAATCAATATTTGGCCCTGTATGTTAATTCATTTTCGCCATGTCCAATATGTGGACCTGCCAAATTCTTTGATTATTCAATTTTCACTTTGAACTGTTCAAAAATAGATGTTTATTCTGCAGTAAATGGGTACATAGTTATCTTTATATTCACCAGTGTCTATTTCTAACATTTACAATAAACTATGTACTAGTATAGTGGATATCTGGTACTTTTATATACTATTACCATGTACTATTATTTCAACCTGTTCTGTTATAAAAATTCTGGGGCATTTCTACCCTGTACTATTATTATGACCTCTACTACCACTATTAGGCACTCGAGAGTACCATGGGAACCTGTTCACCTGCGATTATGAGGTCTGTCAGATTTTTTTTGTGGAGCTATCCCCCTTTTTCAACTTAGAAAATTTTCGCAACATGCAGAAGTCTCCATTCTTCTGTCAATTTGTGGAGACAATTTTGTCCGGATGTTTTCTCAGAATTAGTATTTTCAATTTTAATCAAATTTGCTACAGGGGTCAGTCATTATGGGAAACTGTGCACCTGCGATTTGGACTTCGGTTGGACTCATATTGATTGAGATATTCAACTTTTTTTACTTTGAATATTCAGATATACACTTCCACAAATTTTGTCTGGATGATTTCTCAGAATTTTCAGGGTCAGTCATCATGGGAAACTGTGCACCTGTGATTTGGAGTTCGGTCCAAACATTTTTGACTGAGTCATGACCATATTTGTCCGCCGACCCAACGGGTTCGGAGGACTATTATAATCAGCACGTCCGTCCGTGCGTTCATGCGTGCGGGCGTGCGTCCGAGGTTTCCGGATGATAACTTTAGTTAGAGTGAACCAAATTAAATTACATTTTGTATGTGGGTTTACTAGCAGAAAAGACAGGTCAAGTTCGAATTCTGGTTCTGTCCGCCAATTTTCACCAGAGTTATGCCCTTTTTTTTTCGACTTAGAATTTGACCATCTGTTAACATTTTTGGTTTCCGACCGATAACTCCAGTTTGGATTATTTTATCTGAACCAAAGTTGGTATGTGTATTTCCCAGGTAAAGATACAGGCCAAGTTCGAATATGGGTTTCGTCCATTTATTTTTACGTGAGTTTATGTCCCTTTTTTACTTAGAATTTTTGCCAATTTGAGGTTTCCGGATGATAACTTTAGTAAATGTTTACTGAATGAAATTAAATTTGGTATATGTAGGTTTACTAGCACAAAAGACAGATCAAATTCGATTTTGTGTTCCGCCATGCCAATTTTTATGCGCAAACAACGGTCGTATCAAGCCGACGCTTAGAGGCGGACATGAGGTCTACCGATCTTTTATTCAATTTGGAATTCTCCAAATTTGAGTTTTTTTTTGTCCTGACGTTTTCTCAGAATTTTCCTGTTCAATTTTAATTAAATTTGCTACAGGGGTCAATCATCGTGTGAATCTATACACCTACAATTTGGAGTTCAGTCGGACTCATATTGGCCAAATACAGTGGGGTATACTGTAATCCCACCAGGGACAGGCCCATCTCTAGTTTCAACTCTCATCCGATCACTGCAGTGGTGTATTCCACATCACAGTAACATGTAATAAACAGAACATTTGTTGAAATGCTTGATATCCATGGTTGTTTTAAATTTTCAGGTTTGACAGATTTGAAGTATTATCTGGTTTTATCAATGGTTTGTTCCTAGTTATCATAGCAACCTTTGTGTTTGCGACGGCTGTGAGTCGTATGGTTCAACCACCTGTGATAAATACAGAACGACTGCTGGTGAGTGACGTAATGAGATGCCATTGTAATGATAAATCTTCACATGTTTCTTGCATTAATATAGATGTCCAGTATACCGATTCTATAGTAGTTGCTGTGAAGGCTTGATGCTTCAGATAGCCAATGGCAATGTGAGACCAAGCATTTTTCCCTCAGTAATTGGGGCTCCTTAGAACTGCACTTAATTTATCTCTCATCTGCTTTCATTGCATTAACATCCCTACAAATAAGAATCCATTTGGAATAGAAAGGGTTAAATTCAGAAGACTCTTAGCATTCCAGTTATTTAATGAATAGTGAGTCCAAACACATTCATTTAGTTCTTTCAAACTCTTTTGTAGAATTTATTGCTTAAATAATATTTTATTGAATTTCTCCTTTCCAGTTATTAAATATTCTTTCATTAGACCACACAAAGTCAATCTTTCTCCGGTGGAGCTATAGTCATCACTCCTTGTCCGTCGTCCATCCATCGTCCGTCCGTCAACAATTCATTGAACATCTTCTTCTCCCAATCCATAAGCCCGATTGGGTTCATATTTGGTATGAATGTTCCCTAGGTGACTCTTATTCAGATTTGTTCAAATGAGGTCACTGGGTCAAATAGTTGCGAAGCCAGGGTCATAACTCTTTCCCACCATAGTAATTCTTACAACGACTTCCTCTCAAATTTCATTGGGCCGAATGGGTTCATATTTGGTACAAACGGTTATTGGGGGACTGTGATTCCGATTTGTTAAAATGAGGTCACTGGGTCAAATGTGGGCGGAGCCAGTGACATAACTAAAAAAAAAATGTTTTTTTTTAAATTCTCATTTTTTGGAATTTTAACCTTGCTCAATTTAACAAAAAAAAATAAAATTTTTTAAACATGTTATAAAATTTGAAAAATGTTACACTATTATAACATCTGCAGAGTTATGAAACTTTAATCTTTAATGAAATTACAGAAATATCCCATTACCCATCCCCCCTCCCACATGGCCCAGACCCAACCCCTCCCCCACCTTGCACCCAACCAACATCCCTTCCAACCGATATCATCTGCAACTTCCAACTTTAATGTCTGTTTTATCCAGAAGCAGATATATATCTCAGCAGATAGACAGAGAGAGAGAGACACACATGTCATCAATCTAGATTAGAATAATATATGTCATCTGGCAGCTGGCTTGTATAAACAACACTGCTAGAATTAAAACAAACTACCTGAATTTAGTGTGTCTGACATTTGCTGAATGAGGCTAGCATCACCAAATACACCCTCAATGGACCTAATTCTGCTTAGGCATCATCTTCTGGGAAGTATCTTAAGTATCAAATTGAAATTTTGTTTTTATACCAGTAGTTACTTTTTTGACTTTTTCCATTCTGTTCAGTTTCTATGTCCCCCTAATTTGCAGAAGATAAAAAGCAAAATTGAGGTGCTCAATGGGTGTGCATTACAAATTTCAACTGTAGAACTTTAATCTGTTCATAGGTTTCCCATGGCTGTTGAGGCCTAATCAGACTGAGGATTAATCGGGTGATGCTAGCCCACCTTGCGGAATATTGTCATTAAATTTACCTTTTGGGGACCTCATTCTGCAAATGTCAGACACACTATATTCAGACTTGGCTGGCATATTATTTTAAGCTACATAAATGCATGCTGTCAAAATTTATTTGATCCATTTTAAATAATAATCTTGAGATTAATTGAAAGTGATCCATTATCTGGGTGATATAGAATTGGCCCATCAATCACCATACACTTGGTCTCTCAGATTAAATAAACAATAAATTAGAATTCATTCTGCTGATGACCAGCCCAGGATTACTGTAATTGTGTGTGCCAGCTGTGGTATTTGTTTATCAACACATTTGAAATATTAGCATTGTATATATGATACATTCAAGTGACATACTAGGTACAGTTCCATCATTTAATGGGTTACATGTATTAACCCTGGTCACCAATGTTATGCTTTTGTGATATTTTTAATTTAAATCCTCAGATTCTATCTCCAGGTTTATAATGATAATAATCCACCTTTACTTGCATGGATTTTGTTTCTAAGACTGGTGACATCTTTTTTAGCTCACCTGAGACGAAGTCTCCAGTGGAGTAAAAGTCATCACTCGTTGTCGGTCCATCAACAATTCTTTGAACATCTTCTCCAGATCCATAGGACCGTATGGGTTCATAATTGGTGTGGATGTTCCCTAGGTGACTGGTATTCAGATTTGTTCAAATGAGGTCACTGGGTCAATTAGTTCCGAAGCCAGGGCCATAACTCTTTCCCTCCATAGTAATTCTTAAAACGACTTCTTCTCAAGTGGCATCAGGCCTAATGAGTTCATATTTGGTATGAAGGGTCTCTGGTTTACTGGGGTTCAGATTTGTTAAAATGGGGTCACTGGGGCAAACATGGGCAGGGTCAATATCTTTAAAAAAAAAAATTTAGATTTTAATTTTTACATTTAACTCCTTTTGCTAAATTTAACAAAAAACAACATTTTTAAATGAGAAAAAAAAAAACCAGTAAATTTGACTCCTTGCTCAATTCTTTTTTTTTTATGAAATTATTTTTTCAATATTAAATTAAAATTTTGAAAAATAAATGATGTTATAACAACTTACTGACTATTGTAGTCTTCAGAGTCACAGTCTTCTCCGTCTTTCAGTCTGGTGAGCGACCCCACAGTCTTTGACTGTCTTGTTTAAAAATATTCTTTACTTTCGATGACTCTAATCAAACACCACCTGACACAGTAACTTAGTGGTATGACATTATTTGAATGGTCTCAAACCTTGAAGATCAAAACCAGTGATTTATTCATTTTATAATAAGCTTTAATTTCAATTTGCTAATGTCTTTAAATTTGTGTGTCACGTTAGAATCTGGTTTCCATTGACATGGGGGTACTCCCTCTAGAATTTTTTTTGGAAATTCCATGCATTGAGAGAGAATCAAGGGATCTCTCAGCCTCTCTGACTCTCTATTTTGGAGCTGAATTAGAACAGTTTATCAATATTAACATTTGAAATTCCAATAAATCTATGTATTGTAATGGGGTTGATGCTATCTAAACGATCCCAACTGAGTAAAATAGAGTTCCACTGATTTATTTAGGTAATAATTCCTCAACTAAAGTCGTGGCACCATGAATAAGAACATTTTTGTTTTGTAATTAAAATATATAATTTTAGAAGGTTGACACCCTGTTTCTAGTACTCACCATATCTCCTGATGTTGTTGTTGTTTTCAGATTGTTTCTGTGATGGGATTTGTTGTTAATATGATTGGCATTTTTGCATTCCGGAATGCTGCTCATGGACATTCACATGGAGGAGTATCTCAAAGTCAGTCCCATGGCCACTCCCATGGTGGACATGGGCACGGTCACTCACATGGGTCTGGAATACATGAGAATGCTAATATGGAAGGTATGGCAGCTGACTTTCAAAGCACTATTAAGTTTATTTATAAGGCCTTAAAAAATTAAATAATCTCACAATAAATCTTCAGCATTAAAGGGACCTAAGGCACTTGTGCTGTTGGGTTCTTTGTTGTAACGTTTTATACATAGATGCACACCGTGTTCATTCCTGTATACATAAATGCACACCAGTCTCTTGTATTGTCACATGACGGGGGTCACTATCGTACTGTTTTCTCTACATAAATGCACACATGTTGATCTTATTTGTCAGTTCATGTCCTTCCATTAATCCGTTAATCGATCAAACAACCATCCAGTTCTTTTGGTCCTGTTTAATACTAATATTAATATGTGTCCAATGATCAATTTTATCGCTGTTTCGTCCTTGTGCTAATAGAAATTTATGCCTTTATGTGGAGCTCCGTGGTCCAGTCAGTGGTTAGCGCGTGGGACTTATCTTCGGTGTCAACACAGCTAAAGGATACCTGATTATGAGCAGATCTTGTAAGTATGCTAGCCACATTGTGGCTGTACCTCCCCCTGTCCCCGGGGAGCAGTAGATGGTTACTGAGTGTTAAGGCTCATCAGGGTAATAATTGTCATTAGTGTCTTGGAACAATTATAATTGGTTAAACGCTATATAATAACTCATTATTATTATTATCAGAACTTCAGAAGAAAAATAGTTTCGAATTGAAGCAGACAGCAATTATTGACGGCAACATTTCCATCTTGCGCCGACTGAGACTGGTGTGCATTTATGTATACATAAATACACACGTTGTGCACATATATATATAATGTTACGACAATGGCCCCATCAGCGGCACTTGCAGCGGATAAATGTGCAAAAATATAAAAGTCTAAAAACATCACCTTTAAGAAGAACATGGAGAAATAGATAAACATTGTTCTTATATTGTTTTCCAATAATGAAAATTTTGCATGTTGAAAACATTGTGATGTAAACAGAACTGTTATAGTGATTTATCGACAAACTTCGCTATTCGTGTAGTAAGTTCAATTATTTTAGTATAAAAATGATTTGATTAAACTTTGGTATGTTATTGGTCTCATTGAAATTTATAGGTAATACCACTTTAACAGTATACAGTTGTACATGTACATAACAAAGGTTTCAATATGTGATTTCTCGTTATTGGAGTGTTATTGATGATAAAAATAAGAACAAAGTCATTATATTTTTTCATGTACTTGATGATAGTTGTTTTACCGACTTTTATTTTGCATGAACCCACTTCGAGTCCTTTAGTCCCTTTAAGTTTCTGAACTTTTGAGCAATGCTCAGAGGGATGCATAGCATCAGCCACAACCAACAGCTGCATTACATTGGCTGAATTGCATTTATTGTAGTTTACATTTCACATGTAGGGATGCAGACCGGACCACCAACTTTGACATCCTTGGACTGATGGTTTACTAACATGCTCCATTCCATATAATATGCTGGATCAGATAATAATTGAAGCACAACGTTGGACATCTTAACCCTTTCATGACAGGAACTACTTAGGTGCAGCATGAAAGATCCTGTTCCAGTGCATTTTTCTTATACTGTATACACCCGTCAGTAAGGCCATCCTCAAAGATAAGCCCAGTTTGTTTTTTTTGCCCCAAATAAAACATGGGGAGTTCCTCATAGATAAGCCCACCGCCATTGAGCATTTGAAAGGTGAATACAATCACGTCTTCCTATCCTGTAGAATAAGAGAAGATACTCAAGCACATCTGTGCTTTTTTTTATTTTTTCCAGTTGTTTTTCTTAAAAAAGTATAATAGTATACACTTGTGTTAATATTGTTGTGAATTATACACATCTTATTGTATTCTTAGTTGTTGGATATATCAAAGATGTATCAAATCAATAAAATCAAAGGATATGTCACTTATTGTTCACACCTGATTTTATCTTCTTAATAATATAAATAAAACACATTATTATCTTTATTCAATACAAAACATGGTACATTTATTAAATATGATGGCAGGTCGGCACCTGAAGGCTAACATAATTTTTGCACAGGGGGGGGGGGGGGGGGGGGGTCCTCGAGAATAAGTCCAATAAATACACTTTTTGAGCAAAAATGTGCATTAGCCCACCGGGCTCACTGACGGGTGTATACAGTATATGCGAGTCTTCCTTGGGAGATCACATATATAAGAGAATGCACTGGCTTACAAGGTCAAGGTAAATATTGTTAGGCTAATATATTTTCTTATATATGCGAGGCTCCCTATTCTTATATAAGAGAATGCATTGGCACATGGTTTTCACAAAATTTCAGGAAGCTCCAGTCATGGAAGGCTTAAGGCATCAGATAAAATATTTGAGTTGTATGGCGAATATCGCAATTTTAAGTACATATTATGCAGCAGGTGCTGTCATCTGTGCACTCCTCTAGCTTGCCAATTCATGATATTTTACATTTGATCAATGAGTAAATGAGGAACGTATCAACAAGAATTGATATTCTTCAGTCCTGTCATAATACTTCTTGTGTCTGAAATATTTGGTTAGGTCACAACAATAAAATAGCCTGGTTTACGAACATTTGGGTTGAAAAAAATTTGATGCAGGAGGGATTAAAAATAAAAATGTGCATCAGCACCACAACAATACATAAATAGTGGAACTGTCCATGAATTTCACAAATGTTTTGAATACGATAAGTTTTACTCAAATTATAAAAATAAACATATTTCGTCCTACAAAACTTGGTGTAAACAATATTTATTCCCAATACAAAAATAGATTAATATTTTAACAAAATGCTAATCGATGATTATGGGTGATTGGAATGGGATGAGACAACAAGCCTATTGTGGCTTTTTTGTAAGTCCTCTCTCAAAACTTATAAATAATGGAAAAGAAGGTGAAAGCAAAAAAGAAAAGAAAAAGAGACTCTTCCATTAACTATTTTCTTCACCAATGTGACCACATTTTTATGTTTACCCATACCATAGTATGGTAAACATAGTGTTGTTTGGATTGACCACTCGTTGTGCGTGCGTCCGTCCATCCGTCTGTCTGTCCGTAGACACTTTACGCATGGTGCGATAACTCAAATATTTTCAATCTGATCGGGACCAAATTTGGTATATGAATTTCTCAGCACAAAAGACAGATCGAGTTCGAATATGGGTTTGATCCGACTATTTTTAACTGAGTTATGGCCCTTTTTCGAAAAAATATTCACTCTTAAAAAAATTATAAAAAATATATAATAAAATATTTATTTTTTAAATAATTAAATTTTTTTTTTTTTTTTTTTTTTTTTTAAGTTAACAAAATTTGAAAAACTAACACCATTATAATTCTGCCAAGGGTACCCAGAGCGACCACACCAAATTTGTTTAAATCTGTCCAAAATCTTGTGTTATGTACTGGTAACTTTGTTTGGAGCGACATTGGACAACTTAGCTATTGATAAGGCTATATTGTTTTCTGATGTCTTTTATGCCAATGTACAGATAATCTGATAAAGAAAGCTATGGTATCTAATTATACCCCCCGCAACGAAGTTAAGGGGGGTATACTGGAGTCAGCTTGTCCGTCCGTCGTCCGTCTGTCGGTCCGTTCGTGGACACAAATTTGTCCGGAGTTTTTCTCAGTCGTTTTTTGATCAATTTCCTTTAAACTTGTACAGACATCAACCACCATGGGAACCTGTGCACCTGCGATTATGACGTCTGTCGGACCTTTTTTGGTGGAGTTATCCCCCTTTTTCGACTTAGAAATTTTTCGCAACATGTATATACTTTTGTCCGAGCTTTTATTCCTACATTTTTAGGTCAATTTTTTAAAAACGTGGCACAGATATTTAGTACCATGGGAACTTGTGCACCTGCGATTATGACGTCTGTCCGACATTTTTTGGTGGAGTTATCCCCTTTTTTCGACTTAGAATTGTTTTTGCAACATGCATAATTTTGTCCAAGCTTTTATTCCTACATTTTTCCGTCAATAGGTTTAAGATTAGGGTTATGGTTGTACACCTGCAATGGGAACTGTTATTTTATTATTTTAACTAAATGTTTACTGACATGTGAAACATCTTAGTATTTTTAAAACAGGGGGGTATCCGTAGTCCCATTGGGACAGTCACACCTCTAGTTTAAAATAAAGATTCAACAATACACATCACATGATATTAACAGTAGACTTAAACATCTGAAGATATCACTCTACAGATGGGGTCTGAGGTCATTATAAATGTTATTGGTTTAATAGAGATGCCAGCTTTCAACATAAACAATTCTTGTGATTTGTTGACAGCTCTGCTATATAATTGATATTAATGGGTCAATAGTGAGGTGGCTTATCTTGATCTATATTGTTGGTAGAATTTGATACCTTATCATTGTAAACTTAACTTGGACTTTCTTTAACCCAAGTATTCCATGTCCAGGTCACCTTTCACATTTAACCCGAGGCTGTGGTGGTGCAGCATTACAGATCCTGTACCAGTGTATTCTCTTATATAAATGCGAGTGACCCATAAATTCCAATAATTTGTGTTGTGTACATTTGTCTATAATAGTACATAACAGTATACTCTATAATTCAACACCAAATCTCTCATTTATGATTCCGATCATAGTAATTTACTATCGCCAAGGGATGGGTTAACATCTGCCGATCATGATCGGCCTCTCGTTTATATTTTAATCAACATAAAAAATAAACCAATCAAGTAAAAAGATTATTTTTTTTACTATATTGAGAAAAAAGTTTTCTGAGGTGTTCGTAAACCAGGTTATTAAATTGCTGTTGCATTATATTACTTTGTAGAAAAATTTTGTTCAATATAAGGCATATATATCATGGATGGGTCTCATCTTTTACAGAGAATAAGAGTCCATGTGAGATGCACATTTAGTTAACATTCTGTTCGCTAAGAAACAATATATTCAGGCAGGGATGGCTGCGTGATGACATATTTTACAATCATTGTCATGACGTGGGGCACCATTCAAAATTTGTTTACCGATCAGCAGCCGATGCTAGTGAATCGAAAAATTAAAGTTAGCAACTCTCGTCCAATCTGAATGCATGTTTCAGAGACAAATATTCAACTTGAATTACAATAGCTTATAATATCCTTACCTGAATATCTGAACTCCCTGCTGTACCCTATGACCCTATGACCTCATGCTTGCTTGGTTACTGTAGGACCATTTCTGTTGAGCTAAATTATATCTAATTGGAAATATTTCTCTTGATTTTGATACTGAGAATGAAAGATACCAACTTGAATTTAGTACTAACAGTCATAGATGTATGTATACTTTCATGATAAAATCTCATATATTGAAGGATCTTTTTATTGTATTTTTGCAACAATTTGATATGTACAGTAATGCCCTAAATAATAGACTCCTTAACCACAGCAGAATTATGGGTAACTTTTCAGGATTTAGAAAATATGGCTTGTTGCCATTCATCGGAAAGCTTTCACTGAGAGCTTTCCGGTGAATGGCAACATATTTTCTAAATCCTGAAATATTTCCAACTAAATCCTGAAAAGTCACCCATAATTCTGCTGTGGTTAAGGGTTCGATTATATAGGGCATTACTGTCCATTTCAATTACAGTTATAGCTCCTGCTAGGTGCATTACATGATTACCAGTATACTGTATATCTGTTTAGAAATGCTAGAAAAAATTTAACCACAAAATGAAATTTTTCTCTATCCGGCAGCTTACAATTTGTATATCCCCACTCTTAAAGGAAATATTTGGTATACTGAATTTAATGTATCTGGTCCTTCCTCCCTCCTTTGGCTGTCTGTCACTCTGTCTATATGTTCATAATATAACCCTCCCCATGGACTTCTCACAAGACACCATAATGTAATGTCCAGTACACATGGACACATTCTTGGGGTTATTCCTTACAGAGGAGAGAATTGCAAAGGTCCCTCTCAGCTGATGACTTCGGCAATCCCCATATTTGAATTAGCACCGTTGGGTATGCCAGTACCGGCAGTGCAACCTCTTATTTAGTCTGGAAACAGTTTGAGATTTTCTTGCTGCCGATCTTAAAGGGGGACTGTACCCTATGGGACCATCTCCTTTTATACTCAACAGAATATATGCAACAAGTGAGTGAATTTTAGCCATGGATGAGTGCAAAATACACTCATGTGCTCTATGAACGATGCGTGTATTATGCACTCATCCATGGCTCAAATTAATTCATTTGTTGTATATATTCTGTAGAGTATAAAAGGAGATGGTACCATAAATGGCCGGATTTAGTGTACACTCCCCATTTATAGCAACACATAAGCAACATATAACCAATAAGCCTCATATAAAATCTAGTAATGTGCCGATAAACACTTGAAAGTACAGACTTGACATCCCCCAGAACTATCGGAATTTATTTTAATCATATAAGATTTTATCGGTAATTCCACCATAACACTAATGTTAAAGACATATTATGGACTTGTTTGGTGCGAGAAACTGATCAGTTAGTAAGTACTCAGGCGCTATGCCAACTCTGGGAATGTAGCATTCTACTAGCATCACCGAAAATCAAAAAGAAATCGACCATTTCATAGATATCATCCTCTGAACTACGCTTAATTGTAAATATTAACTTCACGATTCGAGACGCGGCAATCGGCGATAAACTAACGCAAATTATTTTGCCATCGAGAGTCATTGCATTTCATTAATATATAAGAATGATGCTGTGTGTACTGTAAATTAGGATTAATATTCGTAAAAATAACTGCTTTCAGTGAGATTATTCTCCATATCTATTCTTTCACCCAACCGGAGTGTTTCACATCACTTCAACATGACAATGGTTTTACATGCAAAATCTCATTATTGGAGAGTTATAAATAATGAAAATAAGTCAAAGTCAATCTATGTTTACATGTACTTGTTGATGAGAGTTGTTTACAGACTTTTATAAAATTAATTTTATTTCGCATGAATCCACTGAGAGAGGCCTGAGTCCCTGTGACAAGTTGACTGGCGACTACGAGTTATTATGCCCCCGATCTCCGATGATTTGGGGGTATATAGTGGAGCCCTCCGTCCGTCCTTCCGTCCGTCTGTCCATCCTTCCTTCCGTCCGTCCTTCATTCCGTCCGTACGAACGTTTCAACTCATAACTTTGGTTTCGCTAACTCAATTCAGTTGATCTTTGGTATGCTAATAGACCAGCCGGGGGGACAAGATTTCCCCATAGCCGTGGTTTTGTCCGCCCATTTTTTCCAGAGTTACGCCCCTTTTTGGACTTAGAAAATTCAGTTTTCTGTGGCATACGAATGTTTCAACTCATAACTTTGGTTTCGCTAATTCAATTCAGTTGATCTTTGGTATGCCAATATACCAGCCGGGGGGACAAGATTTCCCCATAGCCGTGGTTTTGTCCGCCCATTTTTTCCAGAGTTACGCCCCTTTTTGGACTTAGAAAATTCAGGTTTTCTGCTACTTTTTTTTGGTTTCCAGATGATAACTTGATTTTGGATTGTTTATTTGCAAAACCCGTTTTTTTGTGTATTACCAATATCGCAATACAGGTCAAGGTAAAATTTCGGTTTCAATCGGATAATTTTTGTGAGAGTTATGACCCTTTTTCGACTTAAAAAATTCAGTTTTTTTTTTAGAAAATTCAGTTTTCCTTCTATTTTTGTGGCACCAGACCAAATTTGAAGCTAATATAGAACAACATGTGGCATTTTTATAGCGCTTAACCAGAAAGTTTCTGTGCTCAGAAAAGAAAGTTCTGACCAGGCCTCAAGTTTGGTCAAAATGTTACCTGGTAGGCTACATTCTTGGTACATTCTCTGACCTAAGCTGACTTGTGAGGACACACTCGGCTAATTTCGACCAGCATAAATAAAACCTATGTTGACTTACATTAATATTGCGTGCGTGTGAGGTCTCTGTAAGTGTTGTCATATTTTAACAAGTCATCCTCTATCGTACTAAATACTCATGAATAACATAACTTTACAAAGTGCCATTTAATAAGTATTTGCACAAAAATAAGAAAAATCCTCTCTGATTGTACAGTCGGGGGCGTTACCTCCGCCCAGCGGTGCACTTGTCTCTTACTTTTTTCATGTAATTGAATTGGAGTCGCCAGTCAACATTTAATAGATCATAAAATGGGACTATATTTTCTCCCTAAATGTTGTTGGGAATGTCCTTAGATCCATGTGCATAAGGGCATGAGAAAGTAAATAATGCTTAGATTCTGGATATGATATACATGTATAATAAAATTGATTCTCACATGTCTGTAGTGATTTAACTAGAGGTGCCACGATTGTTGGTATTGATAATTGGTAATCGGTTGTCAATAATTGACTATAATCGATTAATCATACCTAATATTAATAATCAGTGAAAGTATTACGTAATATGACCTATTGGCTAGGTTATGGTTAACTGCTGTTGCTGGTTGTTTCAGGCATCGGCTGATGTAATTGTTACGTTAATAAAGTGGATCATAAACCATTGGTAATGACTAATGAGCACAATGTATTCAATACCAGCAGTTTTCAGTGATTTCATGGTTATAATATTTGTGAGTTCATTAGAATGAACATAGTGATTAATTTCAGTGTTGTGAACAGCCAAGCATACAAACAATATAAAAGTAGAAGAGCACGACGGACTGCCGGCGGTTCCTAAAAAAGGGAATCTCTAATGTTTTGGAAACTTATAAGTTTCAGCAAACTTGCAGAGCGTGGATAACAATAAGTCCCCATTGGTCCAATCAGATTCAAGGGCAAGTGCATTCAGTTCATTGAAAACAATGACAGTTGGCACATTTCAAAGATGTAGTGCCGCCTTTCTTGTAGAAATATGCACTAACGTCGCCATAAGTTCAAAGCTGCAGTGCTGCCAATTTGTAGAATATATAACGATCCAAAGAGTAACCATTTCACATCATCAATGAACTGCCGACTGTTTGCAACATATTAGTAGTACTCAAAATATGGTGCTGGTCATTTGCAGAATGACTGTGCACATCACCATCTTCACCATCTGGGAACTAAATCTGTGTCTAGGTCTCTTATAGCAGATGAGGCCATGCAGAATGACATCCTCAGAGGATGAATTTGGTGATGCTAGCCTGCTGTGTGGGGTAGCGTCACTAAATTCACCCTCTGGGGACCTCATTCTTCAAATTACCAGCACCATATATTGAGGCATGAGAAGAAGGCAAGGGAAAGTACATACAAAGACATTTTATTGTAATAATCAGCAGTGTACTAAAGTACTAATGGTGTTAGATGGCGGCTTTGCTGACAAGACTGCAAATAGTGTGTCTGTCATTTGCAGAATGACCTCATTCTGGTTAGGCCTCAACTGCTTGAAGTTCCCCAGTTGAAGTTGGTGATGTTCACCCATTAGTCATCTAATGTTGATTATACATTTTATCTTCTGCAAATTAGGGGATATAGAAACTGAAGAGAAGGGAAACAGTAACTAAAAACAATGTTAATTTGAGACTATAGGTATTTCCCAGAAGATGAGGCCGAAAAAGAATGAGGTACCCAGAGGGTGAATTTGCAGGCTTCTTTGCTGATATTAATCTTCCAATAATCTCATGTTTCTTTGACAGGTATCTTTCTTCATGTGTTAGCTGATACTCTTGGCAGTGTCGGCGTGATAATTTCCTCATTCCTCATCCAGAATTTTGGCTGGAATCGAGCCGATCCAATCTGCTCACTATTCATATCAGCAATGATCCTACTCAGCGTGCTCCCGTTATTAAAGCAGACGTCAATGATCCTCCTGCTGAGGTCGCCTCCCAGCAGAGAAAAAGATATTGAGGAACTTCTAGAAAAGGTAAGGCCATGTTGGGGGAATGGGACACATATCACTGCTGGGGGACAATGTCGGGTAGCTATACACAATTTCCAGCAACTTTAGGCAATGAGCTATTTTCTTAACAGCCAAACACACAGATTGGCCTGCACTGAATATGAAAAACATGTCAAAGATACGGATGGCCTTCGCGATGGGTATTGATATTTAAAAAGTTACATCCATTAAAACCGCCATAAACAGAAAGAATATTAAAATATAGACACATTTTGTTCTTATACCAATCAAACATATCGCATAAATAGCATGTTATTGTCAATATTGCCATATTATGATACCGTACAGTGCATAAAGAGTATGCAAATCACTCAACACTGGGGAGACCCCACTACTGAACTTTGGTTAAAATTGACACCATATTGTTTACAACATACTGATATAATGCTTGCTAATTCTCACCACTCAAGATTTCGGTGTTGAATGGGTCACAGTGTTTCACACTCCCAAACAAAATTCCACAGAGTTGAGTGTTTTGCTTATCGCACACTCTTTACATGTTGTATATAAACAAATTCTCAGTTCACACAAAGTATGTTTTGTTGGTAATATCACATTCATCTATCACACTATACTATTAGCATATTTTTGAGGAAATTCATAATTTGGTAACTTTTATTTCTAAATTATAACCTACAACCAAGGCGATCCATGCCTTAACCCTTTACCCAACAAACCGGCCAAAACCGGCCAAATAAAGCTTCAACAGCCTAAAATATCTTCGGTCTGTCTCAATAGAACCATACAAATATGGATATCATTGGAACCGGCTCCTTGACCACATTGTGATAGTTACAGTTAGCCCTGTGCCAATGCATTCTCTTATATATGCGAGTCGACCATAGGTCGCCTCGCATATATAAGAGAATGCATTGGCCTAAAAAAAAATCTTACCATTTTTTCTTACATTCTTTAACAATTTTATAATTTTTAATGTGTTAAGCCAATGGTCGACTCGCATATATAAGAGAATGCATTGGCACAGGGCCGTTCTGTTGGGTAATTTCTTACTTTACTGTGAACTTGTACAGCTTTGTAAAATAATTAAATCATCAAACTAGTAATGCCACATTTACCACAGGCTACACTAGTACTGGTAGTTATGTCCCCCAGATACTTATTTCCCTAATTCTCAGCCCTACAGCTACCTCAGTCCATGCAACCAACTGCAAACATCTAGTATTAGTAAAACCACACCTAATTTAAGCCCAAATTTTCAACATCTGCAGTAATATTATAGATAAAGTCTCAGAATCATAATGGCAAACTAGAATGTTAGTTAATGTGAGAATGGTTTCATTGGTACTGCATAAAATTCACTATATTCACCCTCTGGGGGACCTCATTCTGCAAATGACAGACACACTATTTGCAGGCTTGATATTGTAGGTACCATATGGTATAATTTTTGTGATAATGTCAAGTTAAAGCTATGGGCAAATAAGTGTACTGATAATTTTCTCCCACCGACAAGGGCAGAGGAAATTGTTAAAATGAAAACCCGGCAATTGGTTTCTAGACCCAACTTCACAAAATTCACGAAAACATCAACCTTTGCTCAAGCCTCATTATAATTTTCAAAGGGTTTAGGTCAAAATGATTTACATATTTTGTGATTTGATAGGTCATTCTGAAATCGAGTAAGTCAAAACAGAAGGAAGCTATAAGCAATATTTTAAATATAAATTCATCTCTTTATGTTTTTGTTTTGTAGTTGCTGTGTAGCAGTTAAATGTGGGCCTCTATTTGTGACAATTCTGTCCCTTACCTTCTTAAATACTGAGATGTAGACAAAATTATTACCATGGCTTACAGTCATTATAATGGTTATATACTGACAATGACCTCCTGTTATTACACTTCAAAAATATTATTTTCAGGAGGTTTTTGTGGATATCATTGTTTATTCATTAAAGATGCATAATCCGAATTAACGCTCCCAATTTACTATTTTTTTGGCTTCAGGGGTGAAAAATATTTGATTCGAGTTGAGGAACCCACCCATCAATGCTCAGAGTGATCAGTTATCGATTTTTGAAAAATGTTATTTCTCGAAAAGTGTAATAATTAGTTGTGACCGAGAAACGAGTCGTCAAACCGATTGTCTCGGACAAAATTTCAGATGAAGATGAATAACTCTAAAATCAAGTGGTAATACGGCCAAATTTTGTGATAGGCAAATGATAATAATGCCATACATGTATTTCATTGAACAACATGTTGATAATAACTTGTTTTGGGAAATTTTATACCATAGCTGACAGCGGTTAGCATTATTTTGTTTTAATTAATCGATTCTGATAACAAAAGCATATTTTGAATAAATGTTGTTGTTGTAACTTGATGATATGGGGAATGTTTGATCGGATTGAGTACCTTTAAATAATAAATTCTTTGATGTAGAATACATTGGTGAACATTGCTGTTTAAATGATAAAATATTGATATCTCATCATATTCACTTAAAATTTAGTTTAGGACAATGTCCTCGATCTAAGTCTTATACTCAGGCTTGCCTTTGCTGGTTAATATCTGTTTCTGCTTGTGAAATTATAATAATGATGTCAGGAAATTGCACGTGCTGCTTAAATTAGCTGTTCTTAGGCATTCTGGTTAGTTCATTTTTTGAGTTTTGATTGCCATTAGGCCACAACCATAAAATAGCCTGGTTTACGAACATTGGGGTTGAAAAATAGTTGGATAGTAGTTTTTTTGGGGAAAAAAATAAAAAATATGCATTACCACCATATCAATTCACAAATAGCTGAACTGTCCCATGTATTACACACATTTTTTTAATATGATAAGTTATACTAAAATTGTAAAAATAAACAGGTATTTCTTCTCATAGAACTGTATAAATAATGGAAAAGAAGGCGAAGGCAAATAATGGATTCTTCCATTAAAGACATATTATGGACTTGTTCGGGTCTGTGAAATTGAGAAGTTAATACTTATGTGATATGGTAACACGTGTAATGTAGCATTCTACTAACGTCGCCGAAAAATTGAATGAAATCGACCATACCACTCCATAGAAAACATCGTCTGAACTATGCTCAATTGTAAATATTTACATCTCAATTTGGACGCAACTTTGACGATAAACTAACACAACTGATTTCGCCATCGAAAGTCATTGCATTTAATTAATATATAAAAATTACAGTGTGCGTTGTCAATTTGGATTAAAATTCGTAAAAAATAACTACTTTGAGCAAGATTATTCTCAATTTCTATTTGAGTGTTTCACATCACTTTAACCAATTTCTTCACCACTCTTGACGATATACGTCATTTTTTAATCAACTTGAACATAAAACAATCTAGTAAAAAAGTTAAATTTTTATACAATATTGAGAAACAAGTCGTGGGATGGATTCGTAAACCAGGCTATTAAATTACTGTTGCCTTACAGATTGTATCCATAGAAGGAGTTTTGGCGTATAAGGATCCTCACTTCTGGCATCACACTTCCACCAAACACCACTGCAGCTTTAACATTCAACTCAAAACCGAATATAGCGAACAAAAGGTGATAGCACAGGTAAGAGTTAATGATGCACATTGCTTTTTTTTTCTCAATTAATTTTTGTATCAAAAGCATGAAATAGTTTGAGATGTAAAACAGGCTGAATAGAAGATGGGTACCCTTTGCTGTGTGCAGGGTTGCAATTAAAGGCCCACTTAATTTTTGAACCCCCAGATTACATTATATAAAATATATGCCATATTATATACCATTTGAAAGAGGAAGCTCCAAAACATTGTATTATAAACTTATCCGGTGTAATAAACTGTGGACCTGTTGTTTTTCTTGAGTTTCCAACACCTTTTGTCATCAAAATTGCAGTAAAAAGCAGTATATTTTCAATTCAGGGGGCATAACTCTATATATTAAAGATAGAGTTCTTCCCCTTCCATTGAAAAAGTTTGAATTCTGTTGCATTCTGGGATCCAAAGGGGGGGGGGGAAGTCATTCTATTTTCAGCTGTTTCCTATTTCTCTGTGGGCATCTTCTGAGACACAGATGTTTCAAATAGTGATGAATTATAGTATTTTAATCATATTTTATGGCATAGATTGTTATTAAAACCGTATATCAAGTCACTATAAACAAAATAATCGAAAATTAAGTCGTCCTTTAAGCAGGAAAAATGTCAGTTGCCTTAAATTAATTGAAAAACCCAGAAGATATGCTCTTAAGATAGGTATTTGAGGTGTATTTGTTGGTTCTACAGTAATGCCCTAAATAATCGACTCCTTAACCACAGCAGAATTATGGGTAATTTTTCAGGATTTAGTCGGAATTAAGGCTTGTTGCCATCATCGGAAAGCTCTCACTGAGAGCTTTCGGGTGAATGGCAACAAGCCATATTTTTTGCCATATTTTCGACAAAATCCTGAAAAGTTACCCATAATTCTGCTGTGGTTAAGGAGTCAATTATTTAGGGCATTACTGTACTTAATTTCGGAAGTGGATGAAAAACTTTGAGCCTTGTAGATAACAGAGGTCTATTATTTTTCAACAAGCAAACAAAAGAGCCAATCTGGTACATACTGTTTTGGAGACCAAAAAAAAAACCAAAAGGATTTTAAGTGATCGAGGGTTAGCCTTTGGAAATTTTCCCCAATTGCTCATGCTAGGAGGCTAGTATTTTTGTTAAATAAGCATCTGTCAGAATGTATGAGGTTTTTAAGACCACATATGAACTGGAGTGCTATGTCAGATGTATTAAAGATATGTCGCCCAAATATGGTTTGGTGTACTCCCAATGAATATAGAGACTGGCAGATAGAGAGAAGAGAAACAGATGACAAAATTTTCACTTCGCTTAATTCGAGGAAATTTGAAGTCACAATTAATTTCCTCGTACATTACGAGTCATCCATTGTACATAGAGAGCAATTATTGACTGTTTGTAACAATCGTGTAGACAAATTTAGTGATGTAGGTTTTTTTGTGTACCCATAACATGTGTGCTGCACAAAATTCTGATGTCCGGATCAACCATCTGTCATCCATCTGTCCTTCCATCAGTCTGTCCATAGACACACGCTCAAGTAAATTTATCCAATCGTGATCATTCTATGTACAGGTATATGATGGCGCACGCCTCAACTGTATAGTTTTTTGGTATTGATCGGTTTTGAAATTATTGACTCTTCCCCACAACATGGAACAATATGGAAAAAGTCTATACTTCTTGCCAAAGCAGGCACACATTGAAGAAGCGCTTACAGATAGCCATGCTGAGAAATTACCCAGAAAATGTACGCTGTAAAAACAAAGGATGTCCCGATTGTGCTCTATAATGCAATGAACATTAATAGTCATACGCGATACATAATCCTAAATCTACTCGAATAATGTTCTTCACAACGTACCTGTAAGTGGACACACATCGCCATTCTCGTTCCTAGCATGCCCATACACTACCATACATCATAGATGCTACCGTATATTATTATGATTACTCTAACGTGGCTATGACCCTATACCGCTAGACATACATAGAACATTACATATATGTAATATTGTTAATCTGAATTATCTCAGAACCTCACTCAACAAAGAGACTTCCCGGCGATCTTTATAGATCCTCATTGTGTTTACCGAACAAAAAATGGTGGTATCTCTCGCCTGAATCCGTTGTAGCAACACAAAACTAACTGTTTTGTTCCTAATAAACCCATGGAACTGGAACTGGAATGGAAACTGTCATATATTTAGAAAACCTGAACAGTTCAAAACATTCATATGGAGAGATAATACATTTTCGATCTTATAACTCGTCTGGATCGGCTCACAACCACACCAATACTTGTTTTTGTTATGCCCTAAGTACTGGATTCTACAAAGTTTCATTTTTGATTATAGTCTGTACGTGTGCGTGGATATGGATACAAGCATCTATTCTATTATTTATATTGATACCTGTTTTAGGGGGCAGCAGGAAGACAGCCCGATAGGGCTAGGCTACCCCCGACAATATACTGCTTTACCTTATTATGTATTTCTGCCATTGTATAATTCATGTATATTGTAAATAAATTATCCTATCCTATCCTATCCATTCCATCCCATAGACGTGTAAAATCCGATGCAATAACTCAAACATTTTTCCTCCGATCTTGTTGAAATTTCATTACAGGGTTTCCGGATGACACGCTTCACCTGTATAGTTTTTGGTACACTTTTCCTTCAATATTTTTTAAAACTTGGCACAGAGGCTGATTGAGTAAATTTTGTTGGGATCTACTGAAATCAGTTTGTCTGTCTGTTCATCTATGTGTTCATCCGACTTACCTTTCCAGAGCATAACTTGAGTGCCTAAAACTTTTCTGTTACTGGCTGTCATGGGGGTATCCTTAGTCCCATTTGGACCTCTAGTTCTAATTGGTATCACATGTTTTGGATATATTCCTACCTATGTCACGGTACACATGACACTTTAATAAATAAATCAACCGCTGAATCAAATATCTGTCTTCAGGTTTCCAACCTTCTGAGGGAAGCTGGAATTTCCACGATGACAATCCAGGCCGAGAAGGAGACATACTACCTTCATCAGTCAGGACTCAGTTCTAACCTCAACACATTTAAAGACTTCACAACAAACTTCCAGGCTCTTAGGTTCAATAGTAATGAACTGACATCAGTCAACACTATATGAATGATTGCAGCGGAAATGCTGCTCACATTTACATGGGAAAATGTCCGAATTTTAATTTCACATTCTCTAGTGCCACATAATTTACACTATCATCTATGTATGCTCGCAAAATATTTGATTGGTTAGTTTCGTTAACTGACATTTATCATAGAATATTGACTTGGGGGAGGTGGTGTTTGGGATTTTCTGACTCCCATCTGGGACAAGATATAATCTATTTGCTGGATGAGGCATGGGTTGGATCTTAGATGTAGTATTTTACACAGTTTGAACAAACTTACAATTTTGGCTATTAAGGTATCCACTGCTCCTTAAGACAACAATTTACAATTTTTCCAAATATAGAAAATACCTTCAACTTTTGGTCTATATATATAATCATTATTTGTTTTATGAAAACGTTGATGAATTAATTCAATCCATTGTTGAATTAAAAAAAAAAATTGGGGATTTAAATAGATAGATATTTTCTCAGGCTTTCATTGCATAAATGAAGGAGGGGATTGACAACTTTATGTCTCAGGCTATATCACATTTACCTATAATTTCAATTTGGGAACTATGGACACTCAAACTAAAAGTCTTTGTAAATTGCATAACTCAGTTCAGGCTTCAAAATATGGTGCCAGAATTTGCAGAATGAGATCCCCTGAGGTGAATTTAGTGACACATGCCTAAATTCACCCTCTGGGAACCTCATTTTGCTTAAGCCTCATCTTCTCTGGAAAGTATCTTTATTATCAAATTAACAAGATTTGTAGTTGTAGTATGCCACTTATTTCTATTTATAGAAATTTGATGTTTGTTAGCTCAATAACTTGAACAAACGTCAACCATTTTCATTCATATTTGACAAACGGATCTCTCACAACAATATCTTGATCTAGTTCGAAAACCAGGTTTGTCCGATTATTTCTACCTTAGTTCATCTATGTTAGCAATTTTAGGAAATTTTTGGTCCGTTATCGAGATAACTTGAACAAACGTCAACCAATTTCATTCATATTTGGTATATTGATCTTTTACAAGAATATCTCGAACTCGTTCGAAAACCAGATTTATCCGATCTTTTTTACCTGAGTTACAGTTCTTAGTTGAAGTTAGATTGTCTATTTTTAGGAAAATTTATTTCCATTAGCACGATAACACAAACAAATGTCAAACAATTTCATCCATATTTGGTATATGGATCTTTCACAACAATATCTTGAACAATTTCAATTTTATAACCGTTAACGCAAAAACTTGAACAAACATCAACTGATTACATTCATATTTTATACGTGGACCTTTCACAACAATATCTTCGAAAAACCGGTTTATCCTATTTATTTTACCTGAGTTATGGCCATTAGTTTGCATTTATTTTACCTGAGTTATGGCCCTTAGTTTGCATTTTCTTTTAGCAATTGTATGACTGTTAGCAGGATAACTTGATCAAACTCCAACCGATTACGTTCATAGTGGGTATATGGATCTTTGACAACAATATCTCGAACGTGTTTGAAAACCAGTCATGTCCAATCCTTTTTGCTTGAGTTACAGCTAGTGTTGAAACAATTAATCGACTAGTCGAAATCGATGCGATTATTAAATTAGTCGATCCCAAAATCTGCTAGTCGATTAGTCAGGAAAAAGCACTACCTATGTGCTATCATGATAGCAGTGCCATTGCACGGCCATATTATCACGTAATCTTTAACAGTTAACACATATTAACTTCTTAAAGCCTTATTGCATTGTTCCTTTAATGATGCCACTGCAATCAGTCATGCACGGGCAGTGAACTCCATGACCCGAACTGAACCCAATGTATGCATGGTTTTTTTTATGTTGATTATCAAAGACTGAAGTGCCGCTACCGACTGAACACTGTCTAGTTCGATGTGATGCAATTGACCAGTGATAACTTCTCACTGTGGCACGTGTAATACTAGAGTAATGATGCAACAAAATGGCTTCAATGATATATGAAACATAATTCATGACAAGTCAAGCTGGTAAAGTCCACTCAGTAACTGAATAGATTCTAATACCCATAGTGATTCTCGGTCGACCAGATTCACTCTTATGGGCAAAAAAACCTCAACCAAAGCCATCTTTGATTCGCAACCCTTGTTGTTATCTGTCAACTGTTCTTGTTTTGCAGCACAATTGATAATAGTGCAATGTGGCTCAGCACCAGGTGATTCGAGCAAACAAGGAAATGGTAGATTTTTCAACTTTAATAGTTAAATACAACTACATATCATTGAATATTGTTGAATTTAGGATGTCCTGAACCTGGTCATTTGTATGTTTCTTATTTCATAGTTGGTACTAAGTGGTACATGTAGTAGTGTACACCTAATACGTCCTGCTTGCTGTTCAGAAGACACAACAATCAAGTTAAAATAGCTCTCACTATTCCAAGTCAATAGGTGTTTTATTATGTACTAGTTGAAACATTTAATTTAGGAACTTTGAGCATTAATAAGGTACCTATAATAAAAAGAATGCCTACAGTTTTTTTTGAATACCTGAAACATCTCATTTGTGTCTGGAAAGAAATATAAAAAACTTTCCCTTGAAAGTTTAATATTCCTTTCAGACACTCATGGAGATATTTTGATATTCAAACAAAAAACTGTAAGTATTCTCTATATACCTGTTTGAGTGAGCTTAATCAAAGTACTACTATTTTTGGGCAGTGGATACATGCTCAAACTGGGGGCTAAATTTGTGTTCTATGTTGAGTCAAATGTGGGTGGACGGTATATCATGTCACAATTCTTCCTGTTTTATATTTGAAAGGGTGGAGGCACTGGCTCAATACTATGCGTTTGTTGCTTTATTTGAGCACGTACAAATTATTATCATTTCATATCAAAATGGCCATGTTTAACCCTCTCTATACTGAATAGATTACCTAATCAGTCATAAAACTATACTTTGGAATGGTCTATTATTAATCTAGATGAGGTTTCAGGAAAACATAGCAGGTATCAGATAATACACATGCAGAAGGAGGTTCTATTTATTGGAGGGAAATGATCAGATAATAAGTTGAACAAATGACCTGAAGCCATAGGCTGTTTGTTGAAGTTATTATCTTGGAAATTTCCTGCCTGTAGCCAATGGCTGTTTGTTGAAGTTATTACCTTGGACATTTCCTGAGGGATATACTCATCAATAAGTGTTTTGTACAGAAAGGGTCAATACTATCAGAATGGTTTGAGATGACCCTGCGAAAATATTTGAGATTCGATTTGATATAGAATATTTATGAATATATATTTTCCCCCATCATTGACACATTATTGAGAATTTTGCACCTGGTGATGATGACATAAATGTCATGAACCTGCAATATTTGTCACACAGGAGTATTGTGACAAATTATCAGACACCGGTTTGCTTAGGTGATGTCAAAAAAGCATGAATAAGAGATCAACTGTCTAAAATTAGCTGGCATTTTATGATAAATCAGTAAATGATAGGTGAAATGTGTTATTGGATGGGTATACATGTAGGCCTACTTTCGTAAACTGCATGCGTTTGTGGGTGTACATTTATTTTATATTGCTAGCTAGTGTCACATGATCATGCAATGAATCTGTATGTTGATGGTAACAATGCACATCAAGATTAATCCTTGACTGCAAACTGCATATTTTTTTTTAGGCATACAAATACTCCGACACATTTTAGTTTAATTACTGAAACTTTGTCGGAATTATACATTATACAACCGGTAGGACCCAGTGAATATTCGATATTCGTTTTGTTATTCTATATTTGATTGGACTTTGAAACAATGAATAGTAATTTAGAACACTTCAAAACAGTCAACGCGAACGTAATGTAATTGTAACATTTGAGCAGGAGATACAACCATAAGTATTCCCTCAGAATCAGCCATATTAAGTTTTATCTTTTAACGGTTCTAACCCTCTTGTTATAATATAATATAATTGCTTATAATTTATTGCAAGGACATTCAGTTCAGTTGGAGATTGGAGACTCATAATTCAGTTGAACAGTATGTCACATGACCGCTCATACATGCAATTATATTTATTATTTTTTCAGTGACAGTTGTAATGCCCACGTGGGCCGATTGGAAATCCTTTCGATCAAATACCTGTTTAATTTTTCAGAAAGCGATGAGAGCATAATTCTGCAATGGTCCATCTCCGATTTCACTTTTTGAATCGATAAAGTGGGGAATTATGGAACGTCATTATGGAATTGTGGTCTGTACAGCATGCATGTCACCTGATGGTAAAGTTTCAATAAATTTGATTCAGGACAGCCGATTTTTTATTAAATTGATTCAGATGAAAGATTCCAAATCGCATTGAATCGAAATACAGAGCCCTATTTTAACCCTTACTATACTAAATACTCATTGATGAGTAGTTCCCTTAAGAAATGTTTAGATAAAAAGTTCAACAAACGACCACTGAACATTTCCCACCTATGAATATTAATCATTGTGCACTTATATTATTTGTTTTTCTGTCTGCTGTCTGCTTCTATTACCTGAACACCAATCCAAATGAATAATAGACAATTTCCAATAGGTGGGAGAATTCATTCAGTATCAAAAGGGTTAATTAAGCTGCACATCAGTCTGAACATGGTTTAGAAGTTTGATTGCATTTATGTAATGTTCTTGTCTCAGTCTTGTTGTTTTTACACACCAGAAACACTATAAGAAACATTGAATTACATCTTTTTTGCTGGTTTATTTGATGTCCGTCCAGCTGTGTAATCCAAATATGTTTATATGTATTTGTGAAAATTGTGTTAAAACTTGTAATATATGTGTGGAATATATGTAACCTAAATACATAGAAAGTTAACACTTTTAACCCTTCCATGAAGGAGCTTCCTGAAATTTTGTGAAAAGCCTGTGCCAATGCATTCTCTTATATATGCGAGTCCACCATTGTGAGCCTCACATATATAAGAGAATACATTGGCCTAACAATATTTACTTTGACATTGTAAGCCAGTGAATTCTCTTATATATGCAATGCTCCCTTTGGGAATTCACTGGCACAGGATCGGTCATGAAAGGGTTGATGATAAGACACATTGACTCACCTAGGCCATAGTATTATCTTCTGCATTAAATTTGTAAGCCCAACATCCAAACCGTATTTATATATAAACCACAAGAAATGTCCAACAAACTGATTACTACCAATACAGGTCAGATAAATAAAATAGCTCTTTTCTCAGGGAATGCCTCAGCCTAAAAAGTCTGCTCCTCTTACACATTAATAACCTGCCATAAATATGTAAATGCTGCCCCATCCCAAGCACAACCTCATTTAGATACCGAGGTTATATAAAATTTTACAGATGAAGTTTCAATGTCCGCAATACTCATGAGCAATACCGAGGTAGGTGAGTGTCACACATACAAAATGGCCAGGCTCGTGCAAACGCACAAAAAACATAATATATCAGGAACTGACACAAAACAGCATTTTGACTGTTACGAGCATATGCTAATTTATTTTTTAAAACAAGTTGATGCCTTATTTGTTCGGAAATACTTAGTGGTTTTCTGTAATATTCTGACCAAAGTTGCCAGTCAGAGGTGCATGGAATACACCAGTCCATACTACATCTTGGAGAATCCTTCGACTGACAACTTTGGTCAAAATTTTAGAGCAAACAAATGTGAATTTCGATATAAATGAGGTATCAACTTTTTTGAAAAATAGTATAGCATCTGCTCGTGGCTATCAAAATAATATATAATATGTCATATCTTAGTTCATTACCTTTTTTCCTCGCTTCTGGTCATGTTTTAGATCATCCATTTTGAATGCGTGATACTCGTCAACTCAAAACCAACTGATTCCCCCCATTGTGAATACTGTATCCACACAACTTTTATTAAAAATCTGTTGGATTTGAAATTAACCCTTTGAGTGCCAAGTCCGATTTTTGTATCAACCCATATTTCCTTGATCATTTTTCAAATTTATTGATTATAATAATGTGATATATTGATGGACAGAGCTCTAAGAGCTCTTCCCATCAATGTGTCACATTATTATAATCAATAAATTTGAAAAATGATTGTGATGGCCAGAAGTCCCATTTCAGTATTTTGCCAATATATTGTGTCTTCACTGAATAGGGACTCCAGTCTGATACATAAATACTTGCTGCTCTCAAAAATAATTTTATGTAAATAATAATTAAAATATCTGCATCCTTCAGGGACACTCTAAAAAAGAATTTCCCTGAGAAGAATGATTTTATTTATCTGGCCTAACTTCACTGTTTTTGGCATATATATCATATTTAATGCCCAATGAGTGACGGATTTGTCATTCAAGAATATACATTTGTTTTTTGTTTTTTTTAGGGAGAGGGTCTTTTTTCCAATTTATTTCATGTGTAAACATTTCTAGCAAACAGTACCTTACTCAGATTTGAATTTGCGCAGTGCTATTTTTCATGCACATATTAGTGCGCAACTTTAAAACTGAGTGAAAAATAGTACTACTGAGTTTATACCAAACCACAGGGAAAATAACAAGGCTATGTTAGCGAGTTACATACTATACAGAAGGTTGGATTAGATGGACAATTATATTTACATGTGGACAACCAATCTCAACATAAACACACATCACAATAAAATTATAGTTATGTTCTACTGGAATGTAATTTTGTCATGATGGACTGGGCTAAGAAAAATATTGTTTGGTCAATCATTGACTTAACAATATTTATCTTGACCTTGTTAGCCAGTGCATTCTCTTATATATGCGTGACTCTGGCACAGGATCTTTAATGCTGCTTCCTTCATGAAAGGGTTAAGTTCTGCAGATTACAATTGAATCGAGGTTGTGCCAGACCTGTTTGTGATCCGAGATATATTTTACTAAAAATAAAAATTCGGGCTCTCAAGTGTTTGTGCAATATTAAA
Organism: Siphonodentalium dalli; assembly: GCA_032622095.1. Lineage (NCBI taxonomy): Eukaryota > Metazoa > Mollusca > Scaphopoda > Gadilida > Siphonodentaliidae > Siphonodentalium > Siphonodentalium dalli. The sequence continues at coordinate 155,344,785 of CP136063.1, forward strand.
TATTTTTTATGGGACCTGGATCATTGTAAATACCATATCTATTACTATACTGTCCATTATAATAAATGAATCATGAGTTAAAATGTTATGATTTTGTTCTTTCTCAACAGCAGAATAATTTCATCATGGCAGGTGAATGTAAACAAATCCACTTGTCTCTAATCCTACAGACAGACATGTCTTTTCTGAGTGAGGAATCTCCAACTGCGCTCTACCTTGAAGACCACAATGTCCAAATGGGTGACTCACTGATTTAGTTTGAAGAGTTTTGTTTTAGATCGAGGGTTGAAAATGCCTCTAGTTTCAATAATATTGGATATTTATTATTAGATCGCCCTCAGTCCAACCAAAATTAAAAAGATGGTAAAGTTCCCCTTTGAATCAGCTAATAATTTCGATACCATTTTTAGCTCGACTTTACTTTGTTTGAGCGATTGCCATGGGTTGGTATCTGTCTGTCAATTTCCATTAGCACGGTCTACATGTCATGAAATTTGTCATGGCTGTTGACATTGATGGGAACGAGTCATTTAGTAAAAAAAAGACATTCAATGACTGTGGAGACGCTCACTGTAAAGACTGAGACTTGGAAGACCATAAGAAATAGTACTTGTCAAATTCACTTAAAAACAAGTAGTCCTAAAGAGGGACGTAGCCTAGAGGGTCTCTGTTCAGCAGTGGGGTGTCCACCTTGAAATATGGTCAAGCATTCCTAACTGTGGCAAAGTTACAACCTGACATGCCCCCATTTTTTAATGGTGGACCCCATACAAACAAATTTTTATCCCAACTCTCCATAGGCAATATACACAAAATGCCATTTCATGATTGGTCGAACCCATTTTAACAAATCGTGTAACCCAGTCCCAAGTAACACAAGGACCCTCCATACTAGTTACTACATATAAGCTAAATAGGACAGATGGCTCTTGAGGAGGAGCCATTTTAAGAATTACTATGGGGGAAGAGTCCCTGGTTACACCCCTATTTGACCTGGTGAACCCATTTCAACTGATCTGAATCCCAGTCACCCAAGGACTCTCTATACCAATATGTATGTTAAATATGCCAAATGGTTCTTGAGAAGATGTTTTAAAAATGAAAGTGTCAATGACACTGTTGCTCAACTTTGTAAAGAAGGTAATTTTTGTGTGATGAGCAATGAATAGAGAGATTAAAAAGGAGTGTAAATGAAAGTGTCAACGACACTGTAGCTCAACTTAGGTAGGGGAATAATTTAATGGTTGACAGTAAATGGAGGAATAGGAAAGGTGCTAATTGAAATGTCTTACCTGTGCCAAAGGATTTAGTCATGCAAAGAGTAAAATCCAGGATAGCTGCTGGGTCCATGTTTTTTTTTTTTGCCAATTGACCCCAAAAGGACTCGTTCCCATCTACGTGTCATTGTTAACATCCATGGCAAATTTCATGAAGATCTGACCAAAGCTACGACCTGTAGCCCGCGCCCAAGGATTTAGTCATGCAAAGAGTAAAATCCAAGATGGCTGCTGGCAGCCATATTTTTCAGCCGAATGACCCCAAAATGACTCGATACCATCTACATGTCAATATTAACATCCATGACAAATTTCATGATGATCAGACGAACAGTACGACCTGTAGCCCGCGCCAATGGATTGAATTTTGAAATCCAAGATGGCCGACAGTGGCCATGTTTTTTGGCCGAATGACACCAAAATGACTCGTTCCCATTTACATGTCAATGTCAACATTCATGACAAATCTCATAAAGATCAGACCAAAGGTACGACCTGTAGCCCGCGCCAAAGGAAATTGTTGACGGACACACGGACGACGGATGCCAAACCATGGCAATAGCTCAAACTTATAAAGTAAGTTGAGCTAAAAATGAGCAGTAAAGGATTTAGTCATACACAGAGTAAAATCCAAGATGGGTGCTGGTGGCCAATTTTTTGGGCCGAATGACCCCAAATTTACTCGTTCCCATCTGCTTGTCAATATTAACATCCATGACATATTTTGATGATGATCAGACGAACAGTACGACCTGTAGCCGGTGCTAATGGATTGAATTTTGAAATAAAAGATGGCCACTGGCGGCCATGTTTTTTTACCTGAAGCCCGTGCTAAAGGATCTAGTCATACAAAGAGTAAAATCCAAGATGGCTGCTGGCGGCCATGTTTTTTGGCCGAATGATCTCAAAATGACTCGTTCCCATCCACATATCATTGTTAACATCCATGACAAATTTTATGATGATCAGACGAACAGTACGACCTGTAGGAATCGGGGAGCTAAATGTGTTCTAGAGTCTGGGAGCGAGTACACCGTGGAATGCTAAAGGTGAAGGTATCTGAAGAATGACCTTCACCTGATACATGCGACACGTTATTAAAGGATCACATCGCTTTTATTTGATTTGTACATAATATCTAAATAATTTAAACTGGTGAATGAATGGGGGAACGGATTTTTGTGAGCGGGAAATTTATTTAACTAGCTGCTGTAGTCCTGGGTTTTTCCACATCAAATTTGTCTGTGAGATAGCCCTGTCGTAGACTTGGGGATTTATTTTAAGAAGTAGACACATGACCTATGATTTTTCGTGCATTTTCGTGATCAACTGGTGTCAATCTAGCTGGGTAAACATTACTGGTATGGCTTGCAGGCTTCAATTCAGTGAATTTGGCCGAAACGTTAACACTGTCGCCTATGGGAAACCATTTAGTTCAGTGATTCCTGTAGCCTGTGCCAATGGATTGAATTTTGAAATCAAAGATGGCCGCTGGCGGCCATGTTTTTCGTCCGAATGACCCCAAAATGACTCGTAACCATCTAAATTCCAATTTCAACAGCCATTAAAAATTTCATGATGATCAGACTAAAGGTACGACCTGTAGCCCGTGCTAAAGGATTTAGTCATACAAAGAGTAAAATCCAAGATGGCTGCTGGTGGCCATGTTTTTTGGCCGAATGACCCCAAAATGACGTGTCCCCATCTACATGTCATTGTTAACATCCATGACAAAGTTTATGATGATCAGACTAAAAGTACGACCTGTAGCCCGTGCTAAAGAATTGTCATACAAAGATTAAAATCCAAGATGGCTGCAGGCGGCCATGTTTTTGGGCCGAATGACCCCAAAATTACTCGTTCACATCTACATGTCAATATTAACATCCATGACAAATTTCATTTCATGATGATCAGACGAACAGTACGATGTTTTAATAATTACTATGGATGGAAAGAGTTAGGTCCCTAGCCATGCCACTTTTTTGACCATGTGACCCCCATTTGAACAGAACTAAATCCCAGCCATCTAGGGACCATCCACACAAAATATATCTCAATTCTTCATCTCAGTTAAGCTAAGAAAAACGCCTCCTTTTTTCTCATCCAGTATCCCATATGTAATTGCATGAGAAAACAGGTATTTAGTTTTACTGGCCTAACTGTCAGATTCATCCTTCACACTTGGCCTTGGGAGTTTGTTATCATAAGCTATGGGTCATTTATATACAAACTCTTTAACAGGCAGAGAATTTAGGCTATTAATCGAAGGAGCTGTCATTCCAATCAGATTTTGTTAACACTGCCATTTCATTTATTACTTTATAATCAATGTAACTTCTATATGGTGTTAAGTAAACATTGTGATTGCAGACACCTTCCTCATATATCATAGAGCTCTGAGTATCTGCTAGCATGTTCTGATTTAAACCAAATTTGGTTGAGTCACCCCGGTGGATGTTATAATGGTGTTATTATACCCCCCCCCCCCCCCACAACGAAGTTAGGGGGGTATACTGGAGTCAGCTTGTCCGTCCGTCGTCCGTCCTTGGACACAAATTTGTCCAGAGTTTTTCTCAGTCGTTTTTTGATCAATTTCCGTGAAACTTGGCACAGACATCAACCACCATGGGAACCTGTGCACCTGCGATTATGACGTCTGTCCGACATTTTTTGGTGGAGTTATCCCCCTTTTTCGACTTAGAAACTTTTTTTGCAACATACATAATTTTGTCCAAGCTTTCATTCCTACATTTTTTGGTCAATAGGTTTAAGATTAGGGTTATGGTTGTACACCTGCAATGGGAAATGTTTTATTATTTTAACTAAATGTTTACTGACATGTGAAACATCTTAGTATTTTAAAAACAGGGGGGTATCCGTAGTCCCATTGGGACAGTCACACCTCTAGTTTATTTTTTAAATTGACCAGGAAATTAATCTGAATTAAAATGAAAACAATTTGTAAAAAAGAAGTTTTTTTTTTTAAGAGTTGTGTCCCTGGCTCTACCCCTATTTGACTCAGTGACCCCATTTGAACAAATCTGAACCCCAGGACCCTCCATACCAAATATAAGCTAAATCGGCCCAATGGTTCTTGAGAAGTCATTCTAAGAATTACTATGGAGGAATAGAGTTATGGCTCTGCTTTCACAACTATTTGACCCAGTGACCTCATTTGAACAAATCTGAATGCGAGTCACCTAGGGAACATCCACACCAAATATGAACCCATTCGGTCTTATGGTTCTGAAGAAGTTTTAAAAATTGTTGACGGATGGACTGACGAGGAGTGATGACTATAGTTCGTCTCCGGTGAGCTAAAAACATGGCCACCAGTGGCCATCTTGGATTTTACTCTTTGCATGACTAAATAATTCGGAATACTCTACAGACCACATCCGATAATCACCAAACGATGGGAGCCATTCAATTTTTTCCCGAAATTAGTTTTAAAACATTGCCACCAGCAGCCATCTTTGATTTCAAATTTGAATCCAATGGCACACCCTGAATTTATTGTTCAGAAAATATACAGGCATGTTTAGAATCACATCCGGATGGGAGCTATCAAATTTGAACAATTTCCGATGAAAAACATGGCCACTGGCAGTCATCTTGGATATTAATCTTTGCGTGACTAAATCCTTTGGCACACCCTACATCTGATTGTCACCAAACTTCATATGAATTTCATTGGGAAACAAGGCCGCCATAGTTGGTCATCTTGGATTTTACTATATATATATTACTAGCAGGGTTACCCGGCGTTGCCTAGGTTAAAGTGATGTGAAACCCTCTGTGGATATTTGGTGGGAATACAGAATACTCTTGCTCTCAAAGTGTTAGACGTATTCTCATAAATTGTATATCCAAATGGCATCACAAAACATTATTCTTACACATGGAATATAAGTATAGTGGCTCACCTGGTCAGGTCGGAGCGATTATCATTTTGTTTATCGCGTTTAATCCGTCCCACCAATAAAGAAGTATTTATTTATTTACACAACTGCATATGCTTCAGACGATATAGCATGAAACATGAACATCATAAACATATTAGTTCGAAAAAATAAAAGACAATTGTGTTTTACATAGAGATGTATCAATCAATCTAGTTTATCATATCTTCATGAAGATACAGATGTTTTAAAGATATGTCCAGGTGCTCCTCTGTTCTGGTGCTATTTACTGGCTAATCATTTTCAGTTTTAAAGAAATGATGTTATGCTGGTATAGCAGCTACATGTGCCCGACATAGCGATATTTTGAGTTGTTTATGTTAGTCGATGAGTCTGTTCTAAAAATGATGTTAGTCGACGAGTCTGTTCTAAAAATGAAAGAAATCCTCTGTATCGGGCAGATATACCCTTGTCAGATGTCACTTTTAGAGGATCCTGCAAAAGTCATGTGCTACGGACTGCGTTTTCCTTTATCTCAGAAGTAACCATATTTGACTGCACACTGTGACCACTATTTTTGAACAGGCCTGCTCCACATTTCCATATCTCTTGGCAACTTTTTTGTGGAAACATATTGAATGGGACAGACTCAATCGTGTTATAATATATACATGAGCCATTCTAATATGCAATCCTCCGACGATTCAAGGTCCCTCAGTTTGAATGAATATATGTATCTCTTAAAGGTACTCAATCCGATAAAACTCCTCTCAATTACTATTTCAATGGCTTCGGGGGTCAAAAATATTTGATTCGAGTCGAGGAAGTCGCCCATCAAAGCTCAGATTTGTTAGATATCGATTTTAGAAATCTATTATTTTTCATTATCGGGAATACTTTTTGGCCCAGAACTCAGTCAAAATTGCGTTATTATTACCACTTGATTTTAGAGTTATCCATCCTTGTCTGTTTGAATAGATTTTGGTGTACACATCCCTAGCAGATTACAGCAGTTGAAGGCAATTATTAGTACTCATCTCGAGTAAATAACAAATTTCAAAAATCAATATCTAATAACTCTGAGCTTTGTTTGATGGGTTCCTTGACTCGAATCAAATATTTTTTACCCAAAGCCAAAGAAATAGTAATATAGGACCCTCTGATCGGATTGTTGTTGTTGGAATCTGTTGAGATGGGGACCCTCTGTTCGGATTGAGTACCTTTAAATAGATTGATATAAATATACTTTTAATGCTTTCTTCTATGTATCTGTGTTGCTAGATCATTATAGGAATTCCCCGATTTCCATCCCCATATAAACATGACAGTTGAGAAGATATAATTGTTCAAGTGACTTAATTCGGTCACCATTTGTCGAGATTGTGAAATTGGAATGCCAAAAACTCCTTAGAACGACATGGAGATGGTCTGGCAGATGACTATATATAACTTTGTTGGATATCGGCAAATTGAACAATCTTAGTGAATCTCCTCTCGCCATCCATGACCCAAACGTGTTTAATTCATATCATTAGAGAAGAATGTGCATGAATTTGGTGGAATTGGTGCTAAATATATTTGTATCAACTTTGGTGCAACTCCCCTCATGAATGACTTTAACCGAGCCACTTTTGTCATATTTAAACCACATCCATTAGACTCATGCATGCATTATATAATGGAAATGATTATATATAAGTTTGGTGGTAATCGGAAACTAAAAAATTCTTATCATAGTTATTACCGCCCCCCCCCCCCCCCCCCCCCCCCCCCCCCCGGCGCAAAACATTGTTTATCAATGTTTGTGTCCCGCTCACCCTCTAGGCACCCCTGACTCGAATGCCCCCACTTTTGACATCTTTAAACCACACAATTAGACTCCTGATATCATGGAGATTATTATTTGTAAGTTTGGTGCTAATCCGCGACTAAACAAATTTTTGTGCCACCACACCCCACCCCATCTCTCACCAAAGCAGCACCAATGTGACGTCTTTAAAATCACACGATTAGATTCCTCATATCATGGATAAGAATGTGTATCAATTTGGTGGAAATTGCCGCTAAAAATATTGTGCATCAATATTGGTGCCCTTCTCCCGTTCAGTGCATTTCGCCACTTTTGACAGCTTTAAGTCACGCCATTAGACACCTCATACCATGGGGATGAATTTGTATAAGTTTGGTGGCAATCGGCGACTAAGCCAATTCTTATCATATTTAGTACCCACCCACTGCCCCCCCCAAATCTCTTATCCCAACGACACCAATTTGGCGTCTTTAAATCACAATAAGATTCCTTGTATCATGGAGAAGATCTCGGAAGAATGTGCATCAATTTGGTGGAATTCGGGGCTAAAATTATTTTGATCAATTTTGGTGGCCCTCTCCCCTTCCGGCCATCACTGACGCGACTTTTGACATATTTAAACCACACCGTTAGATTTCTCATATTATGGGGATGATTATATATAAGTTTGGTGGCAATCGGTGACAATTTTTTGTTCTGCTCCGCCCCCTTTTCTGCCCGACAATGGCGTCGCTTGAGAAAATTTTAACCCTCACCATTATCTTTCTCGTAAAAAGTTACCCCAAATAGACCCCTTTTGTGTCATCTAGGTGGTCCCCTGTGAATTTCTATAGATAGAACACAGACAGACAGTCGCAAATATAGATTTATGATTTGATGTGGTATTGGAAACAACAGGTAGTTTATCTGGCGGGTACCCTTGGAACTTTTTCCATTTAATATAATGGTTATTTATTTGGTTATACACTTTAGCTCAACTTGGAGAGTGCATAATTTCATGCCACATTCAATGGAGCAATTAAGAATGTGGAAAGTTGAAAGGTCTAATACTAGAGGTCAACATAAAGTAAAATCCAAGATAAGTCACTGGCAGTGGTTGGATCAGGGCTGTGGTATGCTGTACTCTCGGGATCCAAATAAGCGTACCCGTACAGTTAACTATTTTCAAGGAGAAATCCCCCTGTACGCTGCTTATTTGGGACCCTACGTTTATTAAATTTCAGCTAAATGTGTAAAAAAAATATGAATTTATGTGCTTAAACCTAAGCTAAATTTATCAGAGTTTTAAAAGCTAAAATCATGAAAAAATTCCCGATAGTCTACTATGGCTAAGGAGCCATTCATTTTAAACATCAATGTATTATGCAAAAATGTGGGTGACACTTGGTATTAGTTCAAAATGAATTGAATACTTTGAAAAATTATTAGGTTCAATTTTTCTCCAATGATCTGTATGAGAACATATGAAACTAACCACAATTTTTTACCCATACTTAGTGTTGATTTGCGAAAATTCCCCCTGTACTATTATTGCGCCCCCATACTATTATTTATTTTAATGGAAATTTCACCCCTGTACTATTATTTGGATCCCGAGAGTAGGTGTGCTAAAGGATTTTTTCATGCAAAAAGTAAAATCCAAGATGGCCATGTTTTTAAAGAAATGCAGAAAAATTAATGACTCCCATCTGCAGTCTGTTCATTGATTGACTTCAAATTTGATAGCTCTCATCTAGAGGTGATATTCTGGGATCATGCTTGTAGACTTATTTGATTTTGGTATTGATTTTTCAAAAGTATGTTAAAGGTACTCAACCCGATAAAACTCCTCTCAATTACTATTTCAATGGCTTCGGGGGTCAAAAATATTTGATTCGAGTCGAGGAAGTCACCCATCAAAGCTCAGATTTGTTAGATATCGATTTTAGAAATCTATTATTTTTCATTATCGGGAATTGTTTCTGGCCCAGAAGACAGTAAAAAATTCGTTGTTATTACCCACTTGATCATAGAGTTATCCATCCTTGTCTGTTTGAATATAATTTTGGCGTAAAATCTCGAGCATGTTACCAAATTGACGGCAGTTATTGGTACTCATCTCGAGAACATAAGAATTTTCAAAAATCAATATCTAATAACTCTGAGCTTTGTTTGATGGGTTCCTCGACTCGAATCAAATATTTTTTACCCCCAAAGCCAAAGAAATAGTAATATAGGACCCTCTGATCGGATTGTTGTTGGAATCTGTTGAGATGGGGACCCTCTTTACGGGTTGAGTACCTTTAACTATTGCAATTTCAGATAAGACTCTCAAATTTATAGCGACAACTGATAACATTTAACTGGAAGGTGTTCCAGGCAAGTTATGACTGTCGTGACCGATATTCTTTCATATATGACTTTTGGTCGGAGATTTGCATGGAAATCCCCATTCAAAATTGGGTCAATTGGTTTCGGTCTCAAATGAGAAATTCATCTGGGAATATGAATTTTGAAATTTGATGTCAGCGATTGGATCAGACATCTCATATTACATAATATTGGTACAGTAATGCCCAAAGTAATTGACCACTTAACCACAGCAGAACTATGGGTAATTTTTCAGGATTTAGTCGGAAATATGGCTTGTTGCCATTCATTGGAAAGCTCTTGGCGAGAGCTTTCCGATGAATGGCCATAAGCCATATTTCCGACTGAATTCTGAAAAATTACCAATAATTCTGCTGTGGTTAAGTGGTCAATTACTTTGGGCATTACTGTAAGTTGCCAGCACAATTTCACCAAACTAAACTATCAAAACCAGCATTTAATATATAATAGCTGCTCAATATCAAAGCTTTCGGCCACAGGCCTTCCTCAGGCCTGTTCCAAACGACGGATTTTTGTCGACTCGAATCTAATACCAGACCCACAATTGTATTAAATGCGTCAAAAATGCGACGTTTGAAACAATTAAATCCGTGTCAGACGCATCACAGACGAATCTCCGTCCAATTCAGACGAATCGTCGTCGGTGATGCGTCAGAAATCCGTCTTGGTTTCAAACGACGGATTTTTGACGACTCAAATCTAATACATGAGACGAGAAGAGCCGAAAGTTGCCGAAGAACGAATGCAAATGATATGATAATGGTATAATAATGAGGGTCTCCCCTTATCTTAGGAAATACCCACATGACGTCATTTGTCGCACGTTCTCTTTGTCATAAAGAAAGATATATCTATAAGCATTGCTTAGGTCACATTGTGCAAATTGTAATTATTTTGGTAGTTTGATTCCTCAACGAACATGGCATGCGACTGACTCACATCTTATAATGGATATAGTATCAATGTTTTAGAATAATCCATATATACCGGTATAAGGGGTAGGGGTTGTAGCTACTGATTTATAATAATTCATATAGACCGATATTCCTTATTGTAAGGAATAGGGGTGGTAGTCTCTGGTGTATACTAATTAATATTTACCGGTATTACTTATTATAAGGGGCAGAGGTGTTACTTATTATGAGGGGTAAAGTGGTGGTAACCTCTTATTTATAATAATTCATATATTCAGGTATTACTTGTTATAAGGGGCAGAGTGGTAGCCTATGATTTATAATAATTTATATATACCGGTATTCCTTATTATAAGGGGTAGGGGTGGTAGCCTCAGATTTATAATAATTCATAGATACCGGTATTCCTTATTATAAAGGATATATAGGTGGTAGCCTATGATTTATAATATATAATTAATATATTCCGGTATTCCTCATTATAAGGGGTAGGGGTGGTACCACTGATCTTATTTATAATATTTCATATATACCGGCATTACTTATTATGAGGGGTTGAGGTATAGGGGTGGTAACCTCTTATTTATAATAATTCATATATTCCGGTATTCCTTATTATAAGGGTAGGGGTGGTAGTCTGATTTATAATAATTCTTGTATACCTGTATTTACATGCATGGTATACACATATATGGCAATTGGTTGCACGATCTAACATTTATTTGTAGCGCCTATTATATTATATTATATAACTATATGTACTATATACATCCTCATATACATATGCACATATATTCGCGCTGCAATCGCGCATATATTTATACATAATTTATACTGTATTTTAGTTTATATATGTATAACATACCGGTATATATAGGCTTCTATAAATACGCGTGACCATTTTGTGAAGGTAACATGGAGTGCACCTTTAAATAAATCGACCGATGTATTAGAGTCGACGCGACAAAGATGCGTCCGTCTGAAACAAAATTGACCGCAGACGCATCACCGACTGATTTAATACAATTAGATTCGAGTCGACAAAAATCCGTCGTTTGGAACGGGCCTCAGTGATGATCCAAAATACACTTTCGGCTACATGGATCATCGCTGAGGAAGGCCTGTGGCCAAAAGCTTTGATATTGACCTGCTATTATATATTAAATGCTGATTTAACTACACGGCCCTTCTAATTATTGGGCCAACCACAACATTCCAATAAACTATAAAAGCTAGCTCTGCAACAGCAACAGCATAAAATATATCACAAGCGGTATCTATCCCCAATGCAGAAGAGAAAAGAATGCAAATGGTAGATTATTTTTTTTTTATTTTCACATTTTAGCGAGGTCCCCTGTAGCTTGTCGCATTGATCGGCTGCGTCACCTGCAGGTTTGACATGTTTCCAAAGTCCTGAAATAAATGAATTTCAACTGTATAGCAGCCAACTCTGAATATTCTCGAACCAATGACTTATTTATTTTTTTCAATCAATTTCTGATGTTCTCCACTGGCAATAAAGTTAGGTGTTCCACATGTCAGACCTACATAAAATTCAATTCATATTTTGCAGTTTTCAAGGTCTATCAAGATCGGATATTTTAAATTAAAGGTCTTTTCTCTGAAATTTTTAAAGTTCTCAACACAATATTCAATGCCACTTGTTCAGTGATTGGTGAATATTGCCAACAATCAAAGCTATTAAAGGCCTTCTTTGACAATTTAATCACTTTACACCAAGTATTGGTAGCAGCAATACACTGAGTTTTATGTGACATAGTAATCAAGCTAATAAAAGTTGGAAAAAAGTTTCGACCATTTCCCACAATCTCATCTAGATGACATCGACATTAAGTAATGCTTCATTTATGTTAGTGATATTTCCCCGTTTAAGCATACAGTGTAATTCGAAGATCCAATCAGTAAATAAGACGTTATATTAGCACATGGCCCATGATGGGAGTAATGCTCTAATAGTATTACTATCACACACAAACTCACCAATGACTTCAACATCTCTTTTGTGTCTGGATCAACCTCGATCAGGTCATTCTGCTCAATGACAGAAATCTGGAAGAAACCGAGAAAACATTACCAGAAGAGAACCTACACATTTTGATAGGAAAGAAGACTCATTGAAGAATATCATAGTAGCTTCATACCATGAATGCAAAGCCTTGGATAATATAGGATCAACTATCGACCAAAATAGCGTTGAATTTGCAGCCTAACCTGGCCCAACACAACAAAATAATATTTAAGAAATGGATGTTGATTTGCTTGTATTCCAAGAAGTATGAATGCAGGTTGGTCTGACATTTTGCGTGGAATGCAACTGTTGCATCCATATTCCATGGGACACATCAAAATAAACATCCATTCTCTATATTTACACTCGAATCTCAGATTAAAAGAGCATTTAGTGCCCATTTTCAAAGATATTCTGCTAGCGAGTTGCATTTGTACAATATGGAAGTTGGGGCTCATGCGACATGCGCAATTATATCAATCAACCAACGTCCAGTATTCAAGTTCCAAAGCACGAATGCATGTACCTTGATGTAAGGGTGTCAATATTTCCAAACAGAAGTGGCAATTCCTTTTTATCATAGCTAGAAGCATTTTGAATATTCATCTTGTCTAAAATTAACACCTATATTATAATACTGAATATTGTACACAACACACCTCCCCCACCAAAAACAAGGTGAGAATATAAAACTCCTCGACAAATTATTAGGGCTATTTGAAGTAACTTTTTTACGGGACACAACGTAGATTATTATAGAAAGTTTCTAATTTATACCATTCATATTTCTTGAAAAAATTTTGACAAAGCAATAGTCAGGAATAATAAATTGTAGTCAACTGAAAAACATGTTTGACAATTTGCCCAATTGATATTAATGACCGTATACTGATAATTATAATTCCCGAACATTCCTCCAGATTGATAATACTTTTATAACTGAATGGGAGAATCCACTCAGTACAAAAAGGGTTACTAAACGGCGAATAATTCATAAGACAAGAGGTGGCATCAGAGATGCTGTGTCTCGTTTTCGGTGGCTTACCGCCGGTGGCTACCGCCAATTGGTGTGCATCAGTATCGGTAGACTAATTAATAGGTAAAATCGAAAAATGACTAATTAAGGGCCATAACTCCATAAAATTTTATCGGGCCAGGCTGGTTTTCGAACTTGTCCGAAATATTCTTGGCAAGTATGTCTATTCCAAATTTTAAACAAATCGGAGGACGTTTGTTGAAGTTATCGCGCTAACGAGCTAAAAATTCAAAAATGTCTAATTAAGGGCCATAACTCTATCAAATTTTATTGGGCCAGGCTGGTTTTCGAACTCGTCCAGGATATTATTGGAAGACACCTATATACCAAATTTCAATCAAATCGGATAACGTTTGTTGAAGTTGTCGCGCTAACGAGCTGAAAATTCGTGAAAAATGACTAATTAAGGGCCATAACTCTATCAAATATTATCGGACCAGGCAGGTTTTCGAACTCATCCGAGATATTCTTGGGAGACACCTATATACCAAATTTCAATCAAATCGGATAACGTTTGTTGAAGTTATCGCGCTAACGAGCTGAAAATTCTTGAAAAATGACTAATTAAGGGCCATAACTCTATCAAATTTTATCGGACCAGGCAGGTTTTCGAACTCATCCGAGATATTCTTGGGAGACACCTATATACCAAATTTCAATCAAATCGGATAACGTTTGTTGAAGTTATCGCGCTAACGAGCTGAAAATTCAAAGGGCCATAACTCTGTAATAAATGTGCGGACGAACTCGATTTTTTTGTCTGCATGGATATGTACTCACACACCAAAAATAATTTTAATCCGTCAATAAACGGTTGAGTTATAAGCAAAACACGCCGCCCGTCCGCCACCCACCCGCCCACCGTCACCCATCAAACTATAAGTCGAGTTTTGAAAAAAAACTCGACTAAAAATATAGAGTTCACCAAGCTCATCAGCTGAATTCTCATATTTAAGGCAATTTTTGTTATCGTAGTATCAGATGATGAAACTACAGAATTTTAAGGATGCACGGACAGATAATGCGACTGATTACAATAGTTCTCCCAAAATATCGGGGGGACAATGGGTTTAATTTTAGCACTTATATCAAAGCCCTCCTGATGGTCAACAACCCCTACAAACTACAAAATTCCAATGAGAATGGACAACCTATGGCTGCGGTATCAGTCAACATTTCCAGATGAGCAAAGAGAAATAATTCTAGAACGTAAAATGGAAGTAATATTCATTGTGCAATTCTATCAGTCCTCCTGTTGGTAAACATTCTTAACAAATTTCAAAGATTAGACAACCAATGGCGAAGATATCTGCTTGGACGGATGAATAATAAATATTTCCTGATAAAGAATACCCCTAGAATGGAAAATATGATCAAACCCATTGAACACGCCTGAACGTCCCAATGGTGGTAAATATTCATTCCAAATTTCAGTGAGATCTGATAAACCATGGTTGAGACATCGGCTCGGACAGAGGCATGAATCCAGTATAATCAAAATTAACTTTGTGGAAGTATAAGGGTAAAACAAGACTGACGGAGAATTCTGATATGGTACCTCTGGTTGGTCTATACATATACATACCTCTGGAACATAGTTATCTCTTCGTTCCCTCTCCTCCTCCTGCAACTTAATGGAGATACCACGAACTGGTCCACGCTGGATACGCTTCATCAAATGTGTCACAAACCTGGAGAAGTTATGAAATGTACTGAGGCACACAAAAAAAAACAAGAGGCCATCAAAATCATAATACCTTGCCAATCGTGATTAGATATTTTCAGCTAGGAAACTAATAACATTCAATGTTAATCTTCAAAGATTAGAATTTTTTTTTTAAATAGGCCCATAACTGTTAAAAAAATCGGATCAAACCCATATTCAAATTCTATTTGTATTTTGGGCTGAGAAACTAGCATACCAAATTTGATTTTGAGATATCTTTTTTTTTTAGTTATTGCAGCATGCGTGAATTCTAAGATGAAGAAGGGCCATAGGCCCATAACTCCATAAAAAAACTTGGATAAAACCCATATTTTAACTCGATCTGTACCGATCGAATAAAAAATGTTTGATTATCGCACCATGTGTAAAGTGTCTACCTGAGGGACGACGAGTGATTAATCCGGACATCGACACCATACTATGGTATGGGTACACATAAAATATAAAATGAGACATATCAGATGAAAGTATCAGGAATGTTGAGAAGTGTTAATTTTTAACTACAGAAATCCATGCAAGTGATGAGAAACCTGGAGATATAATAGAATGATTAATTGAACAAGAGCACGTGGTCGGGGCGTGGCATAATACACCCGTTTCTGGAGTAGAGTGGGGCAATGTTTAATTCATTTGTTTGAAACCTTTGACTTAAGAAATAACAAAAATAAAACAATAAAAATCTAAATAAAAGGGGCCAACTGTCAAAATAATGCGGACAGAACCCATATTAGAACTTGGTCTGTATTTTGGGGTGGTAAACTAATATATCAAATTTGGTTCAGTTCACTTGATTCAATCTAAAGTTATCACCCGGAAACTGCAAAACAGGTCAAATCTAAGTCGAAAAAGGGGCATAACTCAGTCAAAATCATGCGGACGAAACCCATATTCGAACTTGATCTGTATTTTTTGATGTGGTAAACTAACATAACAAACATTTGGTTCAGTTCACTCAATTCAATCTAAAGTTATCATCCGGAAACCAAAAGCAGACGGATGGACGACTGAAAACCCATTTACATAATGCGACTTTTTTCAAACGGGCGTATAAAAATGGAATGGTTATCATGATCGACTCTCATGAGAATTACTGACCAAAAATAGAATTGAAGTGAATGAAAATCTGTAATGCAATGAATTGTTGGGTAACAAATGATGTATGAGTTTTGATGAAATTTGTTGACACTGACCTAGCGGAAAATTTTTAAGATTTTCAGTTACAGGCAATAACATTTTTATTGTGGTTTGTCAGACGATGAAATCTACAGAATATGTTCAGAGAGATTCCCATCTCATCAAGTCATCATATACCACACATTTGAATGGGATGGGCCATGTTAACATCTCTTACAAATGTGACTCGGGCAGTCTGATGAAAAAATTTCCACTCTGTACTGTTTATCACTGAAGAGTATAATGTTATCTAAAATTGGGAGAATTTTCAATCACATACTATTTATTAGGCACTCAATCTTGAGAAGTCCTACCACTGAGTATCTGATTTCTAAGAAGACATACCCAGCGATCTGGTTTTTCAACCTCTTGCTTGGGATGATAGCAATTTCCTCGCAGACCCTCTTGTTTGTGTGGAAATCATTTGTCAGCCTTGTATAATACTTCTCAATGATGACACGGGCTGCCTTCTTCACAGTCTTCGTCCTAACGCGAGCCTGCAAATAATTAAATTATATTTAGTAAAAGAAATGTCGAGGATGGTTGACTTTCCTTCAAATTAAATTAATTTTACTTTCTAACTTGTGTATGCTGCTGTTAGTTGAAATCAATGTATTACCATGTTGAGCTTCACAAGGTTTTTTACATTTTTATTTTATTTTCTGATCATATTATAGCTATTTTAATTTTCTAGAATAGACCAAATAAATAGTGCACTACCTACAGTACATGTACACCTTTGAATAATGAAGGATGACCAGTAGCAGTCTTTGCATTTTGACAGGGCCGATCGGCCCATGCCCTGTAACTCACATCTGCAGGGCCATATTTTCTGCCCTGTATGTCCCACAATCACAAATCATCATATCATGTAAACAAGCGGCCCAAATCAAGTAAAACGGCAGATTTGAAGCAGAAAATCAAAAACGAAACTAACAAAAACTAGAGGTGTGACTGTCCCATTCTGACTGTCCCAATGGGACTAAGGATATCCCCCTCCCCTGAGATGTTTCACATGTCAGTAAACATTTAGTTAAAATAAAAGGTCAGCTGACCACAGTGTCCCCCGAAAATGTGGCAAGTCGATGCCATTTTTTTAAATGTTGAAATGTTCCAAGTCAAAAAGGGTTAATAATTCCATAAAAAAAATTAAAAAATTCCATCATCTATATACATGTTGCACATCTCCAATATGTGGGTAACAATACTCTGAAGTTTCAAATATCTACGATCAAAACTGTAGGAGGAGTTGATTACACCATGAAGGTACCCTCATACAGAAAATTATAAAAAAGGTTGAAATTTTCTAAGTCGAAAAGGGTTAATAATTAGTGTTGAAACGATTAGCATTTTTAAGGAATCGACTAGTCGCCAGAGGTAATCGACTACTAGTCGACTAGTCGGAACCCTTCTAAGAGTTCACGTTTCTATGCCCATATGATGTATAAAAAGGGCCATGTGGCATCGCAGTTTTGAGTATCCAACTCTTTGTTTCAGAACGTTAAAACGGAAAGCACGTGAACTATATAATCTCTCGTTTTGCCTGTAAGTCTCCTAATTTGATGTATTAAACCTGGCTCTACTGCAACCTTCATATTATCTCATGGTTTTGGGAATGTAGGTAAAAAAACATTTTATATAAACACAATTGTCGCCGGTAAGTTGGCGGTAACCAGGAAATAAATAGGCAAGTCTCGTTAGTAAGTCTCGCTAATGAGATGTCGGGTGTATTAAAGGAACAATTCAATAAGCTCTAAGAAGTTAATATGTATTAACTGTTACAGATTACGTGATATTTCCATGCAATGGCACTGCCGTCATGATGGCACTCAGGTAGTGCATTTTCTTGACTAGTCGACTAGCATATTTCGGGATCGACTAATTTAATAATCGCGTCGATTTAGACTAATCGTTTCAACACTATAACTCCGTAAAAAAAATATTTTTCCGTCGTCTATATACATGTTGCACATCTCCAATATGTGGGTAACTGTTACTAACAATATTCTGAAGTTTCAAATATCTACAATCAAAACTGTAGGAGGAGTTGATTACACCATGAAGGTACCCTTAGGCCAAAAAAAAAAAACATGTTTGTTTCCGATAACATGGGGAAAATTTTCCAGGTAGGCAGGCAGGGTTTTTTTTTTTACACTTTTTTTTAACCGGCCATTTGAAAGTGATAAAATAGTGTAGTACACCAGGGGGGGGGGGGGGGGGGTTGTCGCGTATTTTTTTTTTACATATATAGGGGAAAAAAATGTTTTTGCCCCTTTCGGGGACCCACCACCCCTCTACCTGCAATTTTTTTTATTTTTTTTCCCGCCCAATTTTTGGGACCCACCCCCCAAAATCTTACAAAAAACATAAAATATAAACCAAATCAAAGCCTAGCAAAGAATTGTTCCATTTCTTATTATTTAATACTATTCCCAGCATTTTAGTGTTTGTACTCTCCAATTAATTTTGTTCAGACAAGTTGAGACAACGCAGTCCAACAATGTCGGCATATTTATGCTTCCAGGCCGATGGGATATTACTGATAGTCGATACATGGACGTGGTTTAATTAGTTTTTTTCTTCTTAGACAATACAATACAAGTTGCATCAACAAACATTTTAGACGAACGTCTAGTACACATATTTTAGCGAGTTCATGTAGGCTTACCTACTCTCGGGCTCCAAATAAAAGTGCAGGCCCAATTAATAGTACAGGGGGGGGGGGGGGGGGGGGATTGGGGGGAATTCCATTGAAAGTTAGTAAAAGTGCAGACCCAATAATAGTGCAGGGGGACTCTGAGCAAAACACCAACATGCCTGGTTAAACAAATTATTTTTTGTAGTAGGTCAAGTATAGGAATCAACATAGTACATGTATGTCTCATGTGGTATTTTATTCAATATTAATTAAATGTCCATATGTATGCCATACATGTATACTTGAATATGTACATGCATAAAGTTATAAGCTCATCATTTTGATATCAGAATCATATAGAAATCTTGACTTTGTGCTCTTTTCAATTTTAATAGCCTCAAAATTAATAAACATGCAGACCCAAATAAGCACTGTGCATGGGGGAAATTTCCCACGAAAATAATAAACGTGCATGCATGTTTATTTGGAGCCAAAGAGAATAGCCATGCAAGCACATACCCACCCGTCGTTATCGCAATATATCAGTGAAAATATACAGTCCGTACAAATACTCGGCAATATCACTATAATTTTAGGTAAATAAAATCGCGATACGTATCGTATCGTGACCTCTGTATCGCGATAAACATTGCTTGATTTGCAACCAAATCTGCCCAAAAAGGTATGTTTCAGATAGAAAGGTATGTTTACAAATTAACTATAGAGATAATAAGTACTTTTGGTGTCCACTTTATGCTCATAAACCTTTTACTGCAACTTAATAGAGGGAAAACCCTGGAAATTTCCAAATACTAAAAGTAAAAGTTTCTTAAAAAAAAAAAAAAAAAATTAAAAAAACCTACCTACCTACCCTAATTTTTTAGTGGTAGTTGACCCCAAACACACCTATTTTTTTTTTGGCCTGGGCTTTTCAATTATCATGAATTTTTTTCCCAAAAATCAGAACTCGGTCAGATACCAAGTTTGTCAGGCTGAAAAGTCTCATTCGAGATCACTGAATAAAGATCCGAATGCAAAATGCCGACTTCCCCTCATTACAACACTTGTCCAGGTATGTTGTCGTGAGTACAGTACGCTGTCCAATCGGGCGCGGACATTAATGGCTGACCCGTGTACACACCTCGGTGTGTCCACGTTAAAGAACGCTACTGGAGTCACCACATGGTTATAAAGTTACTCGGCCGAGGTAGCACCTGGACCTCCACATAATCCTCAGCACATTGAGGGCGATGGAGTATCAAGTAGATAGATAGATAGTATCAACAAGCTACCAGACGAAAAAAAATCTAAATGTCAAATTTGTAGCCGTTTTAAAAATACGTGGTAGACGGCTTGCCGAAGCGCTACTTCGGGAAAAATTAGACACTACGACGCCTCATTTCAATCATCAAATTCACAATTAGCAAACAAAAATCTGTCATTTATTCGGGTTGATGGCATTGACGCAAAATGAGGATTTCTGATTTTCGCCACTATCTTTTGTACCAGATAAAATATTAAACTTATTAGTTCATCTGGAGAAGATTTTGGGGCTTAATTGAAGAAGGCGATATTGGGGGTTTGCTTTCTGATTTTTTGTTTACGTTATAATTAGACAATGTTCTGCGATTAGTATGGATTTCCGCATGAAAAATGCATCGAAACACCAACCATGATGATCAAACCGGAAAAGGAAGACAAAGCAAATCAATAAGTAGGATTTTAAAATAACCGAAACGAAACGAAATCATTTTTCATGCAAGATCGGTGTAGCATATTACATGAATTCCACGAAAAGGCGGCCATGGATACCGATAATGGGTATTTGCATCATTGTCATGTCATCGGGGAATGTTGTTGCTTCTTCTGTATTTCATTATTACTATATAATGAATATATTTTGGAATGGTCATTGCCCTCACTATACAATCTCTTAAACACCAGATATTGTGTGACTGGGGATCAATGATGCGCGCATGCGCAGTCAACGCATATTTTCATGTTTTGCCAAATAAGGTCAAATGAACCAAAATATCATTTTCAAGCAGCTCAATGGTCATTCTAGGTTAATAGTTGGGCATGTGTGGAAATGTCACTAGTACCACAACTTTACCAACTATTTTATCATTACTGTAGTTTTACCTGGTCTTATTTGACTTATTTTTACTTCCATTATTTTTATACCCATTATAATGGGGTGCTCCTCACTTAAAGGAGGGAAATCCACAACAACAGATTGACCCACATTCAATGACTGCGGTGTGATCGCTTTGATATGTGTGATGTTGCGACATATTTTACAAGCTGCACAATGGCTGCAAACTTCTACCAGATTACGTCACATCGGAATGTCCAGACGACCAAAGTGTTCATACCATTTACTTAAGTTTTCGAGTTAGCAGACGCTTCCATTTTTTTGGTTGGCGATTATCGCCTTATTTGGACTTGTGTACGTTCGGCATTCATATAGTTAGCCGGACTCTGGTTTAAGCGACGTTTTTATGACATATTAAGCAGCGACATTTTTTTGCAGTCGTCTCCAGTTAGACGCGTAAAATAACTCCAAACAGGGCTTTTTGTTGAACCATGTTCGTTATTTTGTTCGGCCATATGTTTTGAAAAAGAACAAAAACAGTCGCCTATACGATATTATAACAACACATATCTGAGACGAAATGGACACATTCCGATATAATATTGATCAGTGAGGCCGATAATTTGATAACAATATCAACTAATAAGTACCTGGGGAGGTATAATAAGTTGATTTAAGTGAAAAATAAACATAAAAAAAAAACGTAATATCGGTTTGAGCAGAATCGCGTGGGTCGGTTTTCGGTTTATTGTTAAAAATCGAAACTGAGTTGTTTTCTCGGTTAACCGCCCATCACTATCTGAATATTATAGTCTTAGAGTCGTCAATTAGTTAAAGCCGATTACCTACGCCGATAAGTGACCGTATGGCTACCTTATATTACAATTTGACGACAGTTGGTAAGTTAAGGTGTCAATTTGGAAAATTCTCACTCAATTAGGATGGAAAGAGGTTGGAATAATAATTTGGACACTTAATAAGACACTTTAGCCACGCCCTTGAAAAAAATTGATTTGATGATATATTATGATGATATCATGGCGATGATGATTTTAATAATAATATGTTGATGTCGGATGATGACGATGGTGATTATGAAATGGTTACATGCATAATGCATATATACATATATAATCATTAAGTTTATTTCTCATGTTTATAAATATTTGAATCGAAAATAAACTCGAAACAAACAAGAACATGTTATAGCCGGAATCCAATTATGTTCGTTCCGTTTCCGATTCCTAATTCACTGTTTTGACGGATTTTAGCAAATACAAAATGGCTGAAAGTTCGAGGCGGTAGAAATATGCTCTCGCTTTATGCGAAGAATGACACGACTAACATCTTAAACATGCATTGACAACACACTAGAAATGTACTAGAAGCTCTGATCTATAAGTATGTGGGAGTTTTGGTTGTTAAATAATATTTTTTAGTGTGTGTTATCGCTTGTGAAAAGTCGAGTAAATGTCCATACCAATGATTGGTGACGGAGTACTGATTTCAGTGATATACAGTCCTGACTTTTATAGAGCTATGCTCTGATAATAAAAGTCAGGTTTACGGACTATCAACGCTGATGCCGTAAAAGGTCATTGAATGTTCATTCAGATTCTATCATTCTGAATAGTACATTAGACTGATTAGAAGTACAGTACTCAGTAGCTACATGTGTGTGAACTTGTGAAGGGTAGAACATGATATGGAGAATCAGAATGGCAATGGCACCACTCACCAGTGTCAGTGAATCGAGTGAGGATGTTTACCAAACATGTCATGATACATGCAGACATGGACAATGCTGTGAAATGGATTATAATTCATCAGTACTCCCGGATCATGATAATAAGTTACCGGTACATACTAGTAACATTCCGCCTTTGATCATTAGATCAAGACTAAACCAGACTTGGATTATTATGACTAATGGACAAACACAGTTACATGTTACACATGCGGCTGCACATGGTTTTGATTCATTAAAATTATTTTGTAAAAATCATGAACTTATGTTATCAAAATCAATGACTAACAGTGATCACCAAAGTCACTTACTGGTACATTGGTTATGCCAAACAACAGGTCTGATACAACTTGAATTCCATTGTACCGGTACATGCACCATATATATTCAACTATTATGAAGTGGTGACAATATCTCATGTACGGTATCTACTACATGTAGGACAGTATATATATCGGTGCTGGCATTTTTGATTATTTAACTGATTTACTTGTACTAGTAGTTAGAATTTTGAAATCATCTTGGTGAGAAGTTATTAAAATGTCATTCAAATGGCATACATGCACATATGTACTTCTGCCATTATGAAATAAACAGGTCTCCTGCAATAAGCTGTAGAATTCTTTTTATATTGGAATCTGATGCCTTCTCATTTTCTCTTTTAAAATTATAGTGTTATATACATGTACACTTTAATGTGGTTGTGCATTACGAAGTGAGATGATTCCATGAAGTTTTAGTAAAAACAGAGAAAACCTGGAGTTTACGTATATACCGTACCAGTATACATTGTGTATGGTAGTACAATTAAGCTATAATACATGTAGTTGAATATCACTATGATAGTTGAATTCAAGAAGAGCCAGACTTGATAATGACTTACTCATATTAGCATCTACATGTACTAGTAACGGTACTCTCATGTGCAATAATAGTGTCAATAATATGATAGTGTCAACACTGTTATTATATTTGGAGAACACTTCCCATGATCAGATCACTAAGAGACATAGAGTGAAATTGCTGTGGTTACTTTTATTAATTTTAGCTAAAAAATCCCACCATCACTATTATTAGTTTGTCTCTATTATTAGGCAACTTAGAGGATGTTGTCTGAATGAACTATCAACAAATTAAAAAGGTAATAAACAGGCCAGACACCTACAGTATGGTCGGTTCAAGTACTGCTAGTGTTATTGTACCAGTACTGTTTATATTCAGTACTAGGAAAATTTAATGAAAGTTATGCAACGAATGATTGTGTAGGCCTACTGATGTTAAAAGGAGTATAAATCTAAAATGACCTTGCCACTTTAACAAACACATCGCTATTGATATAATACTCAATAATGAGTTTGTTAAAGTGGTGCGCTCGTTTTAAATTAATATGGAGAATATAGCAATTCATGTGGGTCCAATATGTGTACATATACATGTATACCGGTACACGCAGAGCTGATTGATTTACAATTATGGCTTTCATTATATCGTAGACAAGGTGCGGGATGTTTCTTTCATTTTCAGATGCTGTTAAAATTATTCATCAGGTTCACTGATTGTAGCTGGGACTAATACATGTATAACATATATTAGTCCCAGATTGTAGTGGGGTTGAGATATGGTTGCTGTTAGATATTAAAGGTACTCAATCCGAATTAACGGTCGCAAATTACTATTTCCTTGACTTCGGGGGTAAAAAATATTTGATTCGAGTCGAGGAACCCACCCACCACAGCTCAGAGTGATCAGATATCGATGTTATAAATCTATTATTTTAATTATAGTGGCCCAATAGACAGTCAACGAGAAGAATTTCATTGACCAAATTGCGGGCAAAGATGGATATTAAACTCTAAAATCAAGTGGCTTTTTGTGTCAGATATTTGACAAACCGGTAAAATTTCGTTGAACAAAATGGTGATAAATAACAGGTTTTGTGCAATTTTATACTATAGTTGATGGTGTTTTTCATTATTTTTGGGCAATTATTAGATTCTGAAACTGAAGCGTCATTTCAAAAAATGTTGTTGTTGGAATGTGATTATATGGGGACCCTCTGATCGGATTAAGTACCGGTACCTGTAAGAGATTTTATGGTATCTGGAACATTTCATATTTAGTTTCATGTAGCATGGCATTCGGAAATATTATATGTCGCCTTGAGGCAAAAATTTATATTACCATATTTATGGTAGTGATCGCCTACATGTATTGACCAAAATGGACAGGATTACATTTTTCTCTTGTCGTGTCTATTTCATTGTTCAACCGATAGCCATTCCGACCAAACTTTGGACCAAAAGTAGAAGAATATACTGCTGTTGGTCTAAAAACAACACATTCCCCCCACTAAATACTGGTTGGAAAATCAAACAATCAATAATATATATTGTTTGTATCTCAGGATGTCTGCTGTTCACATTTCTAGCTACATGTAGCTGGGACTAATATTATATATTATATGAGTCCCAGTCTCTATATAGTAAGCTATTATATGTTTTGGGTTGGGAGGTAGGCCCACCACCCGGGGGTGATACGTGGTGGCTCGGAGTGTTTTTAGGTGGTATTTAGGGCGGGCCACCCACACATTCCGTCAAATCGGTCGAAATCCTTACCATTCTCGAAAATGGTCCATACCCAATTTTCACCACTCGGGGTGGTGCCACTGGGGGGGGGGGGGGGGGTGATGGGTGGAGGTCGGAGTGTTTCTATGTGGTATTCGGGGCGGGCCACACACCCATGCCGTCAAGTCAGCCGAAAGCGACATTTTTGAAAATAAGGAATATATAGGGAAGGGAATAAGTTTGCGGTTTTAGTAAACGCCTGATAAAAGTCGTTCTATTGGGAATTTTTACACCAAATTTTCAGAGAATATAGAGTAAACACAGTACTATCGGAATATCGCAAAGGAGTTCTGTGCATTTGGGATTGATTAACCCTCAGACTGCCGAAGCTGCCGTCAATAAATTCGTTTTTTCGTGTTCGACGAAAATGAAACTTGTTAGGTCCAATTTTCGTGTCGAATGGTGATATAATCTCCAGTTGTCAAGTTCATGGATAAATTACATCACACTTAATCGGCTTATGTCCGCGGCCATAAACCTGTGTTTTTATAAAAATTTATTTGAGACAAACTGTTGAGCGCATACGTTGCGCAGTCGGCGCTTATCAGTTGAAGTTAATAATCGCGAAGCCTGTGTAACAAATGTTCAAATACAACAGAAAAAAATACGTAAAATAAATAGCGTGACCAATGAGCATTCACAAAACAATATACATCAGTTTTGAAAACGAGTAAAAACGATTGTAAATGAAAACGCTCTTTATCGTGTAGCGGCGCTTTTGCGCAAGAAGGTTTTTAATGGACGCAATCATTGGATATTGTTCTAGGCAAAAAAAAAAAAAAATACAAAATGTGTTCAAACTTCCTCTTTTGAAAGTTGAAGTAAAACATCACGGGTGTTGTTGCAGCCAAATTCACCATTCGACACGAAATGGGACCTTTAAACAGACAAGTTTCATTTTCGTCGAACACGAAAAAGCGAATTTATTGACGACAGCTTCGGCAGTCTGAGGGTTAATCAATCCCAAATGCACAGAACTCCTTTACGATATTCCGATAGTACTGTGTTTACTCTATATTCTATGAAAATTTGGTGTAAAAATTCCCAATAGAAATACTTTTATCAGGCGTTTACTAAAACCGCAAAGTATTGAGAAATTATAGTGCAATTTTCTAAATTTTCGCATTATTTCATCGCATAAAATCATTTAAAATACGACAAGCAACTGGAAATGTTTTTGAACATTCTAGAAGGGGTACATATGTCCCTGATATATGTTTAAAATTTATCGCGTAAACTATGACAGATACCAAAGTTATAATTAGTTTTATAGACCCACCCTAAATGCCCCATAGTAAATGCATGCGACCGTAAAGCACGTGGCTTTATTTGGATACTTTCTGGCCCACAATGCAACAGTCAAAATGGTTATCTGTAAAATGGTCTATAGGTCCATCATTACTATCAATAAACACGAATTATGCATGCACGTAAGAAACAGGTCTGTTGTGACAAACGCATGGCCAAATAGCCTGTCTTAGAAAAGCCGACGAAATTACTAACAGATGTACATCGTTTAGGAATTTCGTCTGCTTTCCAAAGAGACATACACAGCGTACTCCGGTATCAGGCTATAGGAGGCCATGCAGTTAGCTCGTACTGTGAGAAGCACACTCGATTAATTATCTTCATCCGGGCACTCTGAACCAACGGGGCCCGCTTCTTCGTTATGTCGCAATAATCAAAGTGCCCCTTTAACAATTTTATAATTTTTTCTTACATTTTTAAACAATTTTTATAATATTTTTCTACATTCTTTGACAATTTTATCATTTTTAATATGTGTTAAGACAATGCATTCTCTTATATATGCGAGGCGACCTATGGTCGACTCGCATATATAAGAGAATGCATTGGCACAGGGCCGTTCTGTTGGGTAAAGGGTTTTAGTTCTCTGTGCTAGCGGACCTGGAATCGCATCCTGGTCAGGGTATTCTGAAGAAAAAAATCAGAACTCGGTCAGATACCAAGTTTGTCATGATGAAAAGTCTCATTCGTGATCACTGAGTAAAGATCCGAATGAAAAAATGGCGACTTCCCCCCAATACAACATTTGTCCAGGTATAGGCTTATATGTGGTGCAGTACGCTGTCCGATCTGACCCATGTATATATACTCATGCCCGGTGTGTGCACGCTAAAGAACGCTAATTAGACTATATATATAGTCACCACATGCAGGGCTATACAGTTCCTCGGGCGGAAGAATATATATATTGGTACTATATATACGTGCTTAAATGTATATATTACTAGCATGTTAGCCCGCCACTGGCGGCGTTTGTCCGAAACATGACATTTGTTTTGCTTTTCATGGTCGGCCCAGTGTGTCATTGTCTCTTCCCTGTGGCCAATACAAAAATGCTAATAAGTTTAACAATATTTTTACTACATTTGGTCAAACTTGTGGTCATCAGTTGGAGAATACTATAGGAAAGCTTTAGTTGAGGCCAGTCTGGATGCTAGGATTTGCGATTTTCTTGTTCAAATATCAAAATGTTCTCACACCGGCCGAACAACGATGGTCAGCTCGGTGTGTCGTGGTCTCTTGTCCGTAGCCGTGTGCATTTGTATGCAGTTAGACCACTAGATGTTAGGATTTATGCAATGTTTCAGGTTCAAATATCTTAATGTTCTCATACCGGGAATATAGAACCATCATTTATGAAGATATAGGATATTAGGCCTAAACACTGAGGTGCAAGGGGGGTGTGCAAATGGAATTATACAAAACTTGTGTTCGGTCTGATTCTGACTCAAGGAGGGGGGTGCAGTTGGAATTTCCCAAGGTGGACACCCCACCCCCAACGGAAACCCTCTAGCCACGTCCCTGATCATAAAGTATCATTAATGGTATCATAACGGTATCATAACGCGACCGCCATCATAATGTGTATATGTAACTGCTGCTTGTATCTGTCTGATATTAAAACAGTCAATTTGTATGTCATTTATCACATATTATTTCTTAACATGTATTCAGGATTCACCCCCCAAAATTAACTCGTATTCAGGATTCACCCCCCAAAATTAACTCGTATTCAGGATTCAGGGGGGAGGGGGGGGGTGATACCATCAGGTATGCCAACAATGTCGTTGTTGTTGGCATTCACGGCTTGGGGGCCACCGGAATATTCTCACACTGCCGTAAAGAGAAAATAGTCGTTGTTGTTGGCATTCACGGCTTGGGGGCCACCGGAAGTATTGTGTGTGCTTGGGCCACCCGAAGATTCGTGAAAGTCCAGTCATACAAATATAAAAAAATGTAGAGTTACGCCTCTTGGATCGGTTCCGGTCATACAGATATAAAAAAATGTAGAGTTACACCTCTTGGATCGGTCGTGAATCGATAGAGAAAACCCAAACGTAAGAATCACATTACGCACAAACGCTCTTTATCAACTACACTGCGGATAGGAACGCTCTTTAACTATCAACGCTATTAAATAACCCCCGCCGTGTTTGCGTTGATTTTGATGATTGGAAGTGGAGAATGAGTGCTCAGAGCTTGTCCAAAATGCGACGTCGACGATCCCCGTGGGACAATTTTTAATTTTTTTAACAATATTTGTTAATTTCAAATTTTTTTAATTTAATTTTTTGTTTTTTACCCGATTTGACCTTGAATTGATCATTTTCAAGGTCAAGGTCAGGTCGGGGTCACAATTTAACCCGTCCACGACACTTCCCGTAGGTAGCAAGTTTGAGCTCAATCAGTTCGAGTCTATAAAGGACACACACACATATATATCATTTGTGGGTACCCGTTTCAAGGTGAAGATCACCTAGGGCGGAAAAACTGACCCGATCCGCGTTCCTAGGAAGCCCTAAGTACGTAAGAATAACACAACACGCTTATGTCTGTATACTAACGCACACGCCCAGACCCAGACGTAAGAATCACATTACGCATATACGCTCTTTATCAACTACACTGCGGATAGGAACGCTCTTGGATCGGTCGTGAATCGATAGCGAAAACCCAGACGCAAGAATCACATTACGCACATACGCTCTTTATCAACTACACTGCGGATAGGAACGCTCTTTAACTATCAACGCGATTAACCACCGCAGTGCCGTTTGCGGTGATTTTGATGATTGGGAGTGGAGAATGAGTGATCAGAGCTTGACCAAAATGCGACGTTGGTGATCCCCGTGGGTTGTTACCCTTATATACGAAATTTGAGCTCGATCCGCGCAGCCGTTTTCGATTCTATGAAGTACCCACATATATACACACATACATATATATACGGAAGTCTCAAAATATAGTGTAGACTAGCAGGTTAGCCCTCCACTGGCGGCATTCGTCCCATGGCTTTGTTCGAAAAAGCAATTGCAACAGGTTCCGAGACACTTGTGCTGCATTTGTACCAAATTTCGTCAGAAACATGACATTTGTTTAATTATTTTGTTTTTATTTATTTTTGTTTATTATTTTTTAATATGAATTTAATGTTTTTTAAATTTAATATATTTTTTTTCTGAATTGTTTTTTTTATTTTTAAATTTTTTTAATTTTAAAATGTTTTAATTATTTTTTTTGTTTCTGGCGGAAAAAATTACCCGTAGAAATCCCCCCTTCCTAGGAACGACAGACAACGCTTGAGCGATAACATTGCATAAAACAAACGCTTCCCGTCGTGAAATGTCTCTGCATAATATTTCGAGCGACAGGCTACCGACTCCCGTCATACAGATAAGTAGATAGGAAACAAAATTTACCCGTAGAAATCCCCCCTTCCTAGGAACCCGTAGAAATCCCCCCTTCCTAGGAACGACAGACAACGCTCGAGCGACAACATTGCATTGAAAACAAACGCTTCCCGTCGTGAAATGTCTCTGCATAATATTTCGAGCGACAGGCTACAGACTCCCGTCATACAGATAAGTAGATAGCGAAAACGACGCTCTTTATATAGACACTGCGGAAAAGGAACGCTCTTTATATATCAACGCTATTAACCCCGAAGTGCCGATTGCGGTGATTTGGGATTGGAGAAACGGTGCTCTGAGCTTCTCCAAAACGGTGGGATTTTACACTTATATACGAAATTTTAGCTCAATCTGAACACGCGTTTTGGATTCCATGAAGTACCCACACATATACACACATATATATATACGGAAGTCTCAAATTATATAGTAGACTACATGCTTGGGGCAATTACTTGTGAATGTAATAATTACAATTACTTCAACATTTTTCAATTACAATTACAATTCCCATTACATCTATTTCACAATGTAATTAATTACAATTACTTTGAAATGTAATTCAATTACAATTACATTTCAGCACATCATTGAAGTAGGAACACTTTTTATTTATATAAACTCTATTTGATAACAAAACATAAATTTAATACAAGCAAGATGAAATACACAGTGAAGCACACTTGGTACAGAGCAGCCAATGTACTGAGTCCAGTATAGGTGTTCGTAGAACTGAGCGAATCATGATTTATAGCTGGCAATTCCAGCGTGTTGCATTGGCAGCTTGTAGTCCGGGTTGATCTTCTAGAAATTAGAATGATATCAGAGAGTTATGAACTTTGCTAACTATCTTCAATGCTTTGGCATTCTTGACCGATGTTTTTGTATACTGAAAGATCCATGTAGGTTGTTGATCACATGCTGATGGTGCTTGTGTGACTGTGGATTCATAGACATCATGATGCTTTCGCTATAAAATGAAAATAATAGAGTATTTTAGTAACACACATGTATCCATCATTTAATTATTAAGGGAATAAGACTATCTCAGTAAGTCAGACACACAGCCAGGCCAATTGTAAAGGACAATGAGATAATCAACACTCTGATTGTTAATTAGAGTCATAAACTTAATTAGCCTTTGTGACCACCAGCTTACTGGTAACACAATGCCTCCAATAGACAGTGCTAATTGGGGGATTATTGAGGCAGATATTTGTTTCCACTTTGTCATTCAGTTGCAAATTAGAAGGGACAAGAAACAATGCATATACCAATACCACCATATGACTGAAGTTATATGTCAATGGAATTAAACAAAACTAATACATAGAAATGGAAACTTACCTTCAGATGTGTCACAAAATTGGAGGTAACTTTTTTGGAACTGGATATTGTAGTTGGGCAAAGTTCGCACTTCGCTTTCATAGGACACGATGTGTCTTTCTGCAAATTAAAATGCTGCCAGATTTTTTGTCGACATGTTGATAGCATTAGCAATGGTTGGTATGAATTTCTACCATAGCATATATACCATACCAGATGGAGATAATGAAACATGATCATAAGAGTGATATATTATAGTGATCTATTGTCAATTATTTGAAGTTGGTTTCTCATTGTATTTATCAAAACAAGCCTTCTACTTCAAAGGTTAACCAATGCTTAAGCAAACAAACAGGAGGTGTCAACAGAATTCACCATTGAGACACAGTGGATAAAAACTCAATGTTGTGACAGTGATAACCAGTCACCAGTCTTGCACTTTGAAATTTGGAAAAAAACATTTGAAGAAACCATTGGATGAATCATGAAAGAGAACTTTGAGAAGAAACAAGTACCTGTGATTTTGAAGTAATTGAAATTAGACCCTAATTACAATTACAATTACATCCTAACCAAGTACAATTGCAATTACATGTAATTGAGAATAAACTCAATTACCAATTACATGCAATTACTTGAAAAAATGTAATTAATTACAATCAATTACAATTACAAATTACAATTACCCCCATCCCTGGTAGACTAGCAGGTTAGCCCGCCACTGGCGTGCTTGGTCAGAAACATGACAATGTTTTATGTTTTGTTTGTGTTTTTCAATGAGTTAATATTGGGTTTTTCAATATTTAACCCGATTTGACCTTGAATTGATCATTTTCAAGGTCAAGGTCATGTCGGGGTCACAATATATAATTTGTGGGTACCCGTTTGAAGGTTAAGACTGACCCGATGAAAAATTCCCCCGTTCCTAGGAACGACAGACATAAGAATGTTTCACACAATGCGACGTCGACAACCCCCGTGTGTTTTTACACTTATATACGAAGTTTGAGCTCACCTAGGGCGGAAAAACTTACCCGATCCGCGTTCTTAGGAACACAACACGCTCATGTCTATACGCCCAGACCCAGAAGAGGTATGATTTTTTTTAACCTGCCCGTGGCCATTGAGCAGCCCCTGACAGAGGTTGTCCACCCTTACGAGATGGTCAATAGTCCCCGCAAAGTTAATCCCGTCGTGAACCCCATCCTCGCAAAGAGCGGACAGTCAATTAGTCCCGTCGTGAACGCCATCACCAACGCGACGTAATTTTGTTTGGTATCATGTGTTGCGTTCTAAAAATAGGAAAGCACTTGTTCCCGTATATCTCTCTGCATAATAAATTTCGAGCGATAACATTGCGTTGCGTAAATACAAAATTGTGAGTGTTGGTTTGTAACTGGGATTTCTGAGAAGCATTATGCCCATAACTACCCCCCCCCCCCCAAGCCCTGACCTAAGTGTCATACATACTATAACAATGATGTTGTAAGAGTACTATGGCATCCAATAAATCTCCCCGCATAGGAAACCACTCAATGTTCCCGTATATCTCTCTGCAGATGCTAATAACGTTGAATGGTAAACAGACGCTCTTTATAGCGATGCGTCAAAAACAAACGCTCATTAAATTATCACTTGATTAACCCCCGCCGTGCCTTTGCGGTGATTTGGGAGTGGATAAAGGGTGCTCAGAGCTTCTCCAAAACGCGACAACTACGGTGTTCGTGGGTTTTTACCCTTAGATGGGAAGTTTGAACTCAATCGAGCCAGCAGTTTTCGATTCTATAAAGTACACACACATATATATACGGAAGTCTCAAAATATATAGTATAGACTAGCAGGTTAGCCCGCCACTGGCGGCGTTCGTCAGAAACATGACAATTTATA
Source organism: Siphonodentalium dalli (assembly GCA_032622095.1). Classification (NCBI taxonomy): domain Eukaryota; kingdom Metazoa; phylum Mollusca; class Scaphopoda; order Gadilida; family Siphonodentaliidae; genus Siphonodentalium; species Siphonodentalium dalli. The sequence goes on from CP136063.1 coordinate 155,378,061, forward strand.
AATTTTTTAATTAATTTTTCAAATGTTTTTTTTTTCAATGAGTTAATATTAATTTTTTGTTTATAACATGAGTTAAATGTGCATTTTTAATTTACTGGATATTTGAATTAATTTTTTTGATTAATTTTTTAATTTAATTTTTGGTTTTTCAATATTTTACCCGATTAGACCTTATTTTACCCGATTAAGGTGAAGAAGACATAAGAATCACTAAACACGCAGTACCCGCCCCTAAAAGAGGTATGATTTAAGGTACATCGGGCGGAAAAACTTACCCGATGAAAATTTCCCCCGTTTCTATAATAAGAATCACACAACACGCATTTTTTGTTTTCACATAACACGCAGTACCCGTCCCTAAAAGAGGTATGATTGAAAATTTCCCGCGTTCCTAGGAACGACAGACATAAGAATCACACAACACGTTAATTCTGCCTTTTTAATCGAGATAAATGCATTTCGCGTTTTGCGTCCGTAGTTTCGTACGCATGGTTAACCGTTTAGTAACGTCGATGGTAATACAGAGCGTTAGTCGGTTAACGACTCCAAATATGGTCGATATAAAGATCGATCGTTGATGCCTTAACCCCCGAAGTGCCGATTGCGGTGATTTTTATGATTGGGATTGGAGAATGAGTGCTCATAGCTTGTCCAAAATGCGACGTGGACGATCCCCGTGGGTTTTTACCATTATATACGAAATTTGAGCTCGATCCGACCAGCCGTTTTCGATTCTATGAATTACCCACACACATATATATATATATATATACGGAAGTCTCAAAATATATAGTAGACTCGCAGGTTAGCCCGCCACCGGCGGCGTTTGTCCGAAACATGACATTTTAATATTATTTTAATGTTTTTTAAATGTAATATATTTTTTTTCTGAATTTTTTCCGAAACATAACAGAAACATGACATTTTTTAAATTATTTGGTTTTTATTTATATATTTTTAATATTAATTGAATGTTTTTTCAATTTAATTTATGTATTTTTTCATTTTTTTAATATTTAAATCTTTTTTATAATTTAATTGTTAATTTTGTTTTGTTTCTGGCGGAAAAATCCGATGAACCCCCCTTCCTAGGAACGACTTTCAATGAGTTCATTCATGGTACCCGTCCTAAACATTTCGAGCGATAACGTTTTGTTGAATCCCGTCGTGAAATCTCTCTGCATAATATTTCGAGCTATTTCGAGCGGGCCAATGAAATCCCCCTTCCTAGGAACGACTTTCAATGAGTTAATTCATGGTACCCGTCCTAAACATTTCGAGCGATAACGTTTTGTTGAATCCCGTAACGTTTTGTTGAATTGTAAACATGTCCCCCGTTCCTAGGAACGACAGGCAATCTCTCTGCATAATATTTCGAGCTATTTCGAGCGATAACGTTCACGATTGATGTCGAATCCGGTATTGCATTGAAAACGCTTCTCTCTCTGCATAATATTTCGAGCGATAACATTGCATTGAATTGCCCGTGATACAGATAAGTAGATAGCGAAAACGACGCTCTTTATATAGACACTGCGGAAAACTAACGCTCTTTATATATCAACGCTATTAAACCCGAAGTGCCGATTGCGATACGAAATTGTGAGTGTTGGTTTGTAACGGGGATTTCTGAGAAGCATTATGCCTATAACTACCCTCCTAAGCCCTGACCTAAGTGCCATACATACTATAACAATGATGTTGTAAGAGTATGGCATCCAATAAATCTCCCCGCATAGGAAATGCACTCAATTTTCCCGTATAACTCTGCAGATGCTAATAACGTTGAATGGGAAACAGACGCTCTTTATAGCGATGCGTCAAAAACAAACGCTCATTAAATAATAACTTGATTAACCCCCGCCGTGCCTTTGTGGTGATTTGGGAGTGGATAAAGGGTGCTCTGAGCTTCTCAAAAATGCGACCACGGCGGTGTCGGTGTGATTTTACACTTACATACGAAAATTGAGCTCAATATGTACACGCGTTTTGGATTCTATGAAGTACCCACACACATATATATATATACAGAGTTCTCAAAATATATAGTATAGACTAGCAGGTTAGCCCGCCACTGCGGCGTTCGTCAGAAACATGACAATTTAAATTTTTTGTAATTAATTTAATTTTTTAATTTAATTTTTTTTTTATATTTTTGAATAAATTTTTGGTTTTTAAATATTTTACCCGATTTGACCATGAATTGATCATTTTCAAGGTCAAGGTCAGGTCGGGGTCACAATTTAACCCGTCCATGACACTTCCCGTAGGTAGCAAGTGTGAGCGCAATCGGTTCGAGTCTATAAAGGACACATGCACACATATATATCATTTGTGGGTACCCGTTTCGAGGTGAAAATCACCTATGGCGGAAAAACTGACCCGATCCGCGTTCCTAGGAAGCCCTAAGTACGTAAGAATCACACAACACGCATATATATAATTTGTGGGTACCCGTTTCAAGGTGAAAATCACATAGGGCGGAAAAACTGACCCGATCCGCGTTCCTAGGAAGCCCTGAGTACGTAAGAATCACACAACACGCTCATGTCTGTATAATGACGCACACGCCGAGACCCAGACGTAAGAATCACATTGCGAAAACTAATAAAAAATGTAGAGTTACGCCTCTTAGATCAATACGTCGATGACTATAAAGAGCGTTAACCGGTTAAATCTCCCAATATGGAAGATATAAGGAGCGTTGGTGTGTTAACCCACACGGTGCCATATTTTGTGACTGTGAAGGGAGAAGCGGTGCTCTGAGCTTGTCAAAAATGCGACGTGGACGATCCCCGTGGGATTTTACACTTATATACGAAAATTGAGCTCGATCCGCGCAGCCGTTTTCGATTCTATGCAGTACCCACATACACGCATATATATATATACACACATATAGATATATATATATTTACGTAGTTCTCAAAATATATGTCAGAAACATTTAAAAAAAAAAAAAAATTATTTTTGAATTAATTTTTGGTTTTTCAATATTTTACCCGATTTGACCTTGAATTGATCATTTTCATGGTCAAGGTCAGGTCGGGGTCACAATTTAACCCGTCCATGACACTTCCCGTAGGTAGCAAGTGTGAGCGCAATCGATTCGAGTCTATAAATGACACATGCACACATATATATAATTTGTGGGTACCCGTTTCGAGTTGAAAATCATCTAGGGCGGAAAAATTGTCCCGATCCGCGTTCCTATGAAGCCCTAAGTACGTAAGAATAACACAACACGCATATATATAATTTGTGGGTACCCGTTTCAAGGTGAAAATCACCTAGGGCGGAAAAACTGACCCGATCCGCGTTCCTAGGAAGCCCTGAGTACGTAAGAATCACACAACACGCTCATGTCTGTATAATGACGCACACACCGAGACCCAGACGTAGGAATCACATTGCGAAAACTAATAAAAAATGTAGAGTTACGCCTCTTAGATCAATACGTCGATGACTATAAAGAAGATATAAGGAGCGTTTGTGTGTTAATTCCCACGGTGCCATTTTTTGTGACTGGGAAGGGAGAAGCGGTGCACTGAGCTTGTCCAAAATGCGACATGGATGATCCCCGTGGGATTTTACACTTATATACGAAATTTGAGCTCGATCCGCGCAGCCGTTTTCGATTCTATGAAGTACCCACATACACACATATATATATATATACACACATACGTAGTTCTCAAAATATATAGTAGACTAGCCGATGAGCCCGACGTTGTCCGGGCTATTCAAAAACCAAATTTCAAGTCGATAGCTCTACCCAGCCCGGTATTCAAAAACCAAATTTGAAGTCGATAGCTCTACCCGTTTCCGAGATCTCGTCTGCGCATGCGCGAAGCTGACGTCGCACGGGCTCGGCGACCCGATAAAATTCGTATCCGGGGCAAGATACATTCACATACCAAATTTCAAGTCGATAGCTCCACCCGTTTCCGAGATCTCGTCTGCGCATGCGCGAAGCTGGCGTCGCACGGGCTCGGCGACCCGATAAAATTCGTATTCGGTGCAAGATACATTCACATAGCAAATTTCAAGTCGATAGCTCCACCCGTTTCCGAGATCTCGTCTGCGCATGCGCGAAGCGGGCGCCGCACGGGTTCGCCAATACGACGTTGACGACCGCCTGGTCAAACTACACACGTACCAAGTTTCGTCCCGATCGGTCGAGAATCGTAGATTTGTATAAATGACATACATACATACAGAGGTCTTCAAAATATATAGGAGACTAGCAGGTTAGCCCGCCACTGGTGGCGTTCGTCAGAAACATGACAATTTTTAATTTTTTGAATTAATTTTTGAATTAATTTTTGAATTAATTTTTGAATTATTTTTTTGTTTATAACATGAGTTAATTGTGCATTTTTAATTTACTGGATTTTTTAATTCATTTTTTTTATTAACTTTTTAATTAATTTTTGGTTTTTCAAGACCTTATTTGACCCAATTAAGGTGAAGAAGACATAAGAATCACACAACACGCAGTACCTGTCCCTAAAAGATGTATGATTTAAGGTACATCGGGCAGAAAAACTGACCCGATGAAAAATTCCCCCGTTCCTAGGAATGACAGACATAAGAATCACACAACACGCATTTTTTTGTTTTCACACATGATTGAAAATTTCCCCCGTTCCTAGGAACGACATACATAAGAATCACACAACACGTTAATTCTGCCTTTTTAATCGAGATAACTGCATTTCGCGTTTTGCATCCGTAGTTTCGTACGCATAGTTAACCGTTTAGCAACGTCGATGGCAATAAAGAGCGTCAGTCGGTTAACAACTCTAAATATGGTCGATATAAAGATCGTTAATGACTTAACCCCCGAAGTGTCGTTTGCGGTGATTTTGATGATTGGGAGTGGAGAATGAGTGCTCAGAGCTTGTCCAAAATGCGACGTCGACCATTCCCGTGGTTTTTTACCCTTAGATAGTAAGTTTGGTCTCAATCGGTGCAGGCGTTTTCGATTCTATAAAGTATATACACACACATATATACATACATAGAGGATATGAAATGAGTGTTTCTCTCATATGATATTTATGAAACGAGTCTAAGAATTTTCAGTTTTTTCGAGCCTCGGACGAGTTTCATAAATATCATATGAGAGAAACACGAATTACATATTCTATTTATCATATGACACCGATAAATTGATTATGATGTCCAAAACGCACACAGATCACTAAATAGCTATATGACATCGGCAGCAAAAGGTTAATGTGACGTCACTTCATTGCACCGGAAGCCCAATTACACCTGGTGAACTAGCAGAAATAATATGCACGCGAAGATATAGTGCGCTATTCTGTTCTCAGTTTACATATTCTACTTATCGTATAACAATGTCCAAAACTATATATTTCAAGATTATAATTGCGAGAATTTCGGCATCGCGTTGATTGACGCGCACGAATTTGACCTGCATTTAGTTAGAGATGCGGCTCGACACAGGCTGCCATTCAGCCAATCAGAACACACTTTTTGTCAACAAACCAATCAAATTATCGGAAGGTGATATGAACTAGTAGTTCATATGAAATTGATTTATGACATACTTTCCAACGTAAATAATGATTGAGTCATATGATAAATATATATATATACGTAGTTCTCAAAATATATAGTAGACTAGCAGGTTAGCCCGCCACTGGCGGCATTCGTCCCATGGCTTTGTTCGAAAAAGCAATTGCAACAGGTTCCGAGACACTTGTGCTGCATTTGCAGCAAATTTCGGCAATAGTCAGAAACATGACAATTTTAATTTAATTTTTTGTTTTTCAATGAGTTAATTATTTTGTTTTTCAATGAGTTAATTGTGCCTTTTTAATTTTTTAATTGAATTTTTTGTTTTTAAATTTTACCCGATTTGTTTTGGTTTTTCAAGGAGTTAATTGTGCCTTTTTAATTTTGTTTTTCAATTTTACCCGATTTTTGTTTTCAATGAACCCGTCCATGACACTTCCCGTATTTAGCAAGTTTGAGCCCAATTGGTTCGAGTCTATAAAGGACACACACATATATATGACACTTCCCGTAGGTAGCAAGTTTGAGCTTAATCGGCATTCCCTGGAATTTCCCAGTCACCAACGCGGCGTAATTTTGGTACATATATAGAGACCAATTGTCCATCGGCTGTCATGTGTAGTAAAGATGTCTTATAAGCCGACATTGCCGTGGGTATGCCCGTTCCTACACGCGTTTTCGATTCTATGAAGTACCCACATATATACACACACATAGTCTCAAATTATATAGTAGATTGGCAGATTCCAGTAGCTTTATAACGGTATATCTGGGGAGAAATCTGATGCTAATTTCCCAGTCACCAACGCGGCGTAATTTTGGTACATATATAGAGACCAATTGTCCATCGGCTGTCATGTGTAGTAAAGATGTCTTATAAGCCGACATTGCCGTGGGGATGCCCGTTCCTACACGCGTTTTCGATTCTATGAAGTACCCACATATATACACACACATAGTCTCAAATTATATAGTAGATTGGCAGATTCCAGTAGCTTTATAACGGTATATCTGGGGAGAAATCTGATGCTATATTCGTGATTATCTGGGATGATTTCGGTATATACCAAACGGTATATACTGTAAAAACAAAGCGCGCCATCCGTGCTCGCAGGGTTGGTCAGAAACAAATGTTTTTTTAATTTAATTTATGTTTTTTATTCTAATTGACACGGGTTCGCTATAACTCCGGTATCACTAACGTACGCGGCATTGGAAGGTTCGTGTTAACTTCCGCCTGGACCCACGTGGCGTGACGTAATTCACAACCACGTGTATTTACCTCGCGACCGCGACACACACAATGGCCCGATAATGGGCACACGTTCCCTGGCATTTCCCAGAAGATATTCATGGGGAGGTCAAGTGACCAATTTTGAAATTTGCTGGTCGCATTCGTCTGTATGTCTGAGGAATTCTCGGCTAGATATTGTTACCAACATGACATATTTAAATTAATCCCGCCGTGTACCCATCACCAACGGCAACGCGACATGTGCTGCGTTCTAAAAATAGGTCGATTGCAGTGGATTCGTACAGATGACGAAATATGAGTGCCACAGATAATATTGTTTGATCGAAAGCATTTGAATTAATACGTCGCAAAACTCGCCTTGATGTTGGCTAATAGATATCTGTCCCTGCTAGGTGTTGGGAATGTCGTCACACAACACGCTCATGTCTGCATACAGTCTTACACGCACATGCCTGATGATAGGGGGTCTGGCTGGGGTATAAGGGGGCGTGTCTTAAGCTCCCCCAATTTCTAAAGGTTCCACAATGCGTCAATGGGTCCTTTGTCCCCCTTTGTTTCGCCCTATTGTCTTAATGGGCCAATGGTAGGGATTTATTAGGGGTCCTTATTGTATGAAAACCCATCCTTTTCCTTCTCACTTATATGATAGGTAGAATGAATTAATGAAGCCCCTCCTTTTCGTTCTTAATTATTTGATAGGTTTTAATTAATTAAAGTCGCTCATTCTTAATTATATGATAGGGTACCGAAACTCCTCCTTATTCGAACAACAATGGCCACCAGAATTATTCTGATAACCGAGCGCCAATGATAGAACCACACGTGAATCGTGCACCTGCTTAGACCGCGCGTTTTCGATGCACCTGCATAGTCACCTGGTTAGACCACGCTATCCTGAAACAATGGAATAGTGCACCTGGTTAGACCACGCTATCCTGAAACAATGGAGTCCCGCCACAATTATTTAGCGTCACGCACGCCTCGTGCACCTGCTTAGACCGCGCGTTTTCGAAAGCGTGCCCAAACCTGACTAATTTATTCACCCACACCACACGTTCCCCGAACAATGGAATTCATATCTGCATTTGATGGTTGAATATTAAATGCTATGTCTGGTTGAATATTAACTGCTATGTCTGGTTGAATATGTGAAGAAGGGCCGTTTTGATGGTCATTTTGGAGCTTATTAATTATATTTCAGTAAACTTTCGTACCAGTAACCGCTGGTTGAATGCTAGCTACATTTGCTGGTTGACCATTAGCTGCGTTCGATGGTTGAATATTAGCAGTTTTGTCTGGTTGAATGTTAGCTGCGTTTTCTGGTTGAATGTTCCCCTCACACACCCTCACACATGAGCAACACATGTATATGATGAATGTGTAACTGCTATAATTATTGAAATTCTCTTAAATCTCGTTTGCTTTCCAAAATGTCAATTAACAAACATAATCATACATGGGTTGTGTGTATATATGACCATTTCACTCCCGTCCAACAGTATGTTTAAACATCATATAAAATTCGAGCCTTCCGGAGGTTAAATGAATCACAAATCGCGCGTTCTTAGAATATGAAAACCGAGCATTGTGGAAATAATTATATTCAAAAGTTTATCTGTTTTATCAGACAACATGTCATTTGGCAAACATCTAGCGTATATTCAATAGACGCTATTATATACAGTTGCATTTACTATATAAAGTTTATCATAAAGAAACAGCGTGAACAGTTCGAAAATCTGCTTTCATCTAATTCATTTGAAATTTTTACTCAATGCGCGTCAATCAATTGGACAATCGATAATAGATTTGACATATGCACTCTTTGTAAACAAATTGAAGTTATCTCCACCTGTCCCGTCTGACATTGTCCATTCGATGCAACAATGTATGAATGGAGTTATTGATTGTTATTCACTTCATAAATGGTTCATATAGCGTACTATTATACTTGTGGACACTTACCTTAAAGGTACACGTCACTTTAACCTAATTCAGCGTATCCATCGATATAAACGCTCTTTATTTTCAAAAAGTGTCTGAATCTCTATCGTTTACTAAAGTATGTTTAAAATTAAGCATTTAAACCTAATGGAACTATAAATAATAAATAAAAAACGCTCTTTATTTTCAAAATTGTCTGAATTTTGATATTGATTTTAGCAATATGCATGCTTTCATTCATATGAAATTGCCATCATGGACGTTAAATGACAACATCTCTTAGCATATTAGCCTTAAAGTTATACGTCACGCGTACATTCGATGCACAAGTTAACACATTACATATATGGTTGAACATATCAACCATAGTAAGCTCATTTAAACAAAATGGTATTCAATTTAAACGCAGGTTAATTCGATGCAGCAATGTATGAATGTAGGGTTTTGCTTTGTCATTACTCCAGAAATGGTTCAGACGATACACTACATTTGGTTCACATACCTTAAAGGTACCCGTGATTTAAACCTAATTATTCATTAATAAAACGCTCTTTATTTTCAAAATTATCTGAAGGTCCCATCGTTTTGTAAGTTATACGTAGCGTGTTCATTCGAGGTAACCCTGTACGAAATGAAGGTAATCGTTGTGTTATTCACTTCATAAATGCGTCATACGCTGGACCACATTTGGGTCACGTGCCTTAAAGGCACACGTCACTTTCGAAAATTATATAATCAGATAATACATTACATATCAGGTTGGACGTATCAACCATATAAAGTTCATTTAATTCATTGGGTCTTTCAAATTATACGTCACGTATTCATTCGAGGTACTCATGTAGGAAATGAAGGTATTGATTGTTATTCACTTCATAAATGGCTCCCATTTCCTATAATAGCGGACTATTATACCTTAAAGGTACACCTCATTTAAATATAATGCAGCGTGTCCATCAAAACAGACGCTCGTAGTATTGTAACCCGCGGTCGATTGTTTCGTTTCTGTTAATGATACGGTGTTATTTACTTTAAAAAATGCGCCCTCACTCTTCACTTTGACTAATATGCAAGCATTTGTATCATTTAGAATGTCAAAATCTGGTTTAAAGCAGTCGTATTTGTTATATATTAGGCAAATTTCCTTTCAAATTATAACATATTAAAACTATGCATAAATGTTATGTACTTGGAATATGATAGGTCTCCATGGCCTTATTTGGACATATAATCTAACCGAGCGATGTTCATTCTCTAATCGATTACGTGTCTATAGAATATTGAGGGTAGATTAAGCATACTAAGATCCAGGTAGACAGTCTATATTGCGGCCTCATTTTATGGGGCCTTTGTCTCTATGAACATATAGTCTTAATTTTGGGGCCCTTTGTCGTATTTCTATGGATCTATTGTCTGTGTAATTCTATGGACCTATTGTCTGAAATAAGGGGCCTTTGTCTGTGTAATTCTATGGACCTATTGTCTGAAATACGGGGCCTTTGTCTGTAATTCTATGGACATATTGTCTGAAATACGGGGCCTTTGTCTGTGTAATTCTATGGATCTATTGTCTTAATTATGGGACCCTTTGTCAGTGTAATTCTATGGATCTGTTGTCTTAAATACGGGACCTTTCGTCTGTATATTTCTATGGATCTATTGTCTGAAATACGGAGCCTTTGTGTATTTCTATGGACCTATTGTCTGAAATACGGGGCCTCTGTCTGTGTAATTCTATGAATCTATTGTCTTAATTCTGGGACCCTTTGTCAGTGTAATTCTATGGATCTGTTGTCTTAAATACGGGACCATTTGTCTGTATATTTCTATGGATCTATTGTCTGAAACACAGGGTCTTTGTCTGTGTAATTCTATGAACCTATAGTCTTACAAAACCTTTTGTTCTGTTCATAAACCACACGGTAAGCTATTTATAGATATGGGATAACAAGCGATTTTATGCCTAAAGAAGTAGGAACTGAGGTTCTGTATTCTTGTCACCAAGTATATGTAGTTTAAATCCTCTAAATATCGTCTGTTATACAGAAGAACGATTGACCATGTGACAGTCTCATGTCACAAAAGACCTATTATGGGGACACATTTCATTCCCCAAAAACGGTATATATAGGTGGGTATCAAACATTGGTCTGGAAAAGACATGGCATATGGACGTGGGTATTTACTAGATGTATTTTTTAAACGTTCATTTCATATACGTGAACTCTTTATTGTTGTTCAACTTTTTAATTGGTAACCAATTATCGTATATACTTTTGTTTGGAGTGTTCATATACATCACTATACGAAACACAGCTTCTAATAAACTAGTCGATGGTTAAATCACCACAGCCAATATCCCCAACGGTAAGCTATTTTTTAGCGCATGGGGTACATTCATGACTAAAGAAGAAGGAAATGAGGTAAATTATACTTTATTATTTGATCACTTAACACACAGAACAGGTTTTGCTGACTCGCTCTGTGTAACCTATTTCTAGTATGTAGCAGTATGTTCAGCAAACACAGGTAAGCGACGCCTACGGTTGTAAGTGGTACTCGTCAGTGATCACTGAGTTAGGTATGTGGTTCAGAACCAAGCTTTTTAGTTTTCAGTGTATAATCACCATAATTCCTGATTATTCCCAAGGTCCAAATGAGTTCACTATCTAGTTCTGAAATAGTTTTAGTTGTGTTTACAATGTAATCCAATACTAGTTGTTCATTAAACATCTTTTCAATCGTGAAAATTTCACAAGGTTCTGGGAGAATGATGTAACCGCATATTGATGTTTCTTCTTCGAATATCCGACTTCTTTCATTGAAAAACACGTCCTTGTAAACAGAAATTCGAACAAAGTTATCTCCAACGAGTTCACGAATCCCACGTATATCGTTATTTTTAGCAATACCTCTAATTAGCCAACAGTCAGAGAACAGTTGATCCACAATATCTAGTAAGAAATCTGTTTCAAATTCTGTTCTCTCCAACAAAGATTCCAATCTCTCTCTACCATCAACAAAATGTCCTTCCAAAATTAACTTTATTATTAGCTTCTCCTCCCTTCGAAACCAAGTTTGCTGTAATTCATTCTTGATTTCTTCACATAGTGTTGATGAGTTAACTAATGCTTTGTACACTTTCTGACGCATTTCTGCTGGTAGCATATCAATTACCTCCATAAGTCCTTACGAAACACTCTGTTTATTCGAGGTAATCCACTACAACACAGGGTATTGATCGTGAGTTTCTCACAAAATTAGCACCAGTGTTATACAATCGGTGCTCATACTGTACATAGCGTTCACACTCTAAAGACGTTCGGAAAAGTATTTATTTCTTATTATACTATTTATAACAACCAATCAAAACCCGTCGTTCAATTTAACTATACACGGACAAGCGGTATGATAACAACCGTACAACAACTTGATGTATACTAGTCATATTACATATTATTATTCTAAAATCTCCATTACATGGAGTGAAATAAAGAGCGTATATGATGTAGACTGGTGTATAAATACTTAGTTATTTCTTTTTATCAATTACATGTATTGTAACTCCTATAAATATAGTCTGTTATACCGAGTAAACATGTACCACGTGGAAGTCTCACGATAGGCATACTATGTGAAAACATGTGCATATCACATATTCTTTTTACCGTTCATTCGTACGTAATCCAACCTCTCTGTTAATACACAGGCATCAAACCATTGGTGTGGAAAAGACCTACTATGTGAATGCGTGTATTTACTTGATGTATACTAGGCCATTCATATTATTACTCTGAAATCTCCATTGCATGGAGCAAACTAAAGAGCGTGTATGGCGTATACTGGTGTATAAATGCTTAGTGATTTCTTTCCATCAATTATATGTATTGTAACTCCCATAAATATAGTCTGTTATACAGAGTAACCATGTACAACGTGACAGTTTCACGATAGGTCTACTATGTGAAAGCATGTGTATATCACATATGTTTTTGCAATTCATTCGTATATAATCCAAGCTCTCTGTTAATACAGAGGCGTCAACACATTGGTGTGTAACAGACCTACTATGTGGACGCGTCTATTTGCTTGATGTATACTGGTTCATTCATAGTATTACTCTAAAATCTCCATTACATGGAGCAAAATAAAGAGCGTATACGATGTATTCTTTTCATAAATTATATGTATTTTGACTCCTGTAAATAGTCTGTTATACAGATGAACCGTGTACCACGTGACGGTCTCGCAAAAGGTGTATACACATGTATTCAATGTATTCTTTAATAAGTCATTTCTCTATTATTTTCGTTCATTTTAGTAGTAATATTGGTAGAAATGTAGTCTGAAATCGTCTGTATAGCGTCATATAGCTTTATTGGTGAATACGTCCATATTTCTTAAAGTACAGTACATATTCATAATGTCAGGCATTATCAGCCAACTATTTATAGAAATACCTGTTATATGAGATCATATCGTAGCTGAATCTGGGATGCGACCTACCTCAACGGCGAAGTGCGCTCAAATGAAGTTACACATATTATATGAGCCATTATATGGATCGATGAGGTGTTATCTCAGTATGTCCGTACAATATTAGTGAACTACACCCCCTACCTATTACGTATACCAAGCGAGCGAAACAAACATGACATATCGATTATGTATATATAGTGATGAATCTATGCCTGGTCTCACAGACAAATGTTCATATTTAGAGTAAATACATATGTGTATCCTTTAATGTAATGTCAGCAAATGTATAGAAACGCAGCGTTCAAAATAGTAAAAAGTATACATTTTTTACTTAAAATTTCATTGTTTATGGTTAATTTCCTGTTATGAAACGTGTCATTTTATAAACGCGTAATACGCAATAAAAAAAATACCTGTTTGACAAAACGTTTAAACGCTATTATGACTATATTTGGCGAATAAAAAAGGGGCTATTTGACGTAGTACAACAACGCGAAATGACTACTTTTTTAAACGCGAATTTGAAACAAAACTAATATACAAAAGAATTTTAAACAAAACTAATATACAAAAGAATTTTAAACTAAATAATAAGTTTGGTTGATGTATTTTCTCACAAAGAAGCGCTCGTATACGATGTAGCGGTATGTTACAGAGTTATCGTTCTTTTCGAGGCTAAAAAAAGCGCAGACCGGCCCCTCCCTCTCCCCCCGTTTTAAAAGGGGCGGGGTTAAGGGGAGCGATCGCGCGTTACGAAAAAATGTCATAGAAGAAAAGTATAAGTCAGAGGAAATGGATGGGGGAAACGACACAGTATGAGGGGTAATGGAGTGTGGGAAATAGGGATGGGATGATATGACCGTGTATTAATTGGAGATGATAATGGATTAGGTAGTGTACACTGTTCATGGTTTTTAATATATGAATTAACATATCCATTATCATCTCCAATTAATACACGGTCATATCATCCCATCCCTATTTCCCACACTCCATTACCCCTCATACTGTGTCGTTTCCCCCATCCATTTCCTCTGACTTATACTTTTCTTCTATGACATTTTTTCGTAACGCGCGATCGCTCCCCTTAACCCCGCCCCTTTTAAAACGGGGGGAGAGGGAGGGGCCGGTCTGCGCTTTTTTTAGCCTCGAAAAGAACGATAACTCTGTAACATACCGCTACATCGTATACGAGCGCTTCTTTGTGAGAAAATACATCAACCAAACTTATTATTTAGTTTAAAATTCTTTTGTATATTAGTTTTGTTTAAAATTCTTTTGTATATTAGTTTTGTTTCAAATTCGCGTTTAAAAAAGTAGTCATTTCGCGTTGTTGTACTACGTCAAATAGCCCCTTTTTTATTCGCCAAATATAGTCATAATAGCGTTTAAAAGTTTTGTCAAACAGGTATTTTTTTTATTGCGTATTGCGCGTTTATAAAATGACACGTTTCATAACAGGAAATTAACCATAAACAATGAAATTTTAAGTAAAAAATGTATACTTTTTACTATTTTGAACGCTGCGTTTCTATACATTTGCTGACATTACATTAAAGGATACACATATGTATTTACTCTAAATATGAACATTTGTCTGTGAGACCAGGCATAGATTCATCACTATATATACATAATCGATATGTCATGTTTGTTTCGCTCGCTTGGTATACGTAATAGGTAGGGGTGTAGTTCACTAATATTGTACGGACATACTGAGATAACACCTCATCGATCCATATAATGGCTCATATAATATGTGTAACTTCATTTGAGCGCACTTCGCCGTTGAGGTAGGTCGCATCCCAGATTCAGCTACGATATGATCTCATATAACAGGTATTTCTATAAATAGTTGGCTGATAATGCCTGACATTATGAATATGTACTGTACTTTAAGAAATATGGACGTATTCACCAATAAAGCTATATGACGCTATACAGACGATTTCAGACTACATTTCTACCAATATTACTACTAAAATGAACGAAAATAATAGAGAAATGACTTATTAAAGAATACATTGAATACATGTGTATACACCTTTTGCGAGACCGTCACGTGGTACACGGTTCATCTGTATAACAGACTATTTACAGGAGTCAAAATACATATAATTTATGAAAAGAATACATCGTATACGCTCTTTATTTTGCTCCATGTAATGGAGATTTTAGAGTAATACTATGAATGAACCAGTATACATCAAGCAATAGACGCGTCCACATAGTAGGTCTGTTACACACCAATGTGTTGACGCCTCTGTATTAACAGAGAGCTTGGATTATATACGAATGAATTGCAAAAACATATGTGATATACACATGCTTTCACATAGTAGACCTATCGTGAAACTGTCACGTTGTACATGGTTACTCTGTATAACAGACTATATTTATGGGAGTTACAATACATATAATTGATGGAAAGAAATCACTAAGCATTTATACACCAGTCTACGCCATACACGCTCTTTAGTTTGCTCCATGCAATGGAGATTTCAGAGTAATAATATGAATGGCCTAGTATACATCAAGTAAATACACGCATTCACATAGTAGGTCTTTTCCACACCAATGGTTTGATGCCTGTGTATTAACAGAGAGGTTGGATTACGTACGAATGAACGGTAAAAAGAATATGTGATATGCACATGTTTTCACATAGTATGCCTATCGTGAGACTTCCACGTGGTACATGTTTACTCGGTATAACAGACTATATTTATAGGAGTTACAATACATGTAATTGATAAAAAGAAATAACTAAGTATTTATACACCAGTCTACATCATATACGCTCTTTATTTCACTCCATGTAATGGAGATTTTAGAATAATAATATGTAATATGACTAGTATACATCAAGTTGTTGTACGGTTGTTATCATACCGCTTGTCCGTGTATAGTTAAATTGAACGACGGGTTTTGATTGGTTGTTATAAATAGTATAATAAGAAATAAATACTTTTCCGAACGTCTTTAGAGTGTGAACGCTATGTACAGTATGAGCACCGATTGTATAACACTGGTGCTAATTTTGTGAGAAACTCACGATCAATACCCTGTGTTGTAGTGGATTACCTCGAATAAACAGAGTGTTTCGTAAGGACTTATGGAGGTAATTGATATGCTACCAGCAGAAATGCGTCAGAAAGTGTACAAAGCATTAGTTAACTCATCAACACTATGTGAAGAAATCAAGAATGAATTACAGCAAACTTGGTTTCGAAGGGAGGAGAAGCTAATAATAAAGTTAATTTTGGAAGGACATTTTGTTGATGGTAGAGAGAGATTGGAATCTTTGTTGGAGAGAACAGAATTTGAAACAGATTTCTTACTAGATATTGTGGATCAACTGTTCTCTGACTGTTGGCTAATTAGAGGTATTGCTAAAAATAACGATATACGTGGGATTCGTGAACTCGTTGGAGATAACTTTGTTCGAATTTCTGTTTACAAGGACGTGTTTTTCAATGAAAGAAGTCGGATATTCGAAGAAGAAACATCAATATGCGGTTACATCATTCTCCCAGAACCTTGTGAAATTTTCACGATTGAAAAGATGTTTAATGAACAACTAGTATTGGATTACATTGTAAACACAACTAAAACTATTTCAGAACTAGATAGTGAACTCATTTGGACCTTGGGAATAATCAGGAATTATGGTGATTATACACTGAAAACTAAAAAGCTTGGTTCTGAACCACATACCTAACTCAGTGATCACTGACGAGTACCACTTACAACCGTAGGCGTCGCTTACCTGTGTTTGCTGAACATACTGCTACATACTAGAAATAGGTTACACAGAGCGAGTCAGCAAAACCTGTTCTGTGTGTTAAGTGATCAAATAATAAAGTATAATTTACCTCATTTCCTTCTTCTTTAGTCATGAATGTACCCCATGCGCTAAAAAATAGCTTACCGTTGGGGATATTGGCTGTGGTGATTTAACCATCGACTAGTTTATTAGAAGCTGTGTTTCGTATAGTGATGTATATGAACACTCCAAACAAAAGTATATACGATAATTGGTTACCAATTAAAAAGTTGAACAACAATAAAGAGTTCACGTATATGAAATGAACGTTTAAAAAATACATCTAGTAAATACCCACGTCCATATGCCATGACTTTTCCAGACCAATGTTTGATACCCACCTATATATACCGTTTTTGGGGAATGAAATGTGTCCCCATAATAGGTCTTTTGTGACATGAGACTGTCACATGGTCAATCGTTCTTCTGTATAACAGACGATATTTAGAGGATTTAAACTACATATACTTGGTGACAAGAATACAGAACCTCAGTTCCTACTTCTTTAGGCATAAAATCGCTTGTTATCCCATATCTATAAATAGCTTACCGTGTGGTTTATGAACAGAACAAAAGGTTTTGTAAGACTATAGGTTCATAGAATTACACAGACAAAGACCCTGTGTTTCAGACAATAGATCCATAGAAATATACAGACAAATGGTCCCGTATTTAAGACAACAGATCCATAGAATTACACTGACAAAGGGTCCCAGAATTAAGACAATAGATTCATAGAATTACACAGACAGAGGCCCCGTATTTCAGACAATAGGTCCATAGAAATACACAAAGGCTCCGTATTTCAGACAATAGATCCATAGAAATATACAGACGAAAGGTCCCGTATTTAAGACAACAGATCCATAGAATTACACTGACAAAGGGTCCCATAATTAAGACAATAGATCCATAGAATTACACAGACAAAGGCCCCGTATTTCAGACAATATGTCCATAGAATTACAGACAAAGGCCCCGTATTTCAGACAATAGGTCCATAGAATTACACAGACAAAGGCCCCTTATTTCAGACAATAGGTCCATAGAATTACACAGACAATAGATCCATAGAAATACGACAAAGGGCCCCAAAATTAAGACTATATGTTCATAGAGACAAAGGCCCCATAAAATGAGGCCGCAATATAGACTGTCTACCTGGATCTTAGTATGCTTAATCTACCCTCAATATTCTATAGACACGTAATCGATTAGAGAATG
The DNA here is from genome assembly GCA_032622095.1 of Siphonodentalium dalli. Classification (NCBI taxonomy): domain Eukaryota; kingdom Metazoa; phylum Mollusca; class Scaphopoda; order Gadilida; family Siphonodentaliidae; genus Siphonodentalium; species Siphonodentalium dalli. The sequence continues at coordinate 155,396,336 of CP136063.1, forward strand.
AACATCGCTCGGTTAGATTATATGTCCAAATAAGGCCATGGAGACCTATCATATTCCAAGTACATAACATTTATGCATAGTTTTAATATGTTATAATTTGAAAGGAAATTTGCCTTATATATAACAAATACGACTGCTTTAAACCAGATTTTGACATTCTAAATGATACAAATGCTTGCATATTAGTCAAAGTGAAGAGTGAGGGCGCATTTTTTAAAGTAAATAACACCGTATCATTAACAGAAACGAAACAATCGACCGCGGGTTACAATACTACGAGCGTCTGTTTTGATGGACACGCTGCATTATATTTAAATGAGGTGTACCTTTAAGGTATAATAGTCCGCTATTATAGGAAATGGGAGCCATTTATGAAGTGAATAACAATCAATACCTTCATTTCCTACATGAGTACCTCGAATGAATACGTGACGTATAATTTGAAAGACCCAATGAATTAAATGAACTTTATATGGTTGATACGTCCAACCTGATATGTAATGTATTATCTGATTATATAATTTCCGAAAGTGACGTGTGCCTTTAAGGCACGTGACCCAAATGTGGTCCAGCGTATGACGCATTTATGAAGTGAATAACACAACGATTACCTTCATTTCGTACAGGGTTACCTCGAATGAACACGCTACGTATAACTTACAAAACGATGGGACCTTCAGATAATTTTGAAAATAAAGAGCGTTTTATTAATGAATAATTAGGTTTAAATCACGGGTACCTTTAAGGTATGTGAACCAAATGTAGTGTATCGTCTGAACCATTTCTGGAGTAATGACAAAGCAAAACCCTACATTCATACATTGCTGCATCGAATTAACCTGCGTTTAAATTGAATACCATTTTGTTTAAATGAGCTTACTATGGTTGATATGTTCAACCATATATGTAATGTGTTAACTTGTGCATCGAATGTACGCGTGACGTATAACTTTAAGGCTAATATGCTAAGAGATGTTGTCATTTAACGTCCATGATGGCAATTTCATATGAATGAAAGCATGCATATTGCTAAAATCAATATCAAAATTCAGACAATTTTGAAAATAAAGAGCGTTTTTTATTTATTATTTATAGTTCCATTAGGTTTAAATGCTTAATTTTAAACATACTTTAGTAAACGATAGAGATTCAGACACTTTTTGAAAATAAAGAGCGTTTATATCGATGGATACGCTGAATTAGGTTAAAGTGACGTGTACCTTTAAGGTAAGTGTCCACAAGTATAATAGTACGCTATATGAACCATTTATGAAGTGAATAACAATCAATAACTCCATTCATACATTGTTGCATCGAATGGACAATGTCAGACGGGACAGGTGGAGATAACTTCAATTTGTTTACAAAGAGTGCATATGTCAAATCTATTATCGATTGTCCAATTGATTGACGCGCATTGAGTAAAAATTTCAAATGAATTAGATGAAAGCAGATTTTCGAACTGTTCACGCTGTTTCTTTATGATAAACTTTATATAGTAAATGCAACTGTATATAATAGCGTCTATTGAATATACGCTAGATGTTTGCCAAATGACATGTTGTCTGATAAAACAGATAAACTTTTGAATATAATTATTTCCACAATGCTCGGTTTTCATATTCTAAGAACGCGCGATTTGTGATTCATTTAACCTCCGGAAGGCTCGAATTTTATATGATGTTTAAACATACTGTTGGACGGGAGTGAAATGGTCATATATACACACAACCCATGTATGATTATGTTTGTTAATTGACATTTTGGAAAGCAAACGAGATTTAAGAGAATTTCAATAATTATAGCAGTTACACATTCATCATATACATGTGTTGCTCATGTGTGAGGGTGTGTGAGGGGAACATTCAACCAGAAAACGCAGCTAACATTCAACCAGACAAAACTGCTAATATTCAACCATCGAACGCAGCTAATGGTCAACCAGCAAATGTAGCTAGCATTCAATCAGCGGTTACGGGTACGAAAGTTTACTGAAATATAATTAATAAGCTCCAAAATGACCATCAAAACGGCCCTTCTTCACATATTCAACCAGACATAGCAGTTAATATTCAACCAGACATAGCATTTAATATTCAACCATCAAATGCAGATATGAATTCCATTGTTCGGGGAACGTGTGGTGTGGGTGAATAAATTAGTCAGGTTTGGGCACGCTTTCGAAAACGCGCGGTCTAAGCAGGTGCACGAGGCGTGCGTGACGCTAAATAATTGTGGCGGGACTCCATTGTTTCAGGATAGCGTGGTCTAACCAGGTGCACTATTCCATTGTTTCAGGATAGCGTGGTCTAACCAGGTGACTATGCAGGTGCATCGAAAACGCGCGGTCTAAGCAGGTGCACGATTCACGTGTGGTTCTATCATTGGCGCTCGGTTATCAGAATAATTCTGGTGGCCATTGTTGTTCGAATAAGGAGGAGTTTCGGTACCCTATCATATAATTAAGAATGAGCGACTTTAATTAATTAAAACCTATCAAATAATTAAGAACGAAAAGGAGGGGCTTCATTAATTCATTCTACCTATCATATAAGTGAGAACGAAAAGGATGGGTTTTCATACAATAAGGACCCCTAATAAATCCCTACCATTGGCCCATTAAGACAATAGGGCGAAACAAAGGGGGACAAAGGACCCATTGACGCATTGTGGAACCTTTAGAAATTGGGGGAGCTTAAGACACGCCCCTTATACCCCAGCCAGACCCCCTATCATCACATGCCGAGACCCAGACGTAAGAATGACATTAGGCATACGCTCTTTATCAACTACAATGCGATAGGAACGCTCTTTAACTATCAACGCGATTAACCCCCGCCGTGCCTTTGCGGTGATTTGGGAGTGGATAAAGGGTGCTCAGAGCTTCTCGAAAACACGACTACGGCGGTGTCGGTGGGATTTTACACTTACATACGAAATTTGATCTCAATCTGTACACGCGTTTTGGATTCTATGAAGTACACACACACACACACATATATATATACGAAGTCTCAACATATATAGTATAGACTAGCCGATGAGCCCGACGTTGTCCGGGCTATTCAAAAACCAAATTTCAAGTCGATAGCTCCACCCGTTTCCGAGATATGGTCTGCGCATGCGCACGGGCTCGGCGACCCGATAAAATTCGTATCCGGGGCAAGATACATTCACATAGCAAATTTCAAGTCGATAGCTCCACCCGTTTCCAAGATCTCGTCTGCGCATGCGCAAAGCGGGCGCCACACGGGCTCGCCAATACGACAAGGACGACCGCCTGGTCAAACTACACACACGTACCAAGTTTCGTCCCGGTCGGTCGAGAATCCGGGCTATTCAAAAACTAAATTTCAAGTCGATAGCTCTACCCAGCCCGACGTTGTCCGGGCTATTCACCCAGCCCGACGTTGTCCGGGCTATTCAAAAACCAAATTTCAAGTCGATAGCTCTACCCGTTTCCTACCATGCGCGAAGCTGGCGTCGCACGGGCTCGGTGACCTGATAAAATTCGTATCCGGGGCAAGATACATTCACATACCAAATTTAAAAAGTCGATAGCTCCACCCGTTTCCGATATCTCGTCTGCGCATGCGCGAAGCTGGCGTCACACGGGCTCGGCGACCCGATAAAATTCGTATTCGGGGCAAGATACATTCACATAGCAAATTTCAAGTCGATAGCTCCACCCGTTTCCGAGATCTCGTCTGCGCATGCGCGAAGCTTGCGTCGCACGGGCTCGGCGACCCGATAAAATTTGTATCCGGGGCAAGATACATTCACATAGAGAATGTCAAGTCGATAGCTCCACCCGTTTCCGAGATCTCGTCTGCGCATGCGCGAAGCGGGCGCCGCACTGGCTCGCCAATACGACAACGTCCACCGCCTGGTCAAACTACACACACGTACCAAGTTTCGTCCCGATCGGTCGAGAATCGTAGATTTGTATAAATGACAGACAAACAAACAAACATACATACAGACAGACAAACAGAGGTCTTCAAATATATATATGAGACTAGCAGGTTAGCCAGCCACTGGCGGCGTTCGTCAGAAACATGACAATTTAATTTTTTTTTAATTAATTTAATTTTTTTTAAATATTTTTGAATAAATTTTTGGTTTTTCAATATTTTACCCGATTTGACTCTAATTGATAATTTTCAAGGTCAAGGTCAGGTCGGGGTCACAATTTAACCCGTCCATGACACTTCCCGTAGGTGGCAAGTGTGAGCGCAATCGGGTCGAGTCTATAAAGGACACATGCACACATATATATCATTTGTGGGTACCCGTTTCGAGGTGAAAATCACCTAGGGCGGAAAAACTGACCCGATCCGCGTTCCTAGGAAGCCCTAAGTACGTAAGAATAACACAACACGCATATATATAATTTGTGGGTACCCGTTTCAAGGTGAAAATCACATAGGGCGGAAAAACTGACCCGATCCGCGTTCCTAGGAAGCCCTGAGTACGTAAGAATCACACAACACGCTCATGTCTGTATAATGACGCACACGCCGAGACCCCAGACGTAAGAATCACATTGCGAAAAATAATAAAAAATGTAGAGTTACGCCTCTTAGATCAATACGTCGATGAATATAAAGAGCGTTAATCGGATACATCTCCCAATATGGAAGATATAAGGAGCGTTGGTGTGGAGAATGAGTGCTCAGAGCTTGTCCAAAATGCGACGTGGACGATCCCCGTGGGTTTTTACCATTATATACGAAATTTGAACTCGATCCGCGCAGCCGTTTTCGATTCTATGAAGTACCCACATACACACATATATATATACACATATACGGAAGTCTCAAAATATATAGGAGATAGATAGATAACATAAAGATATATATTTTCTCCTTCCATGGATACAACTCTTTCATTGAACAACTCACCAAAAACCTATACGAACTTAACGCATCGCATTACGCGGCCGTGCATGGTAACACCTTGACCAGTTCGCCTATATAACCGGAAGGTTCCTGCAATGAACTATCTAAGCTATACATGTACATATTATATATAGGCCACCTCGTTCGTTAATAAAATTAGATTATATGTTGCATTATAGCGCGACCAAACTTGGCTGTTTTGTTTTGCTTATAAATTCGGCGAGGTGCATGGCGCAGTGACTCTATTTTACTCAATTATCACAAAATCAACTGATTAATCACAAGTTTTTTGTCCGCATATCGAGGTGAATATAATGCCTGGGGAATAATTTACGCAAATATGTGGACATCAGCTTTGCTATTTTTCAATAGTTCGTGTGAAAATGAGCTTTTAGAAAAACACGCTATTATTATACGGTGTAGATATTGATAATGTAGATAATAATAACGATGTAGAATAAATTCGTTGCACAAACCACGGCGTGGTCACAAGGGAATGACATACCATTTCCTTAGCCCAGCATACTATATATATATATATAATTAACCAAATCCATCTTTAAAATAGCATTCAATTGTTTCTATTCGCGGGTTAACACCATGCAGGCGAAGTAGTACTAGCAGTTAGCCTATATATTGCATATCTCCTCTGTACTCCACACAAACATAATAATTATCTCAGTCTCTGTTTTGGTATCCAAGAGACTATATATTATAAGGTTGTGCATTTTGGTGATTTGTTTTGACCCCGCGTTTACATGATATTATAGATCTTATATTCAATACAATGGAACCATGATCACTATGGAAACAAGCCTTTGGCTTTATGGTGTTATCCTTGGTTTTAAGATGTTAGTACCCACCCACCACCCCATCCCGCCACCCATAGTATCTTATGCGCCACAGGCACTCATATAGAGGTTAGTACCAACCCACCACCCCATCCCGCCACCCATAGTGTCTTATGTGCCGCAGGCGCTCGTATAGAGGTTAGTTATATATACGAGCGCCTGCGGAGCATAACATACTATGGGTGGCGGGATGGGGTGGTGGGTGGGTACTAACCTCTATACGACTGCGGCGCATTTAAGATACTATGGGTGGCGGGATGGGGTGGTGGGTGGGTACTAACCTCTATACGAGCGCCTCATCTCATCTCGGGGCGAGATCCGTCCCGAAATGACAACCTACACGCTGTTTCTAGCAGCATACCGGTAAACACGCGAAATTTATGGGAATCCAATTTCGATGCAATGGCCTTGACACTAATTAGGAACCGTAACTCTTGCCGGTTCCGGTAAATCTACTCTTCGGACAACCGCCGCATATAATGACAGGAAAGTTAAAGAGCATCTGTCTGTATATGTATAGATATTACAGTACAGGAACCAATTCTGGTTGTAGACGCACTGGTCCAGGTGCTACCACGGCCGAGTAACTTTATAACCCTGTGGTGACTCCAGTAGCGTTCTTTAACGTGCACACACCGAGGTGTGTACACGGGTCAGCCATTAATGTCCACACCCGATCGGACAGCGTACTGCACCCACGACAACATACCTGGACAAGTGTTGTAATGGGGGGAGTCGGCATTTTGCATTCGGATCTTTATTCAGTGATCTCGAATGAGGCTTTTCAGCCTGACAAACTTGGTATCTGACCGAGTTCTGATTTTTGTCAGAATACCCTGACCAGGTTGCGATCCCCGGTCAGTTAGCACGAGATACCAATACGCTACCTCTCGGCTACCGACTTCCGTATACAAACGAATATATACGGACTAAGTCACATAAGAGTGTGCATCAGATTGGATCCCATATAAAATTCATGATATTATGATCTATTATGACCAAATGAGGAACCAAATCGAAATATTTCACCCGAAATGGAATCCGTTTTTATAAATACATTAATCCGGAATCCAGCTTAATTTGTGTCTTGAATCCGGCGTACGGGTCCAAAATGGTTCGAATCCGGCGTACGAAAGGGGGGGAGGGGCCCTCCTAAATATACAAGAGCGCACCAGTCATACTTCCTTTCTGACTGTTACCGCCTGCATGGGTAGGCCTACTAGTCTGTGTTTCAATATTTTGCATGTGGTTTTCCAACAAACATGGCGAAATCGGATCGCTCCAAAGTCAAATTTTCTATTTGCTTTGAGAACAATTCACGCACTAAAACATAATGGCAGAATGGAAAATCAGAGCGGTTGGTTTGTTGACGATTTTCCCAAGCTGCTCGTAAAAATTGCAGCAAATTAGACTTACCGTGCGAGTTGTGACAAGTGCGTTTTGACTTTTGTGTTGATAAAATATATTGGAGAACCGACTCACACCGTTTCGAAGTATAGTTCTTCGGTTTTAGTGGGACATTTCATACATAAAGACATATTATGGACTAATTCGGGTGCGAGAAACTGATAAGTTAGTACTCATGTGCTATGCCAACTGTGGGCATCTAGCATTCTACTAGCGCCACCGAAAATCTCATAGAAATCGACCATACCACTCCATAGATATCATCGTCTGAAATATTTACATCTCGATTCGGGACGCGACAATCGGAGATAAACTAACGCAAATTATTTCGCCACCGAGAGTCATTCCATTCAATTAATATATCATAATGACGGTGTGTGTACTGTAAATTAGGATTAATATTCGTAAAAATAACTAATTTTAGCAAGATTATTCTCCATTTCTAATTGATCACCAACCGGAGTGTTTAACACCACTTTAACTATAGGGCAGCATGTTGCTCTGTTCGCTTAGTATATATCCCCAAAGCACTCTGGCCGATTGGGTCGTTTTCTGCTGAGTAAGTGGAGGTGCTGTTGTTGTTGGTGCTGCTGGTCGTGGTGGCGATATGTCTGCGGGCTGATATGTATTCCGGAGTCATCGGGTTGAACGAAGATTCTGTCTCCATCCCGGCATCAACATCAGCTTCTGTCTGGATCTCATCAAACACCATTCCAGCGGGGGAGGAGTGGTCTGGGCGTCTCTCAGACCTCTCCCGGACTGGACATCCGGTAGCATCTTCGGTGGTACACATGCGACCAACAGTCTTCGCAGCCGAGTGGCAACAGATGCATGCCTTCTAGCTTCTTTCTCCGCTCAGCCCTCCGAGCTGCGTCCATGCATGCGTCGACGTGAAGGGGTCTTCTTCCTCCTCGTCCCTGATCCGGTGGTGACATCCCTGCTGATAGTCGTGAGCCCCTGATGGTGTCCAGCTGTTGCAGTCCTGTATTCCACGGACATATACACAAAGTCTCCCTTTGCCTGTTATAGTCCACAATGCGCAATCTGTCCAAGGCCGCGACCATGCACGGCAGATGGGATTAGCTCCACAATCCTCTGTCAAGTCCATAAACAGCTCACGTCGAATCGCTCGGGCAGCTAGGTTCTTTTCAGAACGACCACACAACTCACAAGCGATCCGGGCTCAGTTAGTTGGAACAGGGACAAGACGCAGAGCGAAGCAATGCGACCTGTCCGCTCAACAGCTAGCTGGTGAATGATATTTTTATTTAGGATAGTGGATGGGCGCGAAGCGCCCGGGATGGTCGAAAAGATCGAGTCATCTTCTCCTTCACCCCATGATTTGTTGTTTTGAGGATATCTGAACATAGAAAATCGTCATGTCCGAACGCGGAAAAAGTTGAATTGAATGTTGTATGGGAAAGAGCCCATGAGCTTTAATACGGGGTATGCATGGGTGGAGTCCCGAGATGTCCCTTTAATGTTTTGTGTAGTTGAAGTTGCTGAGCGAGTCGTGTAGATTATGAGCCCGATCCGACTTTTTAGTGGAGTTATTCCCCGTTTCGTCTTCGCAACATGTACAATGTCCGGGTTTGTATTTCATGCCACTTCTAGCCCCTTCACTGATTTAGGTCAAACAAAGGATGTTGTAGGGTGGCCACAAGCCAATATATATATATATATCTTTATTTCAGACAATTGTGTCCATATTATTTGAGTTTACATAAGTTATTAAGGTATATACAACATGTCAATTATAGTGTTACCATGGCATATTGCTGCACAAATTTACAACAGTGGACTTATGTATACAATAATTCGTTCCAATATATTATCAGATCAGAAGTGTATAATATATCTGACCTCATTATTGCAGATAAAACACAGTTATTCGAGTTATCAGAATCGATTAACAATTTTTGCCAAAAAAATGCTAACCGCTGTCAACTATATAGTACAAAATTGCCCAAAAGTGTTATATATCAACATTTTGTTCAACGCAATTTGGTAACGAGAGAATGTCGGTCAGCATTCTTCGAATATTTGCCAGGCCGCCAAATATTCCAGGTGGTGAAAAATAACATATATTTCAAAAATCGATATCTGATAATTCTGAGCTTTGGTGGGCGGGTGAGGAAACGAATCAAATATTGTGTATACACCCGAAGCCAAAGAAATAGTAAAGTAGGAGCGTTAATTCGGATTATGTATCATTAACATAATTTTTCCTGACAAATAGGCCTACACTACTTTATGCGATAGTGTGAGATCGGATATCCTTGCTTTAATTTTATATAACAGCGCCGACGTGCATTGTTAACAAACAAAAAAGAACTACAACTCTAACTGTGCCCATTATTTTACGTGCTACATATGCAGTAAGTAATGGATGTACGTATCTGGAGATGTACACCACACAGAGACAAATTACCTGATGTAGGTCAATTTGAGAAACTTCACTTGCGGAATTCCGTGCAAAATTTCAATTGATAGACAAATTTCTGGATACAATTAATATTGAAAATAAACTTTTCTGAGAAACTTCGCCCTATTTTGTTTAAAACAAACTCTGTTATAGTGCTGACTGCGCTGTTAAAGCAAGGACATCAGATCTCAATCTACAAAGAACAGTTCTTGTTATTTATTCCACACCTATTGACGTGAGTCACATGTATTCAACGGAATCCCAGCCATTGAATACATATCAGTGTATACCTCTAGTGGAATAAAAGCTGGAACTATTCTCGTTGACGTTGTCGCCAAGAAAGATCACGTACATTACGTCGATCATCCGCTTCCGGTGATTCCCCCCATAATTACTGGTTATTTGCAGGGGGGGGGGGTGGGTCTGCAAAAAATTCCATATATAGGGCCGGGGTGGGTGGGTGGTCCAGAGGCGGAAAGAATGGTGCTTGTAATTTTTTTCCAAAATGAGTTTTTTTCAAACAATTTACAAGTACTGATCATGTAATGCTGTTTGTAAGCATGTTAGTACCGTGATTGTTGGTATAGGGCTATATAGGCAGCTAAAGTGACTCTTTAGACTTAGATTTAGCAACATTCTGGATTTCACAGTATCCCAGACCACTTCACAGTGGACCACCGTATTAACGTTCAGGAAACTTATGATCAACGGAAGAAATATTTAGTAACAAAATTAATATATTTCCCAGTTGTATTATCTGAATAAAAGTAATAAAACAAAAAAACTCTATCACAAATTGGATACTACATGGTGAATACTCAATGATGACTACTAGTAGATATCATTAACCTGATTGTTGCATAACATGAAATTGAAAAGGGTATCTCATAAATTGAAATAAAATGTCTGAAATACTGTCTTGTTCTGACATGTAATCAAATTCATTCCTTCTGGTTATTTCTCATCTTGAATGATTGCTAGTAATGTTAATTTGCAACAATTATCCAAATAAAACTGAATTGGTTATGATGAATGACATTACTGTTTAGTGCTCAGACAATCCCAATTGAAGGTGACGCTATTCTCATTGAATTTCCGAACTTCTTCTGGGAGCTTTACTGCTCAACAAGACGAAACTAAAATACTAATTGTATACTGTTATCACTTACACATAGATGAACTGAAATAATGTGATGCATTCAGATGCATTGAGAAATGACATTCAATTCTTCATTCTGGTCTATCACCATACCAAACCACATCAAAATTTGACAACCGACACTTAACTTATATTGCAAAAACTTTGTATGGACTGAATTTCATAAAGTCTAACAGGGCCCATAACTCTGGTAGGCATTGGTGGTAACAACCCGCGATATTATGCATATTCGTCCCCCATTTCTGGTCCGTCACCATGCCATATGGCAGCAAATGTGACAACTGACTCTTGAGTTAAAATTCAAAATGTTTGTACGGACAAACGTCTCGAGACATCAACTATATACCCGCCGACTAATATCGGGCAGTATAATAACCATATATATATGTGTATACCTAACCAAAAAACAATTCCCCTCCCCACCCCACCCCGTTGGATAAGACTAAAGAGTTCTTTGATCATGCACATATAATTGTGGAACCCCTGACCTGTTTACCACTATTTACACTGGCCAGTGTTCTCTGTCAGACACAACACACTCGATATATTAAGGCTATAATGGGATCTAGGGCAATTTGTGACATATAGTGTACCTATATACACAATGCTTAATTAATATTGTTGTTAGATACTGAAAACACCAGGAAACACATGGAAATACAGTATATTTTTCGTTTTTCTGATCTGTGTTTACCAATTAGTAAGGCAGTTAACACAGTTATTGAAGAACGGCTAAAAAAAACCTCTGAAATTTTGATAAAAACATGAGAAACGGGGGGTGGGTACCCAAAATTTGGAGGAAAAAAACATTTTTTTTGCAAAAATTGGGTGGTGGGTCCCTCGAGGTCGGAAAAAACTTTTTGGGCCCTATATGTGCAATTTTTTTCCAGACCCCCCCTGGTTATTTGTCAGACTTAAATCACAATAAAGGTAGCTATAGTAACAATGAAGGTGACATTCATGGATTGAACTTATCTGACTGAACGGTGTAGAATAAATACAGAACACAACTTGCATCATACTCTCGAATCTTTTATCGAACTCGTTGCGGACGGCGCAAAGTTATATTTCGCTCGAGCTACGCTCTCGCGACATATATCCTTGCGCCACCCGCAACTCATGCGATAAAAGATTCTCGATTAAGATGCGCGTTGTGTTATGTCTATATCTTTTTAACGGGTCTCCTCTGCATGGTATATATCGTAAGTATTGTAAGTATCAGGTGATCTGCGGATAAACCATGTCTATGTTCGTAAATGACACAACGACGCACCGCTAGTTACAAACTTTATTATTAAAAAGCAACAAAGAAATGAAACAGGAAAACAAGTCAATGTAATAAAATTCGTAATATAACTTGTTTTTTTTTGTAGAAAACATTCATATCACAATTAGCATATATATATATATACTAGCAGGGTTACCCGACGTTGCTCAGGTTAATTAAAGTGAGGTGATACCGTCTGCTGTGCAGTATGGACATGCATGGGGTGGAGATCTTGATAGTCTTGATCATCGATCTATATTTAATACAATATACGTCGATGTCTTGATCAATATGTTTTAAAGAAATGTCCTGTTGCTCATCTGTCCATGGTGTTATAGTGGCCAATTATTCTCAGTTTAAAATAAAAGTTAGTTATTACATATATATCAGCTACATGTAACCGACACAGAGCGATGTTTTAAGTTACTTATGTTAGGCTATGAGTCTGTTCTAAAATGAAAGAAATTCTCTGTATCGGGTGACATGCCTTTGTCAGCTTCCAGCATTGGAGGATCATGAAAAGTAATGTGCTACAGACTTTTCTTTTATCTCAGAAGAAACTATATTTGACTGCACACTCTCACCACTATTTCGAACAGGTCTTCGTCGCATTTCCATCTCTCTTGACAAATAAAATGTTCATCTGCATATGATCGATCTGAATAATTTGTATGAGTGCGCTGATTGGCTAGAATAATCATAGGCGTCGGTAGTGTTTAACATTTATGTACAGACGAGGTCACGAATACACATTAAGAAATATTTCAGAATTACCCTGTGATTTCGTCATTTGAGCAAATTATTAGCCGACAAGTCATCACTGAGAGCCAGAATGATCGTTTGATAAATTTTTAATTATAAAAAGTTGTATATGGCGATATATTTTGGAGAATCATATCGCCATATTGCTAGGGGTGGATCGACTTGGATTTTTACGCTCTCTGGGGACAATATTCGGTGGTCAAAAACATTAAATGTTATGGATATAAATGAAATTGAGGGGAGCTTGTGGTATTGATTGACAGAGGAATCCTTCACCGACACACTCGTGACGATATCGACACCACTTCTCGGATAAATGGGCTAAATTTTTCAAATTTCCGAGCGATGGTAAATCGGGGAAATTTCTATTGTTCCCTTATCCATGGTATATTACCATTAAAGGTACTCACTCCGATTTAACGCTCTTAAATTACTATTTCTTTGGCTTCGCGGGGGTAATCAAAATTTGATTCGAGTCGAGGAACCCACCCATCAAAGCTCGGAGTGATCAGATATCGATTTTTGAAGTTTGTTATTTGAATTGTTTCTCGCCCAGAAACACGCCGTTATGGTCTCGGTCAAAATTGCGGATGAAGATGAATAACTCTAATAACAAGTGGCAATACGGCCAAATTTCGTGAATATATACTCAAGTGATAATACGGCAATATTTCGTTGAACAAAATGTTGATAAATGGTTAGTATTATTTTGTTGCAATTGAAGAAATGTTGTTGTTGTATCTTGATAATATTGGGACCATGCATCTGATCGCCGGGATTGAGTACCTTTAACGTAAAACAGGCGCCTATATATATTGATACGGCGCATATATATAAGGGCAGAGCAAAGGGGCGGCGTATCGCTTTACAGGACTATGTGATTCCCACCGTTTTCACTAGCTGGTTTACGTCAGAGGAAATTTAGATTATACCTCTTGAGTGCTAAAAACGGTATCAGAGCATCCAAGTTACATGGATGCAGGGACAGGGAGGATGGCTTTATCTGCATGAACCTCCAACATTTCAATCTTCGAAATATAGGTAGTGCACGTGTACACACAGAGGCCAACATTTGGTAATTTATCATATTTAACAGTACGAGCTTGTCATATATATCCGCGCCATTACTGGACATTTAACCCTTTCAGTGCCAAGTCCGATTTTTGTATCAACCCATATTTCCTTGATCATTTTTCAAATTTATTGATTATAATAATGTGATATATTGATGGAAAGAGCTCTCACATTATTATAATCAATAAATTTAAAAAATGATCAAGGAAATATGGGTTGATACAAAAATCGGATTCTTATGATGTTGGTGATTCTATCAAACGGTTGGTTGTGACTATTATTTTGTGATATTCGGCATTAAACGAATATTTTTGTTATAAATTGGCGAGTTTACTACGGTAGAGATAAGCCATGATATAGCGACACAAATAATATCTACATGATACATATATACATATCTCACTTTTCTGTATAAAAGACACATTTATGGAAAAGCACACATTCGTCATATCTCAACAGTATGGTGTTATAAAAATATCTACATTATCTGTCCCAGTTAGTGGGGAATTGGGGGAATTAATTCCTAGTGGTAGAAGCTGCAGTTGTTGACTATAGTCCGTCTGACTCAAAATTTGTATTTTCGACAGAAAGTTATAATGATTCACTTTGGACATTTTATGCCAAAACAATTTGATCGCAAAGGGAGTGGCTTCTTTAATTCTGCCACCGACAGACGAGTTTGTTATATGTATTGTTAACATCCATCACTGGATAGCATATTATACAACATTCATATATACACAAAAATTAATAGTATTTACACAGTAAGAAAACTGTTAAGAAAAATAACATTTAATAAATTGTACTCAGATTTACCGCCAATAACACACGGTATACCGTGTAACCATTATTATATTAAAGTGTTATTTTTCTTAACATATTTCTTACTATATGTATGCAATAGACGGTCGTATCGTGTCATTCTGTTCGACGAGAGGGGGTGTGTGCACGATTGGCCAAATGCGATTGTGATTGGTATTCCAGATTGTGTGCACGATTTACCGAATGTGATTGGTGTTCCATGATGTGTGCACGATTGACCAAATGTTGGATTCACCGCTGTGCTATTTCTCAACCCAGAATCCAAGAAGAACAGTTCCTATCATCAACCACATTGATACAAATATGGTGGTACAGCCACACGTAGTAGGTTTGAGCTCCAAGATGACGCCTCGTGCATACCGAGCCAGTCCACAACCAGGGCTACCCGCTGTCGCGTCATCCAACTTTGATGTGCACCCAGAGACTGAATCGTAAAGTCTGAAAATTAAGTGAACGTTCTATTAAAAGGACTGTAAGTTAATTTGAATAACTGCTGCTTACCACGCACTCTGATTGCTCGGAAACATCAGTTTTCAATACCCCAGGATCGTCCACTGATTGGTGAACACATTTTGAATAGAGCACGTTGTTGTTCATAGAGCACTGGCCATCGCTGGCAGCTGTTACGATTGCCTGTGGGAACTATGCTGCAAACAACTGAACTATAACGCCATTATAGTTATTTTATACGTCCGTTTAAAACAAAACAGTCGTAATATTGTCATGTATCTTATCAGTCCGTTAACATTTTGATTTCCGACAAATAACACCATTTTCGAATATTTGATCAAAACATAAGTTGGAATGTGTTTCTCGAACAAAATAAACAGATCAAGTTCGAATATGAGTTGTTCAGTCCTTGCACAAGTTACGATGCTTTTGCAAAAATTGGTCCTCAACCAAAAATACTGATCAAGTTCGAATATGAATTCGATCCTATTGTTTTGTTAATTTTGTCAGTCGAAACGATAATCAAATATCAACGACACGCTATCGATTTCAAGGAACACATATTACATGAACGCGAATGAATGAACAATATGTCAATTCGTGCACTATTATGGTAGCCATTTTAATAGAACTGATCACCAATATGTCATAGTATTGCATAATGCAATGAATATAATAAGACTGGATATTATGAGACATTTCATAATGATTGTGTTGACTGAGACATGACAGATTTCACAATTTCCATCCATATAACGGCCACCATTTTGGCAGCAATCTTGGGGTTAGAATGTCATGTTGTATAACCCCCGACGGCATGATCATACACAACAATTAACTACAACCACGCTACATTAGTTTCTTTATGCCTGCCAAGAAGATGACAAAAATAGGTTTTAGATTATTTTTGTTATAGAAAAATACAGGAGGTGAATTGTGTTATATTTATAAGTTTAAAGGTACTCAACCCGTAAAGAGGGTCCCCATCTCAACAGATTCCAACAACAACAATCCGATCAGAGGGTCCTATATTACTATTTCTTTGGCTTTGGGGGTAAAAAATATTTGATTCGAGTCGAGGAACCCATCAAACAAAGCTCAGAGTTATTAGATATTGATTTTTGAAAATTCTTATGTTCTCGAGATGAGTACTTATAACTGCCGTCAATTTGGTAACATGCTCGAGATTTTACGCCAAAATTCTATTCAAACAGACAAGGATGGATAACTCTATAATCAAGTGGTAATAATTGACTACGTACTGGGCCAGTAAGAATTCCCGATAATGAAAAATAATAGATTTCTAAAATCGATATCTAACAAATCTGAGCTTTGATGGGTGACTTCCTCGACTCGAATCAAATTTTTTTGACCCCCGAAGCCATTGAAATAGTAATTGAGAGGAGTTTTATCGGGTTGAGTACCTTTAATGTTCGAGTCTGTGGATCAGGATTTATGTATTAAATCATAGTGTAGCATATGTATAAAGTCCAGATAAAGGGACCAATTGTCATTGATATAAAATGATTTATTAGCTCATTCCATAGCTTTCGGTCATAGGCCTTCGTCAGTGGAAAACGATTAACACAGTAAAGTCTACATGTTGCTCTGACATCAACTCATTCGTAAATACCAGACGGATAACGTACGTTCATTGAGTTTGTATGTACCTGACGTCATGTACGTTAGTGATCGATTTCATTTCGCGCCAAATTAACTGTCGCCAATGTTGTTGATTTTATGTCATATCAATGGTTGTTTCTCAACTATAGGGTGGTTATTAGTCTAGAAGCTGTTTTACACGATCGGCCGTTTCTAAACCCGTGCTGGCATTTGGTGAACAGATTATTCTTCTCCATGTGGGACATGATAACTTCTTTGATGAATAACTCAAGTATTCAACAGAGGATGCATGTTAAATATTTATTCCCTTTTGAAGATACTGCTAACATTTCCCGTTTTCCAAACCGGTGGTATGCCTATTGCTATGATTATTTATTCATAACTCATTCATATAATATATACAATTATCTACACAGTGTAATATTATAACATTCAATGGGCTATCGGGGACAGCATAACCAAGAGGGTTGTCTACCTGCCGTCTCCGTTGAAAAGTAATATAACTATACATGTAATAATAATAATTTGATTTTATCTAGGTTTTGTCTTGTTAACTCTAAACATTGGTATATAAACGTCTGTTTTTTAAAATAAATAATAGTAGAATTCGTGGGTCGTTCACCGTTCATCGCTCAGTTTGTGATGTGGTATATAAAGTGGAATATGAATATGTGGATGAGCCCAGCGGAGAACCATGGTAATTGTTTATCCATTGGGTCGAATAAGGCATTCGAATAAGGCAATAGAATAAGGCATTCGAATAATACATTCCTGTATTTCCTGTTCAGAGTGCTTCGTTGAACTAATGACATAGGTATGGAGGGCCGAAAGGGTCATAATTCTGACTTACTATTTTAAGTCTAACATAATATTTTAATTCTAATATTTTAATGCTAACTTCATATTTTAACTGTAACTTAATATTTTAACTCTAACTTAATATTTCAATTCTAAGTTAATATTTTAATTCTAATATTTCAATTATAACTCAACATTTTAACTCTGACTTATTGTTTCAATTCTAACTTATTATTTCAACTCCAACTTAATATTTTAATTCTAACTTAATATTTTTATTTCAATATTTTAATTGTAGCTTCAAAGTAAGAAGCTAAATACAAATCTACTACTAAAAGATATAATGTTGGAATTAAAATATAAGAATTAAAAAGTTGACATTGGAATGAACATAAAACGAATCTCAGAATTGAAAAGCAAATATTAAAACTAGCATAAAACGGAAATATTAAGTTAGAATTAAAATATTAGAATTAAAATATTTTGTTAGAGTTAAAATATGTTAAAATAGTAAGTTAGAATTATGACACTTTCGGTCCTCCATACATAGCGGATAACCGATTTCATTAGCAGTTTCTTTGAGTAATCTAGGCGGTATACTATGGGCTGCCATTCGGTCGGAAATTACATGAAATAAAAGTTAATGGTGGTTTGTGAAAACATTAGTCTCTATTTTCAAACCAATTGACTCCATTTCCAAACCAATAATCGTTCTCGGATTCAATAAGAGACAGTTCCGTTTTAATAGATATAGATTCGTAATCAATGTTGACCGATGCAAAATTAATGTTCTATTTTAATTTAATAGTATTCACTGTTCAACTAATATCTAATAACACACAATTAGTAAGATTCGCGCATATTCAATAAAAGTACACTCCGTTTCAATAGCCATATTTTATAAATCAATAAAGATATTTCAAACCAATAGACGATTTCTCACGAGCAATGAGTATCGTTATAAAACTAAAAGACCTTGTCATTCTTATATTTAATAGATATAAATTATCACCAATGCACAATTAATGACGTTCTTTCAATTCAATAGGGTTCGTATTCCAACCAATATCTAATTGCGCAATCTACTATTTCCGGTCAAACCAATGATTAGGAATTCGAAATCAATGATTAAAACGTGAAATAACGCTAGGGGTCTCTGATGGCGATGTTTGAAGAAACTTTATTCATGTGACGTCAGAAATATATAAATAAACATGGGAATTCCCAATGTCATGTCGGTGTGACGATTTGCAGTAGTTCACTCGGTGCAAATCAAACGACGATAAATATTCACTATGGTCCACTATAACACAGTGGAGTAGATTAAATAAAAATTTCAAGACAATTATTAAAATTGTCTGACTAAAGCATGAAACTTTGCACATATTTAAATACGTATTGGTATAGGATAGGATAGGATATTTTATTTCAATATACATATATAAATTAATACATAATACATTTGACAAATATTGTAATGTATATTCGAGGGGGTGGCATAGTCAGGCTAGACTGTCTTACTGTCACCCCCTTAGAGATGAATAAATGTTAACATATATAGGCGGTCAAGATTTATTGTACAATGCACGGCTATGAAATTATGTATTACATAATGGTTCCATTTATAGGATTATATAATTATATAATGGAGGGTATACGTATATATAAATCGTTTATTGGTTACTCGATGGTTTGTCTCTTTCTTGTCAGTGTCATGTTCTTTGGAAGTCGAGTAGGAGTGTGCTGAGTGAGGTTGTAGATTGCGATATATGTACGGGAGGTTACACTATTGACGAGCTACCACACAGTCGGGACATCTTTGATTGTTGCATTTAATTGTTGCAGAATATTTTTTAATGCAATCGGCATGTACACGGCGTTTGAATGTGTGTCTGGATTGGTATGATGTAAATTCATTATCCAAGTTGTTCCATGTAGTTGGATAAGAATGGAATGGTAGTTGTTGGGACCAAGATGTTCTTGGTTTTTTTAAAAATAGTGGGTGCTTTTGCCGGGTGTATGGTCCGTTTTTGCGTTTGGTAAACATGTCGGTGAATGATTCTATTAAGCGCATATGATACCAATCATGCATGAAAACAGCCGCTTGGACTTTGTGGATGTCGTATATTTTGAGTATATTTTCTTTTTTAAAAAGAGGTTCTGTGTGGCTTCTATATTTTTTATTACATAAAACTCGTATCGCGCGTTTTTGAAGCATGAAATTTTTTTTGACCGCAGGGACGTGTCCCCATATTTGAACACCGTAGACAAGATGGCTTTGTATTAGAGCATAGTATAATGTTTTAAGTGCGCTACCAGGAAAGAAGTGTTTAACTTTATTGATGTGGTATATGGCATTCACCATTTTAGAACAAACAGAGGACACGTGTTTTTTGAAAGTCAGGTTTTCATCAATATGGATTCCTAAGAATTTTGTGGAGGATTCGTGCTCAAGATTTCCTATCTTTTTTAGTTCTGTATTATTCAAGTAAACTTTTATAAAGTTCCATTTGTCATCATTGTTCTCTGGGTGTATTAGCATATAGTTGCTTTTTTTAGTATTGATCACTAACTTATTGCTACAGCACCAAGCAAATATGTTGCGTAACTCATTATTCACATAACTTTCTACAAGGATGCCATTTTTTCCACCAGTTACTAGAGTAGTATCGTCCGCGTATGATAAGATATCCATGGTTGTCGAATTTGACATATCGTTAACGTAAATTAAGAAAATTATCGGTCCGAGAATTGATCCCTGGGGCACTCCACACGTCACTTCCGTTAAATTAGATTTGTTACCATTGAGTTCAACATATTGCCTTCTATTTTGCAGATAACTCTGAAACCATGAATATGCTGTGCCTCGTATGCCATAGTGATCTAGTTTATGAAGTAAAATATCGTGGTTTATCGTGTCAAATGCTTTTGAGAGGTCGAGAAATAGAGCTAAAGTTGAGTCTCTTGTCATTTTGTCATTATTTGAGACAACTTGATCGAGGAGGTGTAATACAGGATGGAAAGTTGAATGACGAGGGCGGAAGCCGTATTGGTGTTTATAGAGTATGTTTTGTTCATTTAAAAAGTCTAGTAATCGTTTATGCATTATTTTTTCGAGGATTTTAGAGATAGCTGGAAGAATGCTGATAGGTCTGTAGTTGGAAATTTCATGAGTGGTAGTATTTTTAGGGATTGGGACTACTTTAGAAATTTTCATTTTGTTAGGGACTATTCCATGCTTTAAGGACAAGTTAAAAATATGCAACAATGCTGGCGCTATCTCCTCAATTGTTTCCTTGATAAGTTTAGTTGATATACCATTGAAATCCCTTGATACTTTCCCAGTCATAGAGAAACATGTGAGGATGATCTCCTGTATAGACGTCGGAATTATTTTGAAATTTATGTCGTCTGGTTTGCGGTTATGGAGAAATTCTGTAAAATGAGAGTCATTTTCATGTTCATTGAGTTGGCTAGTTTCCCGCCCAATTTTTGAGAAAAAGTCATTGAACTTTTCCGATATGAGTTTGGAATTTTCAAGTTCTATTCCGTTTTCGGTAAAGGTCTTGGGGTTATTATTTGTGTTTACATTTATTTTCAATGCACCCTTAAGTATTTCCCATGTTTTCTTTAAGTTATTTTTATTTACTTCTAAGATATTTGTGTAGTATATATTTTTACTCCTTCTGATTAGTTTATTATATAGGGTACGATAACTCAAATATTTATTTACGTTCGTTTCCGTGGGTTTATTCAATTTGCGTAAATATAACTGATTTTTAACAATACTTGACTTAATCAATCCAGATGTCATCCAAGGTTCGCGTTTTATGAATTTTTTGGGTATATGTCGACTTTTGATGGGGAAAGCTAGTTCATATGCATTCATATATATATCTAAGAAGATTTCATATGCTTGGTCGACACTTCTACAGGATGTAACGGAGTCAAAGGTACAAGAATTTAAAAGATTTTTGAATCTAATTATATTATCAGGACTAAAACTTCTTTGGTTAGTGATAGTTTCATTATTATTGGGGCTGTTTTGTCTCTTTTGGTTAGATTCGGAATAAAATATGCCGAAGTGATCGGAAACGTCGCATGTGATTATGCCAGATTTACATTCGCCTTGTAGGTTATTGGTATATATATTATCGATGAGAGTTGCTGAATGATCAGTCATTCGAGTAGGTTTAGTTATCCTTGGCACGAATCCTCTTGTGAAAATGTTATTTATGAAGTCATTCGTTTTTGTATGCGAGTTGAAATTGAGTAGGTCAATATTAAAGTCTCCTGATATATATGATTTGTGGTTATTAATTTTTTCTAGAATATCGTCGAATTTTTTTAAAAATTGATCAATGTTGGCCTTTGGTGCGGTATTTGGTCTGTAAACGCAGCCGATTATCCGAGAGTCATTTTTTCCTGGGTTAATTTCCACGAATATTGTTTCTATTACGTGTGGAATAAATTCACTAAGGTCGGGTCGATTTTTATAGTGAATGGAATCTTTTATGTAAAGGCACACACCACCTCTACCATCATCGTCATCAGCTCTACACTTGAATTCCATAGGGTGATATCCCGGTATTTGAAAGTGCGATGCTTGTCGTATTTTAAATGTTTCAGTTAAAGCAATAACGTCGAATGAATTATTATTAGACTTTAAGTCGCACAGGAGATTACACAAAGAATCGAAATTTGCATTGATGCTTCGACAGTTGAGGCTGAATACTGAAAATTTTGGTTTTTTATTTGATTGATCTATAGTGTGAGATGGTGAAATGTATCCACATTCATTGCAAGTATTAATAGCAGAATTTAAATAGTCGTCATTTTCCTGTTCCGCTTCGTTCCATTTCATTGTAAAGTTATATTCATCAGAATCCCGAACCTCACTCAGATTTATGTTATGTGTAGCCATGAATACGACCTATAATGGAATGGATGAAATGTATGCCCTCCACTTCAGAATGAATTAAAGATGCAAGCATGAATATGCATAGTCCGTGCATTGTTACTAGATCTAACCGTGATATGATGTACATATTATTTTAATGATGTGTTGTATTCGGCGGGTATATGTTTCTGGTAAGTCCTCGAGTACGAATCAATGATTCAATAGACGGTCAATTAACATTTCAAGTTCCGCTTGTTATTTTCTCATGAAAGTATTGCCAAAAAGTGCATATATGTGACTTGACGTGTATGCTATCTAATTGACCCGCAACGAGGACTTACGTCATAGTAGAAATAGATAACTCCATAATATACGAGGTATATATATAGACATATATGGTTAAATGTATGAGTGTGGGCCAATATGTTGAAAATACATGAACAAGAACCTATAATTAATAAAACATGAAGATTCATAAATGAATGTACATGTATGGTACACCGACTTCTGATTATATTTGACAAAGCATAATTTGATTTCAAAAGAAATCTAAATTCATGAATAATTCGTCTTAATAGAGTTGACTTGATTGTGCTCTGAATGTTTTGGACCTGACTGTACTGTCACAACATGACCTAATTCAATAATAATAAATGTCAAGGTCAATTTGATGACCTCGGATTCGTGAAATATCGGAGTCGTCTTGTGTGCAAGAAACTTGAAGACATCACATTTGAGCTATTCTCATTTCTTATAAACGTTATTCGGAGTTTACATTCATTCAGACAGTTTGTGGAAATGTCAGGCATTTGTTGCACAAACAGTTTTATAGTGTCTATGAATATATTTGAGCGGAGTCGACTAAAACTAAAACACGTGGTGGATACAATATCAGAATATGCCTCCAGTGCATGCGATTAACCCATTGACTCAGTATTCTGTAGGATGGCAAACATCATTCCCGGAGGTGGTACACGCATTTGGTCGTGTTGGTATTAGATATGGAGCCACGCTGGAATTTCACTTTAACCCCTCTTTTAAGTGGTTTTCCAAATTTAAAGAGTGTTTCGTGGTTATATCATTTACTAAATGTCGCAAGTAATCTTACCATGAAATATACGATTTAAAATTAGGCATATTCAGTACGTATGACTCTGAGAGATATAATGCCACATTTTAGGGTAAAATTGGAACTCCCCACCCAAGATGGTCGCCAAAATGACAGCTGAAAGAGGGAATTTGACGTTTTTTCGCTAATATCTTCTAGATCAGGTTCTGCTGTATGGAACTGGTTCGGAAATGTGACTTCATTTTGTATTGCTCATGTTAAGAGATAATTGGAGCAATGAATATATGTCATTCGATAATCCAAGTCCCTCCCGATCCCTCAATAATTCGATTATACATAACTCAGTAGTATGAAATTTAACCAAATATCACCGTTATGAATCTAGTCATATTTTAACAAGAATTTGACAGAACTTTGCAAATTATGACATAAAATTACTTATGAATTTTTTAGCTTAAGTGCAAATAATTTACGTTTAATCACAAATCATTTGCGCTTAAGTGGAAATAGAAATTAATGCATTGATCTCCCTGAATTAATTTTAAATGGCATAGGCCTAACACATCACTCAAGCAAGTCTCCAAATAGCGTGTCTGTCATTTGCAGAATGAGGTCCTAAGAGGGTGAATTTAGTGATGATACCCTGCATAGTGGGCTAGCATAACTAAATTCACCCTCTGGGGACCTCATTCTGCTTAGGCCCCATCTTCTGGGAAGTAACTATGGTATCAAATTAACATTGTTTTTAGTTACGTTTTCCCATCTGGGAAGTTTATATATCCCCTAATTTGCAGAAGATAAAATCTATAATCGAGGCTCCAAATGGGTGAACATCACCAACTTCAACTGGGGAACTTCAATCTTATCCTAGGACTGCCATAGCAGTTGAGGGCCTAATCAGAATGAGGTCCCCAGGGGGTGAGTTTAGTGATGCTAGCCCACTATGGCTGAAGGGGTCACTCTCACCAAAACAAGTGCTGAAGGGTACACAGGGTTTGAAAATGTGCTGAAGGGTACACAGGGTTTGTAATCGGCACGAAAACCATTACTTAAATTGTGTTTATGAAAGTCTGGCGCCCATTAGCAGTTTGTTTTCAGTACATTTTGATATTCATTGGAACGTAAACAATTATTCTCTAACATAAACCATGGCAGATACGAAGACTGATTGTCTTTTAGAATGACATTTCAAACCCTGTGTACCATTCAGCACATTTTGAAAATCCTGTGTACCCTTCAGCACTTTTTTTTGGTGAGAGTGACCCCTTCAGCCCCACTATGCGGGGTAGCGTCACTAAATTCACCCTCTGGGGACCTCATTCTGCAAATGACAGATACGCTATTTGCAGACTTGCACTCAAGTCTATATAGGCCCACCATATGAGGGAAGCAATCCCCAGTGATCCCTAGATACCTTTTATGACCATGGAAATGCTATAGAATATGTGCAGGATATGTCTCTTTTTATAAAATGTACTAGATCTCTGGGATGGAGACACAAATTCTTAGGGACAGGGATGCTGATAATATGAAAATATGTTTTTCCCCTATTTCAATTCAATAAGTACACCACGAGGGAAGCAAGCCCCCAGTAACCCCAAATTCCCCTTCTATGACCATGGAAATGGCATATATTTGTGCAGGAGATGTCCCTTTAATAAAATATACCACAGCTCTGGGAGTGAGGCACCAATTTTTGGGACACGAGAGACAGAGATGCTTTTGACTTTTCAACTTTCGAATCTGTATGGGCTACTACTATGGGCCCATAATAATATACTATGAGATGGACTCCATCATTCACAATCAGAGGGAAGTAAGGGAGTGTTAGGTATTTGTGCTTAAGCGCAAATCATTTACGCTTAAGCGCAAATGATTTTCGCTTAAGCGCAAATAAACTGATAGACACATATTTGTGCTTAAGCGCAAAGGACATTCGCTTAAGCCCAAATGATTTATGCTTAAGCTCAAATATTTGCGCTTAATATTTGTGCTTGAGCGCAAATAAATAATAAATGTGAAAAGGGCCTCCATAGTAAGAGGGGACCTCTAAATTTCTTGAACATTGAAATTCCCTTTGTTTGAGAATTTGTACATATTTATATTGAATATTCTCAGTAAATAATTATGCTGTGTGTTTCAAAAGAAATCAGAATCAATTGTTATTGTTTTTAAGTATTGGTTATAGATAACAGTTAATTAGATTGACTCCCCTCTTCCCAGATGCATCCTTAAATATTGTGGAAGACCGATCGCCCGGCGATTCACCCAGGTCTGTTGGATGGCTCAAACGACTTTTCCTACTATGGCCAGTTTGTACCCTTGATTTGAATGACACATTTAATTGTTTCGTACCATGTTTTTGGTCATTTCACACCATATAGTGGTATATGTTTCGTCGATTCCCAAAAATGATGATTGGTCATTCGTATGTGAAAAATTATTTTAATTGTGTTAACTTAATGAAAGCGAACATGTTCATGATTTAACGTTCGTGATGATGACAACCCGACATTTACATGTTAACATATTTCTTTCTTATTTTTGCGAAACAAAATGAACAAATTGAAATTGTCGCGACAAAGTTAACCCTTTGAACCCGTAACACCGATATTTAGGTGCAAACGAACCGTGACTATATCCCGTAACACCGATATTTCGGTGCAGCGACGACATGATTCGGTAGCAAATTTGTATATAGTATAACGAGCGTCAGACCCACTGATTTATATTTAAATTGCCCTCACATATGTCAGCGGCGCCCATGGTGTGTATGGAATGGTTGACCGCTAGTATCGGGTAGAAATATATGCGCATAGCATATAATCTACAAAAACATACGATATTTTAAGCGAACTGTGCCGCTATATTTACGGCATATACTATCGTGTTCCCCGTGTGTGTACAGAACAGACATAGTTTAGACACACAATTTCAGTTTAAATTACCCTCGCGTATATTAACCAGTGTTCTGCTACATATGGGGAAGGGTCTATCGCATATATAGTTGATTTATTCGCGCATGCGCAGACTAGCGCAATGACAAATAAATGGTTTATAACGTACTTATACACGACATACCCACTAATATATATATTTAAATTGGCCTATTGAAGTCAGCGCTGGCAAAGGTGTCTATATGGATTGGCTGCCCGCTAGAAACGGCTAGGAAAATATGCGCATGGGCGCAGGCTATAATTCATTTTAAAAAATGCGTTTAAGTGAAATGTGGCGCTATATATGACATTTTGTTGCATGCTTCACATGTTAGGACAGTAGACACAATCTAGACAGCTTACTTGAACAATGGGGCCACGATATGTTACGGGAAATTACGTTGTTTCTGGTCTCTGTAATATCAGTCTCTGTTGTGCCACATGCAGCAAAAAGTCTATCGAATATCAAGTTGACTTACTCGCGCATGGTCAGGTATATCTTAATTTCACACCTGGATATTGGTTGCATCGAAACGCAATTCGCTGATGTATAATTACAACGTTATAAGCTAGAATTCGTTTATCCTGCACATTTCGTGTAGTTGCCTAGTAACCGTTTCTAAGGCGATATCGGGTGGCAAAGTCTCCCGATCTTACAATGATCAGTGGTCCGTGCATGCATATATCATGCCTGCACAGTTTCAGGTAGGTGTCCCCTTTCAACATAACCAACACCATGCGACTAGACACTGTCTAAATTAAGGCAAAACATACCACTGAATGGTTAGTGCAATTATGTCATTCGATCAGTTGTGATATTTGCTTAGCAACCGTTGCTACCCTTAAATGGGATATTTGGTTCACTATTCTGGACTGTTCTGGTCGGGTATACCTCAAATTTCACGTTAGGGTAGTACCTGCCTCAAAAAACGCAATCACTGAGGTTGAATTACGACGCTATAAGCTATATTTACATTTTCCAGTCAATTCCGGGTAGTTGCCTAGCAACCGTTACCAAGAAGTTGCCGCGAGGCAAAGTCTCGCGATCTTATAATGATCGCTGATCCATGGGGGACAAACCTGTAAAGTTTCAGACCGGTGTCGTAATTTGAACATAATCAACACCATGCTACTAGACACTGTCTAATTTAAGCGGACATACCACTGGGAGCCCCGGGTGAGGGTGTCGATCACTGTGGGGCGCCAGGGTTCAAAGGGTTAAAGATGCATAATCCGAATTAACGCTTGAATATTACTATTTCCTTGGCTTCGGGGTAAAACATATTTGATTTGAGTTGAGGAACCCGCCCATCAAAGCTGAGAGTGATCAGATATCGATTTTTGAAATCTATTATTTTTCACCATCGATAATTTTTAAGTGGCCCAGTAAAAAGTCAACGAGAAAACGGTCTCGGACCAAATTGCGGACGAAGATGGATAACTCTAAAAGCAAGTGGCTTTTTTGTGTCAGATATTGACAAACCGCCAAAATTTCATTGAACAAAATGTTGATAAATAACAGGCTTTGGACAATTGTATACATGTACTATATTTGACTGGTTAGCATTATTTTTGGGCCATTAATCGATTCTGGTAAACGAAGTGGCATTACACAAAATGTTGTTGTTGTTGAAATCTGATGACATGGGAACCATCGAATCGGATTGAGTACCTTTAATGTTGTTGTTTTTTAAAATAATACCGGTATACTCAATGGTACGAATTGTCGAAATGATACAGAAACTGGTATGAAATATCCAGAACCCTGGTGCGAAACATTTCTATGTCAAACTTCCATGGTATGAAATGCCAGCAACCTATTGGCTATTCATTCCATTGCACATTATAATTTATTTCCAATGGGCATGGATAGAGAGTCTCCCATTTGGGAGGGGGTCCACCTTGATACATGTATGTTCCGACAGCATCCCCCCTTGGAAGGAAGTTTCCTACAGATGGCTACAGGGTACATGTATATCGGTCCAAAATTTGTTCGAAAATTATTAATTAGATATGACATTTTTGCACGGTATGGCTTGTTATCAAACTCCATTTGTACTTAGGTGAATATCACTTCAATTTGCCTTAAATCGAGTAATATCATTTTACGACATCACTAATTAGAATAATATGATTTTATGACATCACGGATCCGAGTAATACACGATGTGGATTTATGACATGGTGTAATTCTATTTCACTGTTAGATAAGGCATAGATACCAATTTTGTGTGATGCCACTCATTTGAAAGAGTTGTCAATATTACACTGTTACTAAGAGGCGAACTACCGTAATTAATAGATAGGGTGTTACATGGTTGTTTTGATATTATAGGCCTGATTCAGCCCTCAGTAACCTCATATCAGCCTTCGAAGTCAGGCTTTGTGATATGAGGTTACCTCAGGGTCATATAGGGCCTAATATCAAACCAACGATGTTGGCGCTGCTAGTCTACAGGGTCACTGTCTGGTTGTTACCCTTGCCGATGAGATATAAATGGGTACAGAACGTTTTGTATCGCCTTAAGTCATTTCGTACAACATTTTTGGTAGTTTCGTCAGGTTTCGTACCATATTTTTGGTAGTTTCGTGCCTTATTGTTTCGTACCATGTAGGAAATCAATTGGTCATTTTGTACCATGTTACTATATGTATGTCACATCATACGGAAACAAATAAATGATTTTCTTCAAAGTACGAAATAAAACGAGAGGCCGATCACGATCGGCAGATGTTTAACCCATACCTTGGCGATAGCGATTAGCTATTTTTATTAATTTTATAAATCCTTACACCAACCTTTTCATGATTGCAAAAGTTTCAACAATTCACACTTAATATAGTGATCGTGTGAAAAATATTTAGTCATCACTTTGTGTCAACACGATTGGTGTAGGATGTTAATATTTTTAAGCAAATAAACCAAATGACCCTCACTATGCATGTTAGGGGTGTGTTCCCGCCAACTATGCCAAGAACTACATGTATACACACAATCAATGGAAATATTTGAGTTATCAAATAGGATAGAATAGGGTTAATCTTACCCAAACTAATGAACTGATAAACACAAAATAGTCTATAAAAAGCATGTCATTGGATTTAGAAACCCATACAATAAGTCAGTCTCAAGAATACCAGCACCATTAATATTACCCTGGAACCCAAATGCAATTGAGGGAATTTCAAAATAAGACATTTCCTCTAATGATGTATATTCAATTGGTGATTTATTGAAACCCTTACTGAACCTGGATCAAAGTGAAAGGGATAATATTATATCTGTTTATCGCATCATATGTGTCTATGGAATGGTTTAATTTTAATCCCAAATCCATGCAAATCAAAAGTGGATCACCATCAACCTGGACATAATATAGGAAAATGATCAAATGAAAAGCATCAAAACCATATGATGTGTGGAGAGGGTTAATCATTTTCAATGACATCATATCATGGAACTAAGGAATGTGTGGATTAATTTTTGTCTAAGATAAGACAACAGTGTCTGTAAACAACAATGTCTGTAAAACATCCCTACAAAGTAACAATGGACTTCCAATTTAATATTTTAGAATAGGTGTCCTATAGGTGTCCTATAGTGTGTACTAATGAACCCGTTTCAACAAAGGGGTTAACTTAATATTGCACAGAAAACAGAACTCCACCAGATAGCCATCAATCAATTTGACATTACTGGTATTATAAAAAAATTTGCAGCCAGTGGTACCACTATCAGGCTTTATAGCATGCCATATCTAACGTACATAGTGATAAATAACTCATTTTAATAACACACATGGTCTGTGAGATATCGTCTCTTCAAATTCCCAGCAGTAATTACTTGAATTATAAAGGGTCATAACTCTGTTAAAATATATCGGATCAAACCCATATTCGAACTCGATCTGTATTTAGGGGTGATAAATTCATATACCAAATTTGGTGTTGATCAGATGAAAAATGTTTTGAGTCATAGCAGCTTGGGTTAATTCTAAGTAAACATAATAGTGAAATGGTTAATTAAACAATACCAAAAACCATACAGATGAAGAACGTACTAAGAAAAACCTAGGTAAGAAATATGAGGCAGATCAGAAGAAATATGTTCAACTTATTGCATTGGATAGCATGTGTGTAAAGGGTTAATTATTTTTCTAAAACGATCAACCAATCAATACCAAAAACTACACAGATGAGGGGTGTGTCATCATAAACCAAAATATCAAATATGAACACAATCGGACAAAAAATACTTTGGTTATAGCATCGGATTATATTTTTTTTTTTATTTTTTTTTTTATTTTCGAAAAAAGGGTCATAACTCCTTTAAAATAAATCGGTCTGTATTTTGGGCTCTGAAACTCGCATACCAAATTTGGTTCCGATCAGATAAAAATTGCTTGAGTTATGACAGCATGCGTGAATTCGAAGTCGAAAAAGGGCCATAACTCCGTAAAAAAACTCGGATCAAACCCATATTCGAACTCGATCTGTAGTTTGGTCTGAGAAACTCATGTACAAAATTTAGTTCCGATCGGATAGAAAATATTTGAGTTATCGCACCATGCGTAAAGTGTCTACGGACAGACAGACAGACATACATACAGACGGACGCACGACGAGTGGTCAATCCGGACGTCTACATTATGTTTACCATACTACGGTATGGGACACTGTAGTTGTATATCATTTATGTGGTCAAAATATATACATGTATAATGCAACCTGTAAGTTGACATGACCTCTGTTCTAGTTGGCTTATGAATGATTTCTGAGATTGATCACTGTCAGGTGTACTCGATCAATACTCCAGCAATGTTCAGAATCCTATCCCACGACACTCGTATGAAACGTCTAGAAAATATAATCCATATTTAATAAATCCTTCAGACATTCAGTGTTACCGATCGCCTGAATCAACATCTGACTGTTCAAGGCGGTTACACTCAATGGTTGTTTTTAAGAAGAAATCGTCGTAATGTACAGTGCTAGTATGCAGTAGATCGAACGATTATATTACGGTGTTAGATATGTTGTTGTTGTTGTTGTTGACATAATAATATTCATACTGCTGTTGTTGTTAGTACTTGTCACACACATCCTAAGTTCTCCACCGGATTTTGACAGACAATCCCTGCAACACTGGGAACAGTGACAATCACAGTAATACTGAGAGTGAATGAGTTTTAGATACTGACAGTGATACATCAACATCATACAGTCCTCAAATTCGGTTGCTTTATTTTCCTTAGGTTTTCTTAGAATTTTTTTATTAGATTTATATATAGATTCTTCATTTGTAGAATAAGTTGAATAACAATCAGTTATTATGACAATCGTCGTCAACAATGAATGACATTGATAATTTGATAGTTGTCTGGTTGTATAATTTGATCGATTCAATGATTGCTGGCACTGAATTTCTGTCTCGCTGGCCTCGCGACTATCTTCAGATCTTCGTCGGCATTCTGGGTCAATATTTAAAAACAAGCTCTCAAATGCATCTTTGGTATCTGCTATAGGTACATGATATAGTCCACAGTCCGTATATCATCGCAGTTTTCATGTTCAGGGTCACTTTCTGACTCGAAAATGTTCGAGAACATGCATTTTTTGTTGTTGCTCGCGGGGATATCCCATGTTGACGTCACGAATTTTGCGGTTAGGTGACTCCAGCAAATTGGTGGTCAGCGCCCCTAGCGTTAATTCAAGAATTAACTAATAATTCAAGAATTGTTCATTGGTTTGTAAACGGAAGCTATTAATTCTGTAGACTCGTCCATTAATTCTGCATTTTTAGTCATTGGTTTCACCGGAAATAGTTGATTCCGCTATTAGATATTGATTCGAATACGAAAGAACGTTATTAATTGTGCATTGGTGATAATTTATATCTATTAAATATAAGAATGACAACAAGGTCTATTAGTTTTATAACGATAATCATTGTTCGTGGGAAATCGTCTATTGGTTTGAAATATCTTTATTGATTAAGAAAATATGGCAATTGAAACGGAATGTACGTTTATTGAATATGCGCGAATCTTACTAATTGTGTGTTATTAGATATTAGTTGAACAATGAATACTATTAAATTAAAATAGAACATTAATTTTGCATCGTTCAACATTGATTATGAATCTATATCTATTAAAACGGAACTGTCTCTTATTGAATCCAAGAACGATTATTGGTTTGGAAATGGAGTCTATTGGTTTGAAAATAGAGACTATTGTTTTCACAAACCACCATTAACTTTTATTTCATGTAATTTCCGACCGAATGGCCGCCCATAGTATACCATTGGGTCCTATTCTTTTGTTGGAATTGATTTTACATAGCTTGTTCTCAATTGCATTTGGTGTTATAATTAAATAAGTCACATAGTGTCCATCTATTTTTGGATATAAGTTGTTATTAAGCCAGGCACGTAGGTCTAACCTTTAATAACGTGCATTGCTATGGAGATGAAGTTGGCGGTAAAAGTCACGTGATTTTACGGCGCCAAACCTGCACGTTTATAAATCGGTGCAACGTTTGGGAAAACGTGTAAACAATAGTTGGTGGTGAAGACCAAGCTCCATGCAGAGTTCAGTCCCCTCCACAGGATTTACCACTGCCAGCACCTACACGTTATGTGAAAAGTCACATTTATTTATTTGAAACTTTTGTAGGTTACAATTCATTCTGCATTATTATGAGAAAATGAATTGTCCATATAGATCAATCCAGAATGAATTGTAACTGACAAAACATTTCAACAAGTGCACCGCTGGGCGGAGGTAACGCCCCCGACAGTACAATCAGAGAGGATTTTTCTTATTTTTGTGCAAATACTTATTAAATGGCACTTTGTAAAGTTATGTTATTCATGAGTATTTAGTACGAATGTTGTTCTATATTAGCTTCAAATTTGGTCTGGTGCCACAAAAATAGAAGGAAAACTGAATTTTCTAAAAAAAAACTGAATTTTTTAAGTCGAAAAAGGGTCATAACTCTCAAAAAAATTATCCGATTGAACCGAAATTTTACCTTGACCTGTATTGCGATATTGGTAATACACAAAAAACGGGTTTTGCAAATAAACAATCCAAAATCAAGTTATCATCTGGAAACCAAAAAAAGTAGCAGAAAACCTGAATTTTCTAAGTCCAAAAAGGGGCGTAACTCTGGAAAAAATGGGCGGACGAAACCACGGCTGGTCTATTGGCATACCAAAGATCAACTGAATTGAATTAGCGAAACCAAAGTTATGAGTTGAAACGTTCGTACGGACGGACGGAAGGACGGACGGACGGACGGAGGGCTCCACTATATACCCCCAAATCTCCATCGGAGATCGGGGGCATAATAAAACTGTTAGATTTAATTTAAAAAATGCACATGCCGGCAGCGTTCAGACATGACGTAGCCAGGAGACTGAACTCTGTTTTGCAGCTTGGGTGAATACAAGCTGTGACCACAGATATGCTTAATAGTCTTCGGGCTAATTAAACCAACCAATCAGGCTAATCCCATTGTCACATTGCCTGCGTATCGTTCATTATGTTATTATAATGTCGTATTGTCCTTCTTTGCTACAAGTTTCGTATGCTACACGGTGCAATGGTCACGTGACTTACATTGGGAATGGTAACAGGCGTTACAAGAAACACGTACGCGCACGTCCGATTCCGATCGGAATACGTCATAAGTTAACAGACATCGAATCCGGCGTCCGACAAGGGGTACTAGTCTCACACAAATGGAAGTGTCACTGACACTGTAGTTCAACTTGAGGAGTTAATAATTGTATGCTGAACAGTCAATATAATTATAAAGAATAAGGAAAGAAGTAAAACAGTTTCAGTTTATTTTGATCTCAGATGACTTAATGGGGGGGGGGGGGGTGGGCTAATACATTATTTGAACATAATTATGTGATGAATGGAGAGCGTTGTTTATTAACAGCTGAGAAGATATGTGGAAAAATTGGCACAAAGACGTAATTTGACAGGAGGAATGTCGTGGGATAGACTTCAGGTGACTCCAAGAGGCACATATACTAATTAGCAATAAAGAGTGTTTTGTCAACTTGAGAAACAGAGGTAACTTTATCCGAACAGTGTCCTGCAATAGGTGACGTTTACCTCAGGTGACTATTAATTAATTAAAGTGACTGGAAGGGGCACTAATAATTCACTCATTCTTTACCCGAGTAACGCAAGGGGTCCCATCTAGTTTATTATAATTTAGGCACTTCCCAGCATGGAATTATTATTTTTGTCCATCGAAATATACCTGAATATACTCTCGCGAAAATAGTTATTTGAAACCCAATGTTATGGTAATAAATCCACCAAAATTATTTGATTTGACCCAATAATTAAGTAATTATTCACCCAATGATGGTTTTTAAAAAAAATCGCCCAACGCAGAAGTGAAAATAATATTGGGTAAATTGTTACCATGCGTTGAGTAAAAACATTGCTCAATATTGGCCCAAATTCGGTAACATAATTATGTTTACCCAACACAAAAGTTAAAAGCTACTAAACGTTCGTATTGTGCTATATGCACCATTGTGTTGGGTAAAACAATTATCCAATTTGGGTAAAAATTTTACCCAACGCTATTTAGAGTGCAGATATGTAGAGGACTTACGTGCATATCTTTTCCAATGAAGGAGCCTGACCAGTTTGTTGAGTCTGTACCACTGTCTGCAGTGATCTCTTTGCACAAGTCTCGAACGCCTCTTCCTTTGACTCTAGACATTCTATGGCTTCTTGTGTGCCGAACACTGTAATGAAGAATACGCATTAAATAACCTTTTTTTTTATTTATCATAGATGTGTTTATTAATTAGATATCACACTTGCATTGAGCGTCCAATTATATATTGATTTGGACCCAACCTCGGATAAGCAACGAAACTGATAACTCGGTAATAAATATATTTAACTCCAGACAAATGCACACGGCTACGGACAAGAGATCAGGACACCGGGCCGACCATGGTTGTTCGGCCCGGTATGAGAACGTTTTTAAAACTAAATAAGAAAATCGCCAAATCCTAGAATCTAGACTGGCCTCAAGCTTTCCTGGTGTTGGAAAATTCAAACCTCATATACTCACCCTTAGGTTTGAAAACTCTCCAACTGATGACAATTTCAGTCCACAGTTTTGACCAACTGTTGTAAAATAATTTTTTCTTAAATCAATTAGCAGTTTTTTTTATTGGCCAGGGGGAGGGACCATGACACACCATGGTTCGGCCTTCCTAGAGTTGGAAATTTCAAACCTGACTTAGGTTGAACAATTTCAAACTGATGACAATTCCAATGTTGACCAAATGTATAGGACAATATTGTTTTCTTAAATTAACTAGAAGTTTTAGACTGGCCACGGGGGATGGGACCAGGACACAAGCTTACCTAGTGTTGGAAATTTCCAACCTGACCCCCCCCCCTGAGGTTGGAAAATTTCCAACTGATGTCCATTTCAGTCTAAAAATTTTACCAAAAGTAGGAACATATGCAAATATTGGTCCAAAAACAATAAATTCATCCAATAAATTGTTTGAAAATCAAACTACAAAAACATTTTCAACCTATTGTTGGTGTGAAACTGTTGAAAATTTTGACCAAAGTTGGGGGGTAAGACAACCCAACACCCTCCTGTCGCCACGTTTCTGAACACCCATTTAAAACATCGCCATGGATTTTTTAAATTTGTTATTTCCCAGTTATTTTTGGCGGCCTGGCAAATATTACTCAACCCGAATTGTTTCTCGCCCAGAAACACGCCGTTATGGTCTCGGACCAAATTGCCGATGAAGATGGATAACTCTAAAATCAAGTGGCTTTTGGTGCTATATATTTGACAATCCGGCCAGATTTCGTTGAACTAAATTTTTATAAATAACACATTTTGAGCAATTTTATATTTATAGCTGACTGTGGATAGCATTATTTTTGGGCAATTAGTAGATTCTGATAACTGAAGCGGCATTTCAAATTTGTTGTTGTTGTTGGAATCTGATGATATGGGGACCATCAAATCGGATTGAATACATTTAATAAACGTTTTATATATTTGCCAGCTGCTAAAAGCAAATGAACTAAGCCGGGCTATCTTTTTGCATGTTTTTGGGCTCTGTTTTGTTTATTAGCCACATGATTGTGTTGTAATCTTCATATAGTGAAAGAAGTGGGACAATTAAGTTATTTTTATTATAACATAACATAACATAACATAACATTTATTAGCATAAAACACCATGTAAGGTAGTAGACACATGTGAGTATGGTGATACTATAGATCATAGTAATAATCAGCAACCACATATTCTATCCACCAAATTTCATAAAATTCTGCACCAAAAATATTTTAAGATACATACCCACACGCCAGTTCCCCCAAACCGGAAATGAAACCCGTAACCTGTATAATATCATTATACAGCGCAGAATCTGATGCACATAATGCAAAAAAGTCCCAAATCAATATCTCAAGCCGTTCTGGAATTCGTATAAAGAGCGTTCTTCTATCCTTCGACCAGTATCAAACGTTTTAACGGGATGTGCTACCCCTATCATTTTTCAGTAATTTATTACACACATACAGGCGCAAATAATGAAAAAAGGCCGAACCCGATATCTCAAGCCGTTTCGGAGGAGATACGTTAACAATAATAAAACAGATAAAGGGCGTTGTTTCCTAAGGTCAAGGTCAGACGAAATTCCCTATTAGTCCATCGACTGCGTATGCTCAATGGCTATGTAGGTACACAACGTCAAATCAATTGGCCAAGCCGTTTTGGCGATATAAGAAATAAAACCTCGATTTGCAAGTCATTCCGGTGGCGCGAAAACCCCCAAAAAATCAGGTTTTTAAGCAGCCATAACTCCAGATTAAAAAAATTCGAGTGGAATAGTGATCAGCGGCAAATAAAGATTATATCCACCAAATTTCATCAAAATCTGCGCCAAAATAGTTTTGAGATACATACCCACACGTCCGTGATCCCAAACCGGGAGTGAAATCCGTAACTTATATATATCACTATAGAGCGCAGAATTTGATGCACATAATGCAAAAAGTCCCAACTCAATATATAAAGCCGTTCTGGATTTTGTATAAAGAGCGTTGTTTTATTCTTCGACCAGTATCCAACTTTTTAACCGGAAGTGCGACCCCTATCATTGTTTCAATGTTTTACAACACACATACAGGCGCAAATATAGAAACAAGTCCGAGCCCAATATCTCAAGCCGTTTTGGAGAACATTCGTTAACAATAATAAAACATATAAAGAGCGTTGTTTTCTAAGGTCAATGTCATACGAAATTCCATATTACTGCATCGACTGCATATGCTCAATGGCTATGCAGGTACCAAATTTCAAATCAATTGGCCAAGCCGTTTCGAAGATATAAGAAACCAAACCTCGATTTTGCATTTTTGCAAGTCATTTTCGGGGCGCAAAACCCCCCAAATATCAGGTTTTTAAGCAGCCATAACTCCAGAAGTTTAATTCCGATTAAAAAAATTCGAGGGGAGTAGTGATCAGCGGCAACTATAGATTATATCCACCAAATTTCATCAAAATCTGCGCCAAAATAGTTTTGAGATACATACCCACACGCCCGTTCTCCCAAACCGGAAGTGAGATCCGTAATCTATATATATCATTGTAGAGCGCAGAATCTGATGCACATAATGCAAAAAGTCCCAACTTAATATCTCAAGCCGTTCTAGATTTCATATAAAGAGCGTTCTTTAATTATTCGACCAGTGGCGAACGTTTTGACCGGAAGTGCGACCCCTATAATTTTTTGAATGTTGTATAACACACATACAGGCGCAAATAATGAAACAAGTCCGAACTCGATATCTCAAGCCGTTTTGGAGAACATTCGTTCACAATAATAAAACACATAAAGAGCGTTGTTTTCTAAGGTCAAGGTCATACGAAATTCCCTATTAGTGCATCGACTGCATATGCACAATGTAGGTACGAAATTTCAAATCAATTGGCCAAGCCGTTTTGACGATATAAGAAATCAAACCTCTATTTTGCAAGTCGTTTTGGTGGCGCGAAAACCCCCCCAAAATCAGGAAAATGGCGATAACCCCGAAGGTCAAGGTCGGACGAAATTCTCAATAGGCTATTTTACTAGATCTCCCAAAGTTATATACTGAAACCGAAAAGATCAGGTGAATCGGTCCAGCCGTTCCTGAGATATAAGAATGTTATTGGAATAATAATAAGAAGAAGAAAAGCCAGAAGAATTACAATATACTTCCATGTTAAAACATGGAAGTATAAATAAATACAACAAGTAATATACAACGAGTGATGTAGTTATTTCATTGAATATATAATTAGTTATTTAGTATTTCGTATACAATATAATATATATATATATAAGTGCCTCTTAATACTTTAAAATGAAAACTACCTTATATACACTTATATACATGTATAGGATGCAACCATGCAATTTGGTTGAATATTACTCTACATATAGTTGCTACTGCTGGGATCTTCGATCAAAACATTTTCTAATCAAGTTGCATATTTTATAACAAGAATCTGGTTTTTCATTTTTGAGAATCAAATTGAATAGCCGAGTTTCTGACATAGCGCTAAATCCACTATTTGCACTTTCATTACTTCATATAGTTCATTTCTCAAATCAGCATATAACGGACATTTCATTATAAAATGAAATTCATCTTCAACTAGTTTCTGTTTGATCGGACAATGTAAACATATTCGATCTTCAATGGATTTCTTCTTCGGTTTGAAATGTCGACCTTTTTCAATGGACAAATTGTGGTTACTAATCCCTATCCTTGTAAAACGCATTCTATCTTCCACACATTTTGTTCCAATAAGATATTTCTCCTTAGAATAGTTATCTTTAAAAAGCCTACAAGTTCGTAATTTATATTCACCACTTTTCTTGTTGTTGATAAATTCCGCGACGTGTTCATTTCGTAATCTTTGCTTAAATGTACCGACAATTAGCCTCTAGTATTCTAAATATTGACGTTGACATACTTTTCCGCGCTCTTTGTTCACAAATAGCATTGTATAAAAGGTCATTTCGAGTATGTGAGGTCAACTTAAGTGCATAACTAGCCATTCTGCATATGACATCAAAATAACAAGGATACCTACCAAGTTCAGCGCGTACAGCGTGATTAGTTGCACCATCACCTGAAATTCTCTTACAAAACTTGGTATGAAGTAATTCAGACGGCATTTGGTATCGCTACTCGGCGTTATTTCAGAACCACAAATTTCACAGCCATATAAAGCGATAGGTTTTATAAGCTTATCGTATAACATGGATACAATATCTAATGGCGGAATAGCTGTTGCGTTGAAGCCATTAGTAAGCGAATAAAATGTTTTCCGACCTTTAGATGATAACTCATTTTGAGCACTTGAAAATTTGCAGTTAGAAGAAAACTTAATTCCTAAATATGGAAACTCATTAACTACATCAACAATTTCATTTCCTATCGAGAATCTAGAAGATCCTGCTTGGCAATTTGATCCTAATATCATGCATTTTGTTTTTCAACGTTAATGCATAACCCATTATTGAGCGTATAATTATGAGTCTAAGTTATTTAGACAAGACTGAAGTCCAGTTTGAGTGCTTGAGATTAAAAACAAGATCATCGGCAAATAATAAATGATTGAGCTTTGAATCTCTCACATTAACTGGATCACAGGTCTTCTCAAAAACATACTTGATATCATCTATAAAAATCTTGAATAAATTAGGCGATAAATCGCAATCCTGACGAACACCAACATGTGACAAACGCGATGGCCCAATCCCTTTGCTCGTTTTTGCGCTATAAAAACTTGAATCATACATTGATTGGATTATGTCATAAACCCTACCGTCAAACCACATTCTTTTCCTTTTATTTTTTCTTCTACGATTTGGAATATGAGTACACGATAAATAATTTATATGATTAACCATTGACATAAAGTCATCCAATATCGCAAAGGTACCAACGCGATCGTTTTTGTAAGTCATTAATTTATATCGTTCTAAATTATATTGTACTAAATTTTCAATCACTCAAATGCAAGTACTTCCTGTACATGCAAAGAAAATAGATAATTAAGATGCATACATACATATACATACATATGTACATACAACATACATATATATATACATACATATACATATACACATACATACCCGTGCATACACAGGCACATACTACATATATACTTATATACACATACCGTACATACATGTGCTCTCATGATAATCATCATCAATTACGATTTGAAATAATTAAACATTACCCATTATTTTAAGAGCACTTGCGAGTATTGCTCGCAATCCTGAAATGTCATTCACATTCATCGCTCCCACATTATCAACAAAACGTGCGTGATGCACTTCTTTTGGGAACTGTTCATTAGATCTTGAACTTTCACTTCTGTTCATTCTTACCCTGGGTCTGATTTCACTGTTTGGTGCTTCTGAAGATTCTCGGTACGGCTCAGATTGTACGTCCATTACTCCAACTTTTATTTCATTCACCAACATCTCAATTCCAAGATCACTCGGATGCCAGTTGTCATAAAAATATCTACGGGGGCGAAACCACTGCGCTCTGAAAAACAGGGCGCATGATCGATGAACTGGCACCCCATCCCTGAACATATAGGCGTCGATATAATTCATTAGTAGAATAAATGACTTTATTCGCACCAGCTCGACTAGGTGTCTGTAGTACTGAAGATAATATGATGAGCGCTTGCGGATACAATTCTCGGATCTTATATATCACACCTGTAAATAACTGCTCGTCTGTTTCCATTCCACGCCGACAAGAATTTATACCGACATGGATTGTAATCTTGTGCACATTCTCGATGACATCCGATGACTCAAACCATTCCAACACGCCTTCCAATCTCAATCCTCCTATCGAAACTTTCTTGACATAATCACCTCGGGACATTTTTTTCGGATCCAGGTAACGCAAGACTGAGTCGCCAACGATCAGATGCACTTTTCTGGGGTTGACTCTTTGTGACATTCGTTGAGAATTTGATGTCAGATTTATCACATTTTTCGAATGTACATTTTGCTGAGTCGTTTTCTTCATAGAGTCATCCAACGGAGTGAAACGATTGTGTATTTCAACGGCAGGTACCGCGATGTATTCCTCTGTATTATCGGGATCAGTTACACACATGTTATCCACCGCACTCGAAATAGGTTGAACGCGTTCAGCCGTTATCATGGCCACTGAATTTTGCACTTGACCAGAAGAAGCACTCTTTTCAACTTCCAGAATAGGTTTCTGTGACTTGATAATATGAGACAGATTACTTTTCAATGACACATGTTGCTTTCGTAGGTCATTGACATCACATTCCAATGTATCAATCTTTTCGTTGAACTCGCGTTCCTTTTTTGTGTTGACCATATCCATTTCTTTCCAAAGAGGCTTAGACTGCTTATTCTGCAACAACACGTTTTGCTTTTGGAGATAATTAATATTGTCTTTCAATTTAGCAATCCTTGTGTTAAACTCGCATTCCGTTTTTGCTCTGTCGATGATCATTTCTTCGATTAAAGATTGAAGTTCGGATAATGTTATTTTCATCCTGTTAGATGCAGATGACTCACCGAAGAAAAGTTTTCTTTGCTGCATGTTCTTTTTAGGTTTAGGTGTGATGAGCGTCACGGTGCATGGATTTTTCTTATTCCTCATATTTGAAGAAGACACCTGACTGTAATTCAACTTCTTCTTCTGCAAATTTACTCGAAGTTTGGGTGTGACTAACGCGACAGAACACGAGCGTATAGTGTGTGAGAACTTCTTTCTTGTGGTTTGACATTCTAGTTAGTATCTGCTGCTACTGCTGCTATACACGGAACAATGAAATAGCTGCTCAGTGCCGTATCCTGTTTCGATTTCGCAGATATTTGCTTCTTAAAGGCAAACTGGCAGACATGTGGCAACCCTACCTGTAACCACCAATCAATACTTTTCTTTGAACCTTGTATCATGAAACTATTATTGGTCTTGTAAATATGAATCGTTACCTTGCGTTTTGGCTTTTTGCGACACACTGTAATTAAATCTCCAACAACAACATTGATCTGGTCAGTTACTATTTTCCAAAAGGCGCCATTTTTTTCAACACATTTCACAGAATTCCAATATCTGCTGACGAAACCGCAGTTGTATTTCTCGAATATGAGGGTATCTAAGTTTATGGTTAAACATTTCCCTCCATCTGTCGTTTCAGTTTTCTCTATATCAGTGAAGCTTAATTCTAATCTTTTTCTTTAAAATTTTCTCAACATTCAGTTCATACGGTCGAATATCTTTCAGAACATTACTTGAGTGAGGAGTATCAATATCTGTATTTTGAGAACTCATCTTTTGATTTAGATAACTGTTGCATATGTCCCTTCAAATTAGCAAGGATATTAATTACCAACTTACAGCAGTAAGAATCATCATCTATCCCGTATGTCTTCTGACCTCGGTAATCCAAATAGAATTTTACTCCATTATTAGAACGGAAGCGGAACTCTGAGCAGTTTTCGTTGCGACCGTCCGCGTCAACGCCATTACGTTATATGATCATGTTTGGTACATTATAATATAGGAAGTGAGCCCCATCTCAGTTATTCCATGACTGGAGCTTCCCCATTTTTTGCGAAAACCCTGTGACAATGCATTCTATTATATAAACGAGGTGACCATAGGTCACCTCGCATATTTAAGAAAATGCACTGGCCTAACAAATTATATATTATTTGTATAGTTTTAAAGAATGTAAGAAAAAAATGAAAAAAATTATAAAGAATTGTTAAAGAATGTAAGAAATAATGATAAACAAGAAATTCAATTAATTGAGGAAAAACACCCACTGTCCTGAGTGGTATTGAATTATTGGGGGGGGGGGGGGGGTCTACCACTTCGCATTGCAAAATAACACGAATGACACCAACAGCTTGAATGTGAGAATAACCCACCATATATGGCTGATATTCAACCAGGCTATGCTTAAGTTTCTCAATTGATGACTGATGTACATATACACTACACACAAATAGTAATAACAATTAACGTTGTGATTTTGAAACTAACCATGCTAGAATATTGACGGTAAGGTGGTATTAACTACTACGAGCACTATTAATAATAATAGTACTATTCTTTTATAATATATGTGGGCATGATGTATGGAAATATTAAAGGACAAACCAATAGTTACAATACAATTATAACTGTTTTTTATTAATTAAGCGCAAGAAGAGCTAATTGTGCTTAAGCACAATAAGGGATATTCCTTATTGCGCTTATAAGCTCAATAAGGTAATCTCTATTGTGCTTAAGCGCAATAAGGGAATATTTAATTGCGCTTAAGCGCAATGAAGAATATTCAAATTGTGCTGATAAAGCCCAATAATGAATCTCTTAATAAGGAATAATATATTATATATAGTACATAAACTCCTTATAATTCAGGTGGTGTAGTCCATCTCCATGGCACAATGGGTGGAACAAATATAGGATTATTCTACTATTTGCAGAAGGGTGATCTATTGAGAGAGATATTAATTGTGTTTAAGTGCAATGGGAAGTAATTGCGGTTAAGCGTAATAAGGAATGTCTTATTGCATTCTCATTGGGCTTAAGCGCAATTAGAGATTCCTTAAGTTATTGCGGTTAATCAAATTGTCTATTAAATGTCAATTTTGATTTCCATAGAGATCATCAATGATGTCTATGCACAAGGGACCCACGCCAATCTTCTCTGTTGGGATTCCAATTGTTGGCTTATTAAAGATGCACATATGCTGAAGATACAGTCGCGCGCAAAACGCGATCCCGTACATGTAGGTCGGGTTTTGGCCCCAAGTGAATTAAAATGTCATTGAAATAATCGGTTTCTCCCAATAAACATCCATATATTCAAAATACATGTGTTTGGAGCAGAATTAGGTACCGGGTAGTCCATATTGGACGCCATCATGGAATTTAATTTTGTTGTTCAATTTTTAGACATATTTATTAGTTATGTGGATGGAGTTATAATTAACCTCACATCCTTATATTGGTTATGCGGATGGGGTTAT
Organism: Siphonodentalium dalli; assembly: GCA_032622095.1. Classification (NCBI taxonomy): domain Eukaryota; kingdom Metazoa; phylum Mollusca; class Scaphopoda; order Gadilida; family Siphonodentaliidae; genus Siphonodentalium; species Siphonodentalium dalli. Next base: position 155,440,920 of record CP136063.1, read on the forward strand.
CATTAAACCTCACATCCTTATATTGGTTATGTGGATGGGGTTATCATTAAACTTCACATCCTTATATTGGTTATTTAGATGGAGTTATCATTATACCTCACACCAGTGTGTTGGGGATTTTGGACCTTGACTTGGGACCTTTGTTTTTTGGTGAGTTTGAAGCCTGTTTACATTTCGAAATGTTGTCAATTTTGTATCGTCTGCAGCGGAACTCGGCTTGTTGAAGCAAAAGTTACAATGCATTGCACCGTTATGATTTTGGCATTGTTGAACAGAAGAGAAATACAGAATACAAATCAGTATCAAATGATAAAATGTATATGTAACGAGTCTATAATACAAATGAAAAACTTGGGGAGGGGTGAGCGATACGGGGAAAAATGGGTTGATACCGATATAGATTTGAAGAACGATAATGACCAATGTTGATATATTATGCATCTCAATTCTATTGTTGCGACAAGGCTATAAAATAGAGGGGGTGTCAGAAACTTACTAGTAGTTATCTCTATATAGTGCCAGAATAGTTATTTATCGACTTCTATAGTGGTACAATGCAAATTAGAATCAAATTATAAAATATGTATCTAACACAACTATACCGATGAAAAGAAAAATAATAATTTGGGCTGGGATTAGATGTTGGGTTGGTTATATGGAGTAAAAGGAGTTCATACGATGCACTGACATAAATTAGTAGAGCTATAGCGATCAATGTTGCCATGTAATGCATCGCGACTGTACTGTAGCGACAATTGTATAAAATTTAAGGGGGGGGGGTATGAAATTATCTCTATCTCTATAGATGGCACCAGAATTATATAGAAAGGAATAGCAATTGATATACGTATACGGCATAGTACACGTAATACCATACACATAAGTATTGATCACATGATAAAAATATGTACATAACTCGACTATACCGATGAAAAAAAGTAATAAACTGGACCAGGATTAGAGGTTGGGTTGGTTACATGTGGATAATTGGATATGCAGTTAATACGATAGATGAAAACAGACAGCACTTTCTGATAAGATGTCCAGCCCTGAATGAAGTCAGAAATCGAACTTTACCACAGATTGAGGACGAATTGAGGGAGTGTCTTGCTGTCAACTACACCGACTTGTCTGAAGACTCAAAGATGGATGTCATACTAGATGTGTCCAATCTATCTGAAGATATTCATAACTCCAAAGACATCACCCAGCTGCAGTTCCATACTTCCAGGTTATGCTATGCGCTACATATCGAGAGGTACAATAAGCTGTTACTTATGAAAGAGCAGAAGAATTCTATGAGACTACAACACAGTTCCCAGTCATATACACAGCAACAAAATGTCAATTAGTATTTTTAGATCAACTACTGTATATAAACTCACTAAATTGGAAGGTGATGATTATTTTAATACTCATATTGAGGTTGCTCGTAGACGGGTGTAGAGAAGAAGTAAGTAAGTAAGTAAGATAGGGGTTGATACGATAGACCGAAATAAATAGACCGAAATAAATTTGTCGAGTGATAGTGACCAATGTTGACGTAAAAAGTAATGCGACTGTACTGTCGCACAATTATCAGGTAGAAATTGTCAAATATGTTCCCTGGTGTCCTATATGGAGCACATCAGAAAACATTCGCAGGGCCCTAAAATTTATTTAACACAGGATTTCCCATTCAAATCGATTTATGTCCATAAAACTCTTATTTTTCAAAATTTTAAGCTGAGACTTGGTGTGTCTCCGTGAAATACTTATATATTCCTAAAATGACAGGTTCCAGCACGTAATTATGTTCTAGATGGCAGAAAGAAAATTTTTTCGATGATAAATTTTAATATAGGATTTGCCATTCAAAACGATTTATGTCCATAAAACTCTTATTTTTCAAAATTTTAAGCTGAGACTTGGTATATCTGCGTGGGATACTTATATATTCCTAAATGCCAGGGTCCATTACGTAATTATGTTTTAGATGGAAGAAATATACCACAGTTATATGTTATACTACAGTTATATGCTATAATACAGTTATATGCTATACTACAGTTATATGCTATACTACAGTTATATGTTATACTACAGTTATATGCTATGCTACAGTTATATGTTATACCACAGTTATATGTTATACTACAGTTATATGCTATACTACAGTGATATGCTATACTACAGTTATATGCTATACTACAGTTATATGTTATACCACAGTTATATGTTCTCTTCAAATTCACAGCAGCAAAGAGGTATTAATTACTTGAATTATAAAGGACAATAACTCTGTTAAAACATATCGGATCAAACCCATATTCGAACTCGATCTGTATTTAGGGTAGGTCAACATGACCGCTTTCGCAGATTGCTGCTTCCAGCGGTCAAGTCGCTCTGTATAGATTTACTGGGTGTTTGCAATTAGGGACATAGAGAATAGTTTCTCAACTTTAATAAGTGAATAACATTGTAAACAAGAATATTCACCACAGTGAGTGATAACTTGTACACATTAGTATGGGCGGCCATTCGGTCGGAAATTACATGAAATAAAAGTTAATGGTGGTTTGTGAAAACAATAGTCTCTATTTTCAAACCAATATAGGCCTACTCCATTTCCAAACCAATAATCGTTCTTGGATTCAATAAGAGACAGTTCCGTTTTAATAGATATAGATTCATAATCAATGTTGACCGATGCAAAATTAATGTTCTATTTTAATTTAATAGTATTCATTGTTCAACTAATATCTAACAACACACAATTAGTAAGATTCGCGCATATTCAATAAACGTACATTCCGTTTCAATAGCCATATTTTCTTAATCAATAAAGATATTTCAAACCAATAGACGATTTCCCACGATCAATGATTATCGTTATAAAACTAATAGACCTTATTGTCATTCTTATATTTAAAAGATATAAATGATCACCAATGCAATTATTAATAACGTTCGCATTCGAATCAATATCTAATAGCGGAATCAACTATTTCCGGTGAAACCAATGACTAAAAATGCAGAATTAATGGACGAGTCTACAGAATTAATAGCTTCCGTTTACAAACCAATGAAAAATTCTTGAATTACTAGTTAATTCTTAAATTAACGCTAGGGGCGCCACCAATCTTAAATTAACGCTAGGGGCGCCACCAATCTTGCTGGAGTCACCTAACCGCAAAATCCGTGACGTCAACATGGGATATCCCCGCTGCCAAAAAAAAATGCATGTTCTCGAACATTTTCGCGTCAGAACATTAATATCGTAAAGAAGGAGGCAAATAAAATAATAAAAACTAAGGCGATTGAGAGATGGGACTACAGATACGAATTCGGAGAAGAAAGGCATATAAATCAGCATATCAATGAAGTTGGAAAAGTGAAGTTTTTCAAAGGAAAGTCGAGAAGAGTTGGAATGAATCAATGATCATCAACCAGCTGCTAGCAGGACAACATCGATTACTAAGTAGCAGAGTAAAATGGGATAGCAACTGCACTACATATCTGTGTGATGAATGTGAGGAGAGAGAAGATATTGACCATTACATTAACAGGTGCAAGAAGTTTGAGAGTGAGAGAGGAGTATTGGAAGAGAGGTACATAACGATTTTATATGCGGGTGACGATGAAGAGGTGGGGATGAGGCTACAAGTGCTTACGGGGAATGACACTGAGATGGAGGCAGTGCAGAGAAAACACTGAGATGGTAGAGGCTTTTCAATCATACATTATATCTTCCAAACGTTTTGATGGAACTAAAAGTTCCCATAACAGTACGGTTGTGGCAAACTAAAGATTAACAATGTTACGCCTAACGCATGCGCACAAGTGTATTTTAAATGTACAAGTGTATCACAGAACATAGAGTTAAGCACACACGAGAAAGTACACGAGAAGAGAGTACAACGAGACCATTACTGGAATGACTTCTAGTCCAAGCAGTTAGAAGAAGAACAACAACAAAGCGTCAGAAAGTGACCCTGAACACGAAAACTGCGATGATATACGGACTGTGCAATATATCCTGTACCTGTAGCAGATACCGAAGATGCATTTGAGAGCTTGTTTTTAATATTGACCCAGAATGCCGACGAAGATCTGAATAAAGCAACCGAATTTGAGGACTGTATGATGTTGATGTATCACTGTCAGTATCTATAACTCATTCACTGTCAGTATTACTGTGATTATCACAGGATGTGTGTGACAAGTACTAACAGCAGTAGTATGAATATGATTATGTCAACAATAACAACAACATCTCTAACAGCGTAAGATAATCGTTCGATCTACTGCGTAGTGCGTACTAGCACTGTACATTGCGACGACTTCTTCTGAAAACAACCATTGAGTGGAACCGCTTCGAACAGTCAGATGTTGATTCAGGCGATCGGTAATACTGAATGTCTGAAGGATTTATTAAATATGGATTCTATTTTCTAGACGTTTTATACGAGTGTCGTGGAATAGGATTCTGAACATTGCTTGAGTATTGATCAAGTAAACCTGACAGTGCGAAGAGCACTTCAGAACTCAATCATAAGCCAACTAGAACAGAGGTCATGTCAACTTACAGGTTGCATTATACATGCATATATTGTGACCACATATATGATATATACAACTGCAGTGACGTCTTCATTATTTCAGTATTCGATACCATAACCATGGTCGTTCCATACCATAATTTTTGGTTTTACATACCGGTACGGTACCGGATTGTTTGGTTACTTTTTTTAATTTCGTACTTTGTAGAAAATCATTTATTTGTTTCCATATGGTGTGACATACATGTAGTAACATGGTACGAAATGACCAATTGATTTCCTACATGGTACGAAACGACCAAACAATAAGGTACGAAACTACCAAAAAAATGGTACGAAACTACCAAAATATGGTACGAAATGACTTAAGACGATACAAAACGTCCTGTACCCATTTATATCTCCTCGGCAAGGGGAACAACAAGACAGTGACCCTGTAGACTAGCAGCGCCAACATCGTTGGTTTGATATTAGGCCCTATATCACCCTAGTTAGGGAGCCCGCATATGTTCTATTTACACTTTTGCGTACAAAAGGTTTGACCCCCTAAAGTTGGTACCAATAATGGAACATTCTGAAAAACCGATTTCTTAAGTTGCGCATTCTTGGGGTTTAGGGGCCGCTGAACCCCAAAAAGTGCCAAAAATCACTTCTATTTACACTTCCGCGTACATCGATGAATTTTGGTTTGATGATACTCCTAAGTGTACTGATTAAGAAAACACAACTTAAGAAAGGGATTTTCCTGGGGTTTTCAGATAAGAAAGGGGGTCCCATGCTGAACCCCAAAACGTGATTTTTCACTTTCTTTTACACTTTCGCGTACATCCATGATTTTTGGTCTCAAAGTACTTTGATATATACTAATTATAAAAACACAACTTAAGAAGCAACTTTTCCTGGGGTTTTAAGATAAGAAGGGGGTCATCGGGTCACCACTCAAAACGTAAAAAATCACTTTTATTTACATGATTGCATTCGTCCAACGTGTGTGTATGTGCGCACACCCATGGACTGTTGCACTATTACAACCAGTACATCCCTGAATCGATACGATCAACTTAAGAAATATATATTCATGTCGTTTTCTGATAATAACGAGACTTTACCCCCCCCCCAACAACCCGATCCATTTTCTAGAACTATAAGTGAGCCAGTTTTTATGAAAATTATAGCGGGAAAATCTAGTAAAATGTATACCAATGTATATATTTTCGTGAAGCTAAGACATAATGACACTTTTTTGGGCCAAAATTGAAACTCACCATCCAAGATGGCCGCCAAAATGGCCGTCGGAAGTTGAAAATATGACATTTTTTCACAAATATCTTCTAGATCAATTCATGCTGTTTGGAACTGGTTGAGTAATGTAACTTTATTTTGTGTTTTGTATATTAACTGATCATTTGAGCAATTAAATATGCAATTATTGGGGTCCTAACCCCTTCCGATCCCTCAAAAATTCGATTTTACAGAACGCATTACAAAATTTTACAAAAAATTACAATTGGGATTCTAGTCATATTTCAACAAGAAATGAAAAAAAGAACATTGTAATGTAAGTGAGGCATATCATTACCTATGAATATTCCAAATACCTGGAACCATAAATCCTACCTTGGCTCAAAATGGCTGCGAAAATGGCCGCCAAAATATGGAAAATGGTAAATATTGCCCCAGGGTGTCCCGCAACCGCTTACAAGTTGTGGTTGGTGTACACAATTGGCTAATCTGTTTTCTATACATTGCATACTAACATGTCTGATGCACCATGAATCATTTTTACTATTGTCACCACTGACATCACTAGAAATATTGGATTTTTCTCTCACAAACTTGATATAAATATCGGCAAAAATTCACCTTCAGGGTAAAATGTAAAATGTAACTATCTTTGGATTGAAAGGTGTTTATTGTTTTGGTCTATCTTAAATGTGTCACACTACGGTGTTTGTAGACTAAATTGCTCAAGGTGGCTTCCAAAATGGCAACCAAATTTGTAAAAAGTTAAAAGTTAACATATCCCGAGCATTATTCTCTGCGTTATCCGAAAAAGGTGGCAAATTGTGACTCACTTGGTTATTGTACGTGTTAGTTACAATGTAATTAACTGACAACTACGTTCTATTATGTTTGTCCCAGTTCCGTGTGGGGCATGACAAATTCATATTAAAGTTGCAGTATGGAATTTTGCGGAGAACCTCTTTTGTGATTCTGGCCATATTATTGAAAGGAAATGGGCAGAACTTTGAGACGGAACTGAGCTGAACCATGATATGTGGGTATTCTGGCCCATTATGATACAAATTTATCAAATGGATACAGGGTGGAAGCCAAGATGGCAGCCAGGGAGTTACTCTATGATCATAGATGAGGGTAATAGATAATACAGGGAGTTATTGTATGGTCATGAATGATGTGTGGGTATATAGGGAGTGCCCTGTTGGTAACGGTGGGACGTATATTTATATATGTTGTGGATGTGTTATCATTGGTGGTGTATGGGGAGTAGATTTATTATCATGGATGGCGTGTATGAGTATGGCAAGTATGGAACTTATGAGTGGTCGTATGTGCGGATATTGGTATATCTGTAAGGGCTCACCATTGGTGATGTGCATATGTATACCTGGTATGACTCTATGGTCATGGGTATGGCGAATAGGTATACATGTAGTGGCTGTATGGTCCATGGTGAGGTGAATATGTATACAATGAGTGACTGTATTATCGTGAATGTAGTGAATATGTATACATAGAGTGACTATATGGTCATGTGTCGGGTGTAGGTGCATACCTGGTGTTCATGCATGGTGACTCGTGGCTGTATCGTCATTTGCGGTATAAGCTGTATAAGTATGGCTATATGATCAGGTGTACTAGTACATGTACGTGTATAAAGTGGGTGACTATGTTGTCATTTGTGTGGTGTTTATGTACATATGGAGTGACTGGGGTAATGGGCGGGTTGTACATGTGTACCTTGGGTGGCTATCGCTTTCCACAATAACTCAAGGATATGTTAATCAATAGAGAGGTCATGTCATATCGTGGAAAGCGATAGCCACCCATTATCACAGTCATTACATATATACATAAACACCACAGACATAACCATATAGTGACCCACTGTATACATGTACACCTGACCCATGACCACGAATGACCATACAGCCACGCGTCACAATGCAGGCACACCGGGTATACTCCTAAACATGACCCATAACCATATAGTCACTCCTTGTATACCCATTCATCTCACCATTTGCCATAAGGTCATCCCCTGTTACATATTCTCCAAACGCATGGTCAAATAGTCAATCAATATATACATCAACACCACACCAATGACCATAAAGTCACTCCGGTATACATATGCACATCACCAATGGCCATATAGCCACTCGCTTCATACACATACCCTTACCCATGTTACCTGGTATACTCCTTCACCTGACCTATGGCCATATAGTCACCCCGTGTGTACCTATTCAAAACATTCATACACGATCATGGTCAATCCTTGTATACATATTCACCTCAACATTGTCAATCCCTGGATCCCTATTTGTCACACCATAGCCGAATAGCCACGCAAGATATACTAATACTCCCAGCCATGTCAGTATAGTCACTCCATGTATGCATATGCACCTCACCCATGGCCATATAGCCACTCGCTATATACACATATCCCTCGCCCATGACAATAAAGCAACACGTGTGTGTACTGGTATAACCTAAACATGACGATACCGACACGAGTCACCAAACAGGAACACCAGGTACATGTATACTCATACGCCTGTCACCCCTTGTATAGATGTTCATTACATTTGTGCTCATACAGTCACTACTTGTATACCTACATGCACTCATATCACCTTTAACCACACAGTCACTACCTGTATACCTATTCGACACACATAGTCATATAACCACTCGATACACATATGCAGCCCACCCTAGACCATAGATTCACTCCAGGTATACATGTAAACCTCACTAATGGCCATTCAGCCCTTCCAAATATACAAAAACCGCGTATACGACCACTCAAACAATCCATACTTACATATACACCTCACACATGACAATTCAGCAATTCACTGTATAATCATACACGCCATACATGATACTACAGCTAAGCCCTATACACCCACCAATGATAATACATCCACGAGATATATAAATATGCATCCCACCCGTTACCACAAGGACACTCCCTATGTACCCACACGCTCGACAATATCCACCCAGCTTACTCCAGGTATTCATATTCAATCATGACTGTACAACATTCCATGTATACCTACACACATTACCCGTAACCATAAAATCACTACCTATTTATCCACACACCCCATCTATGATCATACAGACAACACATGTACATCCCACCCATGACCTTACAGTCACTCCATATATACATAATCAACACATAGATGACCATGTAGCTATATCCATACACCACACCAATGACCATACAGGCACACGTGGTGCACCCGTACTGGATATACACAATCATACACCATACAGTCACTCCATGCATACCGATTCACCTCACATCTGACCATGATCTCTCCCTGTATATCTAGATGCATCTTACCATGGACAACCCACTCATAACCATATAGTCACTCATTGTATACCTACTCACATCAGTCATGACATACAATAACTCCCTGTATACCTATTCACCTCACATATGATCACAAAGTAACTACCTGGCTACGATCTTGGCATCCACACTGTATCATGTTGACATTTGTTTATCATAATGGACCAGACTAGCCAAGATTATGGTCCATCTCAGTTCTGTCTCAAAGTTCTGCCCAATTCCTTTCAATAAATATGGCCAAAATCACAAAAGAGGTTCTCGGCAAAATTACATACATTAAAATGAATTTGTCATGCCCCATACGGAACTGGGACAACTGGGAATAGAACATGTAGTTGTCAGTTAATTACCTAACACGTATAATAACCAAGTGAGTCACAATTTGCTACCTTTTCGGACAATGCAGAGAATGTTCGGGATAAAAAATTAGCATTTTACAAATTTGGTTGCCATTTTGGAAGCCATCTTGAGCAATTTGGTCTATAAACACCGTAGTGTGACACATTTAAGATAGACCAAAACAATAAACTCCTTTCAATCCAAAGATAGTTATATTTTACCTGAAAAAATGGTCCAAACCTGAAAACTGAATTTTTGCCAATATTTATGTCAAGTTTGTGAGAGAAAAGTCCAATATTTTTGACGATGTCAGTGGTGAAAATAGTAACAATTAACCATGGTGCATCAGACATGTTAGTATTCAATGTATAGAATGCAGAATAGCCAATTTTATACATCAACACAACTTGTAAGCGATTGCAGGACACGCTGGTGTAATATTTACCATTTTCCATATTTTGGCGGCCATATTGGCAGCCATTTTGGGCCAAAGTAAGAATTTTGGTTCCAGTGATTTGGAATATTCATAGGTAATGATATGCCTCACTTACATTACAAAGTTCTGTTAATTTCTTGTTGAAATATGACTAGAATCCCAATTGTGATTTTTTGTGAAATTTTATACCGCATTCTGTACAATCGAATTTTTAAGGGATTGGAAGGGGTTAGGACCCCAATAATTGCATATTTAATTACTCCAATGATCAGTTAATATACAGAACACAAAATAAAGTTGCATTACTCAACCAGTTCCAAACAGCATGAATTGATCTAAAAGATATTTGTGAAAAAATGTCATATTTTCAACTTCCGGTGGCCATTTTGTCGGCCATCGTTGATGGTGAGTTTCAATTTTGGCCCAAAAAAGTGTCATTATGTCTTAGCTTCACGAAAATATATACATTTGTGTACATTTTACCAGATTTTCCCGCTATAATTTTCATAAAACTGGCTCACTTATAGTTCTAGAAAATGGATCGGTTGTGGGGGGGGGGGGGGGGGGGGGGGGTAACAAGTCTCGTTTTTATCAGAAAACGACATGAATATATATTTCTTAAGTTGATCGTATCGATTTAGGGATGTATTGGATGTAAAAGTGCAACGTTCCAGGGGTGTACCCACATACACACACGTTGGACGAATGCAATCATGTAAATAAAAGTGATTTTTTTACGTTTTGAGGGGTGACCCGATGTCCCCTTCTTATCTTAAAACCCCAGGAAAGTTGCTTCTTAAGTTATGTTTTTATAATTAGTATATATCAAAGTACTTTGAGACCAAAAATTATGGATGTACTCGAAACTGTAAAAAAAAGTGAAAAATCACGTTTTGGTGTTCAGCATGGGACCCCCTTTCTTATCTGAAAACCCCAGGAAAATCCCTTTCTTAAGTTGTGTTTTCTTAATCAGTACACTTAGGAGTATCATCAAACCAAAATTCATCGATGTACGCGGAAGTGTAAATAGAAGTGATTTTTGGCACTTTTTGGGGTTCAGCGGCCCCCTAAACCCCAGGAATGCGCAACTTAAGAAATCGGTTTTTCAGAATGTTCCATTATTGGTATCAACTATAGGGGGTCAAACCTTTTGTACGCAAAAGTGTAAATGGAACATATGCGGGCTCCCCAACTATAACCTCATATCACAACCAGCCTAACGTTGAAGGCTGATATGAGGCTACTGAGGGCTGAAATCAGGCCTATAATATCAAACCAACCAAGTAATACCCTACATGTATCTATTAATTACGGTAGTTCGCCTCTTAGTAACAGTGTAATATTGACAAATCTTTCTAATGAGTGACATCACAAAAAATTGGTATCTATGCCTATTCTAACAGTGAAATAGAATTGCACCATGTCAAAGCCATACCGTGTATTACTCAGATCGTGATGTCATAAAATCATACATGTATTACTCTTAATTAGTGATGTCGTAAAATGATATTACTCGATTTAGGGCAAATTTAAGTGATATTCACCTAAGTACAAATGGAGTTTGATAACAAGCCATACCGTGCAAAAATGTCATATCTAATTAATAATTTTCGAACAAATTTTGGACCGATATACATGTACCCTGTAGCCATCTGTAGGAAACTTCCTTCCAAGTGGGTGTTGTCGGAACATACATGTATCAAGATGGACCCCCCTCCCCAATGGGAGACTTGTATCCATGCCCATTGGAAATAAATTATAATGTGCAATGGATGAATAGGTTGCTGGCATTTCATACCATGGAAGTTTGACACAGAGATGTTTCGCACCAGGGTTCTGGACATTTCATACCAGTTCCTGTATCATTTCGACAATTCGTACCTTTGAGTATACCGGTATTATTTAAAAAAAAAATTACATTAAGGGTACTCAGTCCGATTCGATGGTTCCCATATCATCATATTTCAACAACAACAACAACAACAACACCATTTTTTGAAATGCCACTTCGTTTACCAGAATCGATTATTGCCCGAAAAATAATGCTAACCAGTCAAATATAGTATACAATTGCCCAAAACCTGTTATTTATCAATATTTTGTTCAATGAAATTTTGCGGGTTTGTCAAATATCTGACACAACAAAAGCCACTTGCTTTTTGAGTTATCCATCTTCATCTGTCCTCTTTCGACTTTTTATTGGGCCACTAAAAATTATCGATGGTGAAAAATAATAGATTTAAAAAATCGATATCTGATCACTCTCAGCTTTGATGGGTGGGTTCCTCAACTCAAATCAAATATGTTTTACCCCGAAGCCAAGGAAATAGTAATATTCAAGCGTTAATTCGGATTATGCATCTTTAACTTTGTCGTGACAATTTCAATTTGTTCATTTTGTTTCGCAAAAAAAAGAAAGAAATATGTTAACATGTAAATGTCGGGTTGTCATCATCACGAACGTTAAATCATGATCATGTTCGCTTTCATTAAGTTAACACGATTAAAATAATTTTTCACATACATGTACGAATGCCCATTCATAATTTTTTGGAATCAACGAAACATACCAATATATGGTGTGAAATGACCAAAAACATGGTACGAAACAATTAAATGTGTCATTCAAATCAAGGGTACAAACTGGCCATAGTAGGAAAAGTCGTTTGAGCCATCCAACAGACCTGGGTGAATCGCCGGGCGATCGGTCTTCCACAGTAAGGATGCATCTGGGAAGAGGGGAGTCAATCTAATTAACTGTTATCTATAACCAATACTTAAAAACAATAACAATTGATTCTGATTTCTTTTGAAACACACAGAATAATTATTTACTGAGAATATTCAATATAAATATGTACAAATTCTCAAACAAAGGGAATTTCAATGTTCAAGAAATTTAGAGTCCCCTCTTACTATGGAGGCCCTTTTCACATTTATTATTTATTTGCGCTCAAGCACAAATATTAAGCGCAAATATTTGAGCTTAAGCATAAAACATTTGGGCTTAAGCGAATGTCCTTTGCGCTTAAGCACAAATATGTGTCTATCAGTTTATTTGCGCTTAAGCGAAAATCATTTGCGATTAAGGGTAAATGATTTGCGCTTAAGCACAAATACCTAACACTCCCTTACTTCCCTCTGATTGTGAATGATGGAGTCCATCTCATAGTTTATTAGTATGGGCCCATAGTAGTAGCCCATACAGATTCGAAAGTTGAAAAGTCAAAAGCATCTCTGTCTCTGGTGTCCCAAAAATTGGTGCCTCATTCCCAGAGCTCTAGTATATTTTATTAAAGGGACATCTCCTGCACAAATATATACAATTTCCATGGTCATAGAAGGGGAATTAGGGGTTAATGGGGGCTTGCTTCCCTCGTGGTGTACATGTACTTATTGAATAGAAATAGGGGGAAAACATATTTTCATATTATCAGCATCCCTGTCCCTAATAATTTGTGTCTCCATCCCAGAGATCTATTAAATTTTATAAAAGAGACATATCCTGTACAGATCTATACCATTTCCATGGTCATAAAATGTATCTAGGGATCACTGGGGATTGCTTCCCTCATATATGATGGGCCTATATAGACTTGAGTGCAAGCCTGCAAATAGCGTGTCTGTCATTTGCAGAATGAGGTCCCCAGAGGGTGAATTTAGTGACGCTACACCGCATAGTGGGCTAGCATCACTAAATTTACCCTCTGGGGACCTCATTCTGCTTAGGGCCATCAACTGCTATGGCAGTCCTAGGATCAGATTGAAGTTCCACAGTTGAAGTTGGTGATGTTCACCCATTTGGAGCCTCGATTATGGATTTTATCTTCTGCAAATTAGGGGATATAGAAACTTCCCAGATGGGAAAACGTAACTAAAAATAATGTTAATTTGATACCATAGTTACTTCCCAGAAGATGAGGCCTAAGCAGAATGAGGTCCCCATAGGGTGAATTTAGTTATGCTAGCCCGCTATGCAGGGTAGCATCACTAAATTCACCCTCTGTGGACCTCATTCTGCAAATGACAGACACGCTATTTGCAGGCTTGCTTGAGTGATGTGTTAGGCCTCTGCCATTTAAAATTAATTCAGGGAGATCAATGCATTAATTTCTATTTCCACTTAAGCGCAAATGATTTGTGATTAAACGTAAATTATTTGCACTTAAGCGCAAAAATTCATAAGTAATTGTATGTCATAATTTGCAAAGTTCTGTCAAATTCTTGTTAAAATATGACTAGATTCATAACGGTGATATTTGGTTAAATTTCATACCGAGTTATGTATAAACGAATTATTGAGGGATCGGGAGGGACTTGGATCATACGAATGACATATATTCATTGCTCCAATTACCTCTTAACATGAGCAATACAAAATGAAGTCACATTTCCGAACCAGTTCCATATAGCAGAACCTGATCTAGAAGATATTAGCGGAAAAAAACGTCAAATTCCCTCTTTCAGCTGTCATTTTGACGACCATCTTGGGCGGGGAGTTCCAATTTTACCCTAAAAATGTGGCATTATATCTCTCAGAGTCATACGTACTGAATATGCCTAATTTTAAATCGTATATTTCATGGTAAGATTACTTGCGACATTTAGTAAATTATATAACCACGAAACACTCTTTAAATTTGGAAAACCCCTTAAAAGAGGGGTTAAATTGAAATTCCAGCGTGGCTCCATATCTAATACCAACACGTATGTAAATGAATGAATGTTTATTGGATAATGTATATACACTGGACAAACATAAAAAATATAGTGCGATGTACATACAAAATCCGGGCGATGACGTGACCTAACTGGCCGTCTTCCCGTCGCCGCCCATGCAGGCATCAATAGTAAGGCAAGTTGACTACACTGCTACTCCTAACGGGCTTAACGATGCATCTTCACTTCTCTTAACGTGTGTGGGTGATTTAAGATAATTATTTACTACAGAATACTAGTATATAGTTATATACGATTGTTTGATTGAGTTGAGGAGTCGACATGGTAAAACAATTCTTAACTGAATAATTCTTAACTGAACAAAGCCCATGGTTTAGACCCCGGAAGCTCCTGGCACGACAGTAACCCAGAGCGGCCGTCCCAGGGAAACATCGCGACCTGAACCTCCAGGAGTCCACCTGAGTGTCATGCATACACATATACATACACACACATATACACATACATATACATATACATACATATATATATATATATATATACACACATATACATACATATACATATATATATACACATACGCGCACACACATGCATATACATATACAAACAGTCACACATATATGAGATTAATTCTTACATTAATAATTAAAATTACCATCGGTCAATGTGTAATTAAACAATATATTAATAATGTTCGTTGCATGTTAATAAAGACTAAGATAGTTTACAGTCTGGACAATACAGGTTGCAACAGCGAACAGATGCAGCATATTCATCTAATAGGGTATACTTTATGAGCTTCTTAAATGTTAACCTCGGAGTGCAAGCCTTAATAGGTGTAGATAGTTTATTCCATAGTGTAGGAAATTGGTGAAGTGGTAACTTGGCACTGAAGTTTGTTCTAGGAGTATGATGTTCAATATCACGAGTTTGTCTCGTTAGGGCATGTTTTTTCCGTCTAGGTTTTCGCAAAAAATCTGATAGTGACTTCGGTAAGAGTTCATATTTCCAATCATAGACAAAAATTAAGGATTTAATAGTATATAGATCTTGAACTTTTGGGATATCTGATCGTTTGAAAAGGGGGTCAGTATGTGAGTTATACTTGGCATTACAAATCATGCGGATAGCTTTCTTTTGTAGTTTAAAGATCTTTCCTATGTGGGACGAGTTGCCCCATATTTCTATTCCATAAGAAATGTGACTGTGAATCAGGGCGTAATATAGTGTTTTTAATATTTGGATTGGTAGGAACTTTTTGGCTCTACATAAGGCATGTATAACTTTGTTAACTTTTTTACAAATGTAATTAATGTGATAATCAAAGTTTAAATTTTCATCTACATATATTCCTAAAAATTTAATGGCTGGTTCGTTATTTAGTGATGGTGTTGGAAAAATAATTTCATTGTTGATGGATAATCGTTTATTACCGAAAGCGTGTCTGTTAGTGGCATTAAAAAGCATATATTTAGTTTTAGAGGCATTAATAACGAGTTTATTTGCCGTGCACCAGTTAAAGACTTTATCAAGCTCAATATTTGCATCATCAATCAGTTTATCTACCTTATTGTTAGAGGAGTATAACGTTGTGTCATCAGCAAATGATAGTAAATTAAAGTTTGTTGATTTCGGAATGTCATTTACATATAACAAAAAAAGGACATATGTCCGCATATGTGCAAAGTTTCATGCTTTAGTCAGACAAATTAATAATTGTCTTGAAATTTGTATTTAATCTACTCCACTGTGTTATAGTGGACCATGGTGAATATTTATCGTCGTTTTATTTGCACCGAGTGAACTACTGCAAATCGTCACACCGACATGACATTGGGGATTCCCATGTTTATTTATATATTTCTGACGTCACATGAATACAGTTTCTTCAAACATCGCCATCAGAGACCCCTAGCGTTCTTTCACGTTTTAATCATTGATTTCGAATTCCTAGTCATTGGTTTGACCGGAAATAGTAGATTGCGCAATTAGATATTGAATTGAAAGAACGTCATTAAGTTTGCATTGGTGATACTTTATATCTTTTAAATATAAGAATGACAATAAGGTATATTAGTTTTATAACGATAATCATTGCTTGTGAAAAAACGTCTATTGGTTTGAAATATCTTTATTGATTAAGAAAATATGGCTATTGAAACGGAGTGTACGTTTATTGAATATGCGCGAATCTTACTAATTGTGTGTTATTAGATATTAGTTGAACAATGAATACTATTAAATTAAAATAGAACATTAATTTTGCATTGGTCAACATTGATTATTAATCTATATCTATTAAAACGGAACTGTCTCTTATTGAATCCAAGAACGATTATTGGTTTGGAAATGGAGTATATTGGTTTGAAAATAGAGACTATTGGTTTCACAAACCACCATTAACTTTTATTTCATGTAATTTCCGACCGAATGGCCGCCCATACATTAGCTCATTATATTAAAAGATTGCCGATCGAAGCGAGAAAATCAACGACGGCCACCATTTTAGTAATACAAAAATTCTCTGATAGAAACCGGTAGCGGAACAAAAGGTTGAACTCAATCGAGACAGTGACATTTGGTGCTCACTTTATCCAGTGAAATATATTGTAAGCTCTATATTCTGAAGAGAAATAATTTATTTTGTCCTTAATATATGTGACAATTTATCAAAAGACCCGATTTACAGAACATTTCGTTCGGGAATTTAATGATTCCGCCATTTTACATTACCATCTGTTGCAGACGTCACGCATGCGCAGACCGTACAATTTAATACTTTACAATTTCGAGGAAGTATTTTTCTAATAAAACACGATGAAATAACTAAATACATTTCCTATTGTATGAAAATCCGGGTTCTGTAACAGAATCAAGTTAAGAGCTACCCACGGAGCACATAAATTTCATTCTAGCGGTCGTATAATTTACGTTATTCGTTGCGCCAGGTGACCGGGCGCAAACCCCCAGTACTTTATAACGGCACTGCATTGAACGTAGAAGGATACGCACTATACGTTCATGACTGAACTATATTTAGGGGTGATAAATTCATATATATACCAAATTTGGTATTGATCAGATGAAAAATGTTTTGAGTCATAGCAGCTTGGGTGAATTCTAAGTAAACATAAGAGTGAAAAGGGTTAATTAAACAATACCAAAAACCATACAGATGAAGAACATGCTAAGAAAAACCTAGGTAAGAAATATGAGGCAGATCAGAAGAAATATGTTCAACTTATTGCATTGGATAGCATGTGTGTGAAGGGTTAATTATTTTCTAAACTGATCAACCAACCAATAC
This sequence comes from Siphonodentalium dalli, assembly GCA_032622095.1. Classification (NCBI taxonomy): domain Eukaryota; kingdom Metazoa; phylum Mollusca; class Scaphopoda; order Gadilida; family Siphonodentaliidae; genus Siphonodentalium; species Siphonodentalium dalli. Next base: position 155,458,847 of record CP136063.1, read on the forward strand.
CAAAAACTATACAGGTGAGGGGTGTGTCATCATAAACCTACATATCAAATATGAACACAATCGGACAAAAAATACTTCAGTTATAGCATCGGATTTTTTATTTATTTTTTTTCGAAAAAAGGGTCATAGCTCCTTTAAAATTTGGTTCCAATCAGATAAAAATTGTTTGAGTTAAGGCAGAATGCGTGAATTCTAATTCGAAAAAGGGCCATAACTCTGTAACAAAAACTTGGATCAAACCCAAATTCGAAATCGATCTGTATTTTCGGCTGAGAAACCCATATACAAAATTTGGTTCAGATTGGATAGAAAATGTTTGAGTTATCGCATTACACATGAAGTGTCTACGGACGGACAGACAGACGGACGGCTAGATAGACGGACGGACGGACGGACGAACGACGAGTGGTCAATCCGGACGTCGACACTATGTGTACCATACTATGGTATGGGTACACATACAAAATGATAAAAATTTGTTAGGCCAATTCATTCTCTTATATATGCGAGGCGACGTATGGTCGACTCGCATATATAAGAGGGTGCATTGGCAGAGGGTCTTCAATGTTGCGCCAGCGCAGCTCCCGTCATGAAAGGGTTGATACAAAGAATTATAAAAAAAATATTTATTATGTTCGCGTATACGTACCGTATGTATTGCCGTTAGACTTTGCACACAATTTATTGTACGCTCCAACTAAACCATCAATATTGACGTATTTCAGATACTGAGACATTTCACTGCAACTTGTAGAAATCCAATTCTGGAAACAAGTGACAGCCGTCTCCACAGCAGTTTGCCTGTAAAGCAGAACGAGTGCACGACGTTGAGAAAACTGTAAGGCAAACTTTGATCAGTCCCCTCGCTATATATACATATCTTGAATGCATATAAGATACATGCGTATTATGGCGCCGTTACATTGGTTAATATATGTGTGTACATTTATACACACAATATAGTGTAAACGGGTATATACAGAACTGCACAGAAAGAAAACGGTATTCGTTCGTGTGAGCAAAAATCGTATCCGTTGAAAGTCACGGTCAACACCGAGGTATTGCAACAGGAAAATCGGATTTGATTAATCGTTACTGGGGCTTGGTGTATATGTGCTTAATCTGTGTTTGTTAACATACGTATTCAAGCTAGTCCATGGCATCAGATGGTTCGCGAAGGTGATCACATTTAAGTACTTGGTATATGGTCGAGCCAACATCTGGGAAGATTTTGCATATTGCTGAATTAGAAATCAAAAACTCCTTTCGCAACCAGAAGCCATGTATCACAGAGTCACACACATAAATATTTTGATACGGCATCAACGCTTTCTGAAATTGTGCGTCGTGTTTCCTGCTTCTCGTAGACTCGGCTCTACTCTGCTGAATTTATGAACAACGATGCTGATGCGACACCAGGGACGTGGCAACCCAACAGTTGGAAATTTCATTCCTGGCACAAATATTTTTGGAAATTTCACACCAACACCGGGTCGACCGTGGTATACTTTTTATTAGCAAGAGATAAAGGATTCGATACACAGGTTTAAATAACGTAGAAACGCCTCTCTCGGATCCAACGATTTAGACCACGAGATTTGGGATTTTGGCAGTTTCCAGGTTCAGATCTCCAAATTTGTTCACACTGGGCAGACGCATTGTTCACCCCGTTGCTTTTGTTCCTCGCTCTGGCTTCTTATCCAGTCATAATATGCCCTGTCACTAACTCGCGGCCATATTTGATCAACCGGTCCGGTTCCGTGGTTTTACTTCGCTTTCCATATATGGAAGTCATGAATAATTCAAAAGCTCCACATATGGAAATGCTACCGTGACTCAAAAACTTTTACCTGTATCACTAAAGCTACGGAACCGGACACGGTGGATCCAATATGGCCGCGAGTTAGTGACAGGGCGTATAGGATATGATCGAAATCGCTACTTTCCAGGTCTGGGAGTGGAAAGTTGGAAAAAATCAAATCTCAAGGAGAGGGTGCAAATGGAATTATGCAAGCTCGTGGGATTGCATGGTCTAGTTCAAGGGGGTTGTCATTGGAATTTCCAATGTTCCAATGTGCATGACCCCACCCCAACACGGATACCCTGTATATAAGCACGTCCTAGCTTGTATGGCATAGATCAAATCGCTTTGGCCTGCTGATGTTGTATTTTTTTTTTTACTGGCCTAAACTGACGAGAACTCGTAGCCATTGCCAGAGTACTGACAGCGCGCGTGCACCATATACCAGTATATCATGTTGTGATCACAGTAATCCGGGTCACAATATATATACATGTGTATGTGTGTGTGTCAAACATTGTGAGAATCTAGCACCGTCAATTAACAAAACAAGACAGTCAAAGACTGTGGGGTCGATCACCAGACTGCAAAGACTGATGAGACTGGGACTCTGGAGACCACAATAGTCAGAACTTTTCATAAGCACGATCTAAACACGATATGTGGCTAGAGAGGCTTCAGTAGTGTACAGTGGGTAATTTCAAGGTGAATATCCACCATGAAATTGCCCACTGTTCACTACTGATCACCCCCTCCTCCAGCTCAACAAGTCCCCTCCCGACCGGGCTCCAGACTCCCAAGTCTTGGGTTGGAATTTCACAACTGACATCTCAAACTTTCTCAATTTTTGGAAATTTCCAATCTCACAAGCACCTTTTTATAAAACCATTTAGACATGTTTGAAGCCCATTTATCCATGGACCCAAAACACCATACATGTATGTCAGATTAATCAGTTAGGTAGTTCCAAGGAAGATGTTTTAATGAATTTGGTATTTCAATGATTTTTTAAACACAAAATTGTTAACTCCCCATAGCCCCCGTCATTTCTTAACAGGTTGACCTGATGTTAACAAATCTGAATATCAGTCACTAAAGGATCATCCATACTATATGTAAGCTAAATAGTCCAACCTCTCTTGAGAAGACAATTTAAGAATGACTATAGAGACATACAGTTATGTCCCTGGTCCCACCCTATTTAACCTGGTGACCACATCTGAATAAATTTCAATACCAGACACCAAAGAACCCTTCATACTAAATATCAGCAAAATAGACCTGTTAACATTTGTGGCGATTTCGGTCGAACAGTTTAACCCGAAGTAGGAAAATGTGGACTGTTACTGGTTGAAAAATCAAATCTACAGCCTCATTGCCTCCACCCAGGCAGCTTAGAAATCAATAGGAATCTATATATTATTATACCAGTATCAAACAGCATACATACAGGTAGGATGGGTGGTTGAGAGTTAAATCTCTTATCTCTGCCCTTATTTGAACAAATGTGAATCCCCATCTATGAGATCTATTCATCTAGAAATTTCAAACGGTAGATTTTAAGAGTTGAAGAAAACTGATTTTCCTCAAAAGTTTCCTAAAAATGACCTCACGTGTACAAATCTGAACCCCACTCACCAAAGGACCCTCCATACCAAAAGCTAAATAGGCCTGATGGTTTCTGAAGAATTACTATGGAGGGAAAGAGTTATGGCCCTGGCTTCTCACCTATATGACCTGATGGACTCATTTGAACAAATCTGAATGTGAGTCAAAATATATAAACCATTTCGGTCTTTAATATGTATGTGGAGAAGAACAAAATTGATGGACGGATGGAAACATCCCAACAGAGGGATGGACGGGAGGACATACTGACAGACAAATTCAATCCAATATACCCCCCCCCCAAGTTTTCTTTGCAAATCAGGGTATAATGAGTACAACTGGATAGGTGGTGGTTAAGAATATAATAGTGGAACAGCCAAGCCTGAATATAGTGTCTGACTTTTGCAGAATGAGGTCACTAAAGGGTGAGTTTAGTGCTGCAATCCTGTAAGGTGGGCTAGCATCACCAAATTCATCCTCCGTGGACCTCATTATGCTTAGGCCTCAACTGCCATGGGAGACATAGGAACAGATTGAAGTTGTCCAGTTAATTGGTGATGTGCACCCATTGGGCACTTCAATTATCAATTTTATCTTCTGACAGCAAATTAGGGAATATAGAAACTGAACAGAAGGGAAAAAGTAAGTAGAAATGTCAATTTAAGACCTGTATACTTCCCTGAAGATGAGGCCTACGCAGAATGAGGTCCATGGAGAGTGTATTTGGTGATGCTAGCCTACTGTGCAGAGTAGCATCACTAAATTCACCCTCTGGGGACCTCATTCTGCAAATGTCAGACATACAGCATTTTGTTTTGAAATGATATGTTAATGATACACACAGAGCATGACTGTTTACACCTAGCTGTCAGCCAGCTAGATAACATCTGAATTGATGACTGTTATTAACTCTTTCTGTCTGGGGCTAATACCATACTTTATGGATGTTACAAGGTGTCAGTTTTTCTAATTAATTTTTTCTTGACTGCAGTGGGTGCAGGGCTGCGCATATTGGGGGGGGGGGGGGGTTGTGGTAGTGGGGACAGGGGTGTAGAGGGGTGAGGAGGGAAAGGGGTGGAATGGGGTGTTTTGTGTCTAAAAAAAATACAAAAAATCAGGGGTTAAAATGAAAAAAATATTTTTGTATTGGTTCATTTTGAATTGTGATTTGTTTTTTGAATTGAGCAAGGATTTAAATTTAACAATATATATTTTTTAAATTATATTTATTTTTTTTAAGTTATGTTCCTGACACGGCCCCTATTTGACACACTGACCCCATTTGAACAAATCTGAACCCCAGTCACACAAGGACCCACCATACAAAATATTAGCTAAATCGGCCTGATGATTCTGGAGAAGAAGTCATTCTAATAATTACGAGGGAGAATAGAGTTATGTCCCTGATTCTGCCCCTATTTGACACAGTGACCCCATTTGAACAAATCTGACCCCAGTCACTCAAGGACCTTCCATACCAAATATAAGCTAAATAGGCCTGATTGTTCTTGAAAAGAAGTTGTTTTAAGAATTACTATGGCGGGAAAGAGTTATGGCCCTAGCTTCGCAACTATTTGACTCAGTGACCTTATTTTAACAAATCTGAGTCTGAGTCAAGCAGGGAACATCCACACCAAATATGAACTCATTTGGCCTTATGATACTGGAGAAGAAGATGATTGTTGACGGACGGACAGACGCACTGGTCAGAGTATAGTTGTGGGGTGACCGCACTGGTCAGATAATACTTGTGGGTTGCGATCTTTTGTTTGGGTAATTTGTGGGGTGCAACCCACAAATGACGATTTTTTAAAGAGCGTATTTTTAAAGAGCGGCCCCAAACCTCCCCCAAGCCCACCCACCCTAGTGTAGAAAATGGGATGAAACGGGAAATACCTCTTTTTGTGAAACTTATTGGTACTATGTTTGATATTAGTATCTAAGTTGAGAATACAAGTGATTGGCCACTCCATAATATAAATGGGGAGAGACATATGTGTCAAGGTCATCCACTAAGGTCACGGTTATTTAATAATATGTTCATTTACAACAATTAATTCTACATTCACCTGCCCCTAAATGCATTTATTTCGCAAATAACCCCAAACCATGTAATTTATGTAGAATCGGAGGTTTCTTGCCTTCAATTTGTTGTATGAACTGCCTTATAGATGTATTTCGTTTTCCAGTTTGAACTATTTGAATTGTCAGATTATGACACTTTTTTATCTGAGCTGCCCATCTTTGCCATGGTAATAGCCTGTCATTTGTACTAAAAAAAAATGGGTTTCGTAAAGTTTGAAATTTCCAACTCTAAGAATACTTGAGGCTTGTCTAGATGCTAGGATTTTGCGATTTTCTTGTTCAGATTTCAAAATTTTCGAACACCGGGCCGAACCATGGTCGGCCCGGTGTGTCACTGTCCCTCCCCCGTGACCAATACAAAACTGCTAATTAGTTTAACAAAACAATAGTTTCGTACATTCGGTCAAACTTGTGGACTGAAATGGTCATCAGTTGGAGAATTTTACAACCTAAGAGGGAGTATGAGGTTTGAAATTTCCAACACTAGGGAAGCTTCAGTTGAGGCCAGTCTAGATGCTAGGATTTGCGATTTTCTTGTATAGTTTTCCAAATTTTCTCACACCGGGCTGAACAAACATGGACGGACACAATGTCCTGGTCTCTTACCCGTAGCCGTGTGCATTTGTCTGGAGTAGGCTACTAGATGTTAGGATTTATGCAATTCTCAGGTTAAAGTATCTGAATTTTCTTATACCGGGCATATAGAACAACATAGTTTATGAATACATAGGATATTAGGACTGATGTGCAAGGGGGTGCAAATGGAATTATGCAAAACTTGTGTTTGGTCTGTGATTCTGATTCAAGGGGGGGGGGGGTGCAAATGGAATTATGCAATAGTTGTGTTTGGTGTCTGATTCTGATTCAAGGGGGGGTGCAATTGGAATTCCCCAAGGTGGACCCCCCCAACGGATACCCTCTAGCCACATCCCTGACATATATATCTATGAATACCACATGATCGCATACTTTCCTAGGTGTGTGGTAATTTTCAATACCAGCACATGTGCTAATCTGTGTCGGACTATTTTATTGTGCAGTTAGACTGGTTCGCGATGTTAATATTTTTAGCAACAATAATTTCAATTCAATTCATATCTGGGGAAAACCTGAAGGTCAAGGAAATGCGGCAGTTTCAAAACAAGATCACGCACTCCCGAACAAATAGTTAATAAAAATGCAATGTAGCTCTATGCCAAATAATAGTGATCGTTGGAATTTTTCTCTCAAATTATTAATCGTGTTGACACTATTATTAGGCATCTGAGAATGAGAGTACCCGAGTACGTAAAAAAAAACTACGTTGTTTGTGTTGCACAAAATAAAAATTCAAACAAACAACATTAATTACCTTTAAGTTCTGGTCGATTTGTTGACACAGTATATTGCATTCTTGTGAATCGACGACCATTCGGTGTATTTTGTTATTTTCCATTTAAAGTGAATGAATTCCTTGAAATATCCTATGAATGGTGTGACCTAGTTTCACTTTCACCAATTTCCAACTTTCAGAGGCGAAAAGTCAACTAAAAATTTTAATCCATGATTGAAGAGCAAGTTTGTTTAGGATGACAATGATCGGTATATATATTCTTTAACACAAAACACAACTTTATGTGAAGTTTGACGATCCAAATCAGTTGATTAAACACAATTATAACACATTTCCGACACCAGGTGAAGTATAAACAAAATTCGCCGGTAAGCCAGTTTCCAGAGTTCCTTGAATCGATAGACTGGTTCCTTGGATTGTAACTGAGAAATTAACGCTTTGCGTTGAAAAAGAATACTAATGTGGCATTTAAAAAAAAATAATATCAAAATGAATTGACATTATAGTTGTATTGGGAGATACCGGTATGTAATAAATATATATAGATATATATAGATAGCCGGCGGAGTGATACCACCGTTCCGTTCCGGCACTCGTGGTATCACTCCGCCGGCTATCTCGTGCGGTAATCATTTACAAAACAAAAACGAAGACGGTTCTATCTATATATTTACTTTGTATGGCTATATTTAATGTTTATTTGTGAGGGTAAAATTAAAATTCACTTGATTTATCTTTAGCATAGTGTCCGGGCCGTAACTGCACAAATACCATAAAAAGTGGTATCTAAAAATGTGTTGATCTAAACTTAAGGTTATCAAAAGTAAACAATGACCATATGAAATAAAGTATATCATATACCAAATTGAACATGGTGGTGACGCCCTATTTATTTGTGCATTTATGAAGGGATTGCATTTAAGACTAAGGCATTAGGGTTGGCGGCATATGAGACCACCAATAAAAAATAGACAGAAAAATCAAACTTTTTTCCAATGACCTTGACCTTAGTGGTTGACCTTGACCCTATATGTCATATTGGCCCAGTTCATTTGATGGATCATTGATTGCACTATGAGTTCACATCATTTATTCAAACACAAGTCTAATTGATTCCAAACCGCGGCATTTTTTCACTTTTCCCCAAATATTTTATGCCGTTACCATGGAAACCAGAAATTCTCCTGAACCATGACCCGCAGTCCGGGCACCCCCTCCAAAATTGTTTCCCATACCCCATTGTACATATCGGCAAAGTTTCATGCTTTAATCCGGTCTCTCACGATTTTGCTAAATTTTGACCCTAAATGACTGGGCTATATTAGGGCCACTTCCTAATGGCGCTTTCGGCGCGCACCGAAAGCGACAAAAAGTGCGCCATTAGTAACGCGCCGGAAGCACCGAAAGCGGCAAAATGTGCGCCAAGATGGCTGCCAGCGGCCATGTTTTTATGCAAATGAGCCCAAAATGATTCGTTCCCATCTAGACGCCAATGTTATCATCCATCAAAAAGTTCATGATGATCAGTGTATCAGTACGGTCATGTAATAAACATGTAATCAGCAGCTATGTTCGAAATTATAAACGGTACTTTCATGCTATCCGTCTCCGGATCATAGTTCTAAAGTTTCAGCATATTTCGGTACTAGATCCGCTACTCAGATTCTAAAACGGGTGATGTAGAAGTCGCAGATTTGTCTTGTTGGTGAATTTACAATACATTACCGAAATAAAGTGAGGTTTTCGAAGAACTGGAAAAATATACCTATGGAATGTTGTAGATTGGCATTTAAGGTGTAAGAGGTACCAAAAGTTTTTAGTGAAAATATATTTTTTGTAGGAATACAGTTGAGTTCAAAATGGGTGGCAACAATTTGTTGTTTCGTTCCTTCCGTGGCCTATGGCCCCGGGTGGTGGTTCCGCCAATAAAAGAGGGGTTTTGACCAAATTCCAAGCTCCTGTGTGTAGATGTATTATTTGTTCGTCTGCGTTGTTTGTCGTTGAACTTATTATCTGAACATTTCCCACCAACGAATAGGAATCATTATGCACCTGTATTATTGTTTGAATGTCATTTGTTTGCATATATTACCTGCACCTCAAAATTATTAATTGACTACCCCAATGTATAAATTAATGGGAGCATACATTTAGTATATATAACTACTAGCCGATGAGCCCGACGTTGTCCGGGCTATTCAAAAACCAAATTTCAAGTCGATAGCTCCACCCGTTTCCGAGATCTGGTCTGCGCATGCGCGAAGCTTGCGTCGCACGGGCTCGGCGGCCCGTAAAAATCGTATCCGGGGCAAGATACATTCACATAGCAATTTTCAAGTCGATAGCTCCACCCGTTTCCGAGATCTCGTCTGCGCATGCGCTGCACGGGCGTCGCACGGCTCGCCAATACGACAAGGACGACCGCCTGGTCAAACTACACACACGTACCAAGTTTCGTCCCGATCGGTCGAGAATCGTAGATTTGTATAAATGACATACACGACCCGATAAAATTCGTATCCGGGGCAAGATACATTCACATACCAAATTTCAAGTCGACAGCTCCACCCGTTTCCGAGATCTCGTATGCGCATGCGCGAAGCTGGCGTCGCACGGGCTCGGCGACCCGATAAAATTCGTATCCGGGGCAAGATACATTCACATAGCAAATTTCAAGTCGATAGCTCCACCCGTTTCCGAGATCTCGTCTGCGCATGCGCGAAGCTGGCGTCGCACGGGCTCGGCGATCCGATAGAATTCGTATCCGGGGCAAGATACATTCACTCAGCAAATTTCAAGTCGATAGATCCACCCGTTTCCGAGATCTCGTCTGCGCATGCGCGAAGCGGGCGCCGCACGGGCTCGCCAATACGACAACGTCGACCGCCTGGTCAAACTACACACACGTACCAAGTTTCGTCCCGATCGGTCGAGAATCGTAGATTTGTATAAATGACAGACAAACAGACAGACAGAGGTCTTCAAAATATATATGAGACTAGCCGATGAGCCCGACGATGTCCGGGCTATACAAAAACCAAATTTCAAGTCGATAGCTCCACCCGTTTCCGAGATCTGGTATGCGCATGCGCGAAGCTTGCGTCACACGGGCTCGGCGACCCGATAAAAATCGTATCCGGGGCAAGATACATTCACATAGCAAATTTAAAGTCGATAGCTCCACCCGTTTCCGAGATCTCGTCTGCGCATGCGCTGCACGGGTGTCACACGGGCTCGCCAATACGACAAGGACGACCGCCTGGTCAAACTACACACACGTACCAAGTTTCGTCCCGATCGGTCGAGAATCGTAGATTTGTATAAATGACAGACAGACAGACAAACAGAGGTCTTCAAAAATATATATGAGACTAGACGATGAGCCCGACGTTGTCCGGGCTATTCAAAAACCAAATTTCAAGTCGATAGCTATTCACAAACCAAATTTCAAGTTGATAGCTCCACCCGTTTCCGAGATCTCGTCTGCGCATGTGCGAAGCTGGCGTCGCACGGGCTCGGCGACCCGATAAAATTCGTATCCGGGGCAAGATACATTCACATAGCAAATTTCAAGTCGATAGCTCCACCCGTTTCCGAGATCTCGTCTGCGCATGCGCGAAGCGGGTGCCGCACGGGCTCGCCAATACGACAACGACGACCGCCTGGTCAAACTACACACACGTACCAAGTTTCGTCCGGATCGGTCGAGAATCGTAGATTTGTATCAATGACATACAGACAGACAGACATACAGACAGACAGAGGTCTTCAAAATATATATGAGATGGTTAGGCGTGTACTCACTGGTTACAGAGAACGCTTATGCCATTTTGTATTGCTTGCTGTATGAGCGTTTTGTTGAGTGCATCCATTCCTCCTCCAACGCCCGACACCATGTGCTTCACCATGCCCTGTATTTCTTTGCCCATCTTGTGAGCCATTGTTTCCACGCAGGTCTGAAGCGCTGAGTTATCACAAGCGCCTTCCACAGCAACAACCACTTGAAAGAAATGAAAGTGTCACTGACACTATAGCTCGACTTGGAGAGGGGGTCATTTCACGTGTTACAGCCAATGAAGCGATTAGGAATGTGCGGAAAGTTGAAATGTCTAAGTAATAGTACAGTAGATGTCAACATGATCGAAGATGTATATATATATACAGTAAAATCAAAGATGGCCGCTGGTGGCCATGTTTTCCAATAAAATGCCCAAAAAAAAATGATAGCTACCATCTTGTGGTCACCCCGAAGATCAATTTGAGGTTTGGTGACGATCAGATGAGGGTTGTGATCTGTATATATGCTAAAGGATTTAGTCATGCAAAGAGCATAATCCAAGATGGCCATGTTTTTAACGAAATTCGGAAAAATTAGATTACTCCTATCTTTTGGTCATTCCGAAGATACATGTGAAGTTTAGTGACGATCTGACAATGGATGTCGCATGTAGGGTGAAATCGAAGATGGCTGCTGGTAGCCATGTTTTTAACGAATTTCTGGAAAAAATGATGGCTCACATCTAGTGGTCACTTCGATGATCTGTGTGAAGTTTGTGATGATCGGACTGGCCTGTATGGTACCGAATGGTATAGTTACACAAAGAGTAAAATACAAGATGGCCGCTGGCGGCCACGTTTTTCAACGATATTCGGTTAAAAAAAAATGATGGTTGCCATCTAGAGGTCACTCTGATGATCCATATGAAGTTTGGTGATGATCGAATGAAGGGTGTGGTCTGTATACGGCGTGCCGAATGATTCAGTAATGCATTTAGTAAAATCCAAGCTGGCTGCCGGTAGCCATGTTCTGGCCCTTCTGGGACGAATGTTCCTAAAATGACTCGTTCCCTTCTACATGTCAATGTTAACACCAAGGACACATTTCATGCATGATCAGACGAACAATACGGCATATAGCCCGTGCTAAATTTAAAATGGCCGCTGGTGGCCATGTTTCTTTTATTCGTCCGAATGACCTTAAAATGACCCGTTCCCATTTACATGTCAATGTCAACAGCCACGACAAACTTCATAATCAGACCAACGGTACGGCCTGTATAGCCCGTGATAATGGATTACATTGTCAATCACCGAAAGAAAACCAAACAAGATGACCGTCGGCGGCCATGTTTTTATATCCCGAATGGCCACAAAATGACTCGTTCCCATCTACATTTCAATGTCATAGCCATGACAATTTCTATAATGATCCGGCCGAATGTACGACCTGTAGTCCGTGCTAATGGAAATTATTGACGGACACACGTACGCACACACGGGCGAAGAATACCATGCAACCTATTAGTCTGGTCGATAAACTCAAATTTTATGGTCAACCTAGAAAAAATTTGGACTAAGTTGGTTTTTATATCATTTTGAAGAGGAAGCTCTCCTCTATAACATATCCAAAATCCGCTAAAATCCGCTTTGAGCAATTTTTGTAATTCAAGATGGCGTCCAAGATGGCTGCCATTTTCCTATAAGTCAGCTCGATGCAATTATAGTGAGAACATCTTGTCATATGTATACACTTGTATACATATTTGTGAAGCTATGACATAACGCCATCTTTATGTGCCAAAATTGAAACTTCCCGTCTAAGATGGCCGCCAAAATGGCTACCGGAAGTGGAATTTATACGTTTTTACTAATACGTTTAAGATAAGTTTCTGAGGTTTTGAACTGGTTGAGAATTGAAACTTTATCTTGTATATAGCATGTTAACTGACCATTGGAGCAATGATATATGCTGTTCGTGTGGGTCCACACCCTTCCGATCACTCAAAAATTCGATTTTACAAAACGCGGTATAACATTTTACAAAAGATCCCCTTTGGGATTCTGGTCACATTTCACGAACTGTGCAATGTAAGTGATCCATTCTATATCTTATTGATATTCGAACTCAATGCAATGGTACCAAAATTGTCACTTTGGCTCAAAATGGCTGTCAAAATGGCCGCCAAAATATGGAAAAATGTTAATTATTATCTCAACGTGCCATGCAATCGCTTACAATTTATGGTGATGTACACAAATGACTATTCCGTATTATATACATTGAATACCAACATTTCTTATGCACCTTTATTAATTTTTACTATTTAACATTCTGAAATTACCAGAATTATGGGATTTTTTTCTATCACAAACAGCATCAAACTCTGCTAAAAAATCACTATCTTTAGTATCAAAGGTTCTTTTTATTTTGATATGCCTCAAATATGGCATAGTGTGGTGTTTTAGACAATATTACTCAAGATTACATGCAAAATGGCAACCAAATTTAGTAAAAAGTTTATATTCCGAACATTATTCTCGGCTGTTCCGAAATTGTAGCAAATTGTGACTCATTTGGTTATTAAACATGCTACTTAATCAATTGACAACTTAATCTTATATTATGGTTGTCCCAAAATTAATTTTAAGGGATGCAGTATGAATTTTGCCGAACACCTCTTTTGGGATTATGTCCATGTTTTTTACGGAAACGGACGGAACGTTGAACCTGAACTGACAGGTATCATATTATGTGGCTACTCTGGCCCATTAGCATCAAAAAACTTATAAACTATTGTCAGGAAAACCGTTTTCTTCACATTGCATATAAAACGCAATTAATGTGGAAAACACTCTGATATTACCTCTATCGATTAACATATCCTTGAGTTATTGTGTAACGTTATAGTCACACAAAGGTGCACCAGTACAAATCACACATGAGCATGCAGTCACTCCATATATACATACATGAATACCACGTAAATGGCCATTCGCTGTATAGACATACACCTCACCCATTACCATACAGCCACAATTGGGTTTACCCACACCGACGCATGGCCATATAGCCGTGAATAACATTGCAGACACACCAGGTATACTCCTACACATCACGTGACCTGTATACATATTCACTACATACATGAACACAAAGTAACCTCTTGTATACCTATTCACCTAACCATAGGCCATACAGTCACTCCATGTATATGTATTTGCCACATGCATAGCTATACAGCCACTAAATATATACATGTACCCCTAACCGATGACCATACAGTCACTCCATAACTGTTCGCTACATCCATTGTCATATATTACTTCTTGTATATCTATTTGCCTCACCAGTGGTCATACAGTCTAACTCCCTGTATATATACATATTTGCGACACCCGTGACCATATAGCCACTCAAGATATACATATACACCCAACCCAAAACCATAGAGTCACTCTAGGTATATACATATAACCTCACAAAAGTGGCATTACATCCCTTCTAGATATATCAATGTCTCGTACCGCGCATACGGCCATTCATACACTCCAGACTTGCATATACACCTGACCCATGACATTTCAGCTTCTCGCTGTATACGCATAAACAACAGTCGTGATCATAGTCACTCCTTGTATATCAATTCACCCCACCATTAATTTTGTCATACTGTCAATCCCAATATACCTATGTACATATTGGCCGTGCCATGGCCATGTAGTCACTCGTGATATACATATACACCTCACCCATGACCACAGCGTCACTCCAGGTGTGTATATATACCTCACCAATGGCCATACAACCCTTTTAGATATACCAATACCCCGCACACACGGCCATTCGTACACTTCAGACTTGCATATACAGATCAATCGTGACAATTCAGCCACTCGCTGTATACATATACACCCTCTCCACGAGCATTCAGCTAGTTACTGTATGCGTGTACACACCACCGATGACAAACCAATAATACATATTAACATATACATCCCATCCATCACCATGAGGTTGCTCTCTATATACACTAGCTGCCAATGGCCATCAAATTGTACTCCAGGTATGCATATACACTTCAACAATGACCGTGCAATCATTCCATGTACACATATACACATTGCCCATAACCACACAACCACACCCTATTTATACATACACCCATCCATTACCATACATCCAACACCCGCCCATGACAATACATCCACCCAATGTACATATGTACAGCCCACCACTGACCATACAGTCACTCCATGTATACATACATGACAGTGTAGCTGCTCTCGTTATGACCATACACCACTTCAATGACCAGACAGCCACTCGCTGTAAACATGTTCACCTCACACATCAGCATAAAGCTACTCCTTATATACCTATACATCTCACTATGGACATCCCATCCATGGCCATATAGTCACACATTGTATAACTATTCACACCATTCATGAATACAATAATTCCATGTATACCTACTCACATCGCCTATAACCAGACAGTCAACAGACATACACACTGTATTAAGTTGATCAATGTTGATGCTAATAGACCAGAATAGCCACATAATATGATCCATCTCAGTTCGGTTTCAACGTTCTGCCCATTTGCGTTCAAAAACAAGGAAGTTTTAGACAAAATCCGTATTGCATTCATCAAAATGAATTTGTCATGACTCGTAGGGTACCGGGACAATCAGAATAGAACATTTAGTTAATTAAGTAGCACGTGAGTCACAATTGATTATGTATACATATACACCACGTATATACACATATGTATATGTATATAATAATGTTTACCAAACTTGGTTGCCATTTTGGAAGCCATCTTGAGTAATTTTGTCTAAAACAACTCAGTGTGACACATGTAACACATATCAAAACAATAAACATCTTTGATACCAAACATGGTTCCATTTTACTTTCAAAAAATGGCTCAAACCTGAACAGCGATTTTTTGCCGATTTTGATATCAGGATTGTGACAGAAAATTTCGAATAATTCTTGTAATTTCAGTGGTTAAAATAGTAACAAAATACCAAAGGTGCATCAGAAAATGTTAGTACTCAAGCTATATAAGACATAATAGTCAACTGTGTGCATCACCATAACATGTAAGCGGTTGCGTGGCACGCTGGGATAATAATTACCATTTCCCATATTTTGGCGGCCATTTTGGCAGCCATTTTGAGCCAAAGTGACAATTTTGGTACCATTGAGTTCGAATATCAATAAGATATAGAATGGATCAGTTACATTGCACAGTTTTTCCCACTTCTTGATGAAATATGATTAGAATCTTGGGGATCTTTTGTGAAATGTTATACCGCGTTTTGTAAAATCGAATTTTTGAGTGATCAGAAGGGGTGTGTACCTCACGGACAGCATATTTCATTGCCCCAATGGTCAGTTAACATGCTAAATACAAAATAAAGGTAAAATTCTCAACCAGTTCCAAACCACGGAAACTTATCTTAAAGATATTATTAAAAAAACGTAAAAATTCCACTTCCGGTCGCCATTTTAGCGTCCATCTTGGACGGGGAGTTCCAATTTTGGCACATAAAGGTGGCGTTATGTCTTAGCTTCACAAAAATGTATACATGTGTATACATATGGCAAGATGTTCTCACTATAATTGCATCAAGCTGACTTATATGAAAATGGCAGCCATCTTGGACGCCATCTTGAATTACAAAAAATGCTCTAAGCGGATTTTAGCGGATTTTGGATATGTTATGGAGGATATATTCCTCTTCAAAATGATATACAAACCAACTTAGTCCAAATTTTTTCTAGGTCAAACCTTTTATCGACCAGACTATATGGCAATAGCTGAAACTTTACAAGTAAAGTTTAGCTAAAAAGCGACACGTGCCTAGTTGTTAACCAGGGACGTGCAAGCAAAATTTTATGTTCATACAAATCTTCATAGATGAGTTTTTTAATTAGATAACACATGTGTATACTCCATTGTTTTATAGGCCTACTGCTTAATAGAGCGATAACATGTCAGGAACTTTTGCGCGATTGATTCGTACAATATGCTTGAATGATAACTTCGAGCAAATGCCAGTTGTATAATAACTAAAGGATAACTAAACATATCTCACTCACAATGTAGTAAACCATAGGTCGTTTGTTGAACTTATCATCGGAACATTTCCCACCAATGAATAAGAATCCTAATAAACGCTTTATTATTTTCTGTCGTTTTCTCATATTTTCTGAACATCACTCGAAATAGATAATTAAAGACGATTCAGATGTATACTTATATAACCGTGACTGGGTGGGAGAATCAATTAGTATAGAAAGGGAAATACTCACTGCACAGCATTGCTAAGATTTTGATTGTTATGGTCGTCATGTTCTCTGCTTCTCACACGTGGTCTGGTAACGTTTCACACTGTTATCCGCCGTCAAAACCTATACAAAGGCCGTTGGTCCTTGGGATTTATCTGCCACTGCAATAGACATAATATCACTTCGTTGACACATATCTTCAGTGTGAATGCCGCATTAATTACAGCTAGGACGCACACATCTGTTTCTATTTAAAAATAACTTTATTTCATTTGACACCAACACCCTCCAGGTGATTATTTTTTTCCCTCCACATAAACAACCCCAGTCTTAGTAAACTTAGCGTACATTTGCTCCCAGAGTCGCGCACGGTACGAGCGCGAATAGCAATTGTACTTCGAAATTCATTTACGACTGAAACAACCCGTGATGGTTTACACCGTCGCTTGTGCATCTTAAACATAATATGGGGTTTATAATAGTAAACAAGCTAACAAACTCAACGAATCATCCACATTTCGTATAGCCTGACTTATCTGCCCGCGATCATTTCTGTCCTCGTCGGGACATCTTTAATTTTATCATTTTTTTCATTATCTATTATATTTCATAGAGTTTTCTGCGTCTCCATTTCCTCCAATACATATGTGGCCGCCCATAAAGCGATGAAGCGGAGTGTGGTACATGCACTAAACCACCCGCGATGATTTAAGTAGTCGCCGGGGCATCTTTAGTTCATCATTACGCACTCTATGTTTGTTTTCTTTGACGGTGTTTTTTACTTTGTCAATGGAGCTATGGCGAAATATGGTTAAAAGGTACTTGGATATTTTCGTACTCGAACCACATGATTAACGAGAGCCCGATCACGATCGGCAGATGTTTAACCCATACCCTGGCGATAGCGATTAGCTATAACTGATAATTGGTCAAAGATAATATCACAGTAATCCATATATCAGTACCTAACTTAAAATCAAAAGCTCAAATAATTTGTCTTAAGAAGGGGTTAAAATATTTGGGGTGGGGGATGAGTCGTTTTAAATCTCATAACTCTGTCCCCATTCACACAATGACCTCTCACTGTGAGATCCAATGGTTTAGCCATTAATCAATTTGACATATAGGATAAACAATTATCCAGCCAGCAGGTTGTTTATCTTTACCTTCATACAACCACCCCTAGAGCACTGTACCATATGTCATCACTCAATTAATAACATATTTCGCTTGGAATGACATCTATTAAAGGTACTCTTATATACTCTGGATATTGGATGTTCACATGGTAATTTATTGATATCATTATATTACATGCAACTATTGCAATAAAGTTGCAATAACTAAAACAAATTAGTGTCAATGAACTTCTTTTTTTTAATTAAATAATTTTTTTTATTATTATAAAAGTTTTTTAATATTTTGTGTGTGTTAAATTGAGCGAGGAGTTCAATCTAAAAAAAAAATAAAAAAATAAAAATTTCGATTAAAAAAGAAAGAAAAAGGATCATAACTCCTTTAAAATAAATCGGATCAAACCCATATTCGAACTCGATCTGTATTTTGGGCTGACAATCTTACATACCAAATTTTGTGTCAATCAGATATGTTTGAGTTATGGCAGCATGCGTGAATTCTAAGTCGAAAAAGGGCCATAACTCTGTAAAAAAAAAAAAAATCGAATCAAACCCATATTTGAACTCGATCTGTATTTTGGGCTGATAAACCTATATACAAAATTTGGTTCCGATCAAATAGAAAATGTTTGAGTTATCGCATTATGCGTAAAGTGTCTACGGACAGACAGCCAGACGGACGGACAAACGACGAGGTGGTCAATCCGGACGTTGACACTATGTGTACCATACTATGGTATGGGTACACATAGAAAAGTTTTATCTCATGCAGAGTACAAGAAAAATGTATCAAACCTGGTGTGCCCCTTTAATATTTCAATTGACATTTGTAATCAGTTGAAATCAATGTCGAAAAAGCTTTCCATTAATATATAAATAAAACAAACTAGACATACAGTTCTAAAAGTGTTATGAACAATTATTTTGTTCTCATAGACTGATACAGAGCTGTCGTTTTTTAAATTTTGAAAACCAAAGTTGTCTTCCCATGCAACCAACAAAATTCCAACGAATCTACTAAACACAATCACATTATTAACCTCCAATAGTAATGCTATTAAACAATAAAACCAGATTATGCCTTTAAGATAAAATTTAAATAACCATGCATATAAAATATAATAGTCTAGACATTCCATGTATGATATCTCATCATATGGCCAACTTATCTTCCTGCAGTTAATTGACTCAATGCAAGAAAGAGTCATTGTAACTGGATACTGTCTCTGTTGCTCTCTGTGAGAAGAGAACTTCATGGCATTGTAAACCTGATTTATTAGATTCTATCTGGACAGTGCAAACTGTGTATCTTTGATATATTTTAGAGATGAAGATAGAGATATATATATATATATATATATATATATATATATATATATATATATATATATATATATATATATATATATATATATATACAAAAAATATTATTTATTTTTTTACTTAACTCCATGGTCAACTATATATATATAGTTGACCATGGAGTTAAGTAAAAAAAATAAATATATTTTTTGGAGTTATGTCCCTGGCCCCGCCCACATTTGACCCAGTGACCTCATTTGTACCAATCTGAACCCCAGTCACACAAGGATCCTTCATACCAAATATGAACCCATTTGGCCTGATGGTATTTGAGAAGATTTTTAAAAGAATTACTATGGAGGGAAAGAGTTATGGTCCTGGCTTCGCAACTATTTGACACATTTGAACACATCTGAATGTAAGTCACCTAGGGAACATCCACACCAAATATGAACCCATTCGGTCTTATGGTTCCAGAGGAGAAGAAGTTTAAAGAATTGTTGACGGTTTGACGTATGGACGGATGGACGAACGACGGACGAGGAGTGATGACTATAGCTCCACCGGAGACTTCGTCTCAGGTGAGCTAAAAAGGTAACGCCCGTACTGCGGGTAACGATCGCGTCACACATACGGATATTCACATTTTCACACCAGTTTCTATATACATCGATCCATTTAAGCCAGCGGATATGATGAGTTGACTATTTTGTTACTTGAGAATGATTTTTATATTTCCACAGGTTATATATGTCGCAATTTCCAGAACATGACAGGGTCATCACTAACAAATTCTCAAAATAAGTGTGCATATTCTAAATATTCCCACGAACATTCTACTCAGGAAAGTGTTGGGAAGCGAATAAATTGAATGAAACGTTGCCCGTTTCATACTCATGAATGTTAGCAAACGATTGACAGTTCTTTACTTAACTGACTAAAGTGTTTTATTATAAGTCACATAATCATTCCTTATTATAAATTCTAGAGTATATGCCCAGGGATGTGTTTATTATTAACAAAATGCATAACTATATAGATGTTTCTGTGGGAATCCAAATGTGTGTCATATATAGTCATACCCATTTAATGTACTGCATGGGGACCATTTTTTACACATTTTGAGGTACACATGCATGCACATCTTATGAAGCTTCATTCCAATTCTAATACCGATACTATCATAGTGATAAATCAAATGCCAGAAGACAACTTGAAATATCAGTACATTATTGATGTAGATATCATACACTTCTCTGTGCAAATGCGACCAGGGACTATTTAGAAGATATTACTTGGTTGGTTTGATATTAGGCCTGATATCAGCCTTAGGTAACCTCATATCAGCCTGAGACCGAAGGTCGAAGGTTGAAATGAGGTTATCGATGGCTGATATCAAACCTATACTATATTGAATAATATCATGAATATTCAAAAGTACCATATATATCGAATGCACATCCAGAACTTTGACCCGTAGCACTTAAACCGCGGGCTGGATGAATTCAACATGGCCGCGACTCAGTGATCTCGCTTATACACAGCCATGTTGCAATCTCAACAATACGGCAGCAAATGAACAATTCTGTGCAGCCTATTATGGAGGGTTATTAGGGTCACAATCCTAACTTCACATTTTAATTCTAACTTAACATTTTAATTCTTATAGTTTAATTCTAACTTAACGTTTTAATTCTTATATTTTAATTCTATTTACATTTTATTTACATTTTATTTACATTTTATTTACATTTTATTTACATTTTATTTACATTTTATTTACATTTTATTTACATTTTATTTACATTTTATTTACATTTTATTTACATTCTATTTACATTCTATTTACATTCTATTTACTTCTATTTACATTCTATTTACATTCTAGAAATATTCTAGGGTTACGTAGCGATTCTCCGAAGACCCATAACTCCGAAGGTCCGATTCTCCGAAGTTCCGATTCTCCGACGCCCCGATTCTCCGAAAGCCCATAACCCCGAAGTCCCGATTCTCCGAAATCCCATAACTCCGAAGACCCATAACTCCGAAAGCCCATAACTCCGAAGGCCTATAACTCCGAAAGCCCATAACTCCGAAGGTCTATAACTCCGAAGGGCCGATTCTCCGAAGGTCCGATTCTCCGAAGATCATGTTTTATCGCTTATTAAATAGTGTACAGTCCAGTGGCGGAGTCAAATGTCAAATGTCATGTAAACGTCCGGAAATCCCTCCTAGGCATTCAAATATTCACAGTGTTCCTGCCCAGGGGAGCCCCGGTCGGACCAACGATTGAGGGCCAGTACCCCTCCCATGCATGCGCTCCCCAAATCAGGCCTTCGTGATATGCTTTCGGCATATCATATGCATGATATACCCCCCACATATCCCCCACATATGCTAATTAATGTGCACCCCTAAATCGGAACCCTGGCTCCGCTACTGGTGTGCACCGGGTACATGTATAGATAACATATCCCCCCCTGGAATCCGGAATCCAGCTTCAAATTTACCTTGGAATCCGGCGTCCAGCTTCAAATTGACACTGGAATCCGGCGTCCAGTTTCAAATTAACCCTAGAATCCGGCGTCCAGCTTCAAATTGACGTCTGGAATCCGACGCACGGGTCCAAAATGGGTGGAATCCGGCGTACGAAAAGGGGGGAAGGGGCCCTCATATATTGGAAACGTTAACTATGTATTATAATAAGGTGATATCTACACCATCAGTAGTGTGCGACAAGCCTTAATTTTCCACAGAATGCTTAAATTTATGTAAGAAATAAAATTATTTTGCCACAATGTACGTCTTAATACAATTCATATGATTAAACTGTGCACATCCGACTGCATTGGGGTGATTTGATGCAATCAAGTTCATTTTATATATGAAAAAGGACAAGTTCTTCCCCGTTCACCCCTGTACATTTTACTCTGGCATCTCATGGGCCAACGTAACGTTATAGTATCTGGTGTATAGTCAGTGGCGGGCCAGGATTCCCATTTAGGTGGGGGCAGTAGGAAAAGTTTGAATATTTTGATGCCCTATGAACGATTTCCGGGCGTTTACATGACATTGGACATGTTTTGGTAGGGGCCCATATTGTCTGAAATAGCAAGTAGAGGTTTAATGGGGCAGTAGGAATTTTGGGACCCCTTGGCTTCGCCACTGGACTGTACACTATTTAGTAAACGATAATACCCCGATAAAACAAAATCTTCGGAGAATCGGACTTTCGGAGTTATGGACCGTCGGAGAATCGGGCCTTCGGAGTTATAGGTCTTCGGAGAATCGGCCCTTCGGAGTTATAGGTCTTCGGAGAATCGGCCCTACGGAGTTATGGGCTTTCGGAGAATCGGATCTTCGGAGTTATGGGCCGTCGGAGAATCGGGTCTTCGGAGTTGTGGGCCGTCGGAGAATCGGGTCTTCGGAGTTGTGGGCCTTCGTAGTAATAGGTCTTCGGAGAATCGGTCTGACACCTATTCTAGAAACATTCTATTAACTCTAACTTAATCTTTTAATTCTTACTTAATATTTTAATTCTAACTTAACATTTTAATTCTTATATTTTAATTCTAACTTTACATTTTAATTCTAACTTGATTTTTTATATTTTAATTCCAACATTAGACCTTTTTGTAGTAGATTTAAAATATTAAAATAAAACTATTAAGTAAGAATTGAAATATAAAGTTAGAGTTACAATTAAAATAAAAGAATTAAAATATAAAGTAAGAATTAAAATATGAAGTTATAATTAAATATCAAGTTAGAATTAAAATATAAGAATTAAAATGTTAAGTTATAATTAAATTTTTTAGTATGAATTAAAAGATTAAGTTAGACCTAATAGAATGATTCTAGAATGATTCTAGAATGTAAATAGAATGTAAATAGAATGTAAATAGAATGTAAATAGAATGTAAATAGAATGTAAATAGAATGTAAATAGAATGTAAATAGAATTAAAATATAAGAATTAAAATGTTAAGTTAGAATTAAAATGTGAAGTTAGGATTGTGACCCTAATAACCCTCCATAGCCTTTTGCGCAAGCTTATTTTATTCAGTAATCGCATAACTAAGCCGCTCTAAGTGACCTTATAAAGGTGGTTATTTCTTTGTAAACATGTGTTAAATAGTTACCGGGGTATATATTAGATATGAATCGAAGACCGGAATGCTTCTATCGATTAATATTGGTATTTCGAATATGTTCTGGTCTAAAAACGTGTGGTCGTTTAGCAAACGAACAATACTGGTTACTGCTAACAGAGACTAGAAATGTTATTGTGTAATTTTGTCACAAGTAAACGTTCATTAGACTCATTACCGCTTATAACTCTTCAATGAAACAATACAAACAATCAATCTGAGACACTGTTGGCGTTCTGAGCATAGTTATGGGAACACCCTAATGATCTCTATCGATATATGGTATCGCCCGAATGGTCTGTTTCAAAAAATAGAACAATAAAGTGTCCCATTTAATCATCTCATTTTATGATAAAATATTCGAAATAAAATCAATAGTAAGGGTACTCAATTCGATCAGACGCTCCTAAATTACTATTTCTTTGGCTTCGAGTGGGGGGGGGGGGGAAATTTGATTCGAGCCGAGGAACACACCCATCAAAGCTCAGAGTGATTAGATATCGATTTTGAAGTTATCTGTTTCTATTGTTTGTGGACCAGATCCTATCCTGAACCACGTGCTCAAACGGACAGATTGCGGGTTGTAAGATGAATAACTCTAAAATCAAGTGGTTATTATTGTTAATAGTAACCACTTGATTTTAGAGTTGGTGGAAATTGGTGCTAAAAATATTGTGTATCAATTTTGGTGCCCCTCTCCATTTCAGTGCACCCTGACTCCTCATACCATGGGGATGATTTTGTATAAGTATAGTGGCAATCGGCGACTAAACCCATTCTTATCAATAACATATCAATTATTCAGCTGAACGCGATTGCATACGATATGTTCATGTCTGGGCGACAAACATGTGTAAATGTCCCTTAGGCGGGACTTTCTAGGAAGAACTATGTTGGTGCTGGCATCGAAACATTGTCCCAGCTGGATCTTTCAATAATGGCCCTGTATTAATTGAATGAATATAACATATTGTAATCTCCTCAGAGTAGATTTCTATTACCATTGGTAATTTATATAGGCGGGCATGATTATGATATTATACTCCTCGGGACTTTCAATATTTGGTTTCTGCCAATTAATGTCACTTACTCTCCAGTATTAGGTATTTATTGTATTATTTCTTAATATACCTGTTGTATTATGTTAATGGCATAAGCTATATATAGTCATTATCTGGTATAACATGTCAGATACACAGGCTAATATTCAGCCCAAATTGCAGAAATCGTTCGAATAAATCTCATGTATAGAACCGTCACAGCCATGATTGACTTGGAATAGAACCGTAAAACGCACACGTGTTGATTACGATGATACTTTTCCAAATTATCAACCCATATCGGGCTATTTTCTCAGCTAGTTTACAGAAGAATAACACGGATATACTTTATACTCAGTGTTCGTCTTCAGAATGCGTTTCATATTTTATACCCACCAAAACAAAGGAATTGCGTTTTCGTGGCTTGATTTTCAGTGATAACCATGTTGATATTTACGCGTTAACTCACTAATTTAGTGTTAATTGTGATCTAGAGTTCATGTTTCGAGAAAACGGCACTTCTGCAGCCTCTGTTGATTCGGGAAAGTATAATACATTCAAGCTATCTATAATTATGCGTAATTTTGTCCAGAAAATGACTATTTTTAATTATAAGGAACCGTAACAAATCAGTCAAGAACCATCACAATACGGCGATATAACGACTTCCGATGTAACAGTTCCAACACAGTGATACAACATGCATTTGTGTCTTGGCGGCCGGACTGTAGTTACATGCATGTTTCGCGCATTAATTAACTTGGTGATGTTATTAGATTCATGCAATAGCAGACAGTATTTTAATCGACACTGTGAATATCGGTATATAAGATAAACTCTGGTAGAGATTGATAAATTACCTCGGGCGTAAAAAAGAAAACAACGAATATTCCAGACCCTGCATGTAATGTGCTCCAGCACTAATATAAATACCGCCAATGTATACACAGAATCCTGCGCGATACCAATCGATGATTCAGACGAGGCTATTCGGTAATAAATGAGGGGGCTATCTTTAACGCGGATTCCTGGTCAGAATCCGGATCCGGACCCGACCCACTGTTTAAAATTGCTTTAAAATACTATTTTGTAGAATATTCGCATTATCTTACGGTATATATGTATATATATATATGACCAAACATTGCTATTGACCAGGACGCATGCAAACATATACGACTGACAAAATCAATGATGTTGCCACAGTTGGGGGCCAATTTCGTCTGAAGAAAACACGGGTTATATCAAGTACGTTAAAGGTACATGGTTATATCGCAGTGTGCATTATAGTAGCTAATATAAGTATAGCAAACCTGTATATATATACATCGAGATGAACGTGGAACGTGTGTACAAGCTTCACCTCTATAAAGCTTGAGTTTCCGGGGTTTTTTTCTCGATTAAAGGCCCACTTAATTTTCGAACCCCCAGATTACATTATATAAAATATATGACATATTATATACCATTTGAAAGAGGAAGCTCCAAAACATTATATTATGAACTTATCCGGTGTAATAAACTGTGGACATGCATGTTGTTTTTTGTTGAGTTGCCAACGCGTTTTGACATCTTGAATGAAGTAAAAATCAGTATTATTTTCAATGCAGGGGGAATAACACTATATATTAAAGATAGAGTTCTGCCCCTTCCATTGAAAAAGTTTGAATTATGTTGCATTCTGGGTGACAGAGGGGGGAGTCTTCTATTTATCTGTGGGCATCTTCTGAGACACGGATGTTTCAAATAGTGGTCAATTATAGCATTTTAATCATATTTTATGGCATAGATTGTTATTAAAACCGTATATCAAGTCACTATAAACAAATAATTGGCGACTCGAAAATTATGTGGGCCTTTAATAATCGACGATCGGGGTCCTGGTCCTGGACCCATATTTCGCGTATAATCTGATGTATGTAAGTTTGATCAAATTTGCTAACAAATTAGCTGATACAATCACATTTATTTAGAGATATTCACCTTAACATACAAGGCGTCGAGGTGAACGAGCAAATAACGAACGCGTTGGGGAATTCCAATTTGAACTATATAGGGGTCACCATATAGTTTGTAACCACACTCGCTCGTCATCCAAAAAAAAGAAAGAAAGAAAGAAAGAAAATCCGTTATTATAGAACTTTTCGTCAAATAGATATCGTAATTGGTATTGTTGTGAGTATTTATTTCGCGCTCCGCGTGTATACTAATGTAGAGATTCAAGTTTCGCCTGGGCGCTGGGGGGGAGGGGTATTTATAGAAATGGGATATTTTGGGACGGATTTAAAAGTCGAACTGCGACCCGGAGGCCGAGTCCGGTAAAAGGTGTAGTTGGGAATTTCAATTTAGTTTATTGTCCTTTACATTATATTAAGTCAATAATGTTGATTTTTGGCTTGTGATAAGCTATGTCAATTAAAAATAAAAGAAATGAAAAAGATAATTTGTAAGTCTTATATTTCAACTTTTATAGACATTTTTCGTTCTGCAGCCCACTGCATGGCGGCTGTGGTCGGTTCGTTAATTAGGTGCTGGTTGTTATTGTTATTTTAACGGAATTCTGAGTTGGTCATTCGTGAAACCAATATACTTTATATTCTATAATTACAATCATGGGTATATAATATATGATCTTGAGCGCGTTACCATTTCTGACATTGTTGGTAATAAATTAGAGAGGCACTATCTCTATGGGCATGAAACGAAAGTCAGTGCATGATAAAGTTATGTTCTGGTGAACTGAAATGGTTGACAACTGCATGGCTTGTCCAACTTAATTAAGTTTGATATCTGAGAGATGTAACCTCGTGTTGAAATAAGAGTTAATTTTTGGTCTGACATACATATTGGAATCTGCAAAACTGGCAGGTTGTAAGATAAGTTACATTTGCAGAGTAACAATCCATTTGATGAGTGATCAGATATAGAACGTGAGTGGATTCTCTCTGAAAGAAGTTCCCTGTCTGAAAATATTGTCTGCTGTTCTTGGCGCAACGCTTCTTTTTATACCTGCATCGAGTGACCTTTCCGTTGGGGAAGTTGTGGCCGTGAAGTGAAGGTGGTTCAAATTGGCGAAATTCATAGATAGTTTCAGATTAAATTTTTCTGATTTGGCTTGAACACATTCTGAGAAAGCGGATGATTTGAGATTTTATGAGGCCATTAAAGTGATGTGAAACACTCCGGTAGGGTGATCAAATAGAAATGGAGAATTTCTTGCTGAAAGTAGTTATTTTTACAATTATCATATCCGTCATAATTCTTATAAACACCTAAACAAAAAAGTACCCCCCCCCCCATAATATATTCAGTAATATTTTATGAGATATCGGATGGATTTTGACAAAACTTTACGCAAATGTTTAGTGGTATCTGATACACAACCTGTGTGAGGCACCGTCCTGTCGGTTATGTTATGGCCGGCTGGTCATGAATTGAATGGAAGAGAGGTGCTTTTCAAAAATTGCAAAACACTGACGTAGAGTGGACAGTCACTCCATTGTTCCATTGTTCACATAAGTTGCTTCTGGGTATAAATGTGGTATAAAAGTGACACTGTGAGTCCACGATAACATGCGTGTCATCTTCGAGAAACAATGTTCCTGCTGCATGACCAGGCCATTCAGTCTAACCATATTCCTTTGGAATGACACCTTGAAGTTTCATGCTGTGAGCAACACAGAGTTATTGAAATCAGTCTTTTTGAAGCCATTTTTCAGTAAACCATGTTTCCCACCATGTAGGCCATTGAGGTACTAACAAATAAGGATGTTCCAAGCCTGTGCGAGAAGTGGGGACCGAGGCACAGCTGAATGTCTGATCACTCTACCTGTGTTTTTGGAACTTTTGAAAAGTGCCCCACTTCCATTCAATTTGTGCTCACTCGGCCA
Source organism: Siphonodentalium dalli (assembly GCA_032622095.1). NCBI lineage: Eukaryota > Metazoa > Mollusca > Scaphopoda > Gadilida > Siphonodentaliidae > Siphonodentalium > Siphonodentalium dalli. The sequence continues at coordinate 155,487,279 of CP136063.1, forward strand.
TATCTCACCTAACATCACAGTAATTAGACACTTGATGTCTTTGGTATCACAAATCATTTGTGGAAAGTTTCATCAAAATTCATCCAATATCTCATAAAATATTACCGAATATATTAGGGGGACTTTCTTTTGTTTTGGAGGTGTTTATATTAATTAAATGCAGTGACTCTTGGTGGCGAAATCGTTTTCGATATATAGTTTATAGCACCAATAGTTGCGTCCCGAATCGAGAAGTCAATATTTACAATTGAGGGTAGTTCGGACGATGTATTCCATGGATTTGTACGGTCGATCTGCTTAACATTTTCGGGGATGTTAGTAGAATGCTACATTCATCCAGTTAGCATAGCTCCTGAATACTAACTAATCAGTTTCACGCACCCGAACAAGTCCATAATATGTCTTTAAAAAGTCTGAGGATGGAATACGATTTTATGCAATATGGCATAGTATCAGTTTCCTTGAAAAAATTGTTTTTGTCTATATAAGGAACATTGTTCTCGGAAACGGCTGCCCTAGCTGATATTAAAATAGTACGTTATACATCTAGAAACTTAACTCAAGAATTTGAGACTGCATATATAGGTTCTAATTTGATGTGGTCATCGTATGAGTTGAAAATCTGAAAGAAAATATCTAATTATGCTCTGGGCTGAGTCCATATATAAACAGATGTCATCAAGAAAACAAAAATACATCAATGGTGAATGGTTGCTGGTCACACTGAGAAAAGCTTCTCTCTCCCATTCTCTGTATAGTTCTGCTCTGGAATGAGTCCATATAAAAATATGTCATCAATAAAACGGAAATACACCAATGGTTGCTTGTCACACTGAGAAAAAAGCCTCTATCCCATTTCGAGGCAAAGAATGTCGTGAAGCTACCGGAGCAAACTTTTTGCCAATTGAGACATCCTGGATCTGAGGCCAAAATTCAATATTAAATTCAAAATGCTTCACGTTAAAGGTACGGTTGGCCTTGGCGGTGGGTATCCTGTTAAAATATTTCCACCCGTCAAAAACCGCCACAAACAGAAAGAACAACAAAATGCAGACAGACTTTGTCCGTATAAAAATAAGAAATATCGCATAAACAGTATGTTATTGTCATATCTTTGACCATTGTTATGTAAACAAAAGCATAAAAAGTTACTTTTCTGGTGTTTGTTTATATTATGATGGTAAACATAAAGAGCGTTCTTTGTTGGTGAATTCCTGATATGGAACGAATAAAGAGCGTTTATGCCATTTGTGTGTGATTAGCCAGCAGCATTGTGCTGTCTTCTGTAACACAACCAGGCTCTTGTTTGGGTAAAATATAGTAAATCTTTATGATAACATGCTGTTTACGCGATGGTCATGGTATATATGAACGAAACTGTATGCGTTTTAATGTTTTTCTGTTTACGTGATCGGAACAAATATGAATATTTTCGACAACTAAGGTCTCACGTGCCTTTAATGGTAGTATAATAAGGACAAGGGGAACTGTAGATATTTCCCGTTTTACTATATATCGTCGGGAATCGGACAAATTTAGCCCATTTATCCGATTAATGCTATCGATATAGCCACGGGTGTGTCGCCGAAGAATTCCTCTTTCAATCAATACCACAAGCTCCCCTCGTTACCATATATAGGCCTATCCATAGCATTTGATAATTTTGTTACCACCGATATTGTCTCCGGAGAGCGTAAATTTTCGGATTGATCCTACTCAGACACAATGGCCGATATGTTCCTCTAAATTCACCCCCACACAGCTTACTATATATAGTTAAAATCGGTCAAACGATCAACTAAACATCTAGCGATCATTGATTTCTTATCGGCTAATAATTTATTTACTCATACATCAACAAATCGTCAGTAAACAATTTTTATAGAGGAGAAATCTGTCGATAATTATAATTTTGTTCATTTTTTTTACCATTCACACTATGCAGCTCCTCATCACTGGGGGCCCACCGCTCCTGCTAAATCCGTCCGAAATCGTATAATCGTCCAGTGCGCATCGATAAATGCTAAGTTGCCCTCTCTGCAATTTTATAAAAATTAGCGTGACGGCACTTAAAATGGTAAGTATTTTCTTAAAAATCCAAATTATTCTTTCAAATTTAAATTGTGATTTTTTCAATATCAGCTTCTGTATCCGTGTGTGTTGAATTTGAATTGTAGCGCTCACGGAAGATTGAACAATCAGGAGTTTCTCACTTCTTTTTCGACATTTTACCGTAACCTTCGGCGATAAAGCTTGTTTTTAGACCAGAAATGGGACATTCCAATGGGCAAACCATAGTTTTCTGGTAAGTTTGTTATCTCCGGGACACGAAAATGCAAGCATATACACGGACAATATGAACAGGTCTACATGTGGCACATTAAAAGACAAGCATATGGTGGCTCCAGTGCGAAATTTTTATGGATCCAGTTCGAAAACGAACAAAAATGATAAGCTCCAGTGCGCACCCACGATAAATAATTTCGATATTGCGCATAATTCATCGAGAATTTAGTAGATTATAGGCGTTATAGCCGAGCATAATGACATTTTATCTAATATTTGTGCACAAAGTTGTCTCTTTGCGATATGCAGAGCAAATATAGATGTTACCATGGACAAGTGCATGTCAAATAGTAACAGAATTGTTCACTTTATGATGCAAACCTGACATTTGGCATGAATGGCCAGTGTATGTCAATTATGAAGACTGACTTTTTTTCCGATAAACCAATCACAATGGTCGACATATTCAAAATGGCCGCCACGTTTACGAAATGGCCGCCGTTTTTAGATTTACTCAACGTATACGACGAATGTGACTTCTATTCCTTATTTGAACATTTTAATATTTCGCTCAAATAAAGGATGTTGTAGGATGGCCGCAAGACTCTATTTCCACACCCCCACCCAATCCATCATGGCCGCCGTGTAGAGGGATTCAAATAAGGAACCCATGCCAGTTCTCGGCCCTTTACCGATTTAGGTCGAACAAAGAGTGATGTATGTTTGCCCCCAAGATACCCCACATATTCACATATTCACCAAACACATCCGATTAAAAATGGCCGCCGTCCAGAGGGGTCCAAAATAGGGGATCACTGGGTTTGAACTTTCCAACTGTTGGTAATTTCCAACCAACCTGACATCACTTATAATGTTAGTATATTTCCAATTGATAGCAATTTCAGACAAATATTTGGACTAAATATAGAAACGATTTGCTAGAGTTGGTCTAAAACAACATATGTCCCACTAATTAGTTGTTGGAAAATCAACCAACTAACAATTTCAACCTATAAGTGGTGTAAAATGTCCAACAAATTTTGTGAGGCATGAAATTTCCAGCTGTTGAATTCAAATTATTGACTAAAGTTGGAGGGTTAGTCCCCCTCACCCCCCCCCTGTAACCCACGTCCCTGGGGCGGAATACACACCTATGATAATATCGCCGGCGGCACGTCCCTTCATATCAACAAAAATAGCTTCATGGAAACCGTGAGCAATCGAAATCAACATGAGAGCACACTGAGGTGACGATTTCGGACTGGTGCACTTTCACCGAATGCGCACCCGTCGTGTAGCCTGTTATCGCAAAGGCAACGTATCATTTTGTGATATTTTATAAACCTTGTTTTAACAAACTTAGGATCCCCACATGACAATGATTTTGATTGGCAATATTAAAAACAATACCAAGAAGACAATAACTGATGATGGTAGTAAAATTGAGCACATGCTCCACTCAGAATGCTTTCGGATTTGTTATATTAAAAAAGCACTGGAAATTATGAGGTTGGGACAAAATACAAAGAATTTCAGGCTTATTGAATCCCGCGGAGCAAGAGCCGCTTTCCATATACATAATGGCCTTTACTTGAGGGGGAAACATAATGTTCTTCTAGCTTCATGGAAACCGCGAACCATGGAAATCAACATGAAAGCACACCGAGGTGACGATTTCGGACTGGTGCACTTTCACAGAATGCGCACCCGTCGTGTAGCTTGTTATCGCAAAGGCAACGTATCATTTTGTGATATTTTATAAACCTTGTTTTAACAAACTTACGATCCCCACATGACAATGATTTTGATTGGCAATATTAAAATAATACCAAGATGACAATAACTGATGATGGTAGTAAAATTGAGCACATGCTCCACTCAGAATGCTTTCGGATTTGTCATAGTAAAAAGCACTGGAAATTATGAGGTTTGGAAAAAATACAAAGAATTTCAGACTTATTGAATCCTGCGGAGCAAGAGCCGCTTTCCACCTCTTCACTGCTAAATGACGTTATGACGTCGTGTGCTGGGCCGTTGACGTTATTACCATTCTCCAGTGTGAAAATATAACGGGGAATATCACCAAGAACCATAAAACCGACGCAGTTGAAATGCTATTATCGTTCACAATCGTGGAACATCATACACTGTTTGAAACTTCGAGATACAGTTGTTCCGATGCACCAATCTCTGAGTTCCTGTCATATATAATTACGCCACCTGTGGTGTTTCTAGCTTCTGTGAGTTTGATATTGTGTGGTGGACAGGGCGAATGTATTCTTGGAGATTTTGTGTACCTTACTCAATCGTACCGATAGAATCACGTAGATGCCGAATTTGAAGTTAACGTCACCGGTGTATAATATGTTTATGAAAATATGATAAATCGTATCGATAGAGTCAGGACAGGCTGAAATTGTAAACTTAAAGTCACCGGTGTAATAATATGTTGTTGAAAATATAAATAATTTGATAGACTGAAAATAATATATAACCCATTGGGAGCCCCTGATGAATTCTTGTTTGTACCTTACTCAATCGTACCGATAGAATCACGTAGATGCTTAAATTGTAAAGTTAACGCCACCGGTGTATAATACGTTTTTGAAAATGTGTTAAATCGTATCGATAGAGTCAGGACAGGCTGAAATTGTAAACTTAAAGTCACTTGTTGTTGAAAATATAAATAATCTGATAGACTGAAAATAATGTGTAACCCATTGAGAACCCCTGGTTTAGTGAAGTGCATTGTGGGAAGTTTAATTGTGATTCACCTCCATCTTTATTTTCTGGAATTATCACCAAGATTTCTCCGCTCTATTCTCTTAAAATGTACCCTGATCGGTCATATTCTTTTGATAATTCTATCTAAATACATCTTAGCTACTATTCGGATCTGCTGTCCCGGTCGAAGAAGGTTTAGTTTGACCAAAACGGCTATTGACAAAAGTTTGTTTACAAAAATTGAGCATACTCAATGACCCGTAGGCCGTACACGGGTGATTCTCCCGTAAACGAGCAAACCCATGTCCTGCGTTATTAGTTCATCCTATGAAAAACAATGGCCACCATACATAAAAGTGATGGTAATGATCTTGTAGCTCACGATACAGGCATTTATTAGAGACATTTCGGGTTTAGTATGGACGTGTGACAACATATATGCCATGTGTATATTATAGGCTACGCACCCCGAAACAGCATGTCCCAAATCAAAGGCATTCAACTTCCCTGATTGTTCCCATTCGCCAACGAACGATTTATCTTTAAACCAATTAATATTCTTGTGCGGAATTTTGCACTGAACGCCATGCAATTCGTATAATTTTTATGAAATTAAATATTTAGTTAGTGGAAAGCATGTGAAGTCTTCCAAAAGCATGTCCCGTTATATAGAATCATTACCCAAACGCACGATAAAGACGGCTGATATTTTCACCAGAAACATAGCTTGTTCATATCTATGGTTGCATCGTGGAGTAAATATCCTTTAATGTCTAGAAAAAATAAACCCAGGTTATGTTTCCTTGAATAATTTTTCAAAATCAACCTTTGAAACTAGAAATCGCTAGCGTATATTTATTCAGCGTCATTACACAAACGCAGACCATTTAAATGTTACATGCTGTAGGCGAACGATTAAAAGTTTATTTCGAAAGCTCGCAGCGGTTGTTTGTTCATAAACTAGTTCATTTTCGTAGGTGATGGATATTCAAAATATAAGAGCGCGCTGAAACGAAAATCGTCATTACCCAAACGCGTCATTACCCAAACACTCCTTCTGTTTGGGTAATGACGCAATTTTAATTTTGAAATATCCAGAGACGCAAACACGATCTAACAAATAAAACATGTTAAGGGATGATCTGGGTGTAAATAAAAAGAACAAATATGACATATGGATTAGTTTTAGTGCGTTTATATAAAATCGGGGGGGGGGGGGGGGGTGAGTGAATGAGTGGTGGGGTGGGGGGGGGGGGGGGGTGATCAACGGAATCTAACGAATTCTCTAAATGGATTGACGTTTACATCAAACAATCTCAGTGAGAAGCAGATGACAGTTTGAAAAGTCAATTATTTCCGTACTTTTCAACAATCGTTCTGCCTGCGGGGCGATTTCCGGCTCGTGTGTTATAGCAACGGCGTCAAAATACACATTTTGGACCATCAGAATATCACACTGACAATGCTATCTGATTGAGCGCACCGAGAAACCCCCAAATACCAAATTTCAGTTCAATATCTTGAAACATGTAAGAGAAATCCATCGACAATGTTTTCTACTCTAAATTATCATTGCAATTTGGCGAACCCCTTGGGGAACAGACTTTGATTGACGTATGTTCACGTTGTCTACATCAGAGTTCCTCGATCGTTTGGAGTCAAACCAAGTGTACGAGGGACCAGGGCATGCCCGACTTGATAGGAATCGCCTTTTATGCGATCAAAATCTGTTTCCAATTATCATATCTGAACGCTGTATTCGTTGACCTCTTAGAGAGTTTGAACTCTAAGTCACGCCCACAAAGCACATCAATTTCCACCACGTATATTCAAATGGCTGTATCTCATAGACGTCTCAACGTGCGGAGCTACGCAATACGTCGTATGGACGGATACATCATCGGCTACTCAAACAATATATACTCATAACGATAATTCAACTATTAAAGGGCACATGTCAACAAGTTTTGGAGAAAGAGCGAATTTGACAATGACGTTGCCCTGTTTCAACCCCAAAATAACGTCATTGGCACATGCTGTAATGAACGACCTTGATTGACCTTGACCTGGCCCTATAATTTTGCCCAATGTCATGTTCGTGGTCACCAATATCTGTGCTACATACTCACATAAAATTCATCGGCATGTGACAAACTTTTTTCCCCAGAATTTTCTGGACGAAATAGTTCATTTAATGGAGAATCACCCACACGCTGTAAATTTTTTATCGAAAACAAATTCAATTTCTTCCATCTAAACATAATTACGCGCTGAACTCTGTCATTTTAAGAATATAGTAGTATTATACACATACACACCAAGTTTCAGCTCAAAATTTTTAAAAATGACAGTTTTGTAGACATAAATCGATTTTAATGGCAAATCCCATGCTAAATTTTATCATCGAAAAAAAAAAAAAAAATTTCTTCGATCTAGGAAATAATTACGTGCTGTACCCTGTCATATTTGACCGGTTCTACCTGATAATTGTGTGACAGTACAGTCGCGTTACTTTATACGTCAACATTGGTCATTATCACTCGACAAATTTATTTCGGTCTATCGTATCAACCCCTATTTCCCCCGCGTAGCCTGACTAAGTGTCTTTATCGCTCCACTAATTTGTATCGTTTCATCGGTATGAATTCCATATCCAATTATCCACATATAACCAACCCAACCTCTAATCCCGGTCCAATTTATTTATTTCTTTCATCGGTATATAGTCATGTTACGTAATATTTTATCTCGTGATACTTGTACTTATATGTCTATGGTATTACTATAGTATACCGTATATGTATATCAATTGCTATTCCTTTCTATATAATCCTGGTGCCAACTATAGAGATAATTTCAGACCCCCCCCCCCAATTTTATATAATTGTTGCTTTAGTACAGTCACGATGCATTACATGGCAACATCGATCCACTAATATATGTCAGTTCATCAACTTTATCGGTACAAACCCCTTTTTTCTCCGAGTCCATATAACCAACCCAACATCTTATAGAACTCCATAAATGACTATTCTGGCACCATATAGAGATGACTAAGATTCTGACACCCCCCTATTTTATAGCCTTGTTGCAACAGTAGAGTTGATATGCATAATATGTCAACATTGGTCGTTATTGCTCTACAAATTTATATCGGTTCAACCCTTAGTTACCTGTATCGCCCACCCCTCCCTCAATTTATTTTTTCATTTGTATTATAGTCTCGTCACATACACATTTTATCTTTTGTAACTTTTGCTTCAAAGCGCGAGATCCGCTGCAGACAATACAAAACTGACAACATTTTGAAATGTAAGCAGGCTTCAAACTCATCTTATCCAAGAAAAACTCTGGTTACATAAGAAATTTGTGTATACGGTGTACGCGCATTTGTTGCGTTAAAAACCAAAGGTCCCAAGTCAAGGTCCAAATCCCCAACACACTGATGTGAGGTTTAACTCCATCTACATACAGTAATGTCCAAAGTAATTCATCACTTAACCACAGCAAAATTGTGTGTATTTTTTCATGATTCTAAATCCTGAAAAATTACCCATAATTATGCTGTGGTTAAAGGGTCAATTACTTTGGGCATTACTGTAACCAATATAAGGATTTGAGGTTTAATGATAACTCAATCATCATACAGTAATGTTCAAAGCAATTGACCACTTAACCACAGCAGAATAATGGGTAATTTGAGGATTGTAAATGCTGAAAAAATACATAATTCTGCTGTGGTTAAGTGGTCAATTACTTTGGGCATTACTGTAACCAATATAAGGATTTGAGGTTTAATGATAACTCAATCCTCATACAGTAATGTCCAAAGTAATTGACCACAGCAAAATTATTGGTAAATTTTCAGGATTTCAAATCCTGAAAAATTACCAATAATTCTGATGTGGTTAAGTGGTCAATTACTTTGGGTATTACTGTAACCAATACAAGGATGTGAGGTTTAATGAGAACTCCATCCATATAACTAATAATTATGTGTGAAAATCAAAACAAAATAAATTCCATGATGGCGTCCAATATGGACTGCCTAATTCTGCTCCAAAACATGTATATTCAATATATGGATGTTTATTGGGGGAAACCGATTATTTCAATGATATTTTCATTAACTGTGATCCAAAACCCGACTTACGGGAGCGTGCGACTGTATCTTAAGCATATGTGCCTATTTAATGAGCCAACAATTGGAATCCCAACAGAGAAGATTGGCGTGGGTCCCTTGCGCGATCTGTCCATCGAAAACTATTTAGACATCTCAAGACACGTAAGACCCAATAAGTTAATATACAGAATAGATACATCTATTGCCTGAGTGACTAATATTTATATTTGTTACAATGAGGTCAAATAGTTGCGAAGCCAGCACCACAATTATTTCCCTCCATAGTAAATCTTAAAACAACATCTAAAGAATCAATAATTCACCTTATATTTGGTATGAAGCGTCCTTGGTTAACTGGAGTTCAGATTTGTTAACATCACGTCACCAAGGTAATTACTTGCGAAGCCACAGCCACAACTATTTCCCTCCATAGTAATTATCAAAACAACTTCTTAAGAACAATTGACCAGGTCAGTCGCGCAATTATTGGAAGAGCCACGGTCAATAAATTTTTTTAAACCAAATGTTACATTTAAATTATTGCTTTATTTAACCAAAACAAAAATGAGAAAATTTAACTTTTACTACTTGCTAAATTTTATCTTTTAATTATTTCATTTAAATTTTAGTATTTACAGTATACTATGTCCAAGTCTTTATAATCTGTTGAGTGACCCCACAGACGTTTACTTTGTTAGTAATAATTTGAAGGATTACTTGTTTAAACGCAATTGTTATCAAAATATTTTATGTATTTTTTATAATTTCGATTTATATGTAATACCATAATCTTGGTGGCGTTACCATTTCTGACTATGGCTTTCTTGTGACCTACTGCTAGTGTGCTGAAGTAGATCCGTAGTACCTACGGACCATATAGCACACGGCGTGCACTTTTACATCCGTAATAATTATAGACGTCATAGCAGCGAAGAGGTTAATTGATGGGGAAACATAATGTTCTTCTATAAACTTCTCATATTTATGCTCTCTGAGCTCAATTTATTGGCATGGTATAGAGTTTCTCTCGCCGGAAACGCACAGGAGCCTGGCGATTGCGCACTGGACGATTATACGATTTCGGACGGATTTAGCAGGAGCGGTGGGCTGCCAGTGCTCATTTTAATATCCATTACGACCTGACCTTTCCATGACTGCCATAGTAGAAACAGTATTATAATCGAGGTCAGGTCGTAATTAATATTAAAATTAGGAGCTGTGTGATGAATGGTAAAAAATAAAATAAAAAAAATAAGAATTATCGACAGATTTCGCCTCTATACAAATTGTTTAATGACGATGTGTTGATTTGTATGAGTAAATAAATTATTAGCCGACAAGAAATCACTGAGCGCTAGATGTTTAGTTGATCATTTGATCGATTTTTAATTATAGTAAGCTGTATGGGGTGAATTTAGAGGAACATATCGGAAATTGTTTTCTGAGTATAGGATCAATCCGAAAATTTACCCTCTCCGGAGACAATATTCGGTGGTAAAAAAATTATCAAATGCTATGGATATGTATGTTAACGAGGTGAGCTTATGTAATGGTATTGATTGAAAGAGGAATCCTTCGCCGACACACCCGTGGCTATATCGATAGCATTACTCGGATAAATTGGCTAAATTTGTCCGATTCCCGAGCGATGGTAAAACGGGAAATATCTACAGTTCTCTTGTCCTTATTATACTACCATTGACGTGAAGCAGGCGCGTATATAGAGGCGGCGTATATGGGCAGCGCAAAGGGGGACGGGCAGCGGAGCGCGTTACAGGCCCTAGCTAGCTGTGGCTACAGCAAAACAGAAATACAACAATATTCGAATGCTGTCACATTTGACAAACGAAATGAACTTTTGAAATGCAGAACATAAATGATAACAATACAAATATAAAATCGATGATGTGCACGATATGCCACCCAGGTGCCAACAAAATTTGGAATATCCTGAAGGACAACTGGGGAATTCTTTCTAAAGAATCCTCAATGCAGGAAATATTTGAGGAACCACCACTACTTGTCTTTCGACGTACCCGAAAAAACGCTCATTATTCAATCTTAACACCTAACTAAGCAAAGGTCCTCAGAAGTAAAAGGTTAACTTAATATTTTGCCTGGAAATGGCCGGTATATAGCCAGATAATTCACTCATAAAAAATGCCACGCCTTTTTAATACCGATAATACCAGGACGCCACAGTTTGTTACGTAATGGAACCGGGCCGCCATGCGAAGGTCACAGAGTTCGCCTCTCGAATGCAGGAACTAGAAATTCCACAATTGCAACACTGAGTCTGACGGACGTTAAATTCAGAACAAACAAGCCAATTCACATTGATCAATTAATTCTTGATGCAACAGCGAGAACCATCTCACACAAAGATACTTCGTGCTGGTTTGGAGTTTGGGATGATCCCCGGAAGATTTGAAAGGGCTGTCAGTCCTCTCCTACAACCAACGTTTGTATGCTATAATGCCGCTGACGAGCGTTTGTTGGGTTTGGGTGTTTGAGTGTTTTACAATAAGTAGATGTTTGCCTGCTGTGTATGGGGCGCATGACACATTAGCAAGACGCAAAGCCCCCCCCCCCCCATTCCGAAATTGGACCGGCGATGAAGACTTACCTTGTTTGCAATTAGAGTCCATGTACTCCATTTCCTTAGTCTGTTGTATTCAGGGCTTATACTACGGGTTCTACGCTGGGAAGAGGGTGCAATGCCGGCCGGTTGACTTAAGGTCGGTCGGGGCTCCCCAACTCTTGATGGTGCAATGCCTGTCTTCCACTCCTGTGTGAGTGTCAGAACCCGTTGACCTGGTTGTGTATTTGGTTGGAGGATGCAGCTGAGGCCAGACTGGGTTGTTTATTGTGTTTTCGGAAGGTTTGGTGAGTTAGATAGTGTTTCCTATTTTTATCTCCCGCCCATCATCACATAGACACGGACGCGGGTGAAAGCATGTATTTGCAAATTTGTGTGGGCAGTTTGTTAGTGGCGTGTGTTGGGATTATTTTTAATTTTTAATTTTAATTAGTTAACAGTAATTTTCGGAGTTCTAGTTCCTATATTAGTGAGCTGCCTTGTAATCTTTGTAGAATTTGAGCCGCTAGAATGTTAAACCTATCTTGCAGTGGGTATATGTCAGCTGCTGAATGTAGGGCCTTGATTGGGGTACGAATCTTTTCCTGTAATGCCATTCTTAAAGCGGAGTTTTGAATTACTTGTAGTATATTTAGGGTTGCCTTGGGTATATCTGCAGTAAGAATTGCCCCATATTCCATAATTGGTCTTATATAATGTTTATAAAGTTTAATTATAGGGTTTCGGAATTAAGTACCCACGATGTGCCCCTGAGCATTCTTAAAAGTACAATTCTCTGTTTTGCTTTGGATGTGATAGTAGTTATATGTTTCTTGAAATTCAGTTTATAGTCCAGAGTTATGCCCAAGGGTGTTGTCTCCTGTGTTTGTTCGAAATCTTCTCCAAATATAGAAAGTTGTTTGAGTTTGATTTTTTTCCATTAACTGAATACTATTAATTGAGGTTTTTTTTAGCGTTGAGTTTGGTTTGCCATTTTGAGCACCATCCTTCGAGATCGTTAAGGATTGAAGTAAACTGATAGGTCTAAAATTTGTCGCAATTGAGTGATCTTTATTCGGTTTGGGAATCATAACTCCTAGTGCAGATTTCCATGTTTTAGGGAAGTATCCATGTTGTAAACATTTATTATAGATTGTCTCTAATCTATTGAGTAGAGCTTCTGGTCCTTGTTTCATTATGCCGAAGGTTATTTCATCGTCGCCTGTGGCTTTATTTGGTTTGGCACGTTTGAGGCACAGGTCCCCAGAACCAACAATAACCCCACCCCAATAGTGCTTAATTTTTCTGAGGACCTGTGGTTTGAGGCTGTCCTTAATTTCTGAATTTTTATTTTCTTAGCGAGTGCGTGATCGTCGTCCGGTTCTTCAATAGGTTCGTTAAGTTGTACGAATAGTCGGGGAGCCAATAATGTCCACCTGCACCCCCCCCCCCCCGATGATTACAAATAACCTTATTTTTATTGTTCCCTATGGTATCCAGATAAAGAATCCGGATTTCACCGAAAAATAAAGGTGGCCCTACTAGGTGCTAGAGCCATTTGAATCCAAGATGGGCGCCATTTCCTCTAATTCCGACCAGCTGTATTTAATCGTTGTAATAGATCGGTTGTTAGCAAAAGACACAGACAAAATGTATGCCATTTTGTTGGTATGATGTCCTTCTTCAAAATGACGGCAAATAATTTCGAATAACATTCAAAATGGCCGCGAAAAATGACGTCATATGCACGAAAATAGTAAATTTAATTAATATTTCACCATATCTTCCATTTTTCTTCACATTAATCATCAGTAAATGGCAATATTTTTAAGACAGTCATCAAGTGTGATATTATAGTGTCATTTTAAAACATTTTCCATTGACGAGGGTTCCGTAATAGATACAGAAAGAGGATTTGAAAAAGAGGGGTGAAATTTTCGATTTTTTTTGCAAGACGATTTTGATAGTCATTTTATCGACAAACCACACAGGCTGTTAATAGAATGTCAACAACTATGTGCTTTATTTTATTGGACGGATGTTTTACTTCAATTGGAAAGAAATTGGTGTAGAAAATTTCCAAAATGGCCGCCGAAAATATGAAAAATGGTAAATATTGCCCCAGGGTGTCCTGCAATGGCTTACAAGTTGTGGTTGATATATAAAATTGGCTAATTTGTATTATATACATTGAATACTAACATGTCTGATGCACCATGGATCATTGTTTCTATTGTCACAACTGACATCACCAGAAATATTGGATTTTTCTCTCACAAACTTGACATAAATATCGGCAAAAATTAACTTTTCAGGGTTGGACAATTTTTTTTAAGTAAAATGCAACTATCATTGGTATCAAAGGTATTTATTGTTTTGGTCTATCTTAAATGTGTCACACTGCGGTGTTTATAGACCAAATTGCTCAAGATGGCTTCCAAAATGGCAACCAAATTTGTAAAAAGATTTTACATATATCCCGAACATTATTATCTGCGTTATCCGACAAGGTAGCAAACTGTGACTCACTTGGTTAGTATACGTGTTAGTTAATTAACTGACAACTACGTTCTATTCTGTTTGTCCCAGTTCCGTATGGGGCATGACGAATTCATTTTAAAGTTGCAGTATGGAATTTTGCGGAGAACCTCTTTTGTGATTCTGGCCATATTATTGAAAGGAAATGGGCAGAACTTTGAGACGGAACTGAGATGAACCATAATACGTTACTATTCTGGCCCATTGTGATAAAATGTGATCAACTGGATAAAAGGGAGTTACTATATGATCATAGGTGATGTGAATATGTATACAGTGAGTTACTGTATGGTCATGAATTATGTGAATAGGTATACAAGGAGTGACTATATGGTTATGAGTGGGGTGTCCATGGTGAGATGCATAGGAATATAAGGAGTGGCTGTATGGGCATGTGTGAGGTGAATCGGTATACATGTAGTGACTGTACGGTGTATTGTTGTGTGTGGCCGATGTGACCGTATGTGCATTGCTGTGGTGTATATATATATATATAACGAGAGTAGCTACATGGTCATTCGTGTGTTGTTTATGTATATATGGAGTGACTGTAAGGTCGTGGTGGGGTGTATATGTGTACCGTGTGTGGCTGTATTGTGACATGTGGGTGTATATGTATATTTGTGCTGTCTGTATGATCATGGATGGAGTGCGTAGATAAATAGGGAGTGATTTTATGGTTATGGGTAATGTGTATAGGTGCACATCGTATGCATGTACGGTCAAGATTAAAGTTATATGCATACCTGGAGTAAGCTGGATGGTCATTGCCGAGCGTGTGGCTATATAGGGAGTGCCCTTTTGGTAACGGGTTGGTCGTATATTTATATATGTTGTGGATATATTATCATCGGTGGTGTATAAGGTGTAGATGAATGATCATGGATGGCGTGTATGACTATACAGTGAGTTGCTGAATTGTCATGGGTGATGTGTATGTGCAAGTATGAAACGTATGAGTGGTCGTGTGTGCGGGTATTGGTATATTGGGAAGGGCTCATCATTGGTGAGGTGTATATGTATATCTGGATTGACTCTATGGTCATGGGTATGTCGAATAGATATACATGTAGTGGCTGTATGGTCCATGGTGATGTGAATAGGTATACAATGAGTGACTTTATGATCGTGAATGTGGTGAATATGTATACATATGTAGGTGTAGGAGTATACCTGGTGTTCATGCATTGTGACTCATGGCTGTATCGTCATTTGTGGCATGTACTATTGTACCGGTATAACCAAATATGGCTGTATGGTCAGGTGTGCGTGTATAGAGTGGGTGACTATATTGTCATTTGTGTGGTGTTTATGTACATATGAGGTCATGGGTGGGTTGTACATGTGTAATTTGGGTGGCTATCGCTTTCCACAATAACTCAAGGATGTGTTAATCAATAGAGAGGTCATGTCAAAGAGTTCTCCACCTTGATAGTGTTTGTGTACATGGGGGAACTTTAAACGTGAAAAGCGATAGCCACCCATTACCACACGGTCATTCCATATATACATAAACACCACAGACATAACAATATAGTGACCAACTGTATAAACGTACACCTGACCCATGACCACGGATGGCCATACAGCCATGAGTCACAATGCAGGCACATCGGGTATAATCCTAAACATGACTCATAACCATAGAGTCACTCCTTGTATACCCATTCACCTCACCATTGGCCATACGGTCATCCCATGTATACCTATTCTCCACACACACGGTCAAATAGACATTCAATATATACATCAACACCACAACAATGACCATAGAGTCACCCCGGGTATACATATCCACCTCACCAATGGTCATATAGCCATTCGCTTCATACACATACCCTCACACATGGCACCTGGTATACTCCTTCATCTGACCTATGACCATATAGTCACCCCGTGTGTACCTATTCAAAACATTCATACATGATCATGGTCAATCATTGTATATATATTCACCTCACCCTTGGCCATGTCACTCCCTGTATCCCTATTTGTCACACCATAGCAGAATAGCCACTCAATATATACTAATACTCCCCAGCCATGTCAGTATATTCACTCCATGTATGCATATACACATCATCCATGGCCATATAGCCGCTCGCTATATACACATACCCCTCGCCCATGACCATATAGCAACACATGTGTATACCCGTATAACCTACACATGACCATACCGCCACGAGTCACCAAGCTGGAACACCGGGTATACTCATACACCTGACACATGACCATTTAGTCACTCCCTGTATAGCTATTCATTACATTTATGATCATACAGTCACTCATTGTATACATACATGTACTCATATCACCATTGACCATACAATAACTCCCTGTATACCTATTCACCTCACATATGATCATATAGTAACTCCCTGGCTACCATCTCGACATCCACCCTATATCCAGTTGATATGTTTTATCATAATGGACCAGAATAGCCACATATTATGGTTCATCTCAGTTCCGTTTCAAAGTTCTGCCCATTTCCTTTCAATAATATGGCAAGACTCACAAAAGAGGTTCTCCGCAAAATTCCATACTGCAACTTTAAAATGAATTTGTCATGCCCCATACGGAACTGGGGCAACATAATAGAACGTAGTTGTCAGTTAATTAACTAACACGTATAATAACCAAGTGAGTCACAATTTACTACCTTGTCGGATAACGCAGAGAATAATGTTCGGGATATATGTAAAAAATCTACTTTTTACAAATTTGGTTGCCATTTTGGAAGCCATCTTGAGCAATTTGGTCTATAAACACCGTTGTGTGACACATTTAAGATAGACCAAAACAATAAATACCTTTGATACCAATGATAGTTGCATTTTACTTAAAACAATTGTCCAACCCTGAAAAGTGAATTTTTGCCGATATTTATGTCAAGTTTGTGAGAGAAAAATCCAATATTTCTGGTGATGTCAGTGGTGACAATAGAAACAATGATCCATGGTGCATCAGACATGTTAGTATTCAATGTATATATATAATACAGATTAGCCAATTTTATATATCAACCACAACTTGTAAGCCATTGCAGGACACCCTGGGGCAATATTTACCATATTTCATATTTTCGGCGGCCATTTTGGAAATGTTCTACACCAATTTCATTCCCATTGAAGTAAAACTTTCACACCTCTTTTTTCAAATCCTCTTTCTGTATCTATTACGGAACCCTCGTCAATGGAAAATGTCTTAAAATGACACTATAATATCACGCTTGATGACTGTCTTAAAAATATTGCCATTTACTGATGATTAATGTGAAGAAAAATGGAAGATATGGTGAAATATTAATTAAATTTCCTATTTTTGTGCATATGACGTCATTTTTCGCGGCCATTTTGAATTTTTTTCGAAATTATTTGCCGTCATTTTGAAGAAGGACATCATACCAACAAAATGGCATACATTTTGTCTGTGTCTTTTGCTAACAACCGATCTATTACAACGATTAAATACAGCTGGTCGGAATTAGAGGAAATGGCGGCCATATTGGATTCAAATGGCTCAATCACCTAGTAGGGCCACCTTTATTTTTCGGTGAAATCCGGATTCTTTATCTGGATACCATAGGGAACAATAAAAATAAGGTTAATTGTAATCATCGGGGGGGGGGGGGGGGTGCAGGTGGACCTTATTGGCTCCCCGACTAGAATGTGTGTTTGTTTTGTCTATAATGTAATTAATTATCTGCATGGGTTCTGAATTTTTCGCAAAACTGATTTCCAGTGTGGGTTTTATGAATATTTTGCAGGGATTTGGCGAAAATTGAAGCTTTGTCTGACTCGTTTGTGAATGATTCGTCATTAAGTGGTTTGTCGTTTTTGTTTGATTTGGCTTGGCCAGTTAGAAATTTGAATGTTTTCCAAAATTTCCCGTCTAGGGTGTCTACCTCCCAACTGAGTGGTTACTTGTTCCCAGCATTCTCGTTTTTCGAGTTTAACTGTTTTTTTTAAATTGTCGCGTTAGGTTATTATACATGTGTGGTACTATAATCGGTGTCGTTTGGATGTGTTTGCATTAGTCTACATATTTTGCGTCTGAGTCGGATTATTTCAAGTGTTTCCTTTGAGACTCTCCATGTATTTTGCTTTATTTCCTTTTTGGGGCATGCTATGTCGATAGCGTCCTTCAGTGTTTCTGAAATCGATTTAGCTGCGGTTTCAATGTCTAAGAGACTTCATCTATCCTATAACGATTCACTAACAAGTGATTAGTTACGGATCAAACTTTCACACTTGAAACGTTCGCACGTGTAAAGTAAATACATGTGAAGAGATGCCGCGCTTCAAGTAGCGTTATTTGGTAACTAACATGACCAACACAGCAAGATTAGCTGATTATCACAACTCGCATTCAATGGGCAAACCCGCAGACAATCCAGTTTAAACTGGTTGGAATATACTAAATCTTAAAGCGACCAGACATAACAGTCTTCACATCGGGGGTTGACGCGAATAGTACAACTCAATAGCTATCCATGCAGACAGCGCTGTGGAAATAATTATGTCAAGCTTTCGGGAACAGCACAAAATATGCACTTTGAAACTGGAATCCGAAGTATTCCTTCACGGATGTGACATACAGATTGCATGAAATTTGCAAATACCAATCTTCCACATGACATGGCATATATCAATCTTCCACATGACGTGGCACCCAAGTGTAATCCGATGTATTCCGTATATACAGATTTCATGAAATTTGCATATATATGTATCTTCCACATGACGTGGCAACCAAATGGAATCCGATGTATTCCGTATATACATGTACTACATGTAAACAGACATAAACAATGTCGACTTATCTAAATTGAGTGCATTGCCCCTGATGAGCTGTCGGCGCAAAAATAGACACGAAACACTAGCCTAACCTTAAAGTGAGTATCCAAGTACAATCAGTGCATGTCGGGTATCACGGGGAACGAACGTTACCTCTAGTTAACGGCGGGTGGTTGTGTATACATACACCATTTTATATACAAATGTAAAACGAAAGGACTTGGCTTCTTCAATTGATTGCATGATGGTTTCACTTGCACTGGTATTGATTGATGATGTGTACATACTATATATAGCGATATTAGGCCAGTACGAGATTCTCAGAAAGCCTCTAGTTTTTAAGATACCCCGCACTTCTGAGCCCTCGAGAAAATCATGTCCCAGGCTGTTAAACTACCTTTGGTACATATGCCATGGGTGTGCGATTTTTTATACTGGATTGCATACTATGAAAAATATTGACTTTTGTGAGTTTCTGAGCCCGAAAATACGGAAAAAATGAATATATCTTAGGAGAACACCAGTTTTCACTAACCGCCGACGAATTTTTCGAGCAGTATATAATATCAACATATTCAGAAGTATATATGGCGAAACAGTTATGAATATATAACATAAAGTCAACTTTTCGGGTATTTTTAGAAGAAAAAAAACACTCAATTTTCGTTTTTTTGTCTTGCGAACTAATGACAATTTATCGGACGCATGATAAGTTATTGAGATGATACAAAAATCAAAAACTTCCTGAGATACCTCGCTTTCCGAAAATATATGACATAACCGTAATTATCCGGCAGGTACTCAATCAGTATCCAAAAACTTAACCCTCCCCCCTAAACGCCCGCAGATAACTGAAATTGACCAATTAAGATATTGTTTTGTGAAAGGGTTACATTAATTGTCGGGCGCTGTATGATAAGTTGCAAAATAATATTCTGAATATCTATGCTAGATATTTTCTCACCGAACCCGACCAATTTACAACTTTCCACTATATATAAATACCACCAAAAAAAGCGAATGGGACATCCCATTTTCAAAGTTTTTTTGTCGATTGAATTGAATTTTCTCGGGTACAGTATTGATTTCTGATGATAAGTCATAACATAATAACTTCCCTGTATATATTGATTCAAACTATGTATATGAGCTTCGTGTTGTTGTTCTTATAATCATAATTAAGGCTCCAAAGTTGACCCCCCATCCATTTCGTAATATGCGCTAATATACGAACCAGAATACGGAAACACAATTGGCATATTTGTGATTAGTTGGAAGTGTCGTTTCGATTATTATGTTCTTTTTCGTTAGACAAGACATTATTCAACCCAGAAAAAGAGTTTCCTGAATAATAAGTGGTGTGTATACAATGTAAATCACATAACATATATAGGATTGTCCATCAGTTGGCTGCGTACTATTCTGCCACCACGTCTTCCTCATCTGTACTCTCATCGTCCGAAACGCTATATTCCCGTTATCTCGGTTTTCGCAAGTGTCGTCGTCGCATCCGCACATAATGCATGGTACCGTACATGTGATATTGTGTTTCTTGCAGTCACATCTTTTAGTGGAACAATTACTTTTGCATGTGCATCGAGTAAACTCAACCAATTCTTTAGGAGCCATATCCTCGAACGACATCACGGGGTCTAGGTGCTGCTCTCCCACCTTCCAACCACAGCCACCATGAGACGAAATACTCAAGACAAGACATCATCGCATGCCTCCATATTTAGGATTGATAACTAACTCGTTGAATATATGGTGTTTGAGACTATTCTTTGTTGGTGGCAATCGGTCGCTTGATGACTGCTTCTTTGTTAATAGCCTGAATCTTGCCTCATCGATTGATTTGATCTTGTCGGAGCCCGTATATACATGGCATATACAAGCGATTCGCATGCTTCTTTTCCTAAGTCAGATAGGTGCGCAGGATCTTCAACAACGTGAACTGATATGATTTTCGTTAATCTCTTCGTGATTTTCCGCAGTTGACATGGCGCATTTCTTTCCGTGCTGTACGAAGTAACTGGTGGTATCGCAGCCATGCAGACAACGCACGTAAATCCGGAAGCGCTTTACGCATGTCTGATCCGATTTATCTCGCGATGTCATGCATCATACATCACTATCAGGGCTCCAGATATAGCCGCCGACTTAATTCCATCTCGTTCAATGGAATAGGCGACATGGACAAACATTCGAGAGTCAGTGTCTTCGTGATCAGAATTCAAATATGGTCAGCTGTTTTTGTCCGACGACTCTACCATCACACATCTTCTTCCTTCCGTGAAGCCACCCGCCAAATAAACGTTTTGCCCATTCAGTAATCTAGCAGCCAGGTGTGATTCGAGTTGAACGTAGATATACCCCACTAAATTGTTCTTCGTCTTCGAGTTGGCAAGCATTTTTGTCAAGTTCGAGGGAAGACGAGACTTATCAGTGTCACCTGTCTTAAACACTCTCTCAGAGAGGCTGCCTTGTGCTGACCTCTTTGATCGTTCAGAAGACTTGGTGGAATCAGCATGGTCATAACGGTCTGCAATTACGGCAACAACCTTGCACATCGAAGTTAGTTTTGAGAGCACTAAACGTTCAACAGTGCTATAATATAGATCTCCAACAGTGTCAGGTTTCGAACTTGCACTGCCATATATCACCTGGACAATTGCCATAAAATCAAACACCCACATGTTCCAGTTTTCGGTTCCAGATGCGAACTGTCACTGACCTTGTCTTCTAGAAGATGGAGAAGATCACTTTTTGTTCAAGAACGCATAGCTCCATCGATGTTGAATAGCGACAGTGGGACAGTTCAGTACAGAAACATTTGTTTAGTTGAATCTGCCTGCCTTTTGCAAGGACCAGGATTCTTGTCAGGAAGTGACGATCAGTATTAACAATGGTCATCTGTTTCTTCGCGGATGTCATCTTGATTGGTTTCCGCATTGATGCAAATGTTTTCGTTTTAGATTTGCGAATCGGGTCCATAATGTCCACTGTATCACTGTCTAGCCTATCTGCAACGAATGTTTTCATTCTTTCCTTTCCAGTTTCAAAGGATGACAAGAGTTCTTTGGAGTGAAGCTCGTTGGGAAGTACCACGCATATGTAGCGATATTGACGAGTGGCATATAGGCGAATCCTCGGTTGCGTCGTTATCAACCTTAAATGGATTAGTCAACTGTCTCCATGATGGCCCGAACTTTCCTTTCATCCGCAATGGTTCTACATTGGGTATCTTCCTTGTGGACTGAAGCTGATCCAGCATTCAGATCACACATTGTAAGTAGGTTCGATATTACTTCCGCTCTTAAAAAAATATAGATATGCTGTATAGATAATGACGATCGATGGCCTCGTCACGTCGAAATGTACCTGTCAAGAATACCTCGATCGGTATCACAATCTCTATTGAGCGTTTGCTCAATTCCCTGGTCGGACCATGCGCCATTGAATGTTGCCGACACGTTTCGAGAACGGCGGATTGTATGAAGTCTCTGACCCATAGCAATATAGCCCCCCCCTACACATCTGGATGCAGATCTTCCACGATGCTCATCTCTGCAAGGTATAGACATCCTCAACGCGCGTATATAGTTCAAGTGGTCAAATGCAAAGTCATACGGAATCATTTTCGCAAACATAACCATGTGGTTTGCGAAATCAGAGTTTCTCTCGGCTGCAACACAGTTCAATTAACAAGCACTGAACCATACTCAGATATCCGTCCCAAAAATTTAACGTGGCTGAAAGTTCGCAGCAACGCGACCTAAGGTTGGAGACTAGGTCTTTGAATTCACTCACTGGTGATGTCACATGCATGATGTAAAGACCATCACCATATCATCCATTGGGAGCTGCAATTTGTCTCCTGATATTGTTCAACATGCACTGTCGGATCCAAGGTGTTAAGAAACTCAACTATTTCTAATCTCAGCAAGGCGTCGAATAACACTTTATCCACATTCATTTCTCTGTTGTGTGATTTACCGGCCAACAGCTTTCCTGTTATATTTGACCATCTCCTTAATTCCAGAATCCTGCATTAGTTTACCTATTATCCCTAGGAAGTTGAGCGCACGATGAAATCCACCAAGACCAAGTCTCAACACTAATCGATGGAACAGCTCGCGATTCCTACACTTGATCAGCTGTGCTTTTGAGTATATATTATAATGCCTCGTCAGATGTAATCACACAATATATAGTCAAGACCAATCCTCCTGGATACTTCAGAGAGCCGCATGAGCACCGTGAAGACAGTACGTGTCAACGTCATTTGGAGGAGCAAACACATTTCTACAGTATCCAACGTTTGTTGTGGGTCCTTGGATCTTCGATGCTAGCTGCATATGCATAACAGTCAACCCTGGTATAATCTGTTCGCCGACACGCAAATCTAAAAGTCTGTTGCTGAAAGCTCTCACTGTTACCCACGCAATATCAACTGGATTTAAATAAGGTTTTTCGGGTGTCATAATAGGCAAAGAAGTCAACAACCCCTTCAAATGAACTGGAGATGCACGTTTAATGTTAATGTTAGGGCATTCAAGAATAGTGTTCATGTTTACCGAAGTTCCTTCTGGCTAAGAACTCTGCTTTGAAAGATGACAATGTTCATAACATCCAAAAATGTTCCATCTAGTCTCTCAACTTGATGCATGACGAAAATATTACTTACCATTCTGACAATTTTGAATGCTAACGAAGTATATTTTCCCGTTAGACAGAGTAGAGATTCATGACATAATCTATATTATTTATCAAGATATGAAATTATTTGTGGCAAAAAACGGACAGTCTCGGACAAAATTGCGGTTCGATAACTCTAAAATCAAGTGGTAATACGGCCAAATTTCGTGATACTCAACTGATAATACGGCCATATTTCGAACAAAATGCTAATAAATAACACGTTTTGGGAAATTTGATACCATATAATAGTTCATAGTGGTTAGCACTGTTTTGTTGCAATTAATAGATTCTGAAGCGTATTTTGAAGAACTGTTGTTGTTGTTGTTGTATCTTGATGATATGGGGACCTTCTGATCGGATTTAATACCTTTAATGAAATGGAATTAGTTCCTATATCTGCTATATCTCGATATTTCTGAACATCGCCCCCAACTTGAAAAGATTGCAATCACGACACTGACACTCGATCTTTCTGCATTCGTGATGAACTGGTTTTGTTCCGGCAAATGCGGTCTGTGGACCGGTACGTATAAAAACCGAACACAACCGAACATAACCGAACATAAGTCAAAATAATGGGAAATGTAACGAGTAAAGTTGATAGGCATGTGTATTCATGTTCACACTATTACTATACGAAGTTTGGTGGAGTTCGGGCCAATAATAAGTGACGCGAACGGCGCGACTTTTGCCATATTTAAACCACGCCATTAGATTCCTCATATTATGGGGATGATTATATTTAAGTTTGATGGCAATCAGCGACAATTTTTTTTCTGCCCCTCCCCTTTTCTGCCCCTGACAATTTAACAACGGCGTCACTTTAGAAAATTATAACCCCGACCATTATCTTTCTCGTAAAAAGCTACTCCTAGTAGACCCCTTTGGCATCATCTAGATGGTCCCCTGTGAATTTCTATAGAACACAGACAGACAGACAGACAGACAGACAGACATTCGCAAATATAGATATAGATATCTCAAACGCCAGCTAACGCCACATCTATGTGTTAATTAATAAACGGTGATTGAGTGTCGAACTATAAGCTTGTGTTCGGCTTTTCTATGCCGAACACTAAACGCGTTTTACAAAATATCGAATAAAACACTTATTATTGGCAAAAACTCCACCAAACTTCGTATAGTAATAGTGTGAACAAGCATACATATATGCCTCTGAACTTTATTTGTGAAATTTCCCATTATTACGCCACCGTAGTGTGGTGTTTATTGCTTTTGGTTTTTTTGTATCGCATGGGCGATCGATAATTCACTGGGTGATTGTACATTCGGCAAACCTCGTCAGATTCCGTCACCGTTTCATCGTACCGATAATTACGAGAGTACAACTAAGATTGGCACATGTGTTTACGTCACCGGTGTAATTGTGGGGACATGCTTCTATTATGAAGGTTTGCTATCCCGAAGGTCCGCTATTCCGAAGGTTCTCTATTCCGAAGGTTTTTGTTATTTTTAGGTTAATTCTATATTTTAAAGTATTGAGACTAATTTGAGAGGGTTCATTTTCACAAAGATTCTTTATATGGAGTGTGCGCTCACATCCGAACTGATCATGCGCGCACACCGATACAGATACAGGAGGAAATAACTTAACTTAGAACATTAAATGTGATTTTGTTTTGTTTTCGCTGGTTTTCTTGAGATTTTATGTCATTACGTGGGCCCATACCTTTGAATTCTTGGCATATACTATGAATGTTGTGGTATATATGGACCCTCCCGCATTGGGACATGACATAGGTTCAGTTGACTTAAGTGGTGTTCTGTGTGTGCTCCAATTTGGAGTTCATTATTTTAAGGGCCAAGTTTAGAATTTTATGGGTCCATACCTTTGAACTCTGGGCATATAATATGAATATTGGGGGGCATGGCTCTATTCCGAAGGTTCACTATCCCGAAGGTCCACTATTCCGAAATTTCTCTGAATGTTCGCTATTCCGAAGGTTCACCAATCCGAAGGTTCGTTATTCCGAAGGTTCTGTGTTCCAAAGATTTTTTTTATTTTAAGGTTAATTCTATATTCTAAAGTAACGAGAGGGTTCATTATCACGAAGATTCTTTTTATGAAGGAAATAACGTAAAACATTAAATGTGATTTTGTTTTGTTTTCGAGGGTTTTCTTGAGTTTAATGTCATTACGTATGACCTTATTTCTCATTACATATTCACGCCAAGGAGCCCACACAATTGCTATGTTACGATTCGATTTAATGTGATTATGTGTGACCTAATATCTCAATAATCTGAGGCAAGAGTACGCCTGCTAAAGGCGAATTATAACAGTTGGGGGTATAACGCTCAATAAATACTGGAGGCTATAACAAACTGCGCAGTAGAATATCGCTGAATGGACGAGTATGAGATGAGCCTAAATGCAATTGTGACTTTGTTTAAAGGCCCACTTAATTTTCGAGTCATTAATTTTTTATAGTATATACGGTTTTAATAACAATTTATGCCATAAAATTTGAATAAACTACTATAATTCATCACCATTTGAAAGGCAGAATACTTCTATCTCCTAGTTTGAAACACCTTCAAAATACCGCGTCGTATATCTAGCAATTAGCAACCAACATGTCCTCCTCGGCTTTCCATAGATTTCAACGTAATTTGATACCTATGGGTATTTGTGTCCGGGAAGTGTTTTGAACGGGTCAAATCGTGACCCCGACCTGACCTTGACCTTTAAAACTGTCAATGCAAGGTCAATTTGGGTAAAACGGACAAATTTCGGCGAAATTTGATACTAGGGATACTTTGGTCTGAGGAGAGTTTTGAACGGGTCAAATCGTGACCTCGGCCTGACCTTGACCTTCAATATGGCCAATCAAAGGTCAACTCGGATAAAACGGATAGATTTCGACGAAATTTGATACCTATGGGTACTTTTGTCGGGGGGGGGGGGGGGGTGTTTTGGACGGGTCAAATCATGACTCTGACCTTACCTTGACCTTCAAAATTGTTAATTAAAGGTCAAGTTGGGTAAAACGGACGGATTTCGACGAAATTTGATACCTATGGGTAGTTTTCTACGGGTGGGGGTGTTTTGGACTGGACAAATCATGACCCTGACCTGACCTTGACTTTCGAAATAGTCAATTGAAGGTCAAATCGCACCTTTCACCGGAAAGCAGATGTGAAACAGCCCGGGTGAAGTCGGGCCTATCAGCTTGTGTAATAAAGAAGACAGTTTGATGAAAGTAATGTATGCCACGAGAAACGGGAAAACTTGAAATATGGAAGTACGCAAATTTCCCGCATAAAATTTGAAAGCTAGTTTATAGAATAATTGTATTATTATTTATATTTATGGCTAATAATACGATCTTGGTGGCGTTACCATTTCTGACTATGGTTTTCTTGTTTGGACTTGTGTTCGGTTATGTTCGGTTGTGTTCGGTTGTGTTCGGCTTTTATGATATTCCGGTAAATAATGTTTCCGTGAAATAGTCAGTGAAGCCGGCGTTTCTCATTTTCGTTATATTTTCAACTGCACGTTTTTAATACGTTTTCTTCATTTATTTGACAAGATTAAGTGACAACACAGACTAAAACATCAGATATAAACTACAGACAACACAGGTTACACATTGATTTGCTGGTTTCCTTAATTTTATATATTTTAGTGTTACTGTCATAAGACATAATTCTGACAAACTTGACTCTTTAGTTTAGCCCAAAATTTACTAGACGGGGAAGTCATTAGTCCAAAATTGACTATACATTGAAATGTATAGTCCAACTTTCCCCCATGCCTGGCAACGGAGCTTTTGCTTCAAGTCCGGAAAGGAAGAATATGACGCAAGATACGACCAAACCGCGATGTTATACGGGTAATACATGTACTAACTTAGACACTACGCCGCCCTAATGATCAGCTCAAACTGCCCATTAGGGCGGCTGGTGGTCGCCCATACCCTGTGTAGAACTATCTATTTCACAACATTTTTCATCTAAAGACTAAACATTGAATGCTAGCCTTATTACCTCACCATATATTTTCAGTCGGTACTCCCCGCCACAAGTTGACGCCAAAAGTTCCCACAATCGGCGCACCTAAATCGTAGTAAATGCTTGTATCAGACATTTGTCATTTGTCAACATCACAGAAAACGACTTCCATCTGCCATGTTGTTGATTTGATGACCTTCACACGATCATGTGACGATGCGGGGAAGTCTGAACAAAACAAGGTCAAACTACTGGATAACCTGATACAATCATTACTCATTTATAGCCGAAGTGTGATCTCGCTGAACAGATGATAGGTTGAGAATAGAACAATCCCGACCGCTGATACTGTATACACAATGTTACATTTACATTGAATCTTGCTTCCAGCGGTGAATATATCCTGTTATTAAGTCTTGAAACTTACATTTTGCATACGTTGTATAAGATATTACGAAATAGTCTAGATCGTAACCACGATCGGAATAGCCTACTCTGTGAAAAAATGTCATCATGATTGCTGCTGATTTCAATGTCAATAAGTTCTACTGCAACTGATGCTAATGGGGTCGTTGTCGTAAAGTTTTATACATAAATGCACACTATCAGGGAAGGATCCAGGGCTCTTTTGATACCTGTTACAGGTTTGGGCACCCAATCTCTGGTGGCCTAAATGTCCCCAAATTGCAAGTGGATAGTTTTATGAAAGCTGAATTTTCTATATTTTGAAGGAAATCTTCTATTATTTATGTACATAAATGCACACCAGTCTCAGTCGGTGCGAGATTGAAATGTTACCGTAAATAATTGCCGTCTGCTTCAATTCATAACTATTTTTCTTCCGAAGTTCTGATTAAAGGCATTCTTTTATCACAATTATCGAAACTGCAATAAGATTGGTCATCGGTCGCATATTTTTCTTAGTATTAAACAGGGACGGAAAGAACTGCATGGTTGTTTGGTCGATGAACGGAAGAAAATAAACTTACAAAAAATATCAAAACGTGTGCATTTATGTAGAAAACACTACGACAATGACCCCTGTCACATGACACTACGCGAGACTGGTGTGCATTTATGTATACATAAATGCACACGGTGTGCATCTATGTATAAAACATTACGACAACGACCCCATTAGCGCAACTGATATGATGTGCAGCTCTTGCAATTTCTCAGTGAACATTTCTATGGGAGGCCAAATTCACATTTAATAATGAATTGCGCTTAAGCGCAATTGATTGCGCTTAAGCGCAATGAATTGCGTTTAAGCTCAAATACCACATATTGTGCTTAAGCGCAAATATGGCATTTACGCTTAAGCGTAATTAATTACGGTTAGGCGCAATTAATTGCGCTTAAGCACAATCAATTACGCTTAAGCGCAATTGTGACTACTATCTAACCTACCCATAAACTATTAGCATGACCTGGTGTATCACCTAGCAACACAAGATGAGCATTGGGCTAATTTTGACCTGTACTCAACAGTCAAACTGAGTATGTGTTCAACAAGGAGAATCCCCTAATTACATATTATCAGCATCCCTCTATCCAAAGAATTGATGTCGCCTTCCCAGAACTCTAGTAATGTTTTGTATGATGTTTTTAATGTCTTTTTGCACAGATTTTAGCCTTGACTATCAGGGAAGGATCCAGGGCTCTTTTGATACCTGTTACAGGTTTGGGCACCCAATCTCTGGTGGCCTAAATGTCCCCAAATTGCAAGTGGATAGTTTTATGAAAGCTGAATTTTCTATATTTTGAAGGAAATCTTCTATTATAATTCAACAACATGCAATGCAAATCATCAATAGACAGTTGATATAGAGCCTTTATTTGCTTAATCAACCCTTTCATGACTGGGGCTTCTAGAAATTTTGCAAAAATCCTGTGCCAATGCATTCTCTTATATAAATGAGAGTCTCCCATCTAAGGAGCCATATATATAAGATAATACATTGGCCTTTATCTTGACCTTGTAAGCCAGTGCATTTTCTTATGCGGGATCTTTAATGCTGCACCTATTAAGGGAGGGGGGCGACCCCCTCCCGTACCTACCCCTATCTCGGGCCTACGGCCCTCGGGATATGCCTTCGGCATATTATGGTCCCAAAACAGGTGTCCCCAAAAAATCCCTGGATCCATCCCTGTTGACTATGGTAATATCCTATACATGCATGCGGTGTCACTGCATGAGGGCTTTCTTACCTCATACAGTAATGCTCTATTTAATCGAGTTCTTAACCACAGCAGAATTATGGGTAACTTTTCAGGATTTAGTCGGAAATATGGCTTGTTGCCATTCATTGAAAAGCTCTCGAGAGCTTTCCGATGAATGGCAACAAGCCATATTTCCGACTAAATCCTGAAAAGTTATCCATAATTCTGCTGTGGTTAAGGAGTCGATTAATTAGAGCATTACTGTATGGTTTACTTATTGACTTAAATCAGGGGGAAAAAACCCTATTTTCATATTATCAGCATCCCTGTCCAAAAAATGGTGTGTAATTACTGGAGCTTTGGTGTCTCAGTCCTGAAGCTCTAGTTTTTCTTATTAAATCAGCAGCTCTTGCACAAATCTATAGTATTTCCATGATCATATAGTGTGAATGTGGTGTCACCGAGGGCTTGCTTCCCTCATATGGTGTGCCTGTATACTCGAAAATTGAAGAAAATCAATGTCGCCCCGACTAATACAGAAAGTAATGCTATTGCAAGTAGCCCCAACTAATATATACCGAAGATAATATAATGCTATCACGAATCGCTCCAACTAAATCAGAAGGTGATACTATTGCGAGTCAGCCATTTTGATAAAGAAGTTGGGCTAGCTCCCTACCCATCCAAACCAATGTAACCAAGAAGTGACATGTCAATAGGAGTTAATGCTAAGTTATGGAGAAACCTATTTATTCACCAGGGGTGTTTTGTTACATATAACCATGAATTGCGCTTAAGCGCAATTGATTGCGCTTAAGCGCAATTAATTATTAAATGTGAATTTGGCCTCCCATACATTTCACACTGTGATCCCTTGTTGGCACATCACAGTGCAATTCTGCATATATGATTCATTAAAATTGTCCGTACACAAAGTTGCTCATTTCCCGAAGTTCTAGGTAAATGACAATATTATTACTCGGCTGGGCCAATTGTCATACGGTGAGGCAATATCCCCAAATATGTTGTCAAATTGATTGGTAGGCCTATGCATGGACAGAGGGATTGAATAATACAAATTGTTGATGGCCTATCGCACTGACGACGTACGCCATGACATTTTGGGATATTAATTTCTCCTATCCCATTATCAACCTATATGGGAGGCGAATTTAACATTTGTACATGTACACATAACGAAAGTATGTGCAAATGGGTTTGTCGAAACGACTCTTGCAACTGCTGTGGCGGAAGGATGGAAGAAGATGCTGTGTCGTTCTGTGGTTATTACACCCTTCGCGTCCTATATTCCGTGCATTAAAACTACGACATTAGGACTTTTATTTAGGCACATGTTTTGTCATATGTTATGTTGCTTCTATTTTATAGTTCTGGTTTCATGGTTGAGGTCACGTAATTTTATGTCAACTAAATGACTTTCTGAACATTGTATGTCATTGTTAATGGGTCATTCATATGTGTTGGTTTATTTGCGCGCTCAATGACTCTTGTTGGAATTACTGGTTCCTGGTCGCAAGGTGCACAAATATGAAAACGTACTAAGCTGACCCCTCCAGCACAATTAGCCTACGGTAAACGTTAACATGTACATTATAAGACGAAACGTTTCCGGACATTTCCATAAAATGTTCGTTACCCACGTGCGAACTGGAAGAAGACATGTATGTGCAAAACAACCTGACTCAAGGACTGACAACGATTGTTTGAACTAAGTAGCAGCCAGCCAATAAGTCTCAGCTACAACTAAACAACAACAGAAATATTCACCAAATAATATAAATGTTCATACAAAATACCCGTGTACGGTATACATATCAATAGCGTACGCCTACCGACATAATTAGAAGTATCAGACAATAGTATGCAGTTAGTTTCAAATGGTGAAAACAAATGAGCAACACCGCTGAGCTGTGGTGGAAGAAGGAGAAAAATAGCTGAGATATTGCGAGATATGCTTTATTTGTAGAAATGAAATAGAACGTCTCTTTAATAAACACCTCTGCGTACGAAAATCGTAACCCGCCACCCATGCGAAGATATTGATTATCCAGTACTTTAGTCTGAAATGTATTTACTGCGGTACTGCCGACCTCGATGACAACAAGATGGATGTCCATGCTTATTTTTATTTTGACAAATGACAAATGTCTGATACAAGCATTTAGTTGCGCCGATTGTGGGAACTTTTGGCGTCAACTTGTGGCGGGGAGTACCGACTGAAAATATATGGTGAGGTAATAAGGCTAGCATTCAATGTTTAGATGAAAAATGTTGTGAAATAGATAGTTCTACACAGGGTATGGGCGACCGTGCGGCACTAGAAATTATGAAATACATTTCTAGTGCCATCGGGTCTAGTACTAACTAAGGCATCACCCTGACATACTTTTCACCTTCCTTTTCCAAAAAACAGAGATTTATCGAGCATTTCAAAATTTTAAGTGATGACTTTTTAAACTTCGGCCATGTTCGGGTGTGTTCCATCCAACTTCCAGTAACAGGGCGCTCGGTATCGTGTGCAAATAAATTCTGTGTCTCATTAATTTGTACGTTCAGTTTCTCGTCTAATAACTTTTTAAATCTTATTTTTTCACCGGGATTCAACATACTATGAAAGCCACAGTGATCTTTTGGACATAAAAGATACAGAAATAGAACAGAATCATGCCTATATACACAAATAAAATAAAATAAACATACCTACCTGTTTTTTCATCGTCGCACTGCCTCGTGAAGAGCCCTGTCATGCTCCCTCACGATGCGCCCTCCAGTTTCTCATCTAATAACATTATAAATACAGAGACCCCCCCCCCCCTGTTTTAGGGAATGGGACCTGGGTCTTGACCACTGGGGAAAATGCGTTATAGAGGTTTACACATGGTAATATATATGAACGATAACGATTATAATGGTATATAAAGTTACTCGGCTGTGGTAGCACCTGGACCAGTGAGTCTACAACTAGAATTGGTGGAGAAAAAAATCAGGGACCAAAGATCCTGTCAATGCACTCACAAACCTGCAATTTTTTTTAACTCACATTTTTTGGCACCCAGTCACCCCCCACCCCCAAATTTCACTAATTTTGGTCCAAAACCGCATAAAACCCTACTGATATCAATCACGTGACTGGCAAATTATCTCATTTAGTTCAAATCTGTTTCAGAAATTGTTTTAAATTGTAGCCGTCAGAGATAAAAACGTATCTCAAACCTAACAGAAAATACGTTTATTAAACCACTAGTACCTACTCTATCATAATCAGTTGAAAATCTGACATGAAACGGCCTAATTGTACACGTTGCGAAAAACTTTAAAAAAAAATAATTTTCAAGACATTTTAGAAAGTCTCATGGCTGCGGTCACGTGACACACGACATCATAGACGGAGAATGCGGACGTAAAGAAATCGGCTGAGTGTTTGGCGATCGGCTTGTTTCGAAGTTTTCATTTTGCAAAGTTGTTTTTATTGTTATCTGTGAGATGCTAGTGGTGTGGGTTGCCCAAAATTGTGGGCAAGATAAATATCTTCTCTTCAAGTTGCCAACAAGAACAAGCATGCCTGACAGTGGAGAAGATTTGTGACCACAAAATGAAAGTATTTCAAACTGTCAGACACATTCAAGTCTATATGGCATAAACATTATTTATATGAAGTTCTCTATGGGGTTTTCTGATCGACCGGCGACCCCCCCCCCCCCCTAGCTAGCTCGTACTAGTCATAGCAAGAAACATGATTGGTGTTTTAGTTGTCTGCATTATCTAGCAGTAGGCATGTAGGCTATATACTTATTATCTGAATGAATGTACAAAATAATGACTTAATTATTACAAATAAAACGTGATATCATAATATTGTGAGGGAATATGCAAAGAAACGAAACAAATGACATAAACAAAATAAATGAGGGGTGGTCAAACATGAGTCAAATATGTGCCCACGTCCACTTATATAATTGGTTCCTGCACTGTAATATCTACAGATACAGAGTTACCAACTCGAAAAATACGACTGTATTCACCAAATTCGAACAGTGTTACTATATTGTCAAGTGATATATACTATAGCCTACAGGTGAAATATATAGGTACATGCAAAAACATGAGAACGTGTAGGCCCTATAGGCAACGTGGAGAATACTCGTTTGTCATATGTATTATTGGTTTGATATTTTTTTTTGCAAATATAATATACATCAAAGAATTTGATTACACTATCTTCACACTGACAGCTCTCCATACTATAATCGTTATCGGTCATAGACATTACCATGTGTAAACCTCTATGACGCATTTTTCCCCAATGGTAAAGACACAGGACCCATTCCCTAAAGCAGGGTGGGGAAATCCCTGTATTTATAATGTTATTAGATTAGAAACTGGAGGGCGCATCATGAGGGAGCACGACAGGGCGCTTCACGAGGCAGTGCGACGATGAAAAAACGGGTAGGTATATGTTTATTTAATTTAATTTGTGTATATAGGCATGATTCTGTTCTATTTCTGTATCTTTATGTCCAAGAGATCAGGGGTTGGTCTCACTTTGCAACAGGCATCTCATCTCGGCGGAGTTTGACAAAAAAATACTAAAATACCAATATAGACTATACCAGTGTAAAGGTTCCAATAATCAATTTTGGGGCTAAAACCACACCCAACTATCAAAACTATATTCAAATTCCAAGACGGGTATCAGATATTAGTGACTACGAAATGAGAACAGCAAATGATTTGAGCTGAGTATACTCTCAAAATCCGATAAAAAGTTTCTTGAACTCATTCTTTCAATCAGGTCCTGTATTATGGAACTGTTTAGATGAGGAATATCAAAATAAATTTCGTTGTTGAAATGCACTCTGAAACGGGGTGATCCAATTATCCCAGTGTGTTTTATGAAGGAAAACGTGAGACACAGTCTCACACAGATAGTGCATGCGAGAATACCCCTTGGCTGTAGTGATTTAAAAGCACATAAGTTTGAGCGATTCCTGACTGATGATCCAAAACGTATTTGTGGGAACATATATGAAGATACAGAACATTATTTTATGAGTGACCCCACAGAAGAGAAAGTATCGTGCCTTAGAAAATTCCAGACGTCATTTCAAGATAGTGTTGCAGGCGAGATAGATGAAGTATATTTCCTGGATGAGATGGCCAAGTTATGCGGTCATTGAGCATGTTGTTGTCATTTATAAGTTTCTAATTCGTTAATGTTTTTACCTCATGTTTTTGTCATTATTATTTGCATGTATTTTATATTATCCATAACTAATAAACAGTCATAAATTCAACCCAAACCTCGGTTCTTTCTCATAATAAAAAGGGCAGAAAAAAACTGAATCCAATCAAACAAACTAGGAAAGGCCTAAGTAGTCATTAAGAGGATTATTCACACCTTTACCCTAACCTACCGAAAACAATAGGTGTCTGCAAAACGGGACGACCCCGAGATCAGGCATGTTTCTGTTCTATTTCTGTATGTTTTACGTGCAATAGATCACTGTGGTTTTCATAGTACGTTGAATCCCGGTGAAAAAATAAGATAAAAAAAGTTATTAGACGAGAAACTGAACGTACAAATTAATGAGACATCTAAATAGTTTCGCGCTACATTGTCATTGACAGAATTTATTTGCACACGATACCGAGCGCCCTGTTACCGGAAGTTGGATGGAACACACCCGAACATGGCCGAAGTTTAAAAAGTCATCACTTAAAATTTTGAAATGCTCGATAAATCTCTCTTTTTTTGGAAAAGGAATGTGAAAAGTATGTCAGGGTGACGCCTTAGTACATGTATTACCCGGATAACATCGCGGTTTGGTTGTATCTTGCATCATATTCTTCCTTTCCGGACTTGAAGCAAAAGCTCCGTTGCCAGGCTTGGGGGGAAATTTCGACGGGATATCTTTAGTATCCCGTAGATATTCGACTAGGAAGTCATGAGATTGCCATCGAATCAATTTTAATAGGGGCCTAAAAAAGTTATATCTGTGTTGCCAGTGACACGACTGACCCTACCAAATATTTTATATTATACCAATTATTTCCAAGCCAACATAAAGAGAAATGCGCAATACACATGCACATAATTTCATGCGAATCATCGAATCACATGTTGATCCGTGTAGGGTTGTCTGTTGAAACGACTATGTTTTTTTGTAGTTGACTAATCGACATCCCCCCCCCCCCCCCATTCCCATGGAAAACTTCCAATTTACTACATGGTTATTGAGCAGGTCGGGCACAGGTGCCAAATAAGCTAAATAGCTCATTTGAGCTCACATAGCTAAATCGAGCTAAATTTTTAATGTGATTTAAGTCCATTTCCTCAGTTCAACGCGTGCATCAAATTACTGGACCAACCTAGTATTGAGCTTCACAAATACGTCATGTGCTCATCTACTCACAACAGTCTTGATATCTTTTACGTGACATTTGCTTAAGGATTTATCCATATGTTTTCATTAAAATTGGTGAGAGAAAATAGTTTTAAATTTACTTTTCAGTCGGCAAATCGTGCTGTGTCAGATTCGCTCCGCTATGTCTAAACTTATCCTAAGATAAAATGAAACAAACGTTCTGATTGGCTGCTCAAAACAGGCACCGTCTATGTGTTTATAAGCATGATTTTAATTGAATTTCACTGGTTGGAAGATACGGAAAGCCACGCGCTTTTACCATATCGACACAATAGAAGACACAGTAAACGATGCGTAAAATATGAATGTACTGACCACTCGCGCTTCCGTATTTTTTCTTCTCTAAATGCAGATCAGTGTACGTTCGGCAAACGATTTATCTAAAGCGGTGCCCGTGGTTTATCCAGTCGGACAAGAAATTGTAACATTGTGTCCTTAACCTTCAGAAATATATTCCAGGTAAATTAATATGCAGAAGCGGCAGTTTTATAAACACAATTCGTAAGTTCAAAAAGAAGTTTAATCATTCTCCTAAAAGTGTTAATCAAATTGCCTTTGATCACGCCACTGCTGTTTTAATTACTTGTACGGAAGGAGTTTCTGTGAAGCTTGACATGGGGTCTAACTAATGAATGTAAATTCGCAATGCGATAATTTGATGCATGTGTTGAACTGAGGAAATGGACTTAAATCACATTAAAAATTTAGCTCGATTTAGCTATGTGAGCTCACATGAGCTATTTAGCTCATTTGGCACCTGTGCCCGACCTGGTGAGTACTATAAAATCACTGCGAGATAACCAGGTCGGGCAATTCCCAGATATAGCTACAATAGCCATATATAGCTATTGTAGCTACATTTGACTAGTGCAAAACCACATATTGCTTGTTTGCGTCGGAATTAGGTAACTCCTCAAACTTGCAAACACAAACCCTATGGTGCATGTTTGGACATCGATCGGTGCCACTTCGAAGAAGTTTCGAATTGCAAGGCTTTGCGGAAAAGAAGATATTTAATGCTATTTTTTTATATTAAAGTATACCTTCTAAATTAGTTTTTTGGAAGAAAACTTGGGAGAGTCGTGAACAAATTCTGCCCGCATATCTGCATGGTATACCCCTCATGCTACGTAATAAGTCGCATTAGCCAATCAGATTCCCGATAACTAAAACTTTAATATTTTTTATAAATACCTACCTTGTTTGCTGAAAAAACTATGGAAAGCCGATTCGTTATGTGATATTTCATCGTGTGGGGAAATTATATAACGGATAAACCATTATGTTACTATTATATTAACAAGCAATGTTATTGTTTAAATGAATGCAATTAAACCGCATTAAGCTTACATATCTCCTTTAACAATTTAAACAACACTAACAATAACACATCGTCTGTACTCACAATAAACAACTATAACTAAAATGATCAAATATCACTTGAAAAAGAATATTTTAATTTAGGGGTCACAAATTGGGAAAAACATGTCTATTTCTGATTGAGAAATGGGTCGACAAACGACCCCTGGTGCTATCCAGGATTATCCCTGATATATTTATGGCTATGACAAAATAATGGACAATTTGACATCCTAAGGCCTAAAAAAAAAATACATTTGTTTCCGCTAACGAGCTGAAAAAAATTAGGGTAGGTAGGTAGGCTTAACTTCTTTTTTTTTTGTTAATTTTTTTTTTTCAGTATCTGTATAATACTTGTCAATAACCCAAACTGTGCACTTCTTAGCCCCAATCAGGTTAACCCAAATGACAGAGGAACTAAAAACTCCAATTCAATCTTACATATGCTTCAATATTTACATATATACTAGTCTATATACTAATATAGTCTTTGATAATCCTAATATTTCCCATATGGCCTGGTGACAACTGGAGTCAGTCCAGCACCACTGCACTGTTACATATTGGAGTGACCGTCTTGTACCGATCTCTTAATGATGGCTTCACAACCCCACCTTCTCCTCCGCATTTGGTGAAGGATCTAGGTATTTTTTGGGGACACCTGTTTTTGGGCAATGATATGCCAAAGACATAACCTGAAGACCTGAGCGGAGGAAGGTTTGGGAGGGGTGACCCTCTGCTGATGGTGGGGGTTCTCCCCCTGAAAAAATTTTGAAAATCCATTGCATTTAGAGCTAATCTAGGGCACTTTGAGTCAGTATTTTGAATTTTACTGAGAGGTCAATTTGATCAAGTTTCTCAAGCATAACTTTGGAAATTTTTATATATGTATGGATTGGAAATGCTTATAACTTATTGTCAGATATATTTTGGTTCAATGGATTATGCTTATGATGCTTGAAATGAGACTTACCATTATCACTAAAATTCATATAATAGGCTATTTTATAAAATCAAGTGAGACACATACATAATATACTACATGTAGTACAGAAACAATGTCTATTTAGTTAGTATTTACTATTTATAGTACTAATCTCTATGTTAATTTTTCATTTGGTATTATGAGATCCCACCTGATAACCAGGTTGATTTGATCAAATTGTTAATGTGCCTGTACTGTATTTGATTGAAATACTGAAGTCTGAAGGCTGAATCATAACAAACCTGAACTGAAACTATTTGAAGTTTTCACAGATGAAAGCTAGATAAAGCCAAACATACCGGGTACATGTACTTTACAGTATGATTCCAACTGCTAAACTTAAATCTTTTTGTAAACTAAAATTTCTTATGTCAATATATATAAATGTTTTGCATCTTGTTATGATATGAATTAGGACCTAAATTGAAAATTTTGTTTTGTTTTGTTTTGTTTTGTCCAATTTTTTGCAATGGCAATAAAAAGTTTAGGGTCGGGGGTTTAAAATAGGGTCGGTCGGGTTAGCGGAAACAAACGTCTTTTTTTTAGGCCTAACCATGGCGTTATATGTTTATTTATAATGTAGTTACATTATAAACTCAGCAACCCATTTACGACAGATCTCCATAACTTAAAAATAGTTCTTTTTTTCAAAATGCAATTTTGTTGAATTTAACATGTGAATGATTTCGACCAGAGATAAACTATAACTTGTGTAAAAGCGTGTACCGGTACACAATTTAGTTAAATAAAAGGGCATAAATGAATATGTATCCATTCAATTCGCTCTGTCATGTTTTATATTTGATCCACCAGGTCCGGTTCCGTGGTTTCGGAGATTCAGCCAGCTGGTTTTACAGTTACAGGTCAAAGTTCTGGAGTAGCATTTCCATATATGAAGCTTTTGAATATTCATGACTTCTATATATGAAAATGCAACTCCAGAACTTTGGCAGTAGCACTAAAACCACGGAACCGTACCTGGTGGACCATGGATCCAATATGGCCGCAAGTTAGTGACGGCATATACTGGCATATTTACGCATTTACACCTTACACAAAAGCCGACGACATATAGCAAACAACACGGCATCTCAAAAGTATAATGGAAATTCGGCGGTTTCGGATGAGTCGGGCATCTTCCGGTGACGACCTTTTTTTTTATCAACACCCCAAATCTTATTATTATATTTGCAAATACATTACCAGCCTTTATCTACGGTATATATATTCTTCCATTTGTGTTGACAATTTATAAAAGCATTGTGCCGTCCGGCCAAAATTATAATTCGGCTATGTTTGCTAAATTCTAATTTGCCTGAGTTTGCGCTATTTTAGCGTCGCGTGCAGGCAAGTACATACAGGGTTTCCATTAGTACGGCTCAGCGTCCGTAGAACGGCCTCATTCCCCTCGCAGATTATCTGTTTGGTTTATACATATACCAAATGTCAGTCGCAATATGTCGTAAAAAAAATTCGATTGCAACGGGAGTTCGGGGTTAAACAGAATACGTTAGATACAGCGTAATACATGTCGCGGTAACATCAATGAATGCCGGACTGCTGAGTACGCATATTTTTGTGCACGGGATGAAACTACTCATGCTCGAAAATCCCGTGATATCCTATGATTACCGGTACATAATTTGATCAAAGAATGCCGAATTTCTTAGTCGGGACATTTTTATGCACGGGATTTTCATGGATGAAACTACTCGTTCTCCGACATCCCGTGCTATCGTACGGTACATAATTAATGGGTCCCTCTGCAGAGTCCGTGAGGTACAGAACAGAGTTTTAGCCAGCGTGTTATAAACTCTAATTTTGGCGGGAAATGTGAACATGTGCATCGTTGATTGGGCTTGGGGACCCAGGCGGGAAAACGTAACTACTATTTACCGTACTTTGACTTTATCTCCATATTGTAATATGGATCAAACGAATGGTGTTGTTAACTTGTCACTATGAATTTCCACTATGAAGACTGATTTCAGGACAGGTTTAAAGCACCCACGGATATGATTGACTTCCATAATATCAACGTAGCTTTGGGTTGCTTTGTGGGACTCTTAGGTGCAAGGAAATTGCTACTTTTCAGTGTCAAATAACAAAATTTTCGCCCGACAATACGAACCATGGTCGTCCCCTCGCATTATGTGTTTCCCCAATATGGACTCATTAATTTCCCCCTGGCGGAAACCCTGACATATTCATGTTCTGGGGTCCGTGCATTAGGGTCCTGCGAATTGGATATTTTGATCGAATCGAATATCGAATCGAATTCACGAAATCGAATCGAATATCGAATCGAATCATATCTGTGTGTTGCATTCTCAATTAGGTATGTTTTGTCAACGATTAGATTATTTGTGAAACGTTCTATGAACTACATGCATGAAGTTCCATCAGAACTTATGTGGCGATAAACCGTCGTTTGATATACTATTAACTTCAAATTATAATTGTCAAGAAAACAAAGCAGATTAAAACGTCCATGGGGCCATCACAACGATTAATATATTACCACTAAATGGATTATCACACGAAATTTCTACAGTTTGCATGTACATGCAAAATTGCAAATCGGCATTATACATTTCTGTGAGGCCAGACTATTTTAATAACTTTCAAACATGGAGAATGAAAATCTGAGTTTTTTTTCACTGCCGAGTGAATTTCCATAGGTGGATTCAAAGGGAATGGAAAAAATAAATAATTCAGAACATAACTTTATTTATTACATGATCCTACCCTTATTCCATTCAATATACCCATTCTATAATTTGTGATATTTAAACGTTTGTTTAATAACAGGAAATAGTGCCATGTGACCTTTGATTCCGGTTTGTGGTCTATTTACAATCTTTACGCTACGTCTCAAAAATATTATGGCTCCAATAATTTTTCAACTATAATGAATGAAGAGTTTGAAAAGTTATGTTATTAAATATATGCCATTAAATATGCCAAAGAGTCTTTATTTAACTGGGACTATTTCTTTATGCAGGCAAACTACACATAGTTACGTGAAACGTCATTGCATGCCTTATAGAAGCCGATGTTAGTTTTTAATCCCATTTGTTGATTTAAGTAGGTTTTGTCGAGGATTTGGATCATGTGATTAGGTCTGT
Source organism: Siphonodentalium dalli (assembly GCA_032622095.1). NCBI lineage: Eukaryota > Metazoa > Mollusca > Scaphopoda > Gadilida > Siphonodentaliidae > Siphonodentalium > Siphonodentalium dalli. The sequence goes on from CP136063.1 coordinate 155,529,087, forward strand.
ACCTCGCCAAAATTCTGCTATAAACTGGGGACTCATTGTAGATCCTCTATATCTGAATGTAGCAGATATCTAACAAAAATATTAATGTTCAGTTTATTTTTTTGCAACAACATGCAGCGGTGTGTGCTGGATAACTTTGTGGTTGTCATCATCGGGTGACAATTTAACAATGCTGTCAACTTTGTAAAAAATCCATGTAACGACGAAGCAACTTTAGTTTGTGATGGCTTTTTTTCCCTCAATTTTTCTGAGAAATGTTAACTGCAGGTTTTTAATTCAAGTTAAATTCATTAAATTGGTCTCGTCTGATCATCATTTAAGTAATCGATCCTTTTACATATGACATCATACAAGAAAGAGTTTCAACGTGCATAGGGAGCCTCACATATATAAGAGAATACATTGGCCTAACAATATTTACCTTGACCTTGTAAGCCAGTGTGCACATTATTTTATATACATCTATAAGAGGCTCCCTATGGGAGACTCACATATATAAGAGAATATTTAATGCTGCACCAGCACAGCTCCCATAATCCCCAAATATTGGCAGATGACACAATGCATAATCTAGGTGCCCAATGGGTGCAAGTCACCATCTGGGAACTTAAAATATATATCTATGTTTCCGATAGCAGATGAGGTCGTGCAGAATGAGGTCCCCAGATGATGAATTTGGTGATGCTAGCCCACTGTGCTAGCTCTCTGGGAACCTCATTCTGTAAAAGTCCAGCACCATATTTTCATGCCTGATTGCCCCCTGCTTACTTGAACAATTATTTTATATATTTGCAGTGAGCTACGATGAGTGCTGTTGGGAAGGTTCAGAAAATAGCATTCGTTCCTCAAGGAGCACAAGATACAGCCCAAAATGCAGGCATCAATTTCGAGACAGACATCAGTAAGGTTACAATGGATTTTGCTGGAGCATTTTCTGTATCATCAACTCCTAATGACACTAATGCACCACACCCAAGGTTGGCCCAGTACAAGCAGAAGAAAGTTGTGGATCAGAATGAAAGAAGACAGAAAATACTTGACATGCAAAAAGAGTGAGTTCTTGTTTATTTAGCTATGTTTAGTAAATTGGTATTAAAGCATTCAAACCTCATGTTTTGCCTTTGTTGAAATTCTGAGATAATTCATGAATAGATTATGTAATTTGACTCTAGTCCTTTCACTACTAAATGTATTCTCTTATTACAAATGTATGCATTGGACTGTTTTATTATACGCCCGTTTGAAATACGGTCGTATTATGTAAATGGGTTGTCCGTCCGTCGTCCATCCGTCGTCCGTCCGCCTTTGGTTTCCGGATGATAACTTTAGATTGAATAAAGTGAACTGAACCAAATTTGGCATATTAGTTTACCACCCAAAAATACAGATCATATTTGAATATGAGTTTCGTCCGCTTGATTTTGACTGAGTTATGTCCCTTTTTTACTTAGATTTTACCTGATTTGCGTTTTCCGGATGATAACTTTAGATTGAATCAAGTGAACTGAACCAAATTTGGCATATTAGTTTACCACCCCAAAATACAGATCAAGTTCAAATATGGGTTTCGTCCTCTTGATTTTGACTGAGTTATGTCCCTTTTTTTACTTAGATTTTACTAGGGTTGCCACGACTATGAGTTTTCATAATCGACTAATCGGCAGCTATAATCGACGGTTAGTCGATTAATCGGTAATATATGTATTACATCCAGGTAAACAAGTGATAAATGCGATATTACGACGACTTCTTTACATCCATTTTGAAGACAGTTATAAACTGTCGATGCTCCATGTTTACACTGTTTTATTTTGTATAAAACAAGGAATACTCATGCCCTCATAGTCTCATTCGTCCGGATGTAGTTTTTATCAGGCCCTTACTATTAAATACTGCCAAGTGCCCATGTTTCTGGCAAAGTTAGAGCCAACTGCATACACAACGTTTCAGTAACTGTGCAAAATTGCACGAAGTAAAGCTAATCTCGATCGCGACTCCCATCAAGCCGCCGCTACGTATTTTGGCAGGTCACGTGATCGGTGATATTGAGGCGAAAGGCGTGCACTTACAATGAAGTTAACGAGGACATAGGTATAATCTGTGAAAAGGATGCCGCCAGCCAGTCACGTACTGTGTGAACATGTCGCACACATAATTCTTTGAAGATGACCGCCAAACGTCGGCGGCGACATGAAGGACAGAGGATGCGCAACGGAATTGTGCTGCATACGCGGTTAACAGTTACTTCCAGGCATGACATCAATGAAAAGTACTGCTTACATGCACAAGTTACACAACCATACCCACTTACCCACATTTACATCGAATGTCAGATAATAAGTTCAAGAATCCACTTGTTGATTTTATTATCTTAACATTCCCCCAAGTACATATAAGTACTTGTCAGTGAGTGTTGTTCATTAAGGATGGTATATTTCTTCCCAGAATGTTTTAAAATTATAGATGAATCGAGGACGCACGTCTGGCCAAAAAGTTGTTATCAATTAATTTAGAATTTCTTGTCACATCCGCTGGACAGTTTTAGTGGCTATTTTTAGAACAGAAATTTGTGAGAAAACATACAGGGCACACCAAAAGCATACCACGAAGAACAATTTATTCTTGTTAGAAGCCACCAACATGGCAAATTGTATTTCAACTGTTGATATCCCCTGATCATACGATCAAAATAAAACACTTTATTATATACTTGCCCATGAATTATAAGGTTTTAGCAGTGAGATATAAGTGATATCCCACTAGTGAGATATCGATATCTCACTGGTATTATTGCGCCGTATGGATCCTCGTGTGTGTAGTCAGGTTATACTTCATAGTGAATGATTTCCCGCACACATCATGTACTGACATTCATTGGGGGCCATCGGCAAGTAACGAAAGTATATAATAAATACAAAATCTATACTTTTTGAGTGTTTTAAATATGGGACTATTTTTTGGGGCGTAATGTGTCAGCTTGAAATTTCTGATCTATTGACATATCATTGGGGGCCATAGGCAAGTAACTAAAGTATATAATAAACAGAATATCCACACTTTTTCAGTGGATATTGGTTAAATCTCATTCGTGGTGACAAAACATTTGAATTTCCACTCGTGGCTAAAGCCACTCGTGGAAATTCAATGTTTTGTCATCACTCATGAGATATAACCCATATCCACTGAATAAGTGTGGATATCCTCTATTTATTATATACTTGCCCATGAATTATAAGGTTTTAGCAGTGAGATATAAGTGATATCCCACTTGTGAGATATAAGTGATATCCCACTGGTGAAATTTCTGATGTATTGACATTCATTGGGGGCCATAGGCAAGTAACTAAAGTATATAATAAACAGAATATCGACACTTTTTCAGTGGATATGGGTTAAATCTCATTCGTGATGACAAAACATTTGAATTTCCACTCATGGCTAAAGCCACTCGTGGAAATTCAATGTTTTGTCATCACTCATGAGATATAACCCATATCCACTGAAAAGTGTGGATATCCTCTATTTATTATGCCTTTATAGACAAATAATATACCCAGTTTTCAGTTTTATCTGTATTTTATTCCCAAAATAGCTATTTGTTGTCTTGAAATCGCAATTTATAAACATTTTGTTGTTGTAATTGTGGCTCGGAAGAGATAAGACCATCTTTAATGGGTTAATGTATAATTTTCAGCAAAAGATTCAATGCATTGAGACTCATCAGATCTTTGGCAGAGAACGACTGGGCAAAAGCTCATAAAAACAAACGTGAAGAAGAGGATATGGAACGAGAATGCAGGTATCCTGGGAGATTGTATAAAAATCAGGTAAGTCTCAGGTGTATTAGTCCCTATTTATTTTCCACCAAAATTGTTTTCGTGGACTTTTATAATAATTAGCATGAGGTTGGTATGTAGATGACATTTGGGAACTCACTCATTAAAGGTACGGTTGGCCTTGGCGGTGGGTATCCTGTGAAAATATGTACACCCGTCAAAAACCGCCACAAACAGAAAGAACATCAAAATGTAGACAGACTTTGTCCGTATACCAATAAGAAATATCGCATAAACAGTATGTTTTTGTCATCTGTTTGACCATTGTTATGTAAACAAAAGCATAAAAAGTAACTTTTCTGGTGTTTGTTTATATTATGATGGTAAACATAAAGAGCGTTCTTTGTTGGTGAATTCCTGATATGGAACTAATAAAGAGCGTTTATGCCATTTGTGTGTGATTAGCCAGTAGCATTGTGCTGTCTTCTGTAACACAATCAGGCTCTTGCGTAGGTAAAATATAGTAGGTCTTTGTGATAACATGCTGTTTACGCGATGGTCATGGTATATATGAACGAAACTGTATGCGTTTTAATGTTTTTCTGTTTACGGTGATTAGAATAAATATGAATATTTTCGACAACTAAGGCCTCACGTGCCTTTAAGTTTTAATTTGTTTATATCCCTTTTTCAATTTAAAAGTTCCGGATGATATTCTGATAATATTCAACAGAATTTGTTAATATTTGGAATATGGTTCAGATTTGAGATGATGCAGGTAAAGTTATAGAATGTAAAAATACAGGCATGGAGTAATGTATCAATGTTTATTGTAATACAGAAGTCACGATACGATCTGTATGGCAATTTTACTTACCTAATATTATAGCGATTTCACTCACCTAATATTATAGCAATATTGCCGAGTCTTCATAAGAACTGAATACACTGATATTTAGTGACAGCGATAGGTGTGTTTGCTTGACTACAGGTACATGCACTTGCTAGAATGTGTGTACTATATTCTCATCAAAATGTTTGTTTAATGTAGTGTATATGAAGAAATAAAACTAATGAAGACCGTGTCGATGTATCTACTATCGTTGATGTCTTTGCCAGCAGTTTCAGGATTGTGCAGTTGGAAATTTCAAGGTGGACCCCCCCCCCCACCGCTCAATGAAGACCCTCTAGCTATGTTGTCCCTGTTTAGAACTGCTTGTTCTAAAGTTATTTGTCACATACTGACTATTCAATAGTCAGTATGTGACAAATAACTTTAGAACAAGCAGTAGTCACTATTGTAGTCTTCAGAGTCCCAGTCTCCTCAGTCTTTACAGTCAGGTGACCGACTCCTCAGTATGTTTTGTTTTATACTGGTATGCATGTACATAACATGGTCTAATCTAGGCTTATTGATGTTATGACAGGCTACAACATTTAGGATAAATAAAATGTTTCCAAACGGGGCTAGAAAATGGGGGCAGGCATGGATGAAAACATAGCATTTATTTTATTTGGCCTAAATTACTAGTATTAACCTGTTCTATACTAAAAACTCATTGATGAGGGGTTCCATTAGGAAATGTTCAGATAATAAGTTCAACATAGGTTGTTTGTTGAAATTATTATCTGGACATTTCCCACCAATGAATATGATTCCTTTGGCACTTGTATTTAATATTTTTTGCTGTGACTGTCATCTGCTAATTTATCCTGAACACATCCAAATGTTATAACTGGGTAGGAGAATCCTTTTAGTCAAGACAAGGTTAACAACTGATCTTTTATTTACAGCTGATGTTCTCTGAGTGGATGATTGAGGTTCCAGAAGATTTCCCTAACGATTGGATGATGGCTGTATGTCCAGAAGGACGACGCAATCTAGTTGTTGCTTCAAGTGTGAGTTAGTTCATTCCGAAATAAATAGCTGGTTGAGCCTGCAAATAGTATGTCTGTCTTGCAGAATGAGGTTCCCAGAGGATGAATTTAGTGATGCTATCCCGCACAGTGCGATTAACTTTGTTTTTAGTTACTTTTTCCCTTCTGGGAAGTTTCTATATCCCCTAATTTGCAGAAGATAAATTGCATAATCGAGGTGACTAATGGGTGAACATCACCAACTTCAACTGGGGAACTTCAGTGTTATCCTAGGTCACCCATAGCAGTTGAGGCCTAAGCAGATTGAGGTTTCCCAGAGGGTGAATTTGGTGATGCTAGCCCATGTGCAATAGCGTCACTAAATTCACCCTGTGCAAATGACACACTATTTGCATGCTTGGCTGGTTCAATGTGGTATTTTGATGATGAGAAAAAAATCAGCAGACTACCTTGGAAGGTTTTTATTGAAACTGTCATGGTAATGAATTTTTCTCGTGGTTAAATCTCATGACTGCATTTCAATCGTCTGTTTCACAGTTATGACATTCTTGGACTGAGAAATTAGCAAATATTCCATTCATAGAACCATTTATCATCGCCCACTCTTTAAACTGTGAGTTGAAACATATGGCAAGCTTTGGATTGCACTTGCTTAAAATTCTACACGGGCCCCAAATGAACATTTTTATGTTGCTAATAATCCCGATTTTTCATCAGCAAATAAATATAGCAATTGTGCTCATACTGTTTTGGAGAAAATGCTGTCAAATGAACGTCAATTTATTTTGTGATTCGATTTGATTCTTTGTTCGAAAATTTTGAGGTAGAATTCAAAGTGATATTGTATTCATACAAAAATTATGTTTTTTGAGGGTCCTAAATACTGGTGTGGTTACACACTTCACTAACTTTCCACATTAACATTGCTTGCCATTGATTACCTTGGACGTTTGATGTCAGCAATATATTGATTTATTTATTTATTAAAGTGACAATTGACGGACTATGTTGTGGTAATGTTCTTACTAATAATTAACTGTCTGTTGGTATACCTAAAGAGAACCTCTGCGACATATGTATGGAATTTAGTCGTCATGTGAATCAATAGCCCTACATCACTAAATATATCTACATGAATGTTGCAAATTATCATTAATTGTCATCTTTTTACACTATATGCGTCACAATGTAGGAGGAAATAAATTTGATCCTCTACTTTCCCTGAATCACACATGGTGAAATTCTGTCGTCTGCGTCCTGCCAGTCTATATATTTAACTTGAGAATGCTGTATTTAATAGATAACATTTCATGGTTTTCAAGTATTTTTATATGTTGAAGATTGTTATTTCAGGGCTCAACCATTGCATATTCTAAAAGTGGCTACAAGATGAATGAGTTTAAATCAGCTATTCCCGGTGGCAATCTTTCTGGTGGACTAGACAAAAAATATGGTATGCTTCATATCACCTATTTTAGTTATCTGATTGCTTTCAAATTTGTTATACGGATTATTCACATGAAAGTAAAGGACATTTTCGAATTTCGGTCCAGTCTCTCATTTCTGACAGAATTATGCCTGATTTCGACTTTGTGTTGAATATTTAGGTGCAAGTCTTGATACAGTGTGTGTGACATTTGCAGAACGAGGTCCCCTAGAGGGTGAATTTAGTGATGCTATCTTGCACAGCAGGCTAGCATCACTAAATTCACCCTCTGGGAACCTCAATTCTTCATAGGCCTCATCTTCTGGGAAGTATTTATAGCCTCAAATTAACATTGATTTTTAGTTGCCTTTTTCCCTTCTGTTCTGTTTCTATATACCCTAATTTGCAAAAGATGAATTGCATAAACAAGGTGACGAATGGGTGAACATCACCAACTTCAACTGGAGAACTTCAATCTGATACTAGGTATCCCATAGCAGTTCAGGCCTAAGCAGAATGAGGATCCTAGATGATGAATTTGGTGATGCTAGCCCACTGTGTGGGATAGCGTCACTAAATTCACCCTCTGGGGACCTCATTCTGCAAATGTCAGACACACTACAGGCCTGGCAGTTTGATAATTGCAGGAGGGCTGAAAATAGCCCTCTTGGGTTGCCTTAGAAGGGCTAATAGCCCACCTAGACTTCCCCTCTTCTCTTGAATTAATGTTATCTGTGCAGTGGCATTGAACACTGTCTGGTTCTTTGTTGCTGAGAACATACCAGAAGATGTCAGAGATTAGCAGAAAGTTTTTGTTATATGTCCTAACAGGTTAGTTTCACAAAGTGAATTTCATGTTGGCGAGATTTTACCAGCTTTAGGGGGGCTGAAAATAGCCCTACTGGAGTCAATTTTACGAGGGCTGTAGGAGGGCTATCAAACCCTCCTCAGATTTCCAGACCTGACACTATATGCAGACTTGTTTAGGTTTGCTAACATTATATACAGCTCAAGTTCCAATCAAAGTTTTATGATTGTTTTTACCAGAATTTACATGTACATGTATCTTTTTTCTAAAATAAAAACCCCAAGAAATAACCAACAGGTAAAAAACCCCACTTTTTCTCTGGAGTCTGGTCAGGTGGCCATGGGATTTCAGTGGAGGACTATTTTTGTCAATTTCAATAGTTTATCCATTTCATGATGGGAGTTGCAGTGGTGCGACATTAAAGATCCTGTACCAGGGCATTGTCTTATATATGCGTGTCTCCTATATGGAGACTCACACATATGAGAGAATGCATTGGCCCAGGGTTTTCGCCAAATTTCAAGAAGCTGCACTCATGGAAGGGCTTAATCCTTTCTATACTAAATACTCATACCTTAGGAAATGTTCAGATAGTAAGTTCAACAAAATGACTAAACGACCATTGGTCGCTTGTTGAACTTATTATTTGAATATTACCCTCCAATAAATAGGACTCCTTCTACACTGTCGTCTCTTATATTTCCTGAACATCCCTCCAGATGAACAGTAGACCATTCCAATGTGTACTTTTATAACTGAGCGGGAGAATTCATTCAGTATAAAAAGGGTTAATCATAGTATTTATGTTATTTCAGAGACTACTAGTGTCATAGATTGCCTGTTTGACGATGCTAATAGGATATATTACTGTTTAGATCTCATGTGCTGGGATAACTATCCATTCTATGATTCTGAGGTTAGTGTCTTAATTCATATATCATGGTTTCCACAAGAGAGACAGCTGGTCCCTTTTAGGGTCCCTTTTACATTCATGTTTAACCCTTTCAGTGCCAAGTCCGTTTTTTGTATCAACCCATATTTCCTTGATTATTTAAAAAAAAAAATTATTATAATAATGTGATACATTGATGGAAAGAGCTCTAATTTACCTCAATCTGTAAATTGCATGTGGCAGTTAAAAACAACCATAATAATAATAATAATTATAATAATAATAATGACAGTTTTGTATTAACCAATTACTTGCTCTAACATGCTTTTAAACATTCAATATTACCCCAGTCATTTGTACAAGCCAACCAATGAACCAGCTGCAGCCATTGCAGGCACTGCTCTTGTTTGATCAGAACATGCTCTGATGCTCATCAGTATGACAAGCTGACTGGTACTCATTTAACGCATGAGTGATGCGAAGCCGACACAGTAAGAGCAACCTTGCTCAAGGGTCACAACTTTGTGAGGGATTTGAAACAGCGAGCAATCCGACAATTGCACATCGCGGCCGAGCCACTACTGTAGACTCACAATAGACCAGTGACACAATACGAACCCATATCGTTGTGTTTACAGCAAATACAAGTCGGACAGGCTAACCACTGGAACATGTAGGTCCACATAGTGCAATTCCAAGTAGGGTTTAATCCCGGGACCGGGAAATTCAATGAGCAGAACCGGGAATCAAAGTCCCTATAAAATTAGCGTAATACCGTCTAATACGTTCGATATTAGAGCCAATATATCATTTCTTTTCATAGAACAAAACGTGAATATTAACGTCTGCCCTCACGGAAGCAGGGTCAACAATTTAAAGAGTCATGATTGGCATCGACGCATGCTGGCATGATGCTGCATGCACAGTCGCGTCACTCACGAGTCACTCACTCGTGATCCGTGGTGTGACTGTGTCAGGGACCAGCCGAGAGGGCGACGTGGGCGAAGAAGTCTCCCTATTCTTGCTCACTTCGCCCTAATTTTGCAGCCGGGCGAAGTTTAAGTCGCCCTAAAATTTCCGAAGTTTACCTAAAAAAATCGGCAAAATCTTCACCCACTATTTACTGCCAACATTGATTGAACCTAGTTATCCATTGACACTGTCGTAGATAACACCATAGTTACTATTAACATCTGTATTAATCCGATTTGGGAGCACATTCACACCTGAGTGTTGATTGCTGACAGCTGTGAATACATCGTCAGGTGTCCAGTTACTTGTGATTTTGAGATTATCACACCTGAAGATTACAACTCTACACCTTACATCAGATCATCACCCCTTTGTTAAATTATGTAAAGGCCAGATTAGCTTTGAAAACAAATTCATTTTTGCAACATAGTAATATCTGTACCCATGTTAGGGACTTTTAATGAGTGAAAATGTTCAAGATTTCTATCGGGTTTTTTTTTAGCATTTTTTTCGTATTCATAAGCATTGTCTAATTTTTATTTCTTTTTGTATTCACAAGCGGTCGTAATTCTTATTTCTTTTTGTATTCATAAGCGTTGTAAATATGCCGTTCTTTCAAAACCATTCTCTCACAATTATATTTGGACATTATTCATAGTTATTAGTGTGATGATTTGAACATAAACCTTCCACATTTGAACCATTGTTTCACCATTTTAATTTAAATATTACATATCTCCTATTTTCTTTATATAGCCTTTTATAGGCGACTACAGTGCGGGCGGATTTCAATTTTGCCAACGCATTTCGCCCTGGAAATCTCCCACTTCGCCCTATTTTTGTGACAGGGAGAAGTCACTTCGCCCTGAAAATCAGGCCTAGGCTGGTCCCTGGACTGTGTCCCAGTCGCAGACTCGTTAGGTCACGGGACTCACAGAGTCACGGCCTCACGGTATGAACATGGTTGTGTAATGCCACAAATTCCACAATGTGTATACGTGACAATTGACAAACGTGAGGCACATTGAGCGATTTGAGTGTCTATAAAGTATAAATAAGAATGACACAATTCACGTGCAGACTGCAGACTGCAGTATAAAACTATAAATAAGAATGATGCAATTCACGTGCAAAGGCTCAAAGGCTGTGAAGTGCATGACGTCAGATTTCTCAGAAATTCAGAATCATTTAGTGTGTACTGCTCAATGCTCACCTGCAAATCTGCAATGGCTGCAAATCGGCTGTGATTATATAACAGACCAAGTTTACCACCGAATTTGACCGAATGGCGAGCAGGCAAAATCTATCGCCGGTATGGGAGTACTTTGAGAAAGTGCAGCCAGACAAAGCGCGGTGCAAAAAGTGCATGAAGCTCCTGAGTGTTACCGGAGGCTCCACAGGGGGGCTGTCAAAGCATTTGCGATCGGTCCATGACATTTCAGTAAAACGGCCCACTGGACCAGAAGTGAAGACTGAAAAGTTGTTGCCTCAGAAAGTTCCCAGACAATTGTCAGTGGGTAACTTTTTTATGAAAAAAGTGGACAGTCTTGGCAAGATTTTGGCGAAGCTATCTGCGGTTGACAGCTTCTCTATTCATGGGATAGTGAATAGCGAATACATCCGTGCATCGCTCACCAGAGATGGGCACAATTTGCCCAGAAATCCAACAGATGCCATGCTTCTCATTCAGGGATTTGCAAAAGAAGTAAGGGAACAGATGGCCGTTGAATTTAAACAAAGAATTGCGGCAGGTGAAGGGTTTTCGTTAACACTTGACGAATGGACGAGCGTTAGAAACAGGCGATATATGAATGTAAATCTTCATGGATTCGGTGCGAAAGTATGGAACACGGGATTAAAGCGCGTGTTGGGGAAATTTACATCAGAAGCAATGGTTGCGTCGGTCAGGGAACATCTGGTTGAGTTCAACATTGATATAGATTCTGACTGTGCTATTAGTACCAATGACAGTGCCTCTGTGATGATAAAATTTGGTCGTCTAATGCCAACAATTCCCGTCGTTTGTTACAGTCACGGCATTCACCTCGCTGTGAGTGATATTCTGTACAAAGGCCAAACTAGCGATCAGAATGAGGATAACGCAACTGACGAGAATGTCGAAGTAGAAACTGTAGAGTCAGCCGAGGATCATGTCATAGATTCTGAGGACGACGATGAATTCCAGGAAGGAGTCGATATAACTGCCGAAGATGAAGACCCACCAGAATTGATAGACAGCTACAATGATTTGGTAAAGAATGTTCAGACGGACTGCAAGAAGTTCAGGCGCGGTCGGGCTGACGAGATCTTGCAAACATATGTCAAAGCGGAACATGGCGAAGAGTTGAAGCCGATTTTGGACATTAAGACACGTTCGAATAGCATAGAACAGATATTTGCGTGTTTTATAAAGCTCCGTTCGTGTATGGCCAAGGCATTCGTGGATATAAAATGCAGTTCTACCATCACAGATTCCGAGTTTAAACGAGTTCGCATGATTCAGGATACATTGCGACCAATAACTATTGCTAACGAAGCCCTCGGTCGTCGGGACATTACCTTTATTTCTGCTGATGGCATATTGGAATTTTTATTCAAACAGCTTGAGAATTTGAACACTGAAATCAGCACGCAAATGCTCATTCGCTTGAAAGATAGGCTGGCTAAACGCAGAGACAAGAACTTAGTATCGTTGTTACTCTATTTACACGACCCAGTCGACCCTTTGCGTGAGACCGGCAGCAGTACTTTCTTCGAACTTTCATCAAAAGCTGCACATACTCGCCTGGCGAAATCGGAACTTGGTAGGATGAAACCCGATGTTGACTTAGATGGAAATAATGATACAGAGAAGCAAACTGCTGACGGAAACCCAGTGGTTGCGAGCGTTGAAGAACCTGTGGTCACGACTGTTCCCGCCCTTGAACAGGAATGCCAGGCATATATTGATAAATCGGTGGCTACTCATAGTCATTCCGGCAAGGACGCAGAACCGAAAATAAACGCGGAGTTTAAACTATTCGAAGCAAACAAGGAAAGAACGCCCAATCTGAATTTCATATTCGAGGCATTAATGAGTGGAACACCCACATCGGTTGAAGCTGAACATTCCTTTTCGGCGGCTGGCCAGTTTGCGACAAAAATTCGCTCACGTCTTGGTGATCGATCGTTGTGCGATCTCCTTTTTCTAAGGAAGTACTTCGGCAGCAAATGTTGCAAAAACAGTTAACTGACTCAATGTGATCATGTGATTAATATCGCGTATTCAACTATTAAAAGTATTCATCAATTTAGTTATCTATTCTGTAACAGGAGCTTGTTGTTACATGTTTTAGTTGAGTGTTTACTGTTTAGTTGTTTACGCCGCGAAATTACACGGTCGGAGACTCGGAACTTCGGAAGTTAGAAACTTTGGAAGATTGTATGCTTTTATTTGTTTATTTTGATGTATGTACCTGAAAATAAGTATGACATAATAATATAAAGAATATGTTATGTGCCCTACGTGTGTTTTTGCGTCTTTAAACCATGAAATATTCAGTTGTCAGTCATTCCTGTTGGTCTGTAAATTATACCCGGGAAAATTCCCGGTTCCCGGTTCTGATGACGTTTTCAATCCCGGTTCTGCAAAATCCGGGAATATATTAAACCCTAATTATCATATGTACATGTAAAGCGATACATTATGTTTAGATCTTTGATGTTGAATTAATGCTTCTAAGAGTAAGAAATACACATATTCCTGGCTGAAGGTGCACGAATTCACATCACATTCTACCAACACATTCACAACCCTTAGGTGACCTGGGGTGACACCCTGATCAAACAGTGTGAGTTAGTTATACCCCCCCGCAACGAAGTGATGGGGCCTATACTGGAATCAGCTTGTTCGTCCGTCCGTCGTCCGTCGTGCCCGACATCTGACGTTTATGTGGCCAATTTTAAGAAAAATGGATAGTTGGGTGGCTGATTTCCGTTACGTGGCTAGCCACATAACGGAGTTGATAACAACCCTTTAAAATGATCTATTTGGCCATATCAGCATATTTAATTTTTTGGTCGCTTAATAGTTGGAAACAAAAAGTCCATAGATTTGGACCTCCATGATCTGTCTATAGGAGCCATTAGGAGGTGTTCGGACAGTTATGTGGCTAGTTACACAATCACGGACATGTCAGTTTCTCCTATTCAACTGTCCTAGTTGCTGTTTACAGGTTTTTGGGTTTCAATGAGCTACTTCTGCTATTACTTTTAACCACTTGATAGCCACATAAAAGTTTGTCCACTACTTGATAGCCACATAAATTTTAACCACATTAAATATTTTAGCCGCATAACTCAATAGCCACCTATCTCCCCAAATGTTGGTAGTACCATGGACACAAATTTGTACGGAGTTTTTCTCAGTCGTTTTATGATCGTTTTCCGTGAAACTTGGCACAGACATCAAACACCATGGGAACCTTTGCTCCTGTGATTATGACGTCTATCGGACTTTTTTTGGTGGAGTTATCCCCCCTTTTTCGACTTAGAAACTTTTGCAACATGTATAATTTTGTCCGTACTTTTATTTCTACATTTCTAGGTCAATTTTGTTTTTAACTTGGCACAGATATTTAGTACCATGTGAACCTTGTGCACCTGCGATTATGACGTCTGCCCAACATTTTTTGGTTGAGTTATCCCCCTTTTTCAACTTAGAAATTTATTTGCAACATGTATAATTTTGTCCGAGCTTTTATTCCTACACTTTTAGGTCAATGTTTTTTAATCTTGGCACTGATATTTAGTACCGTGGGAACCTGTGCACATGCGATTATGACGCTGTCTGACTTTTTTGTGTGGAGTTAGTCCCCTTTTTCGACTATGAACATTTTCGCAACATGCATAATTTTGTCCGAGCTTTTATTCCTACATTTTTCGGTCAATAGGTTTATATTAGGGTTAGGGTTGTGCAATGGGAACAGTTATTTTATTATTTTAACTAAATGTTTACTAACATGTGAAACATCTTAGTATTTTAAAAACACGGGAGGGATCCTTTGTCCCATTGGGACAGTCACACCTCTAGTTATAAATTTAAAATACATGCAAATAATGAGTTGATTTAATTTCTGATGTCAGCAGCCCATATGTGCAGTTGTAGTTTTACTTCTGTTGAGTTCAATTCCATAATTTCCTTAAATATTTATTATATTTGTATTTGAGAATGATTGTTTTGATCATAAGCACCCAAAATTATGACACAGTTGTATTCTATTTGCTGTAAAACTTATTTGATTTACCTTTTATATACAAATGTATAACTAAGAACCGAAACTGTCATAAGACAAAAGAGTTTTTGAAAATATTTTTTTAAGTTTTGAAATCGCGCAGCTGGGTGCACGAATTCAAAGTGCGTGAATTTAAAACTGAGTCAAAAATAGTACTTTGTGAATTTAAATATGAGTAAGATATGCCTGAACTACTGTTACTAATTTTTAGTCTCTTTTGATATAATTTATAGTAGCCTTTCCATAGTCATGTGATTGTTTTGAGAATTAACCTAAAATTGTATGCTTAATTAGAAAGAATTATGTTTCAGACTGAGTTTCGTAACTATTGGGCCTCGATGAAGCTAGGCGAGTTGCCTGAACTCCAAAGAATCACCAAAGCTAATCAAGTGAGTCATTATGGCAGTCTTTTAATGGCTATTTCCACAGCTGTGAATCAAATAATAATTATCAGCAGATATTTTCTACCAATCAGAGACAGTCGGTCACTTGCTGCAATGAAAATTCATTGTTCAGCCTAATTTTGATATACTCGCATACTTTCAGTGTTAAATCATTGCCTGAATTCAAACAACTTTTTTGATGTCAAATCATAATGTACTGAAATTTATATTTACACTATGATGTTGGAAATTCATCCATGATTATAACACTGTTTTTCATTTTGTGTCACGCTTGTCATAAATTTCAGAATTAAAGGCAAAAAGAATGTATGTTCTTCAGTGTAAGGACAAGTGCTGTTAAACTAATTAAACTATTTTTGCTGACGCATTGTCTCATAGTAACGCAAGCTCCTCCCACTAGTGAATATATCTGGAAAGCTCCAATTTGAGGTCACCTGTTGCTTCTGCACACCATCACTCACATATTGTTTATCTTTTGCGAGTTGACAACAGCACACCTCAGCTTGATGAAGCAATTGATAAATATCTCAGGATAAACTCTGCGAGAGTTTAATAATTAATTGATTAATTAACAGCTTAATACAGGACTGTTATATACGCACCAATTACAGTGCAGTGGGCTAGCATCAATAAAATCACCCTCTGGGGATCTCATTCTACATGACATCATCTGCTATGGGAGACCTAGATATAAGTTCCCAGATGGTAAAGATGGTGATGTACACCCATTGGGCACCTCAATTATGTTTTGTATTGTCTGTCAATTTGGGGATTTAGAGAAACTAAACTTAAAAAGAAAAAGACACTGCTAAAGAAACTTGATAATAAAGATACTTTCAAGAGAAGGTGAGGCCTGAGCAGAATGAAGTCCCCAGATTGTGAATTTAGTGATGCTAGCCTTCACTAAATTCACCCTCTGAGCACCTCATTCTGCAAATATCCGACACCATATTTTTAGGCCTGACAATGGCATGCTGAAGACTTAACCCTTTCATGATGGGAGCTTCCTGAATATTTTGCGAAACCCTGTGCCAATGTATTCTCTTATATATGCGAGTCAACCATAGGTCGCCTCACATATATAATAGAATCCATTGGCCTAACAAATTTTAAAATATTTTTTATATAATTGTTAAAAAATGTAAGAAAAAATGAAAAAAATGATACAAAATTGGTGAAGAATGTAATGATAAGAAATAAATGAAAGAAATAATGATATAAACAAATTAAAAAATTGTTAAAGAATGTACGATAAAATTATTAAAATTGGGAAAGAATATAAGAAAAAATGATAAAATTGTTAAAGAATATAAGACAAATGATAAAAATTGTTAAAGAATGTAAGAAAAAATTATAAGAATTATTAAAGAATTTAAGAAAAATTGATAAAAAATAATTAAAAAAATTGTTAAAGTCATTAGCTTCACTCCCGGTGGGCATATATTTGATGTCAGACAGAACTGTGCCCGATATACCACAAGAAAGGTCATAAAAAACTAGAAAGAAAACCCCAATGTGGCATATTATTAGTGCGGTACTCGCCCTGTATTAAATTGTTGAAAACTGCGATCAGAGTAAGAAATCTTCTCAGATACTAACACATTTTCGGAGCGAATCAGCGCGCGGAGTCTCATGGAATTATATTCGGAGGAAATCGGAACCACCCGAATAACGACGATCGGCTGGCACGCACGACTGGGAGAACAGCCAAAACAAAGGCCGGCATGTCGATAACGAAAGTAGATTCAACAAAAAGAGAAAAAAACAAACAAAATAATAGGGGGCCTATCATAGTTTTTACATTCAAGTTTTCTAAGTAAAATGTCGACAATTATTTGGCAACTAACAAAGTTTTCACACTCTGTATATATATATGGAATTTTTGCAAATTTAGGAGAGAATGAGTACGTATTCACAGTGTGCAAAAGACGATTGGCACACCTACGAAATTATCCAGGTTCACCAATAATAAACAAATCTGGGAATTCTGCCTTCTAATCTAACGTCAACATATTTGGCCGAATACATGGTGAAGTTATCTGCATGCGAATTATTGACTGTAAATGTAAATTATAAGCAATATTTCAATAATATTTGACATCACAATAGACCAATCGTGCTGAGCTATTGGTCTTCCTGACACTGTTGTAAGAGATTTCTTGAATATTGAAATTTTGTTTGCTTGAAGATTTGTTCAAATTTATGATGAATATACCAGCAAAAAATTATACATTGTCTTTCATTAGTTTCAAAATGAATAAGAATAATTTTTTTTACAAAAAAATGGTTGTAACTTGAAAGAACAATTTAGAGTAGGCCTACTCCCTTTATCCAAGATTCATGCTGGCTGTGAAAGACCGATGGGATTATTTTAGCCCGATCGGTATATTTTAGCCCGATCGGGCTATTATTGATTGATCGGTGGTTCACCCAGACCTGTAGGATATGCGCACTATAGGATATAGATAAGGCGTTTTATGTATGGGAGGCCTATTTCACTTGAAAGAACAATTTATAGTAGGCCTACTCCCTTTATCCAAGATTCAGGCTGGCTGGTGAAAGACCGATCCGTCTATTTTAGCCCGATCGGGCTATTATTGATTGATCGGTGGTTCACCCAGACCTGTAGGGTATGCGCGCTATAGTATATAGATAAGGCGTTTCATGTATGGGAGGCCTATTTCACTTGAAAGAACAATTTAGATTAGGCCTACTCCCTTTATCCAAGATTCAAGCTGGCTGTGAAAGAACGATCGGTCTATTTTAGCCTGATCGGTCTACTTTAGCCCGATCGGGCTGTTATTGATTGATCGGTGGTTCACCCAGACCTGTAGGATATACGCGCTATAGCATATAGATACGGCATTTCATGTATGGGATACCCATTTCACATTTATTATTCATTTACGATCAAGCGCAAATATTTCGCAAAATAACATCTATCATTTACGCTTCAGTGTAAATCATTTGCGCAAATAAAAATTAATATGCATTGATATCACCCCCCTGAATTAATTTTAAATGGCACAGACCCACCATATGAGGGAAGCACCCCCCCAGTAACCCCAATATCTCTTTTATGACCATGGAAATGGTAGAGATATGTGCAGGATATATCTCTTTTATAAAATATACTAGATCTCTGGGATGGAGACACAAATTCTTGGGGACAGGGATGCTGATAATATGAAAATTGGGGTTTTCCCCAATTTCAAGTCAATAAGTACACCATATGAGGGAAGCGAGTCCCCAGTAACCCCGAATTCCATATTTATGGCCATGGAAATGGTATATATCTGTGTAGGAGATGTCCCTTTAATAAAATACACTAGAGCTCTGGGAGTGAGGCACCAATTCTTGGGACACCAGGGACAGAGATGCTGATATATGCATATGGAAATATTTTTTCTTCAATGTTTCAGTATTATATGGGGCTACTACTATGGGTCCATGATAATATACTATGAGATGGACTCTATCATTCACAATCAGAGGGAAGTAAGGGAGTGTTAGGTATTTGCGCTTAAGCGCAAATATATTGATAGACATATACTTGCGCTTAAGCGCAAATGATTCATTTTCACATTTTATATTAACTAATTGCATTTAAGCGTAAATAATTTACGCTTAAGCAAAAATCAGTTACGCTTAATGTAATCATTTACGCTTAAGCATAATTGACTTATGCGTTATCATAATACATTGGAATTATATTAAGAGCAATAATTTCATCGGCTGTCTTACCTTATATGTATATTTGTATAATCTGATGTTTGTTAACTTACTGGCATTAGTAATGTGGTTGCATCCATTTCTGCTTGAGTATGTGGAGTTCAATGGGAGTGTATATGAATTACGGTTAAGCGCAACTCATTTACGCTTAAGTGGATTTCATTTACACTTAAGCATAATTGAAATGAATTATGCTTAAGCAAATACATGTACCTATCTCCAACTGGTTTCCTCAGTCTGAATATCCATCTTAGTATGGGATCTGGGTGGAGTCCTCACCTATGTTTGAGTAATGTTTTATGGCCTGAGTTAATTTGAGTTTAGAGCAAATCACATGGGAGTCTTTTTTACATTATTTATTTGCATACAAATATTTGCGCTTAAGCATAAAGCAATTGCGCTTACTTAGTGCAAATACACAACACTTCTTTACTTCTATCCAATTTTAACTGTCAATGATTAAGTCCATCTTATGGTATATTTATTTGGGCCTATATAAACTCAAAAATTGAAGAAAACATAATTCCATATGGATATCTATATCACCATCGATGTCCCAAACAAATACGGTCTGTACTAGAATAGTGAATAGCAATATGGCACACATGTAGCATTGCACAGGTAATTAAACAGTTTGAAATACACATGTAAGACAACTCTTTCTGCACGAGACTGTACCTGCTGTAGTTCGATCATAAAATCGGTCAACGATCTGCAACGATTACAAATTTCTATAAATAGTAACATTTTCAACTGTTACCGTTGTTCATTGCTCGATCATGACCACTTTTATTATAATTCTTTCATAACTCAGTCAATGTTCTTCCGTTGGTGATTTCAGGCAATAATTCCTTTTATATCCCTCCCATTCGAATTGACTATACCGCTTGTTTTTCGTTTTATTAAGCTGATGTTACGCTATTCCAGCAAACGGCCTCCCTCCACGGAAGCTATTTTCTGAGAACGAAAGCCGACTCAATCCCGACCAAGTCGGAAGTGTTCGGGTGTTTCCGCGACTGCACACGACAACTCGTTGGTGTATTTATTTCGCGTTTACAGTGGAATTATTCGTCCCGATTGAGGGAAAGTAAATAGTTAGTTACGTGGCCGTATAATTAGTACAAACTGATATCTGGTTGGGGCATTTCGTGTATGGGGGTTATTTTATTCAGTCTTTCCACAGAATAACGCAGGGAACTCAATTGTGAGGTTCAATTTACGTTTCACATCACTTTAACCCAATGCATTCTCTTATATATGCGAGGCAAACTATGGTCGATTAGCATATATATGAGAATGTATTGGCACAGGGCCTTTAATGTTGCACCAGCGCAGCTCCCGTCATGAAAGGGTCAAATTATTGTTTTTTTGTGGAATTCCATAATATTTCCCATAATATTTCCCAGCAAATATTTAAAAGCAAGTGATTGCCGTTTTCCTTGTTCATTCCATGCAAATGAACAGTTGACTTGACACTTTCAGTTTATAGGTTAGCACTGTCAATGATAAAATTTAATGACAATCATCATGAACATGCAGCCCTCATAATTGGCTACGCCAATCAGCATTGCCGAAGCAATTTACTGAAGCAGACTGGGCCACGGCAAAGGGTTGCCATAGCATATTGCCAAAGCCAAACAATATGGATTAAGAGGGCTGAACATTGTACAATTGGAATTAAATATATATAAATTTGAAATGAATCACTACTGCATCAACCTCTTTCGAAAGCTGGGCAATAATTTTAGTTGCTACTTACTGCGCACTGCCAGAATAAATTACATCACAAGTTCTGTGTGCAGAATCAAACTACCTTATATATATATTGGCACAGAATAATACAGTCGGTAAATGGTTCAAGTTTAAGGGCAAGTTAGTTTCCAAGCTGAACGCTGTCGAGTTATTTGTTGAAATTTTCAAAATGAAACACAATGTTTGAGCTAATCTTGGATTACAATAACATGTCTCACCTCTAATGTAAGCAAGCGTTACATAGCATGCATCCAATTTTCGAAATAGTACTTGCAAAGTTAAATTTGATTATATAATTATTGTGATCTTCTTCCACAGTACAAGATAATCCAGCTGCCATTTTTTCCATGCACAGAGGAAGCCATAACAAATGCTGTAAATTCTGCAAACTTTGAAGTGAGTAAATATCTGCTTTATGGCAAGCTGTAATGGCAAGAAAATATGATGTTTTCAACGGTTCAACCCTGTGGTATTAACGCTTTCATGACTAGAGCTTCCTGAAATATTGTGAAAACCCTGTGCCAATGCATTCTGTTGTATATGCGAGTCACCCATAGTAGAGAATGCATTGGCCTAACAATATTTACCTTGATCTTGTAAGCCAGTACATTCTCTTATATATTCGAGGCTCCCTACATAAGAGAATGCACTGGCACATGATCTTTAATGCTTTACTAGCGCAGCTCCCATCATTAAAGGGTTAAAAAGTTCAAATCTATGAATCATTGCAGCATCTTTTTGTTTTCACCCAGAATTGGTTGTCAGCTATTTAGATTCCTCAAATTTTGTCAAATTATTCAGTATAGCCTAAAATAACTTGGAAGTTCTGAGAATAGAATATTTCTCTTTTCAGCTTAATCTACAGCCCATATCCAAACTGAACACTACATGATGTTTATTTGTCAGCTATGGTGTCATGTGTGTCTCAATGACATTAACATTAGGCACTCAATTATAACTCAAATAAAAGCAAATTCATGATCAGTTCATCAAATTTACATTTAAAATTTACACGCAGCGAAAATATGCTTCATACACAGCGTCGTCGGTTAAATTATTTGAACCCTTAGGCTCTTAAGAGACATAGCCTTACGCCACAGTCAATTTGTTCAATGAGCCTTCTAAATTAAGATGTGTACCATGTTCTTTGTTTGCTCAAGTCTGCAAATATTGTGTCTTACCAAATTCACCCTTGGGAACCTCATTCTGCTTAGGCTATGTGAGACGTAGGATCAGATTGAAGTTCCCCAGTTGAAATTGGAGATGTTCAGCCATTAGTCACCTCGATTATACATTTCATCTTCTGCAAATTAGGGGATATAGAAACTTCCCAGAAGGGAAAAAGTAACTAAAAATAAACAATGTTAATTTGAGCTATAGATACTTCCCAGAAGATGAAGCCTATGCAGAATGAGGTCACCAGAGGGTGAATTCACCATCTGGGGACCTCATTCTGCAAATTACAGACCCACTCTATACAGGCTTGCACACTCTGTCATTACATCCCCACTTCTTCAAAAAGTGAGGTATACTGGATTGAATTTGGTCGTCTGTCTGTCCATCTTTCTGTCTGTTCATCCATCCATCTGGGAATATATCTCAGCCATGGTTTATCGGATCAGAATTAAATTTGTTATATAGGTTTGATATCATGACTGCTTTCACAAGAGGGTCAAATTATGTTGTTCATGTTTTCCTTCTTTGTTTCCTTCATGTTATCCTCTGTCCGCACATCTCAGCGATAGGTTAATGAATAAGAATGAAATTTGTATAGAGTTTCATCATCACCACAGGAGTGCCCAATGATGTTATTAGCATTTTGCATTCTAGAGATAGATACAGTAATGCTCTAAGTAATCGACTTCTTAACCACAGCATAATTATGGGTAACTTTTCAGGATTTAGTTGGAAATATGGCTTGTTGCCATATTTCCGACTAAATCCTGAAAAGTTACCCATAATTCTGCTGTGTTATAAGAAGTTGATTACTTAGAGCATTACTGTATCCTTCTTTCATAATTTAAAATTTGGCTTCTGTTCTGCCCATGTTTCAATTTGGCACTGTGACTGGTATGCCAGCGTCCAATGTGCAACTTCATGTTGTATCTTGCCTTGATCTTGTTTGACATATTTTATTGGTCATCCCAAAATACATTAGAATAGAATATGTTGATTATAATGTCTTAAGATGATCGACTGGCATTGGATCAGAAGTTATTACAACTTACTAAATGTTTCTCTCCCCATCTCCCTTTATCTAATTGATTTTTGACTAATTTAAGATTGATGGTCTGCTATTCTACCACAAGAAATCACATTACGTTTTCGGACCATCTCCTTTAGTGCTGTGGCTCAAGACGTATATGATACCTGAAATTCTTCGTATTCCTGTCAACGAGAAGGAAATGGGGAAAACACCTTCACATTACAAGAACTTTGCTCAGCATGTTGAGGAAGTTAAAGCTGGAACCGTTTTAATTGAAAAACGTAAAAAAGTTAAATTATTGGATGTAAACGCGCCTAAACAGAAAACTCCACAGAAGGATAATCAACAGGCTCAAAATCAGCCGAAGCAGAAAAATAAACAAAAACAGGGAAATCAACAAAATCAGCAAAAACAGGGAAATCAACAAAATCAGCAAAAACAAGGTAATCAGCAACAAAAAGGAAATCAGAATCAGCAAGGGAACCAGCAAGGTCAAGGTAGAAGGAAATCTAAGAACAAAAATAATGCTAAGCAGGGAAACAACCAAATGGACACAGGTTACTATGATGATTATTCGTGTGGGGACGGGGGTATGGATTTTGAGTCAGCCATACCGGATTGCCCACCGTATCCGTTTGATGGTGGCAATGGACAAGTTGAAGTGCAAAGTTACAATGAAGGCTATGGTAACGAAGGTTATGGTAACGGAGGTTATGGTAACGAAGGTTATGGAAACCAAGGTTATGGTAACCAAGGTTATGGTAACCAAGGCAACAACAACCAAGGATATGGCAACAATGGTTGGAAAAGGGGACAAACAAGAGGGAATAATCGTGGAGAGAATTTCAACAGACAGAATAATCAAGGTTTCCATAACAACCAAGGTGATCAGAGGCAAGGATATGATTTCAGTAACCAGGGTTATGGTAACCAAGGAGATCAAGGTTATAACTTCAGTAACCAAGGAGAGATGAACTACCGTGGGGGATACAAGGGAAATTCTGGATTTAGGTAGTGCAATGAAAGTTATCTCATCAAGAGCTAGATCATGTCATGAGTCTTTACTCTGGCTATGTCCTAACATGTCATATTCCACCAGTTCTGATGGGGAGCATTATAACATTGAACAGACAATGCAAGGAACATAATTATATATTTCTTAATACTGGTTCCTCAATAATCTATTTCACAGTAGGGGTGGTACCGACTCGATACTGCATGATTTAAAAGACGTTTGTGACCCAATTTCACAATAAACATTGAATTGATTGGCCAGGAAAAATTCCATGATTGTAAGAGAAAATAGCTCACATAAGTCATCTTATCATGCATTCTCAAGCGGGAACCTTCACTTGGATAATTCTTCAGGATTTAGTCGGAAAAATGGCTTGTTGCCATTCATTGGAAAGCTCTCACTGAGAGCTTTCCGATGAATGTCAACAAGCCATATTTCCGACTAAATCCTGAAATATTACCCATAATTCTGCTGTGGTTAAGGAGTCGATTATTTAGGGATTACTGTACTGTGAAATACATTATTAAGGAACAGGTATTAATTAAGAAATATATGACCTGTGTTGTTTTTTCAATGTTATAAGTTTCCCATCAGATCATCAATAAGTTTCCAGGTTTTGAACCGGTGGAGTATGATCTCTATAGGCGTAGCCAAAGTAGAGATTCATGGCATGATCTACTCAAGAGCATGAGATCTACATCATTTTATTCATATGATTTGAGCTGTATTCGCATTGTTAATACAATAATCAATGAGATGTTACACCATTTAAGGCCATGCAGTTATTAAATTAATTTCTTTCAATTTCAATCTATTCACCTCATTTATTTGTTCCCCAAAATTTTGTCGGGAGGACTATTATAATCAGCATGTCCATCCAGATTGTCCGGATCATTACTTTAACAATATTAATCAGAATTCCATGGGTTGTGGTATATATAGTTGTTATTCGCAAGTCATGTTCGAATTTGGTCACGGTCCGATGATTTTTATGGAGTGATTACCCTTTTTAAAAATCACAGTTTTTGGGTTATGTGGTAGGTTCACATTTGAGCAGTTCAGGTCAAATTCAATTTTGGTCATGGGTCAGATTATTTCTGACGGAGGATTCTCCTTTTTCGACTTTGAGGTATATTATGGATTTGTTCGGGTGCGTGAAACTGATAAGTTAGTATTCAGGTGCTATGCCAAATGAATGAATATAGTGTTCGACTAATATCGCCGAAAATCTCAAGCAAATCGACGGTACCACTCCATAGAAAACATTATCTGAACTACGCTCAATTGTAAATATTTACATCTTGATTCGGGACACAACTATTAGCGATAATCTAATGAAAATGATTTCTCCATCAAGATTCACTCCATGTAATTAATATATAAGAATGACGGCGTGAGTTGTCAATTTGGTTATAATATTTGTAAAAATAACTACTTTGAGCAAGATTATTCTCCATTATCACCATACCGGAGTGTTTCACATCACTTTAATTTTTGGGTTGTACATATGATAATATGAGAAATATTCATCAGAATTTATCGATATTAGCTATGTGGCACAGGACAAGTCCGAAATTTGTCATGGCCAAATGAGTTTTGCCAAATTTGTCCTTTTTACGACTCAGAAATAATAAATTTTGGGTTGTTCAAATGATTACTTGAATAATGTTTAACAGAATTTCATGTTATTTGGTAAATAGTTCAGATCAGAAAACACATGTCAAGTTCGAATTTTGTCATGGTTCAATGATTTATGATTGACTTATGTGCCTTTATTTGACTTAGAAATAATAATATTCACATTGTCTTAATGATAACTTGAGCAATCTTCAAAAGAATCTCTTGATATTTGGTGTGTGTGACACATTTGAGAAGATGCAGTCATCATCAAATGGAGTCATATTTATGCCAGAATGTGACTACTTTGTTCTTTAAAAAAAGCCAATGTCCCAAAAGCCACCTTGTTTCGAGGGACATGAGATCTGCAACATTTTATTTGGATGGTATTTACATCTCATGATGAAACAAGCCTTAAAACTCACTTCCTGTTGTGCTCTGAGTTCTATGTCATGGCCACCATCATCAAAATGACTGCTAGCAATATACAGTAATGCTCTAAGTAATCGACTCTTTAACCACAGCAGAATTATGGGTAACTTTTCAGGATTTAGTCAGAAATATGGCTTGTTGCCATTCATCGGAAAGATCTCCCCGAGAGCTTTCCGATGAATGGCAACAAGCCATATTTCCGACTAAATCCTGAAAAGTTACCCATAATTCTGCTGTGGTTAAAGAGTCGATTACTTAGAGCATTACTGTAGTGTAGGTTCAACTTCCACTAAATTCAGCCTGAGAATCCACTGCTACGAAATTTTTTTTTTTCGGAAATGATTATTCTGATTTCATCACAAAGAATTTAACCCTTTCAGTGCCAAGTCCGATTTTTGTATCAACCCATATTTCCTTGATCATTTTTCAAATTTATTGATTATAATAATGTGATACATTGATGGAAAGAGCTCAAAGAGCTCTTTCCATCAATGTATTACATTATTATAATCAATAAATTTGAAAAATGATCAAGGAAATATGGGTTGATACAAAAATCGGACTTGGCACTGAAAGGGTTAAATACCATCCAAAAAAGGTGTACCATCTCATTGATTATTATTACATTCAAATCAATTCATACACTTGAGTGTTTTATCATATTTTTGCATGACACTGGTCACGGATTTTAAAGGACAGTCCGATTTTGAATGGGTGATGATATTCCAGGGGACGATCTTTTAAATTTTCAACTATTCATATCATCGGTGATGATTTAAAGTGGTTCTCCCTCTATTATTTGCGCATATGAATATTCATGTTCAGATTAAATATTTTCCGTAATCGTCTGTCATAAGTGTACAATATATTCCATATTTCATAATCATAATTGTTAATATTTTGTTCAAATATTGACATAATCTTTATCAGATATTATGCTGTTTATAAAAAATTTCAATATAAGAACAAATGATAAAGGTACTCAAGGTGTTTGAAGTGGATGCATCCGAAGAAATAACACAGAAGTGTTAAAATTATCATTATCAAGCAGAATGTGAAAATATTTATCTACTTTGTTCTTATTTCTATTAAAGGTACTCAATCCGATCAGACGGTCCCCATATCATCAAGTTACAACAACAACATTTTTCAAAATACGCTTTAGTTATCAGAATCGATTAATGACAACAAAATAATGCTAACCGCTGTCAACTGTTGTGTCAAATTTCCCAAAACGTGTTATTTATCAACATATTGTTCACGAAATGTGGTCATATTATTAGTTGAGTATCACGACATTTGACTGTATTACCACTTGATTTTAGAGTTCTCCATCTTCATCTGCAATTTTGTGCGAGACCGTCAGTTTGACAACTTTTTTCTCGGCCACAAATAAGGACACATTTCGCGAAATAACAAATTTCTAAAATTGATATCTGATCACTGAGCTTTGATGGGTGGGTTCCTCGTATCAAATAATTTTTACCCTGGAAGCCAAAGAAATAGTAATTTGGGAGCGCTAATTTTCACTACTGTTTTCACTACTGGTTATGCATTCTGAGAAGAGCGTTTTCAAATAAGACGATTAAATCATGAATGTCAATACATATTAGAAAAGGCCAAAGCATTGAAAAATGTTCTGCAAAACAGATTTTCAACTGAATAATCGAAACCCAATTGATTTGACGACAACTCTGAAACAGTTATTGTTTACATACAAACCATTTCAACATGCATACTCCCAATTACTGTGCAATTATCCACAATGAAACTAAGTACAAAGTCTTCTCTATCTTTTTCATGTTCACATTCTTGATAAGAATGATTTTACCAAGTTTTACAATTTTTCATATGTATCCACTGCGAAGGCCTGGGGTCCCTTTAACCCTTTCATGACTGGAGCTTCCTGAATTTTGCAAAAACCGTGTGCCAATGCATTCTCTTATATATGCGAGTCTCCCATAGGGAGCCTTGCATATATTAGAGAATACATTGGCCTAACAATATTTACCTTGACCTTGTAAGCCAGTGTATTCTCTTATATATGCGGGACTCCCTAAATAAACTTATAGTATCATATTTAGAGTGAGATTATGTACTTATTGGACCAAGTTCATAATACGCCATACATTATTGACAGAACATAGAGCAGATAAAATAAATGCCATGTGCAAAATATTAGCTGCTAATAACGCGATTTTAAGAAATACATAAAACTATTTAAAAATACATCCAATAGTCCCTCTGAATCGGGTATAAAGAGGCATAAAATTAATAACATAAACATACTTTGCATGCACTGAACACTTGATTGACATTGTACGATTTATCGTTACACTTATAAATTGACTTTGCTGAGTAATGGGGTCACTTCCACGCTTGTTGGTCACTGATCCAGGTGAGTGACGTAGTTTCAATTATATTTTGTCTTCTCGTGCAGTAACAGGAATGATGGGTTGACCTTCGGTGTATAATTTATGTTGTTTATGTAAATCTTCTTTTTGATTTATGTACAAAAAAATAGGTCATGAGTTCAGACACTTTGGTTGAACTAACTTTTTACTGATGATTTATTATACAAACTAAATAAATTTGATATATCAAGCTATCAATATCTGGTGAACCGAAGTGTTAATAATCACTTTAATTATGTAGATGTAGGCTCTAGTCTTTGTTATTGTATTTCACTTGCTGAACAATATTTGCAGTGTAATTTATGTTTCTGTCGTCACTCATATGGCAAATCCAACACAGATATGGTTCACATGCACGGACCAGCCTAGATGTTCAAATTGGGAGATGACATCTCCCTGTTTCATTATTTATAGGGAGAAGTGGACTGTTATCAAGATGTGACTATGGATGAAGTTCAATTTACACCCCCAACATCACCCTCCTATGATCCAATAAGTATTGTGCAACAAAAGAGCCCAAATATAAAACCATTATAGTGATTAAGAACCCCACTTATACTTTATGCTGTTGGGACATATACATACTGGCATATGAGAGAAAAGTCACATCTCCCTGGGACAAAATAAGGAGACGGGGCACATTTTATGGAGAATATGTCTCCCAAGTCGCTCTCTAGTCTACCTGTTCACATAATATAGTCTATAGATACAGAGTGGGCCATTACATAAGTGTGTAAATTTAAGTTTTCCAACTTGTAAAGAAGTCCCTTTTATATTGTTTTGTATGTACATTGTTGTTTGTATATATATATGGATCAGCCATGTGAATGGTGTGAATAAAAGAATAAGGAATATAACTCTTGTTGCCAAGTTATTAACAAATGAATTAGTGGCATTATAGGGCTCGATTAGGTCAACGTGTATCAGTATTGTCATGTGATACTTAAAGTTGTGGTCTTTTCCTGACCATTTTATTAGCTCAACTTTACTTTGTAAAGTTTGAGCTATTGCTGTGGCTTGGCATCTGTTGGTGTGAGCGTCTGTCTGTCAACAATTTCTGTTAGCACACCCTACAGGTCATATCTCTCTTCCGATCGTCACCAAACTTAATATGGTTCATCGGGGTGACCTCTAGATGGGAGCCATATTTTTTTCCCGAAAACATCGCTGCCAGTAACCATCATGGATTTCAGATTTGAATCCATCGCTGCACCCTGCATTTATTATCCCCCGCCAAATTGAAAATTTGCGGGGGATATAGGAATGGGTTCCGTCTGTAGATACAGAGTGGGCCATTACATAAGTGCTGTCCGTCCGGATTTCAAAGATTTGTGTTATATGAGTTCACCTGATCATTACCTAGAATGAGTTCGCAAGCCAGGTCCGGCCGGATATTTTTACCGGAGTTATTGGACTTTGTTTATTATTTTTGTCGAATTTACCAAATGGCAAATAGACGACGTCACAGGGCTCATTTCCACAAATCTCAATGGATTTCAAAGATATTTGGTATATAAGTTCACCTGACCATTACCTAGAATGAGTTAGCAAGCCAGGTCCGGCCGGATATTTTTACCGGAGTTATTGGACTTTGTTTATTATTTTAGTCGAATTTACCAAATAGCAAATAGACGACGTCACAGGTCGTCCACAAATCTCAACGGATTTCAAAGATATTTGGTATATGAGTTCACTTGGCCAGTATCTAGAACGAGTTCGCAAACCAGGTCCGGCCGGATATTTTAAGCAGACTTATTGGACTTTGTTTATTTTTTTGTGTGCAAATGGACGACGTCACAGGGGTCATTTCCACAAATGTCAATGGATTTCAAAGATTTTTGGTATATGAGTTCACATGACCAGTATCAAGAACGAGTTCGCAAACCAGGTCCGGCCAGATATTTTCAGCAGAGTTATTGGACTTTTTATGTGCAAATGGACGGACGTCACAGGGCTCGTTTCCACAAATGTAAACGGATTTTAAAGATGTTTGGTATTTGAGTTCACATGACCAGTATCTAGAACGAGTTTGCAAACCAGGTCCGGCCGGATATTTTCAGCAGAGTTATTGGACTTTGTTTATTATTTTTGGTGCAAATGGACGACGTCACATGGCTAAGTTCCACAAATGTCAGTACCTAAAATGAGTTCGCAAGCCAGGCTTTTTGACAAAATCCCAAGAAAGGGGGTGGGAGGGTGGGTTTCAAACAAAACCTACTTTCTCTGATTTTCGAATCATGCGAAAAGACCTTGGCCCTGTAATGATAGGCACCATGGTTATATACATGTATCACCTTTATGCTTCTGCGGTTTTGTGGTAACATTGTGAATAAATTACCGGGCAGATGTTGCTATATTAAATCTTATTAATGATCGTATAATACTGCCTGTTAATCCCACCAATGGAATTTGTGTATCGATCCGCGTGTTCCATCGAATCTATATTTAGTGACTGACACAATCGGGCACGTGATCTTGTTTTGGTTCTATTCTTAGCTTTGTAAACAATCTCCCAATGTGTCTCTTCTAGCTGTCAGGTCTTAGCGACCCGACGGGATAAATGCCATCGCTGTGCGACTCTTGTTTTATGCAATATTCTCTCTCGAGAACTGCAAGAGAATATAAATGATAAAATTGTATTCGTGGAATTAATAAGCAAGTGGCAAATAATAGTGAAAACCCATATGTGAACGGATTTTCATAAACCGTTTCTTCAAAATCGGATGTTTCATATTTTTAAAACTCACATCTGTCTTTTTATGAGCTTTGATGTGGGGCAATTTGCTCTAAATTTCCATGGTTTCTGAATTTGTTTTTAGGAGAATAATGGGGAAAAACCTTTTCACGTGGTCACATTTGTTCATGTAAATTGTCAACAACCATCAATAGTCAACAGCATGGGTACACATGGTACACATGGAACAAATGTATGGATCAAGGTCATGAATAAAGCTCAAGGTCATTCACAAATATCCAAAATATCCATATTTTATATGTGATTCCACTGTCGGCTATAGTGAAGCGATCTACAGATTATCAACTGACATTCAGCAGAAATTAACCAGCATACATGTATTAGTTTGCAACTGATTATTCAGAGTCAATGTGTTTAAAATGAAAGTGTCAATGACACTGTAGCTCAACTTTGTAAAGAAAGTAATTTTTTTGTGATGAGCAATGAATAGAGAGATTAAAAAGGAGTGTACAAAATGAGCAGTAAAGGATTTAGTCATACACAGAGTAAAATCCAAGATGGCAGCTGGTGGCCATGTTTTTTGGCCGAATGACCCCAAAATGACTCGTTCCCATCTACATGTCATTATTAACATCCATGACAAATTTTAAGATTATCAAAGGTACAACCTGTAGCTTCAAGAATTTAGTCATACAAAGAGTAAAATCCAAGATGGCTGCTGGCGGCGATGTTTTTTGTCCGAATGACCCCAAAATGACTCTTTCCCATCTACATTCCAATTTCAACAACCATGAAAAATTTCATGATGATCAGACTAAAGGTACGACCTGTAGCCCGTGCTAAAGGATTTAGTCATACAAAGAGTAAAATCCATGATGGCTGCTGGTGGCCATGTTTTATGGCCGAATGACCCCAAAATGACTCGTTCCCATCTACATGTCAATATTAACATCCCTGACAAATTTTATGATGATCACACTAAAGGTACGACCTGTAGCCCGTGCTAAAGGATTTAGTCATACAAAGAGTAAAATCCAAGATGGCTGCCGGCTGCCATGTTTTTTGGCTGAATGACCCCAAAATTACTCGTTCCCATCTACATGTCATTGTTAACATCCATGACAAATTTTATGATGATCAGACTAAAAGTACGACCTTAGCCCGTGCTAAATGATTTAGTCATACAAAGAGTAAAATCCAAGATGGCTGCTGGCGGCCATGTTTTTTGGCCGAATGACCCCAAAATGACTCGTTCCCATCTACATGTCATTGATAACATCCATGAAATTTTTTATGATGATCCGACTAAAGGTATGACCTGTAGCCCATGTCAAAGGATTTAGTCATGCAAAGAGTAAAATCTAAGATGGCTGCCGGCGGCCATGTTTTTTGGCCGAATGACCCCAAAATTACTCTTCCCATCTACATGTCAATATTAACATCCATGACAAATTTCATGACAATAAGACGAACAGTACGGCCTGTAGCCCGTGCTAATGGATTGAATTTTGAAATCCAAGATGGCCGATGGTGGCCATGTTTTTTTTCCGAATGACCCCAAAATGACTCGTTCCCATCTACATGTCAATGTCAACATCCATGACAAATTTCATAATAATCGGACCAAAGGTACGAACTGTAGCCCGTGCTAAAGGAAATTGTTGACGAATCACACACGCATACACACACAGACGACGGATACCAAGCCATGGCAATAGCTCAAACTTTACAAAGTAAAGTTGAGCTAATAAAAAATGGTGTCATATCTGTTATCAGTTATTGTGGTATTATGCCAGGGATGTCCAATATTCCTGGCATATAGTGGCTGAGCTTCACAATTATTAAAATATGGTTAAGATTAAATATGAATTTATATTATGAGTCGTTTTGGTTTTCACACTATACCTGGGTATAACTTGAAATGAATCGGCATTTTTGCAAAAGAATATTTGTATTCCCGACCAGATAATTTGTTTCAACAATGATGATTGAATGAAAGTCCCCATTGTCTATTTAGGGATGTAAACTATAGAATACCTGAGGAAATTATTACACCTTTGTATTCATCCTATGACACTTTTGCCACAAAGTGGCTGACCAGACCACATGGCAGAAGACAAATCATATATCGATCTGCATGGATGCAAAGAGTAAAATCAAAGATGGCTGCCGGCATGCAGCCATGTTTTTTTTATTATCAAATATCGTTCAAATTTGATAACTCCTATCTAGAAGTGATCCTGAACATGTCTGTAAATTTTCAAAACATTTCTATATTAAATGTCGGCTGCAGGGTGTTCCAATGGATTCAAATGTGAAATCTGTGAAATCCAAGATGGGCACCAGCGGCCATGTTTTTGAATGAATTTCGGAGGTCACCCCAAAGATCTATTTATATGAAGTTTGGTGATGATTGGATGAGGGATGTGGTCTGTAGGGTGTGCCAAAGGATTTAGTCATGCAAAGAGTAAACTCCAAGAATGTTTTTCATCTAAAATTGTTCAAATTTGATAGCTCCCATCTAGTGATGATCCTAAACATGCCTGTATATATTCTAAACAATTCTCCAATAAATGCGGGCTGCAGGGTGGGCCAATGGATTTAAATTTGAAATCCAAGATGGCTGCTGGCGGTCATGTTTTTTTATGAATTTAAAAAAAAAAAACATTGGGTCCCATCTAGCGGTCACCCCAATGATCCATGTGAAGTTCGATGATGATCAGATGAGAGATGTGATGAAGGACGACTGATGCCAAACTATGGCAATGGCTCTAACTTTACTTTGTGCTCTTTAGCCATATACAGCCATTGGAATTGACCTTTACCTCAACTTAACAACTTAAAAAACTCAGATTTTGGAGTTTGCCC
Organism: Siphonodentalium dalli; assembly: GCA_032622095.1. Taxonomy (NCBI): domain Eukaryota; kingdom Metazoa; phylum Mollusca; class Scaphopoda; order Gadilida; family Siphonodentaliidae; genus Siphonodentalium; species Siphonodentalium dalli. The sequence continues at coordinate 155,563,247 of CP136063.1, forward strand.
CAATGGCCTCATTTATTTTTTGGGCTATCTAAACAAAATATTCTTTCTCAGCATTGGTAACCTGCAAGAACTTTATTGATATATCAATAAGACTAAACACCCACATATTGGCAAATATGACATTGCTCCATTTACTAAATAACAATGAGCTTAAATCACAAAATAATTTCAATGATTGGCATTACAAACGAGTGCACCTCGCAATGTCGGAAACTTTTAAGTCGTGCGACCTGTGTAGTCACAAATGATGATTTTTCAATTATAAGTAATGCCTAATTTTGATGCAAAATAAAAGAAATGAAACCTGGTGCATTTCGATCGAGATCAATAGTAAGAAAACATCAATGTCCCATCTATTGAAAGTATAAAACAATTGTCAGGTATTATTATTCTGAACGAATGCTAACCTCAGGAAAATTTGTATAAGTTAGTTTTAAACCAAAAACATGACGGCATATTTTTGCATCACGATTTTCATGGCGGCCCGCCTCTTCTCGTATTCACCTCCTTGTATTTTATAGCACCAAAATAGAACTGAAAGCGTCAGCAGGGAGTGTTCGATTTAAAAAATTGGGCAGGCTTGTCCATTAGAGCCCGAAGCCACGACAAATAGTTTTCGCGGCTGGCTCAACCGATTTCGTGGCTGGTTAGCTTTCTTAGCCGGCTCAGTCGCGACGTTCGTGGCTGACGAAATATGGCGGCTCAGCCGGCTGAGACGTTATCATTCAGCGTAGTTTCATTTCCGAAATGTTCCTAATCCCCAGTTATAGACCCCGTTAGATTTAGCGCTTGTGGTGAACCCGTAGAATTCCAGACCACACGTCATCTTTTGACGTTGGGCTTTTCCATTATGGCGAAAATACATGAAGTACTGGCATGGATATAATATATAGTTTCCCATCTAATCGGTATAAGTTACATTGGGATTTCTGTTGACTTCAGACTACTATCATCACTGGCATCTTGCGATATATGCATGCATCATTGAATGATGAACCGGATAGTAATCTCATATATATTTTGAAGACCTCTGTCTGTATGTTTGCATGTTTGTCTGTATGTTTGTCATTTATACAAATCTACGATTCTCGACCGATCGGGACGAAACTTGGTACGTGTGTGTAATTTGACCAGGCGGTGGACGTTGTCGTATTGGCGTGCCCGTGCGGCGCCCGCTTCACGCATGCGCAGACGAGATCTCGGAAACGGGGTTGAGCTATCGACTTGAAATTTGCTATGTGAATGTATCTTGCCCCGGATACGAATTTTATCGGGTCGCCGAAACCGTGCGACGCCAGCTTCGCGCATGCGCAGACCAGATCTCGGAAACGGGTGGAGCTATCGACTTGAAATTTGTTTTTTTGAATAGCCCGGACAACGTCGGGCCGGGTAGAGCTATCGACTTGAAATTTGGTTTTTGAATAGCCCGGACAACGTCAGGCTCATCGGCTAGTGATATATAATATTTCAAACTATTTCTATTCTCTTCTACAGGTTATGTGCATATATTGACAAATGCCAGCGATGTCTGAGACTGGGTCGTGTCGATATAAACAATTTATACTTTAACCCTTTCAATAGCGAATGGATGCGCCCATTCAGCTATACGAAAGAATGCATGTTGGCTGTTGGCGGTCATGTTTTTTGGGCCGAATGACCCCAAGACGACTCATTCCCATCGACATGTCAATATGATCATCCATGACAAATTTCATGATGATCAGAAAAAGGTATGGCATGTAGCCCATGATAATGAATTGCATTTTGAAATCCAAAGTGCCTGTTGGCGGCCATGTTTTTTGGCCGATTGACCCCAAAACGACTCGTTCTCATCTACATGTCAATGTCAACAGCCATGATAAATTTCATAATGATCTGACCAAAGGTACAACCTGTAGCCTGTGCTAATGGAAATTAGAGGGACGTCTCCACACGCACACACCGTTGATGACGGATCCAAGCCATGGCAATAGCTCAAACTTAACAAGTAAAGTTGAGCTAAAAAAGGAATATAACTCTTGTAAATTTAGGAGAAATGACTAATTGAAAAGGTGAGATGATGTATATTTGATGTTTTTATTGCAAATGATCTAATTTCTTCTTTATAACATGAATTATATGATATAATAATCACAAACATACAACTACACAAAATATTCCTGTCTTCAAATGTCTGACCTTGTCAAGTTGCAGATTCTAAACTGCAGAAAATAAATATTAGCCAGGATCAGCTACACGTACATGCAACTTGTAACATGTGTTGCCATTGCCAACATAAGGTCACCTGACTCACATGGCTATTTCGCCTATACGCACATGATCAGGACCATTTATAGGGTTGTCCAATGTGTGTCCAACATGTAGCAAAGAGGAATAGTCCCATATTCTAATAACTGAATGAACAATACTGTGCAGGCAGCAGAAGAATTGATTTTACCTAAACACATTGTTTTATTTTGTCTCTCTATCCTAGTCTCTCTGGCTCAACATTATTTTATATCTCTGAATGATCAATACACAAAAATGTAATGATTATTATTACAAGCTAATACAAAAATTTCAAGTCAATTCACAATGTGTTGCAGGATGAAACATGTACAGTAATGCTCTAAATAATCAACTCCTTAACCACAGCAGAATTATGGGGTAACTTTCAGGATTTAGTCGGAAATATGGCTTCTTGTCATCAGAAAGCTCTCGGCTAAATCCTGAAAAGTGATCCATAATTCTGCTGTGGTTAAGGAGTCGATTATTTGGAGCATTACTGTACAATACTCCTGACAAGGTCAGAAATTTGAATCCATCAATAACAACTATGTTAAAATCGGAGCCATTCTATGGAAACAAAACAAACAAACAAACCCATAAACATAATTGTGTAGTGTTAGAATAGGAGCCCTTCTACCCCAAACATAACAATGCCCTTATCATCATCCAACTTCACCCTTTTCTATACTAAATAATCGTTGATGAGTACTTATCCCATAGGAAATGTTCAGATAATATAATTAGTTCAACAACTGACCATAGGTCGTTTGAACTCTTTCATGACAGGAGCTGCACTGGCGCAGCATTAAAGATCATGTACCAATGCATTCCGTTATATATGCAAGTTTCCCATAAGGTGCCTCGCATATAAAAGAGAATGTACTGACTTACAAGGTCAAGTTAAATATTGTTAGGCCAATGCATTCTCTTATATTTGCAAAGCTTCCATTGAAGACTTGCATATATAAGAGAATGCATTGGTACAGGGTTTTCGCAATATTTCAGAAAGCTCCAGTCATGGAAGGGTTAATCTTATTATCTAAACATTTCTCTCAATAAATAGGGCTCCTTCTGCAATTCTATTTAGTATAGAAAGGGTTAATATAAATTAGATGTATTCAGGGTTCAAGGTCAATTTTATGATACAGTAAAGCCCCAAATAATCAACTCCTTAACCACAGCATAATTATGGGTAATTTTTCAGGATTTAGTCGGAAATATGGCTTGTGCCATTCATCATATAACTGAGAGCTTTCCGATGAATGGCAACAAGCCACATTTCCGACTAAATCCTGAAAAATTATGCTGTGGTGAAGGAGTCGATTATTTATGGCATTACTGTAGCTGTTTTGCTTTTTTATTTAGATTCTTGTTTTTAAAGTAGCATTTAGTTGAATGCATTGCGTTTGCATTGGTCCATTGCGATGACACGATCTGTTATCTGCATTAAACTGTTCACAGGGGTACATTGCGTTATAATGCAGAGCATCCTATGGCAGCTAATAAGATCGATATTGGAATAAATGCAATATTACAAATCATTTTGTTATAAATAAATTCTAAGATAATGTCAAATGCCAGCAATTAAAACTTTGCTTTGCATACATGTATAACCACCATCTTTTATCACGTGCTTTATTATCATATAAGGTATACATTACTGATTGCTTTGCATTGAAAATAGAATCTCTCCATGGATTAAAGCAAAAAGTGATGTTTATTTATATTGCGTGTTGTTGTTTCAACCTGGAGGTTGGAAACCTGAATACATATTTAATCTTGAGGAGGTTTAACCCTTTCATGACAGGAGCTGTGCTGGTGCAGCATTAAAGAACCTGTGCCAGTGCATTGTCTTATATATGCGAGTCTCCCATAGGGAGCATATAAAAGAGAATGAACTGGTTAACAGGGTCAAGGTAAATATTGTTAGGCCAATATATTCTCTTATATATTCAAGGAGAGGCGTGACATTGAAATCAAAGGGAAGTTGAATCTGGTAGAAATGCCACCAGATAATTATAGCCAGTGCTATGAAAACAATGTAACAGTTTTTCCAGTATCACTGAAAATATGTAAATTTTTTCAGGATTTTCAAGAATCTGGAATTCCTAATGTTCATTTTGCAGTTTTTTTTCCAGTTTCCAGGATAGGTGAACATATGTAATTTTATGGAATTTTTTATTTTTTAGAAACTTACATCATTTTGACCAGTTATATGTACAGATAATTCTGGGGTTGAACGAGCCATATCTTTAAACTTCATTAAGATATACATAATTAAGTCTGCTTCTTCTCAATCACAGAATTCTGCCAATAGTGGTGTTTTTTTGTTTGTTTCTGAAATTCTATCTGAAAATAGCTGTTAAATTGCTGAATTCCAATTACAAGATTTGGTTAATCTTTTCAAGTTTCTATACTAAATATTCATTGATGAGAAATGTTCTGATAATAAGTTCAACAAATTACTATATGAATAGGATCCCTTTAGCACTTGCTATTGTCTGTCATTTGCCCACGTTTCCAGAACATCCCTGCAGATGAATAATAGACCTTTCCAAAGTATACTTTTATAACCGAGAGGGAGAATTCATTTAGTATAGAAAGGGTTAAACACAACCTTGATATTCATTACTCATCCAAAAATATTGATTTTCACAATGAAGGTATGAATGTTTCACAGGCGGTAGACATAGAAATTTATGTGGGATGATGTCTTCACAGAAGATACATATACAAGTAGAATATAATCAGTTAACCCTTTACCCAACAAACCGGCCAAAACCGGCCAAATAAAGCTTCAACAGCCTAAAATATCTTGGGTCTGTCTCAATAGAACCATACAAATATGGATATCATTGGAATCGGCTCCTTGACCACATTGTGATAGTTACAGTTATGCCCTGTGCCAATGCATTCTCTTATATATGCGAGTCGACCATAGGTCGCCTCGCATATATAAGAGAATGCATTGGCCTAAAAAAAAATCTTATTTTAACACTTTTTACCATTTTTTCTTACATTCTTTAACAATTTTATAATTTTTAATGTGTTAAGCCAATGCATTCTCTTATATATGCGAGGCGACCTATGGTCGACTCGCATATATAAGAGAATACATTGGCACCTGTTGGGTAAAGGGTTAACCCTTCCAAGATGGGAGCTTGATGGCCTGACAATATTTACCTTGAACTTGTAAGCCAGTTCATTCTCTTATATATGCAAGTTTTGCTATGGGACACTCTCATATATAAGAGAATGAACTGGCACAGGGTCTTTAATGCTGCACCAGCTCAACTCCCATCATGAAAGGTTTAAAAGCCCACACAATGTTAGAAACCTCATATGACATATGTCATATTCTATAGTTAAAGCTGCTCTATCTCTTCCCAGCAGCACAACAATTACATCATTTATATTCAACTCCTATTTAAGTCCCCATTCAATTATTACTAGAAACTCACATGAGAAAAATCTGGTGTTGCACATATAAGCCTGGAAATAGTGTGTCTGACATTTGCAGAATGAGGTTCCCAGAGGGTGAATTTAGTGAAACTATCCTGCAGGGCGTCACCAAATTCACTCTCTGGAAACGTCATACTACTATTAAGGCCTAAACTGCCATGGGAGTTTCCCAGTTGAAGTTGGTGATGTTTTTCTATTAGTCATCTCCATATGCATTTTATAATTTTGCAAATTTAGGCGATATAGAAACTGAACAGAAGGGAAAAACTTCCTATTAAAACAATGTTAATTTGAGACTATAGATACTTCCGCAGAAGATGTGGCATAAGCGGACTTAGGTCCCCAGAGGGTGAATTTTGTAATGCTAGCCTGCTGTGTGGGGAAGCATCACTAAATTCACCCTCTGGGGACCTCATTCTGCAAATGTCAGACACACTATATCCAGGTGGCACTTCTTCCCACTGTGAATGCCTAGAGGAGCATTATATCGAGTGAGATGGAAAAAAAACAGAAACAAAATTCCACCCTATACCACTTCTTACAACATAATTTACACCCTCATAGTATATGATCGATGAGCCATCTTAATCCAATTCAGTGTGCAAAAAAACTAACACAGCCATTATCATACATGTTAACTTCTGCCGTGCCAATTTCGGGAACTTTATCTTCAGAATTCGGAAGATCCAGTTCAGGAAGAAATTGCCTTTGACATCACCGCATTCTCGAGAAACCATGTTCAGTTAATCCAATTGAGATGACGTAAGTCATATTCCAGTTGTTTCTCTTTAGTGTTAACCCTTTCATGACGGGAGCTGCACTGGCGCAACTTAAAGACCCTGTGCCAATGCAGTCTGTTATATATGCGAGTTGACCATAAGTCGCCTCACATATATAAGAGAATTTATTGGCCTTACAATTTTTTATGATTTTTTCTTAATTTCCGTAACAATTTTTATAATTTTTCTTACATTCTTTAACAGTTTTATCATTTTGTTCTTACATTGTTTATCAATTTTTATCATTTTTTCTTACATTCTTTAGCAATTTTTATTATTTTTTATTATTATTTCTTACATTCTTTAACATTTTTTTATAATTAAAAAAAAAAAATTCTTACATTTTTTAACAATTATAAAAAATAATATAAAATTGGTTAGGTCAATACATTCTCTTATGTATGCGAGGCGACTTATGGTCAACTCACATATATCAGAGAATGCATTGGCACAGGCCTTTCTAAAAAATTCAGGAAGCTCCAAGTCATGAAAGGTTCATCATGTATGTGCAATTTTATAACTTCGGGTAAAATAATATCCATCTCTTCCTGGCTCAATATGATTCTGTAGTCAGTATAATCACATGGTTTCTTTGTGTCCACAGTAATTTAATTGTATAAAAAGTGTCAACATTAAGATAAGCTATGTTTGCAGTCTGGTGTTATTAATTACCACAGGCTAATTAGGCAGCTTGTTTTTCATAAGGAATAGGATAGAGGTGGGATAGAGGGCTGAAATTCGGGAGAATTCTGCCTAAATCGGGAAAGTTAATGTCTGGCCATTATTAAAATATTTAAAAAATATATATGTTCTTGAATGTTTCCTACAAACTATGGCTTTATGAATCAGATTAGACTTCTAAAATGATAATTATAGAAAAAGTAACAATACTTTACCTTTAATAACAATATCACTTTGCTGCCCCAACATCCGCTAAATCGGCAGGATGCCGAACATCATAGCAAATTACAGGAGCACTAACCAGGTGTGGTCCCTGATTTTTCTTGAAGATCTCTGGCACAACATGGTACACATTTTCTGCCCATGACCTGACATTCATATAATTAATAAACAACCCTATGTTATAAACTATATCTCAGCAATGTTTCAACAATATAACAATACATATCACACAAATTCATAACTTTAAACATGATCATGGTCCATTATGAAATGGTATCTACAGTAATGCTCTAAATAATCGACTCCTTAACCACAGAATAATTATGGGTAATTTTTCAGGATTTATTCTTCTGTGGTTAAGGTGTAGATTATTTAGAGCATTACTGTACCATGGTTTAGAACTCATTGAGTGCTAAACTATCTGCGTAGGTCAAGGCCAACTTGCCTCATGTAATATAGAAAAGCTATACAGAATGGCAGGCTTTAGATTTAACCTGTTCTATACTAAATACCCATTGATGAGTAGTTCACTTAGAAAATGTTCAGATATTAAGTTCAACAAACAACATCCATTCAATTAATAGAAATCCTGCTGCACTTGTATTACCTTTCTATCTGTATTATCTTTCTATCTGTCTGTCGTCTCCTTGCATAACCGGAGCACCCATCCAAATGAATAATAAAACAATCCAATGTATTCTTTTATAACTGATGGCAGAATCAATTTAGTATAGAAAGGTTTAATCCATTTAATTTGAATCTGAGTGGAAACAGTCTAAGTTTGTCTTATGACTTATATCAACACTCATATATATATAATCATTGACAAGTTTTCAAAAGCTAAAGGCCTGAGAATACGATTACATCTCTCAAAATATTCAACAAAAATTGTTAAAGATGCATAATCCAAATTAACGCTCACAAATTACTATTTCCTTGGCTTCGGGTGGGTAACAATATATTTGATTCGTGTCGAGGAACCCATCCATCAAAGTTCAGATATCAGATATCGATGTTTGAAATCTAATATCTTTCATCACCGATAATTTTATGTGGCCCAGTAATCAGTCGACGAGAAGACTGTCTCAGACCAAATTGCGGATGAAGATGGATAAACTCTAAAATCAAGTGGCTTTTTTGTGTCAGATATTTGACAAACCGGCAAAATTTTGTTGAGCAAAATGATAATAAATAACAGGTTTTGGGCAATTTTATACTATAGTTGACTGTGGTTAGCATTATTTTTGGGCAATTACTCGATTCTGATAACTGAAGCGGCATTTCAAAAAATGTTGTTGTTGTAATCTGATATGTGGACCATCAAATAGGATTGAGTACCTTTAAAGATTCCCTGTCCGATTTGACACCAAATAATTGAGAATTTCGTGGGTTTATGGTGTCAAATCGGACAGGGAATCTTTAGAAGGTAATTAAAGCATAAACATCCAAATAAAAAAAAAAGAAGAAGATCCACTCAAACAGCATTATCAAGGAACAAACTCATTTTATAATAGCTAGCATAATGGATATATATTGCGTAACATAATAGTTCTGTTCCTGTTGATATATACAGTAATGCCCTAAGTAATCGACTCCTTAACTACAGCAGAATTATGGGTAACTTTTCAGGATTTAGTCGGAAATATGGCTTGTTGCCATTCATCGGAAAGCTCTCGGGGAGATCTTTCCGATGAATGGCAACAAGCCATATTTCCGACTAAATCCTGAAAAGTTACCCATAAATCTGCTGTAGTTAAGGAGTCGATTACTTAGGGCATTACTGTATCTAAAGGTATTTCTTGACATTCTATATAGCCAAGCCTGGATATAGTGAGTCTGGCATTTGCAGAATGAGGTCCCCAGAGGGTGACTTTAGTGACGCTATCCCACATGGTGGGCATAGCATCACCAAATTCACCCTCTGGGGAACCTCATTCTGCTTAGGCCTCAAATGCTATGGAACACCTAAGATCAGATTGAAGTTCCCCAGTTGAAGTTGGTGATGTTCACCAATTAGTCAACTCGATTATGCAATTTATCTTCTGCAAATGAGAGAGGCCTAAACAGAATGAGGTCCATAGAGGTTGAATTTAGTGATGTAGCCTGCTATACAGGGTAGCATCACTAAATTCACCCTCTGGGGACCTCATTCTGCAAATCGGAATCAAGAGGGGTAGTTACCCCCTATTTCCCTTTCTCCTATTTAAAATCTTCCTGTTGTTGATGGAGATAAATTAATGAGACTTAGACCTAGCTGCTCCATCGATGGATCCTGATAATCCCCAAATTTTCCTTTCCCAGAATCCTTTCAATGAACTGTCAATCATTATCCACAAACCATGACCTTGAACTTGATGAATTTCTCCAGAATAACCTTGAACATGTAAATAATTATCACAGCCGCTGCATGTTTTCTCTGTACACAAGACAGATATTATATACTATAAATAAACTCAATCTATTTCAAGTCCTCTCCGTCTGAGGTTCTGCAACACTAAAGTCCAATTTTTCTGTCAATGATGCGTCAGAATATATACGTCCTCGCGGGACTATATCCTCCTGCTCCTTCCAGTATTTATAGTTCAATTGGAGATTAGAAATCAGTTCTGGAACATCACAGAATTCTGAAATGTAAATTATGTTGGAGGTTGCAATATGTATCGCACACGGTGACAATAGTAAAATAGAGAGGAAGAACATGCATGGCTTTGTTGTGAAGAAGGGAGGGTGACAAAATTTTGAACTAAGGGTAATAATACATTTGCATCGATTCTGCTTTATTTGTCAATTAATTCCCATTGAGTTTTGGCTCATTTTATGATAATTGAGGCAATTTTGGTATGCAATAAATAAGATTACCCTGTGATCTCTATGCAAATAAACCAAGAAGAAACAGTCTGTTTTGAAGGAAAAAGTTCGGTGTAGACAAATTGTTTGCAAATATCTGAAATATGTAATTAAGAGATGCAATTAACTGAAATTGAGTGTAGTAACAATGACAAACGCTGTACAGTAATGCCCTAAATAATCGACTCCTTAACCACAGCAGAATTATGGGTAATTTTTCCGGATTTCTCAGTGAGAGCTTTCCGATGAATGGCAACAAGCCATATTTCCGACTAAATCTGGAAAAATTACCCATAATTCTGCTGTGGTTAAGGAGTCGATTATTTAGGGCAATACTGTAGGTGGGACTCGCATCTTTGATTCTTATTATTATTATGATGTGTGGCCATCAGATACTAGTATATACATATGGTGCCCAATTATTTGGCATATACCTTCCCATTGGTTCCAAATTAAAATCCTTTTGGTGCAGCATTGGCGACCAGCATTGTAAAGACTGTTTCGTCGGTGGACTTCAAAAATGTTGTACCTGCCATTTTGGCACGAAACTTTTTGTTACATTTTCGGAATTTACGACCAATGCAAATTATCCCATGAGGTCCGGTGAACCACCTATATTTACTGTAAATATAATTGAGTCATTGTCTTAGCTGTAAAATGGTCTATCGTGATTACATTTGATGTTGAGGGAGAACCAAATGTGCCAGTTCAGAATATAAGTATATGGAGGATAATGCCAAAAGAGAAAATGCCCACATTTGGACTTGATTTCAAGTACGAACGTTTCCCATCTGTGGAAATATCACACCTCCTATCACATTTTGGATTATTAGTCTAATATAACTCAGAATTTTCAGAAAAACAGTATGTAATTAACCCTCTCAATCTATCCATACAGTGTCAAAATATTAACAAAATTAGAAACGCTCCCCGTGGAGGACCAATCTTTTAATTGAATGATCGGGAATGAATAATTGGTCAATCAAGGTGTGCAGCGCTAATACAATGCATAGGCATAGTGTAATTATGACACATCGTTTTATAGCACAGATGACAACTTAAAGATCTTGACAGTAAATAAAGGTCAGTCACCGGACCTCATTGATTAGCTTTCATTGGCCCAGGGCTGATTTGTGTGTTTATTATATCAATGCTGAAGAAGGCCATGTGGCTCAAAGGCCTTGAAAAAGAGTGTTCATTTATATACCATTGAGAAAAATAGTTTTGTGTGAGATGTTACTTTGAGCTGAAACACACTTCCATTTTAGTATGAACTCAGATGAGAAAACATTTTCAATTTCATTTGATAAATAAAGCAAAAGTATAAACTCTTACTATAGATAAGAAGAGAGGTGACTTAGAAAATCCTTCCTACTCATAGCCACAAGAAATCAGCATTCTGAGTTACAAATAAGGTATGCTTCCCTATTTATGTAAAATTTGGTGTTTGCGACATTATCCAGGTAGTGAAAGTATATCAGCAATTTGGTATGTAAGGTTGGATATACTATGGCTGATTAGGTTGTAGCGAAATGCGACAAGTGTGTCTCTGTTGTGTTTGTAGTCTCATATATATTTTGAAGACCTCTGTTTGTCTGTCTGTCTGTCTGTCTGTCTGTCTGTCTGTCTGTATGTCTGTCTGTATGTCATTTATACAAATCTACAATTCTCGACCGATCGGGACGAAACTTGGTACGTGTGTGTAGTTTGACCAGGCGGTCGACGTTGTCGTATTGGCGCGCCCGCTTCGCGCATGCACAGACGAGATCTCGGAAACGGGTGGAGCTATCGACTTGAAATTTGCTATGTGAATGTATCTTGCCCCGGATACGAATTTTATCGGGTCGCCGAGCCCGTGCGACGCCAGCTTCGCGCATGCGCAGACCAGATCTCGGAAACGGGTGGAGCTATGGACTTGAAATTTGGTATGTGAATGTATCTTGCCCCGGATACGAATTTTATCGGGTCGCCGAGCCCGTGCGACGCCAGCTTCGCGCATGCGCAGACGAGATCTTGGAAACGGGTGGAGCTATCGACTTGAAATTTGGTATGTGAATGTATCTTGCCTCGGATACGAATTTTATCGGGTCGCCGAGCACGTGCGACGCCAGCTTCGCGCATGCGTAGACCAGATCTCGGAAACGGGTAGAGCTATCGACTTGAAATTTGGTTTTTGAATAGCCCGGACAACGTCGGGCTGGGTAGAGCTATCGACTTGAAATTTGGTTTTTGAATAGCCGGGACAACGTCGGGCTCATCGGCTAGTAGAGATATATAAGGATTAACTGTCATGTGGACTGTTTTCATGGAGATGTAACCATGAGGTAAGTGGTCATAACTTTTGTGTAAAACCCGAAGGGTTTACATACAAGTTATGACCACTTACCTCACGGTTACATCTCCATAAAAACAGTCCACATGACAGTTAATCCTTATATTTATATACATTTAGCGAAAAAGCCACTTTTGTAAATGTATTTAATCGAAGGGACTTTCCTTGGCGGTATATTGGCTGTTTGGGTCTTACTCAGTTGGAAGCGCATGATTCTAGGAAGCTGGCTTGTAAGTTCAGTCTGATTTTCTTTTCTGTCTTGTTGCAAATGGATTTATAAAGATTGATATTTGTTTGTAGATATATCTGCCTTTGTGTATCTGGCAGGTTCCAGAACGTTGTCTGGTATCTGGTCAGGGTGCTTTCTTTTGTTCTTGTTCTCAATGAACGGAATAGTTTCAGAGGCACTCTCAAGTGGAGAGTCCTTGTTAGTTTTGATGTAGTTGGCTGTAATGTGGCCATTATCTTACTATAAATAGTTTAACATACCATCCCATGAATCAATCATGTGATTTATGAAGTAGTCAATGAAGCTGGTCTGAGTTTTTGGCACACTGATAGTTTTTCTTTCGAATACTGGCATCACGACAGGAAGACCTCTCTCCTTCTCTTCATCGGTCTGAATGGAAATGAATTTTAACTCTTTATGATGGGAGCTGCTCTGGTGCAGCATTAAAATCCTGTGCCAGTGCAATCACTTATACATGCAAGTCTCCCATAGGGAGTCTCGCATATATAAGAAAATACACTGGCTTACAAGATCAAGGTAAATATTGTTAGGCCAATACATTCTCTTATATATGCGAGGCTCCCTATGGGAGACACTCATATATAAGAGAATGCATTTGCATAGGGTTTTCGCAGAAAGTGCCAGTAACGGAAGGGTTAATGTAATCTGTAGTACGAGGTCCAGTTGGTAAGGTACACAGAGCACTATGTACAAAAGTAACTGTAGCATTGGGAACCCAGTGGTCCATTCAGTAAGGTGCATAGAGCTTTATGTTGCTTAATTTCAGTATTAGTCCAAGTTCACTGTGACGTAAACCAACTTGCGATATTGGTCGATCGTTCTAGATGCTTGTATGTTTACATCATTTATACATTTCCTTACTACCCTATTGTGGTGACTCATTAGGTAGAATGGAGGTAACAGTATCCACATGGTTTTGTCAGTTATATATTTTTGAAACTGGTCCTTAGAAAAATATGAAAGTGTCATTGACACAGTAGCTCAACTTGGAGAGGGAATAATTTCATATGTTACAGACAATTGAGCAATTAGGAATGGTGAAAGTTGAAATGTCTATGTAGTACTAGATGTCAACATGAAGAAATATCATTATATATATATTAAAATCCAAGATGGCTGCTGGTGACAATGTTTGACACCAAATTTAGCGGTCATCCCAAAGATCCATATGAAGTTTTTTGATGATAGGATGAGGGAAGTCTTCTGTAGGGTGTGCCGTAGGATTTATTCAGGCAAAGAGCAAAATCCAAGATCAGGCCACTGCCGGCCATGTTTTCCAATGAAGATCAAAATGAAGTTTGGTGACGATCCATTGAGGATGTGGTCCGTATATTGTGTGTCAAATGATTTAATCATGTAAATAGTAAAATCCAAGATGGCTGCTGGCAGGCATGTTTTTCAGCGAAAGTTGGAAAAATTTGATGTCTCCTATCTAGTGGTGAACCTGAAGATCATATGACATTTGGTGATGATCGGATGAGGGATGTGGTCCATAGGTAGTGCCAAACGATTAAGTCATGCAAAGATTAAAACAAATAAGGCTGCCGGCGGCCATATTTTTCATCGAAAACTGTTCAAGTCGATAGCTCCCAGCAGGAGGTGATCCTAAACATGACTAAATTTTCAAAAACAACTCTCTAATAAATGCAGGTTGCAGGGTGTGCCGATGGATTCAATTTTGATATCCAAGATGGCTGCTGGGGGCCGTGTTTTTTAACAAATTTCAGTAAAAATCAATGACTCCCATCTAGAGGTCACCTCGAAGATCCATATGAAGTTAGGTGGCGATCGGATAAGAGATGTGACATGTCGGGTGTGCTAATGGAAATTGATGATGGATGGACAGACAGATGGATGGCAATAGCTCAAACTTGACTTTGTGAAGTTGAGCTAAAAGGGCGCTAGGCCACACGTGCCCCAAATAAGGTGGCTTTATTTTACCAGTGGCTTTAAAAAAAAAAAAAATCCCGGATTAGACATCAAAATAATAAGTCTATGAAGTTATCATGCAGAAACCAAAATGATCAGGAAATTCTAAGTCAACAAGAGTCATAACTCTTGTAAAAATGAGTAATCAGGACATTCTAAGTCAACAAGAGTCAACTCTTGTAAAAATGAGTAGATCGCATCCACCTGAATTGTCATGTGAGTAATCAATATCCCAAATTTGAAAACAGATGATTAAAACAAAAGTTATCATCCGGAAACCAAAATGATCGGCAAATTATAAATCGACAAGGACCATGCATAACTCCGGTGGACCTCACCTATAATCGAACTTGACCTGTATTTTCATGTGAGCAATCCATATATCAAATTTGAAAACAATCAGATAAATAAAACTAAAGTTATCATCTGGGACAGATGCATGGCCACACATGGATGGACGGATGGACAGACAGACACTGGTGATCCAGACTGGCATTATCGGTCTGAATCCAAAATATTATGAAACTGAGTAAATACTCAAGTCGAATTAGAAATGATCAATTTTATTCTGGGAACAATCTTTGCTTCCAACTTGTTAACGCAACAAGTTGTATTTGATTAAACAACAGAATAATAAGTAAATTCTAAGAGTAAATTCTAAGTTATCATCTGAAAAATAGTCAACAAGAGTCATAACTCTGGTAATAATGAGTGACTAAATCCAAATTTGATCATGACCAGTATTTTCATATAATTAATTCATATACAAACTATTAAAACAACTAAAACTAAAGTTATCATCTGGAAACCAAAATAATCAGAAATTACTAAGTTGACAATGGCCATAGCTCCAGTAAAAATTGGTGAACCAAACCCATATTCAAACTTGACCTATATTTTCATGTGAGTAATCCATATACAAAATTTGAAAACCAGATAGCTAAAACTGAAGTAAAATTATCAACCGGATACCAAAATTATCAGCAAATTAATTCTAAGACGACAAGGGCCATATAACTTCAGTAAAATTTGAAAACAAACGGATAAATAAAACTAAAATTGGGATGGACAGACGCTTGGATGGCCAGACACTAGTACTTTCTATAGTCCCATGAATAATTTTGTTCAGGTGACAATCAACCTCAGCGAAAACTTTTGTTGGGGATATGTGGTGTGGGTTCCAATTTTTATATTTAAACTAACCTGTTGACAATACTCGTCAGATATTCGTTTGGCCCATTCCATACACAGGTTAAGGGGACGGACAGGATTTGAGACATCGGCACACTTGATCAGCATCCTTCTAATTAAGCTCCGGTTTTCTGGTGTCGATAACTGTGATGTAGTAACTAAACTGTCAGGACTGGCACAGCTTACCTACAAAAAATAACGTAAAGATAGTTATTGAATACCTTACTCGTATTTAAATTCATGCAGTACTATTTTTCGCTCAGTTTTGAATTCGTGCACTTTAAATTCGCGCACATAGCTGCACGATTTCAAAACTGACAAAAATATTGTCTTAATATTTATGTGATAGTTTTGTATATCTTGGAGCTGATGACAGTTTCGTTTTTTTTACATTGCTGGAGATAGTATATGTGTATATTAAACACCATCGCGGTGGATTTACACCGTCTAGACAATATCTAGTAACTTTGTAATGACCTGTACTATGAGTATTTCTTATACAAGCATTTCAACAATGCCTATGTTACCATGATTTGTCGCATGAATTGTGAGCAATGGTCTTGATAGCGGTTAGCCGATTGTAAATATATGCATACATGTACAGGCGTAAGTGTCTATTCAACTGTTCACAATCTATGTAAACTCAGCAACAGAGCCCTCTTGTATTTCCTATGGACTGTGGTTTAGATTAAACTTGGGAGTCGTACTATTTTTTCGCTCAGTTTTAAATTCACGCACTGACGGGTGCGCGAAAAATAGTATGGCGCGAATTCAAATACGAGTAAGGTAGCTCCTCCCATTCATTTGTAAAGATACTCTAACGTTCCAAATAAACATGAATTCACATTTATTAATTTCGTTTATTTGCTCCCTCGCCAGCAAATAAATCTAACTAAAGGTCAAAACATGTATTTGTTCCATCATTTGCAAGCCTGCAAAGAGTGTCTGTCATTTGCAGAATGAGGTCCCCAGAGGGTGAATTTAGTGGCGCTATCCCACACAGCAGGCTAGTACCACCAAATTCACCTCTGGGAACCTCATTCTGCTTAGGCCTCAACTGCTATGGGAGACCTAGGATCAGAGATTGAAGTTCCCCAGTTGAAGTTGGTGATGTTCACCCATTAGTCACCTCGATTATGCATTTTATCTTCTCTAAATTAGGGGATACAGAAACTGAATAGAAGGGAAAAAGGTAACTAAAAACAATGTTAATTTGAGACAATATAGATACTTCCCAGAAGATGAGGCCTTAGCAGAATGAGGTCCCCAGAGGGTGAATTTAATGATGTTAGCCCGCTGTGCGGCATAGCATCACTAAATTCACCCTCTGGGGACCTCATTCTGCTAATGACAGACACACTGTTTGAAGGCTTGATATTTTGATCATATGTGTAGTTAAAGAGATCCAAGGCAAAGTGGGTAAATGTGCACAAAATATAAAAGTCTGTAAAAACATCACCGCTAAGAAGAACATGAAGAAATAGTTCTTATATTAATTTATCTTTTCGTGAGAGAGTGATCAAGTCAAATAACTGTTTTATCTGCAAAAATGAGATCAGACATATTATACACTTCAGACCTGATTACATATTGGAATCAAATACTGTATATATCAGTCTCTTGATGAAAATCTTATATTGGAATTACGTCTCTAGAAGTGTCCATAATATTTCATTTCTACAACAACGCGGCATTCCCAACATGACGTAATAAACCTTTTCCAAATATGGAGTGCATTCCTGGCATAGTAAATGTTTGTGAGAATCGTAGTATTTAGAAATAGTTATAAATACAACTAGATGCGAAAGAATAATCAGTCATGAATATTGTTAACTCATAAAAAACTTTAAGATGATGTCTCCTAAATTGCGATGAGTAAAATTAATTATGGATATGTCGTCTGCATTCAGTTTTCCCACAATAGTTGAGTTTGACAATGCGTGGGAAAATTGTCAACATGTCATTGACCTCTTATCTCTGACGTGATCTGCTATGCCATAAACCAAGGAAGTCAGGTGTAGTCTGCGCCACTCTCCAGTAAAATCCTTTCAATACAGAACCTAAATTTAATAGAGAGTTCTAGAGACATAATTCCGATATAGGATTTTTGTTGGCTTTTCAAGGAGAGTGTGAAGATATAAGTCCACTTGCAAATGTTTTCAGTAATATGCCATGTTTGCACTATAATTAACATGTTGTATATATCTTACTAATTTATGTAAATGCAACTAATATGGACAGATTTGTCTGAAATAAAGACATATATATTATTGAGAGTTCTCCAAAAACTAAATTACACATAAAAGTCCAATTAGTCCAATACGATACCAAAATTTAATACAAAATTTACAGTTAACATTGAAAAATATTATGAATAAAATATTTAAACTTACTACATGATTAGTGATGTTTATTGACAAATCGCTGTAACTGTTTTGTTTTTATATGAATGATTTCAACATTCAAAATGTTATTATAACTTTAATAGTTGAAACTACCACCCCCTACCCGTGGGAATCTGGCTTAAAAAAATAAATGGAATCCAGGATCCAGTTTATGAATATAATAATGAATACTGATATAATTGAACTTATTTGTGGAGAAAAAGAACATTGCATGCTGAATACAAGGGATATCCCCCCATATTTTAGTGTAATTCACAGGGTGTGTTGCTCATTCCTCGAGATCGCTATCCAACACTGGCTGTGATAATATAGGTGCCAACTGTTATCATAGCGTATGGTGTTTGTGAATGAGTTATGCTACTTCAGTGATCTTTATTATGAGATTATTACTTAAGGATGCATTATCCGAATTAGCACTCTTAAATTACAATTTCTTTGGCTTCAGGGGTAAAAAATATTTGATCCGAGTCAAGGAACCCACCCATCAAATTTCAGAGTGGTCAGATATCGATTTTTGAAGTTTGTTATTTCTCGAGATGTGTAATTATTTGTAGCTCAGAAAAACGTTGTCAAACAGACGGTCTTGGACAAAATTGCAGATGAAGATGGATAACTCTAAAATCAAGTGGTAATACAACCAAATTTTGTGATACTGAAGTGATAATATGGCCATATTTCGTTGAACAGAATGTTGATAAATAACACGTTTTGGGAAATTTTATACCATAGTTGATAGTGGTTAGCATTATTTTGTTGCAATTAATCAATTCTGATAACAGAAGTGTATTTTGAAGTAATGTTGTTGTTGTATCTTAAAGATATGGGGACCGTCTGATCGGATTGAGTACCTTTAGTGTGTAGTATTTACTCAATTTGGAAAGAGCAAGATTGTGATGAAAAAGACTAAATTGTTGAAATTTGATGTAAACGGACCCAGTTTTGCTGTTAGAATCTGTCATACAATACAGATGGAATCTGGCATGTGGCTCAAAACACATTGAATCCGGCGTACGAAAAAAGGGGGTGGTATCCTCATAGTTGAATTGAGAATGTGCCTAACCTGATAACACTCTACTTCAAGTCTGAATTTACTGTGTCTGACATTTGCAGAATGAGGTCCCCCAGAGGGTGAATTTTGTGACGATATCCCACATAGCAGGCTAGCATCACTAAACTCACTCTCTGAGAACCTCATTCTGCTTAGTCCTCAACTGCTAGGATCAGATTGAAGTTCCCCAGTTGAAGTTAGTGATGCTCATCCAGGTTTACCCATTAGCATCACTAAATGCACCATCTGGGGACCTCATTCTGGAAATGACAGACACACTATTTCAAGGCTTGATCTTATCACACAACAAACCTGTAAATTGCTGAAATTGAAATAGAGCAGAGTGAGGTCCCCAGAGGGTGAATTTGGTGATGCTAGCCCACTATGTGGGATAGCATCACTAAATTCACCCTCTGGGGACCTCATTTTGCAAATGACAGACATACTATATGGTGGCTTGGATAACACGATACTTACAGCTGATGATGCATCATCCTTGATGTTGAGTGCAGTTTTATTCACACTATTTACAAATTTGTTGAGGTGTTCAAAGTGTTGTTTCATTTCCGTCGCTAACACCATATCAATGATGACCTGACGTAAGTAACGATAGTCATCTCTGGAATAAAAGGAAGAAAGTTCATAAACATACTGTTATTAAAGTGACGTAAGTGAGGTAGGGTGATCAAATAGAAATGGAGAATAATCTACTCGAAGTTGTTATTTTTATGAATATTAATCCAAATTAACAACACTGCCATTCTTATATATTAATTAAATGCAATTACTCTTGATGGCGAAATCATTCATGTTAGTTTATTGGCGATAGTTGCATCCCGAATCGTGATGTCAATATTTACAAATGAGCGTAGTTCAGGTGATGTTTTCTATGGAGTCGTATGGTCGATTTCTTTGAAATTTTCGCGATGTTAGTAGATGCTACATTCCTCAGATTGGCAAAGCGCCTGAGTACTAACTTATCCAATGAGTTTACGCACTCGAACAAGTCCATAATATGTTTTTAATCTCATCATTATTTAACCATTTCTATACTAAATATCGTTATAAAAGTTATAGTTTAGAGGGGTGTTCAAGAAATAAAAGCAGATGACAGACAGAAAAACAGATAATACAAGAGCAGAATGATTCATATTCATTGGAGGTAACTGTTCAGACATATGGTCGTTTGTTGAACTTATTATCTGAACATTTCCTAAGGGAACTACTCATCAATGAGTATTTAGTATAGAACAGGTTAACTCATAACCACACATAGTTTTTGCAACTTAAACCTTTCTATGCTATAAAAGCATCATTGAGTAGTTATGTTAGGGGAGTGGTCCTTCTGCACTTTTATTTATCTGTTGTCTGCTTTTATCACCTTAACAACCCTCCAAATAAATAATAGACCACTCCAATGTATCCTTTTTAACTGACTGGGAGAATCCATTCAGTATAGAAAGGGTTAAAGTGATATTAAGTACGAATTTATGTGTTATTTACTATTTTTGTCATTTGCTTTTGCTTTATTTTCAGTTTTCTCAATGATCTTATATTTTTATTTTTCAACTTGGCCAATATTTCGGAAAAAATTATCAAATATTTTTAAAAACAGCCAAATGAATGTTTTGGCCAGCATACAGTAATGCCCTAATTAATCGACTTCTTAACCACAGCAGAATTATGGGTAACTTTTCAGGATTTAGTCGGAAATATGAGTACACACCGAGAGCTTTCCGATGAATGGCAACAAGCCATATTTCCGACTAAATCCTGAAAAGTTACCCATAATTCTGCTGTGGTTAAGACGTCGATTAATTAGGGCATTACTGTACACACTGGTGGCCAATTGTGAAGATTGGGACTTTTTCTGCCCTAATTGATACTTACTTGGGGAGGTTCTTGAAAATATTTACATTGTCATCACGTGTAGTCAACTGGAATGCCAAAGCAGCATGATGACTCTCCAATACAGTCCTGCAATTCAAGGGAGAGTACTCTGTTATTCTAAAATCAATGATAGCTGAAAGGCCACTATTGAAAACAACTCCTTTTGCAAACAATCTACCCACATTTGCTGTCGATAACAGGCCTCAAAATATGGCACTGTTCTTTTGAAGAATGAGGTCACCAGAGGGTGAATTTAGTGACGCTACCCCACACAGCGGGCTAGCATCACTGAATTCATCCTCTGGGGACCTCAATCTGCATGGCCTTATCTACTATGGGAGACCTAGATGCAGATTCAAGTTTCCAGATGGTGATGTGCATCCATTGGACACCTCGATTACGCATTGTGTCGTCTGCCAATTTGGGGATAAAGAGAAACTAAACTGAAAGAGAAAAAAAAAACTTGTTAATTTGATACTAAAGATCCTTTCCAGGGAAGATTAGGCCTAAGCAGAATGTGATACCCAGTGAATTTACTGATGGTAGCATGCTGTGTGGGTAGCGTCACTACATTCACCCTCTGCAGACCTCATTATGGGAATAGATCCTTACCATCTCACTAAGATGAAGTTCATACATGGGCGTGGCTATAGGCCGGGTCTCCATTGTGGGAGTGTCCACCTTGAAATTTCCACTGCACCTACCCCTGAACCAGAACAAACTCCCATGATTGCAATATACCATATACACCTCCAACTTTCCAAATGTTGGAAATTTCCACCTTGACACCCTCCCTAAGTCGATGGCCATTTCAGACCAAAAGTAGAACAATTTGCTGCTGTTGGTATAAAACATATACTCCCCACTAATTACTGGTTGGAAAATCAAACAATGAGAATAATTTCAACCTATATGAGGAGTAAAATTTCATAACTATTGAAATTTCCAACTGTTGAAAATTTTGACCCTGTCAAACCCCTCCCCTTGTCACTTAGTTCATATCATGATATAAAAAAAGACATGCAAAATGAGAAAATTGTAATCATTACCCTATTGTCTGTGTGACAAAACATTATTTTTCAAACCTACATAGCAATTTAGTAGTAAAATAATATTGTAGACCAGGTTATTTAGTAGGGAGGCCGAGTGTGGAATATACTTACAGGTCATTATATAAGATAGCCAGATGACTGCCAGCATTAACCAGGAATGCGTTTGTTTTCCCGGGATGGTCAATATCATGAATAATAGCTGCAATCAAGCTGGCAACTTCATCTGAGTGGTCGAAACAGCTCTATAAAAAGAAATATTTACATAACATGTGTGTGTCACATTAAAGACATATTATGTACTTGTTCGGGTGCGTGAAACTGGTAAGTTAGTATTCAGGTGCTATGCTAACTGGAGGAATGTAGCATTCTACTAACATCACCGAAAATATCAAGCAAATCGACCATAGCACTCCATAGAAAACATTGTCTGAACTATGCTAAATATTTACTACTCGAATCGGGACGCTACTATTGGCGATAAACTAACGAAAATGATTTCGTCATCGGCAGTCACTGCATTTAATTAATATATAAGAATGATGGTGTGTGTTGTCAATTTAGATATAATATTTGTAAAATTAACTACTCTGAACAATATTATTTTCCATTTCTATTTGATCACCATACCGGAGTGTTTCACATCACTTTAAATCCTGTTCGGTGATTGGTTAACTACCAATTGGGGCAGACATTTCATATCCCAATTAAGCACACCATAACACGACCGATGTCACATCTTTAATCCTTTCAGTGCCAAGTCCGAATTTTTGTATCAACCCATATTTCCTTGATCATTTTTCAAAGTTATTGATTATAATAATGTGATACATTGATGGAAAGAACTCTTAGAGCTCTTTCCATCAATGTATCACATCATTATAATCAATAAATTTGAAAAATGATCAAGGAAATATGGTTTGATACAAAAATTGGACTTGGCACTGAAAGGGTTAATGTTGACTTATGTGAATTAATGTATTAGAAAGAAAATAACTGGACATGTTTTTTGAATGCGCTGACATAAACTAATCGATTGATATCTCACAGGTAGAATATTGGACTAACTTATAGTGCCACAAGGTATAATATCCAAACTGCAGGAAGATTTCAGAAAAAAATTCAAATGAGTTGGTAGAAATTATTAAGGAAAAAGCTATATAAATATATCAAATGAAAGTAGTTTGAGTGTAATTTATTGAGAGAATGTTGCTGTGGCCGACAAATTAAGTATCTCTATACCCTAGTCAGAAAGTAAGATCTTCAACTCTACATACCAGCTACGCCACCTTAACCTCTTCTCTGCTAAATGATGTTATGATGTTGAGTGCTGGGCTGTTGACGTTATTGTCATTTTCCAGTGAAAAAATATAACGGGAATATCACAAGAACCATAAAACTGAGTCATTTGAAATGATATTATCATTCACAATCATGGAACATCATACACAGTTTGAAACTTCGAGATACAGTTATTCCTATGCACCAATCTATGAGTTCAAGTTATGAATAATGACCTACTGCTAGTGTGCTGAAGTACACTCAACGTGCACTTTTACGTCCATAATAGTTATGGACGTCATAGCAGCAAACAGGTTAATTTGGTAACTAAGATGTGCGACACTAGTCTAGATAAGATAGTTAAACCCTAGACTGATTACAATGTCATGACAAATCACAATCAAGGCAGTTGCATGGCTAATTAGACGAGAGTGATTATTTTTAATAAATGTCTGACCTTAACTCGGTCACGATTGAGGAAGTATGCCGAGGCATGAAGTACATCAGCTGCATGAGTCGAATTATGGTACGAGTTCTGAGAGTGGTAGTTAGCCTCAATGAGTTGTAACCAATTATGTAAACAGTCGCTGTCGATATTGAGGTACTCTCCAACACCAAATCGCTGGAACATCTGCATCCCGAGGTACAATAATGGTCTGGAATAAATTTAGAGAGGATGAAATTATTTTGATACTAGTAATATTAATTAACCCTTTCAAAACTAAATTGATTCTCCCAGTCAGTTAAAAAGTGTACATCGGAATGGTCTATTATTGATTTGGAGGGATGTTAAGGTGATACAAGTCGACGACAGATAAATGAAAGTTCAGAAGGATCCATATTTATCAAGGGAAATGTTTAGATAATAAGTGCATATGGCGTAATGTATGATGAGCATGCACCTTATCCACTGAGCCACCTGGGAACCCCTCCATAACGTATGGAATGATGCAATAATGAGCAGTGCACCGTATCCACTGAGTCACCTGGGGACCGCTTCATAACACACAGCATGATGCATGATGAGCAGTGCATCTTATCCACTGAGCCACCTGGGGACCTCTTCATAACATACGACATGATGTATGATGAGCAGTGCACCTTATCCACTGAGCCACCTGGGGACCCCTCCGTAACATACAACATGATGTATGATGAGCAGTGCACCTTATCAACTGAGCCACATGGGGACCCCTCCGTAACATACGATATGATGCATGATGAGCAGTGCACCTTATCCACTGAGCCACATGGGGACCCATCCGTAACATACGATATGATGTATGATGAGCAGTGCACCTTATCCACTGAGCCACATGGGGACCTCTTCATAACATGCGGCATGATGTATGATGAGCAGTGCATCTTATCCACTGAGCCACCTGGGGACCCCTCCGTAACATACAACATGATGCATGATGAGTAGTGCACCTTATCCACTGAGCCACATGGGAACCTCTTCATAACATATGGCATGAAGTATGATGAGCAGTGCACCTTATCCACTGAGCCACATGGGGACCTCTTCATAACATATGGCATGAAGTATGATGAGCAGTGCACCTTATCCACTGAGCCACATGGGGACCTCTTCATAACATATGGCATGATGTATGATGAGCAGTGCACCTTATCCACTGAGCCACCTGGGGACCTCTTCGTAACATACGACATGATGTATAATGAGCAGTGCACCTTATCCACTGAGCCACCTGGGGACCTCTTCATAACATACATCATAATGTATGATGAGCAGTGCACCTTATCCACTGAGCCACATGGGGACCTCTTCATAACATACGGCATAAAGTATGATGAGCAGTGCACCTTATCCGCTGAGCCACATGGGGACCTCTTCATAACATACGGCATGATGAGCAGTGCACCTTATCCACTGAGCCACATGGGGACCTCTTCATAACATACAGCGTAATGTATGATAAACAGTGCACCTTATCCACTGAGCCACATGGGGACCTCTTCATAACATACGGCGTAATGTATGATGAGCAGTGCACCTTATCCACTGAGCCACATGGGGACCTCTTCATAACATACGGCATAAAGTATGATGAGCAGTGCACCTTATCCACTGAGCCACATGGGGACCTCTTCATAACATATGGCATGATGTATGCTGAGCAGTGCACCTTATCCACTGAGCCACATGGGGACCTCTTCATAACATATGGCATGATGTATGATGAGCAGTGCACCTTATCCACTGAGCCACATGGGGACCTCTTCATAACATATGGTATGATGAGCAGTGCACCTTATCCACTGAGCCACATGGGGACCTCTTCATAACATACGGCGTAATGTATGATGAGCAGTGCACCTTATCCACTGAGCCACATGGGGACATCTTCTTAACATACGGCATGATGTATGATGAGCAGTGCACCTTATCCACTGAGCCACCTGGGGACCTCTTCATAACATACGGCATGAAGTATGATGAGTAGTGCACCTTATCCACTGAGCCACCTGGGGACCTCTTCATAACATACAGAATGATGTATAATGAGCAGTGCACCTTATCCACCGAGCCACATGGGGATCTCTTCATAACAAACGAAATATAAGGGAACCCGTCAGTAACATACGGCATGAAGTATGAGCAGTGCACCTTATCCACTGAGCCACAGGGGACCTCTTCATAACATACGGCATGATGTATGATGAGCAGTGCACCTTATCCACTGAGCCACATGGGGACCTCTTCATAACATATGGCATGATGTATGATGAGCAGTGCACCTTATCCACTGAGCCACCTGGGGACCTCTTCATAACATACGGCATGAAGTATGATGAGCAGTGCACCTTATCCACTGAGCCACATGGGGACCTCTTCATAACATACGGCATGATGTATAATGAGCAGTGCACCTTATCCACTGAGCCACATGGGGACCTCTTCATAACATATGGCATGATGTATGATGAGCAGTGCACCTTATCCACTGAGCCACATGGGGACCTCTTCATAACATACAGAATGATGCATGATGAGCAGTGCACCTTATCCACTGAGCCACATGGGGACATCTTCTTAACATACGGCATGATGTATGATGAGCAGCGCACCTTATCCACTGAGCCACATGGGGACCTCTTCATAACATACGGCATGATGTATGATGAGCAGTGCACCTTATCCACTGAGCCACCTGGGGACCTCTTCATAACAAACGGCATGATGTATAATGAGCAGTGCACCTTATCCACTGAGCCACATGGGGACCTCTTCATAACATACGGCATGATGTATAATGAGCAGTGCACCTTATCCACTGAGCCACATGGGGACCTCTTCATAACATATGGCATGATGTATGATGAGCAGTGCACCTTATCCACTGAGCCACATGGGGACCTCTTCATAACATACGGCATGATGTATAATGAGCAGTGCACCTTATCAACTGAGCCACCTGGGGACCTCTTCATAACATACGGCATGAAGTATGATGAGTAGTGCACCTTATCCACTGAGCCACTTGGGGACCTCTTCATAACATACAGCATGAAGTATGATGAGCAGTGCACCTTATCCACTGAGCCACCTGGGGACCCCTCCGTAACATACGGCATGAAGTATGATGAGTAGTGCACCTTATCCACTGAGCCACCTGGGGACCTCTTCATAACATACAGCATGAAGTATGATGAGCAGTGCACCTTATCCACTGAGCCACATGGGGACCTCTTCATAACATACGGCATGAAGTATAATGATCAGTGCACCTTATCCACTGAGCCACCTGGGGACCCCTCCGTAACATACAGCATGAAGTATGATGAGCAGTGCACCTTATCCACTGAGCCACATGGGGACCCCCTTCATAACATACAGCATGAAGTATGATGAGCAGTGCACCTTATCCACTGAGCCACCTGGGGACCTCTTCATAACATACAGCATGAAGTATGATGAGCAGTGCACCTTATCCACTGAGCCACATGGGGACCTCTTCATAACATACGGCATGATGTATGATGAGCAGTGCACCTTTTCCACTGAGCCACCTGGGGACCTCTTCATAACATACAGCATGAAGTATGATGAGCAGTGCACCTTATCCACTGAGCCACCTGGGGACCTCTTCATAACATACAGCATGAAGTATGATGAGCAGTGCACCTTATCCACTGAGCCACCTGGGGACCTCTTCATAACATATGGCATGATGTATAATGAGCAGTGCACCTTATCCACTGAGCCACCTGGGGACCTCTTCATAACATATGGCATGATGTATGATGACCAGTGCACCTTATCCACTGAGCCACATGGGGACATCTTCTTAACATACGGCATGATGTATGATGAGCAGCGCACCTTATCCACTGAGCCACATGGGGACCTCTTCATAACATATGGCATGAAGTATGATGAGCAGTGCACCTTATCCACTGAGCCACCTGGGGACCTCTTCATAACATACGGCATGAAGTATGATGAGCAGTGCACCTTATCCACTGAGCCACATGGGGACCTCTTCATAACATACGGCATGATGTATAATGAGCAGTGCACCTTATCCACTGAGCCACCTGGGGACCTCTTCGTA
The DNA here is from genome assembly GCA_032622095.1 of Siphonodentalium dalli. Classification (NCBI taxonomy): domain Eukaryota; kingdom Metazoa; phylum Mollusca; class Scaphopoda; order Gadilida; family Siphonodentaliidae; genus Siphonodentalium; species Siphonodentalium dalli. The sequence continues at coordinate 155,591,461 of CP136063.1, forward strand.
ACATACGACATGATGTATAATGAGCAGTGCACCTTATCCACTGAGCCACATGGGGACCTCTTCATAACATATGGCATGAAGTATGAGGAGCAGTGCACCTTATCCACTGAGCCACATGGGGACCTCTTCATAACATATGGCATGATGTATGCTGAGCAGTGCACCTTATCCACTGAGCCACATGGGGACCTCTTCATAACATATGGCATGATGTATGATGAGCAGTGCACCTTATCCACTGAGCCACATGGGGACCTCTTCATAACATATGGCATGAAGTATGAGGAGCAGTGCACCTTATCCACTGAGCCACATGGGGACCTCTTCATAACATATGGCATGATGTATGCTGAGCAGTGCACCTTATCCACTGAGCCACATGGGGACCTCTTCATAACATATGGCATGATGTATGATGAGCAGTGCACCTTATCCACTGAGCCACATGGGGACCTCTTCATAACATATGGTATGATGAGCAGTGCACCTTATCCACTGAGCCACATGGGGACCTCTTCATAACATACGGCGTAATGTATGATGAGCAGTGCACCTTATCCACTGAGCCACATGGGGACATCTTCTTAACATACGGCATGATGTATGATGAGCAGTGCACCTTATCCACTGAGCCACCTGGGGACCTCTTCATAACATACGGCATGATGTATAATGAGCAGTGCACCTTATCCACCGAGCCACATGGGGACCTCTTCATAACATACAGAATGATGTATAATGAGCAGTGCACCTTATCCACCGAGCCACATGGGGACCTCTTCATAACATACAGAATGATGTATAATGAGCAGTGCACCTTATCCACTGAGCCACATGGGGACATCTTCTTAACATACGGCATGATGTATAATGAGCAGTGCACCTTATCCACCGAGCCACATGGGGATCTCTTCATAACAAACGAAATATAAGGGAACCCGTCAGTAACATACAGCATGAAGTATGAGCAGTGCACCTTATCCACTGAGCCACATGGGGACCTCTTCATAACATACGGCATGATGTATGATGAGCAGTGCACCTTATCCACTGAGCCACATGGGGACCTCTTCATAACATATGGCATGATGTATGATGAGCAGTGCACCTTATCCACTGAGCCACCTGCAGACCTCTTCATAACAAACGGCATGATGTATAATGAGCAGTGCACCTTATCCACTGAGCCACATGGGGACCTCTTCATAACATATGGCATGATGTATGATGAGCAGTGCACCTTATCCACTGAGCCACATGGGGACCTCTTCATAACATACAGAATGATGCATGATGAGCAGTGCACCTTATCCACTGAGCCACATGGGGACATCTTCTTAACATACGGCATGATGTATGATGAGCAGCGCACCTTATCCACTGAGCCACATGGGGACCTCTTCATAACATATGGCATGATGTATGATGAGCAGTGCACCTTATCCACTGAGCCACCTGGGGACCTCTTCATAACAAACGAGATATAACGGAAGCCGTCAGTAACATACGGCATGAAGTATGATGAGCAGTGCACCTTATCCACTGAGCCACATGGGGACCTCTTCATAACATACGGCATGATGTATGATGAGCAGTGCACCTTATCCACTGAGCCACCTGGGGACCTCTTCATAACATATGGCATGAAGTATGATGACCAGTGCACCTTATCCACTGAGCCACATGGGGACCTCTTCATAACAAACGAGATATAACGGAAGCCGTCAGTAACATACGGCATGAAGTATGATGAGCAGTGCACCTTATCCACTGAGCCACATGGGGACCTCTTCATAACATATGGCATGATGTATGATGAGCAGTGCACCTTATCCACTGAGCCACATGGGGACCTCTTCATAACATACGGCATGATGTATAATGAGCAGTGCACCTTATCCACTGAGCCACCTGGGGACCTCTTCATAACATACGGCATGAAGTATGATGAGTAGTGCACCTTATCCACTGAGCCACCTGGGGACCTCTTCATAACATACAGCATGAAGTATGATGAGCAGTGCACCTTATCCAGTGAGCCACCTGGGGACCCCTCCGTAACATACAGCATGATGTATGATGAGCAGTGCACCTTATCCACTGAGCCACATGGGGACCTCTTCATAACATGCGGCATGATGTATGATGAGCAGTGCACCTTATCCAGTGAGCCACCTGGGGACCCCTCCGTAACATACAGCATGAAGTATGATGAGCAGTGCACCTTATCCACTGAGCCACCTGGGGACCTCTTCATAACATACAGCATGAAGTATGATGAGCAGTGCACCTTATCCAGTGAGCCACATGGGGACCTCTTCATAACATATGGCATGATGTATGATGAGCAGTGCACCTTATCCACTGAGCCACATGGGGACCTCTTCATAACATACGGCATGATGTATAATGAGCAGTGCACCTTATCCACTGAGCCACCTGGGGACCTCTTCATAACATATGGCATGATGTATGATGAGCAGTGCACCTTATCCACTGAGCCACATGGGGACCTCTTCATAACATACGGCATGATGTATGATGAGCAGTGCACCTTTTCAACAGAGCCACCTGGGGACCTCTTCATAACATACAGCATAATGTATGATGAGCAGTGCACCTTATCCACTGAGCCACATGGGGACCTCTTCATAACATGCGGCATGATGTATGATGAGCAGTGCACCTTATCCAGTGAGCCACCTGGGGACCCCTCCGTAACATACAGCATGAAGTATGATGAGCAGTGCACCTTATCCACTGAGCCACATGGGGACCCCCTTCATAACATACAGCATGAAGTATGATGAGCAGTGCACCTTATCCACTGAGCCACCTGGGGACCTCTTCATAACATACAGCATGAAGTATGATGAGCAGTGCACCTTATCCACTGAGCCACATGGGGACCTCTTCATAACATACGGCATGAAGTATGATGAGCAGTGCACCTTATCCACTGAGCCACCTGGGGACCTCTTCATAACATACAGCATGAAGTATGATGAGCAGTGCACCTTATCCACTGAGCCACCTGGGGACCTCTTCATAACATATGGCATGATGTATAATGAGCAGTGCACCTTATCCACTGAGCCACCTGGGGACCTCTTCATAACATATGGCATGATGTATGATGACCAGTGCACCTTATCCGCTGAGCCACATGGGGACCTCTTCATAACATACGGCATGATGAGCAGTGCACCTTATCCACTGAGCCACATGGGGACCTCTTCATAACATACAGCGTAATGTATGATAAACAGTGCACCTTATCCACTGAGCCACATGGGGACCTCTTCATAACATACGGCGTAATGTATGATGAGCAGTGCACCTTATCCACTGAGCCACATGGGGACCTCTTCATAACATACGGCATGATGTATAATGAGCAGTGCACCTTATACACTGAGCCACCTGGGGACCTCTTCATAACATACGGCATAATGTATGAGCAGTGCACCTTATCCACTGAGCCACCTGGGGACCTCTTCATAACATACGGCATGATGTCTAATGAGCAGTGCACCTTATCCACTGAGCCACCTGGGGACCCCATCATAACATACGGCATGAAGTATGATGAGCAGTGCACCTTATCCAATGAGCCACCTGGGGACCCCTCCGTAACATACAGCATGATGCATGATGAGCAGTGGACCTTATCCACTGAGCCACTTGGGGACCCCCTTCATAACATACGGCATGATGCATGAGCAGTGCACCTTATCCACTGAGCCACCTGGGGACCTCTTCATAACATACGGCATAATGTATGATGAGCAGTGCACCTTATCCACTGAGCCACATGGGGACCTCTTTGTAACATACGGTATGATGCATGATGAGCAGTGCACCTTATCCACTGAGCCACCTGGAGACCCCTCCGTAACATACGGCATGATGCATGAGCAGTGCACCTTATCCACTGAGCCACCTGGGGACCTCTTCATAACATACGGCATAATGTATGATGAGCAGTGTACCTTATCCACTGAGCCACCTGGGGACCCCTTCATAACATACGGCATGATGCATGAGCAGTGCACCTTATCCACTGAGCCACCTGGGGTCCTCTTCATAACATATGGCATGATGCATGATGAGCAGTGCACCTTATCCACTGAGCCACCTGGGGACCTCTTCGTAACATACGGCATGATGTATGATGAGCAGTGCACCTTATCCACTGAGCCACCTGGGGACCCCTCCGTAACATACGACATGATGTATGATGAGCAGTGCACCTTATCCACTGAGCCACCTGGGAACCTCTTCATAACATATGGCATGATGCATGATGAGCACTGCACCTTATCCACTTAGTGACATGGGGACCTCTTCGTAACAAAGGGTATGATGATCAATTCACCTTTTTCACTGAGCCACCTGGGGATCCCTTCATAACAAGAATTTAGTTGATCAATCAGATCAATGAGAATAAATTTACCGAATTCCGTGAGAATCATAACAAGTATGTTACACGATTAGCCAATTTTATTGATTGGAAAATTTAATGGAGATGTTTCTGCTTCATGCTGACAGGTAATGTGACGAAACATTTTTGGTCTATAAATATCATAATTTGTTATGTTTGGCAAAGAACAAGGCCGAAGATGAGTTAACAAGTAGTTAGATTTAAAGCTCTATATTGGATTTCGATATATGATCAAAGCCTGATAATATTTATTAAGCTCTATTTAGAGGTGTTTAACCAACTAGAATTGTGTGTAGTCTAGGATGTAACTGTTACAGCTATGATTGCAAGGTGAAATGATCCCATAAAAGGATAAGAAATATCAAAGAGAGGGGCAATTATTAATTTAAAGGCCTGTGAATGTATGGAGCCTGGTCACATTATACCCAAATAATTACATAACCTGTGTATGTTTCACTAGAAACCCCTATGGTGATTGGTCAATTAATTATGTCATGCATTTCATATCCCAATAAAACACTAACTAAAAGTGACAGATATAATAACTGGGCTTTTTTTTTAAAGTGCGCAGCCATAGACTTAATCGATCAATAATTCACAGATAGGATATTGGGCTAACTGACAGTGCTGCATGGAATAATATCCAAAACTAAAGACAGTTCTCAGAAAACAAAATTTGGCTTCGTTTATAGAAATTTTAGTAAGGTAAAAGCTATATAAATATAACAAATTGAGTGTGTTTTATTGAGGGGAATGTCGCTACATGTGGCTGTTGGAGCATATTAATGCCCAACAACCAAAGTGCTATACCCTTCAATAAAAAACACACTCAAACTACATATATATATTAGATTCATAAGTTTACATGGAACCCTTTTAAACAGACTTCATATACCCACTGAAGACTTAATTTAAAGGCCCATTTAATTTTCGGATCACCAGATCAAATTATATACAGCATATTCCATTTTATATACCATTTGAAACAGGAAGCTCCAAAACATTGTATTATCAATGGACTGGTCGATTAAAATGGAAACATGTTCTTTTTGTCGAGGTACCGAGGTGTGTGCTGTGCTTAATTCTGATCTGGACTGTACTGTATAAAAAAGACTATTATTCTAAATGGAAGTGGAATAAATCTATTTCTTAGTTTGAATTCTGATGTATTCTGGGTTGACAATGGGGGAAGTCATTGAATGAATCTGAGAATCTCTATCACTTGGTGGACACTCCTAGGCCACAGCTGTTCCGTATTCTGGTGGAATATATATATTTTTGGTTCCTCTTCCAAATGGTATTTAATATGGAATATGTTGTGTAAGATGTTAACTGGGCAGTCAAAAATTAAGTGGGCCTTTAAAGACTTTTCGAGCCAAAAACTCATATAGTTAGCAACAGTGATGCCCTAAGTAATCGACTCCTTAACCACAGCAGAATTATGGGTAACTTTTCAGGATATAGTCGGAAATATGGCTTGTTGCCATTCATCGGAAAGCTCTCACTGAGAGCTTTCTGATGAATGGCAACAAGCCATATTTCGACTAAATCCTGAAAAGTTACCCATAATTCTGCTGTGGTTAAGGAGTCTATTACTTAGGGCAATACTGTATAAGAATCGATCTACTTTGCTCTGAGAACAATATGACAGTTCTACTATGCTGATATTTTAGGTATTTCTTGCCACTCTATCCAACACAGAAGGACACTTTATGCCCCATGTGCCCCTATTTGGAGGGGAAGAAGCTGGCCCATCCGCCTCCCTCCTTGCCCTGGTGTCACTGAAAACACCAAAGATATTCGACCAGGTAGTAGCTAGGGAATGAGAAATAATTTTTCACCTTTGTGTAGACTAATGAGATTATGAATGTCAGCAAAGACATTAAAATACCTATTAAAGTTAGACCAGAGATATTATCTCAAGCTAGACTGCAACATATGAGAACAATCTCAAATATTTAACCCAAATAAATTCTCATAAGTTTCAGCTATTTACAGGTTTGTTGTGTGATAAGATCAAGCCTTGAAGTAGTGTGTCTGTCATTTGCAGAATGAGGTCCCCAGAGGGTGAATTTAGTGATGCTACCCCGCACAGCAAGCTAGCATCACCAAATTCACCCTCTGGGACCTCATTCTGTTTAGGCATCATCTTTTTGGAAGTATCAAAAGTCACAAATTAACATTGTTTTTAGTTACATTTCCCCTTCTGTTCAGTTTCTATATCCCCTCATTTGCAGAAGTTAAACTGCACAACCGGGTTGACTAATGGCTGAACATCACCAACTTCAACTGGGGAACTTGAATCTGATCCTAGGCCTCCCATAGCAGTTGAGGCCAAAGCAGAATGATGTTCCCAGAGGGTGATTTTGGAGATGCTAGCCCGCTATGTGGGATATCGTCACTAAATTCACCCTCTGGGGACCTGATTATGCGAATGACAGGCACACTATTTCAAGGCTTGGTAAGATGGGTATGTCATGGTTTTGGGGCTGCTCAATAAAAAGACATGATGCTGCAGTTCAAGGTCACTCGATGTAGTTCATCACATTAAGGTTGTTGATCACATTACTTCAGCAATAAACTATAAGAAAATGAAGACCCCCATTAACCCTTTATTTACTGAATGGATTCTCCCATTCACTCATAAAAGTATACATTGGAATGGTCTATTATTTATTTGGAGAGATGATCAGGCAATATCGCAGATGATTGACATACAAACAATCAGATAATACAAGTGCGGATGGATTTCTTTATAACTTATTATCTGAACATTTTCTAACGGAACTTTAATAATTCAGTTACTTGTCAATGAGTATTTAGCACGGGTTCGAACCTGGACATGGATGAAAATTGGGATCGATTATCAAGTTTGATTTGAGTTGACGGACATCTGAAAGTGCCATTCAGATCAATACATGGTCATAATATATGAGAGAAGCACATTTGAAGCAATGAACACTCATAATGCGTCCGTGCCTCCATAGATTATATATATATTATGAGAACATCCCTGCAAATAAAGAAGAGACCATTCCAGTGTATCCATTTAGAACTTGATGGAAGAATCTATTTTGGAATGAATCTTCTTATTTGATGTCAGACCTACCTTTTGAGCGTAATTCTTTCCAGTTCGATAATATCAAAGTCCCACCGCTGTTCCGTCTCCAGGATGTTCCTTATGTTCTCAGGAATATTGTGCTCTTTATCAGAATGTGATGAAATTATCATGGAATGAGCTGAAAAAGAGAACTTAATTTTAAATTGAATTTCAATGGAAATCAGAAGGTGAAAAATCTTAAAATAACAAATGTAACACTTGAATGCCACCATCCAGACAAGAAATATCAAGAAAAAAACAATTATTGATCTTGGAATTATGGTCTTCAAGGATTACCAATTTAAAATTATATTCAAATACAAACACAGATATATCTCATCATTAGCTATTTTGCTGTCCTTATTTTCAATATTTAGCACAATCTGAAATGATGGATATTTAACCATATCTTTACTAAATGGATTCTCTCATTAGTTTTAAAAGAATACATCGGAATTGTCTATTATTCATCTGGAGGGAAGTTCATGAAATATAAGCAGACGACAGATAATACAAGCGCAGAATGAAACCTGTTCATTTATGGGAAATGTTCAGATTATAAATTTGACAAACACCTATAGATACTACTTAAATAGCATACAAATTTCAAATTTATCTTTATTCAGGTTTGCAGCTTCCCAGTTACAACAACATAATAATATAATTTAACTCTTTCTATACTAAATTTGATTCTCCCACTCAGTTATAAAAGTATACATTGGAATGGTATATTATTCATTTGGAGGGGTGTTCATCAAACATAAGCAGACAACTGATAATACAAGTACAGAATAAGTCCTACTAATATTTATTGGATGGAAATGTCAGATAATAAGTTCAATAAACAACCTATGGTGAAATCCAAATGCGACATTTAAGACCTATATATACACACCAAACAATGTCATGTGGAAGCCTCGAATTCTGTCCTTCTGCAATGACATAAGTGCCGTTTATTACACGTCACCCGTCCTAGAAACAGTGTATTAAAAATACAGGCTTACAAGGTTTATTCAGGCACATACATGACTTCTGTTGTCATGTGTGATAATGCTTTTATTTTATAATTCCAGTTTCATGTTTTAGGCGAATGTCCTGTACGTCATTTGACATAAACGAGATCCTTTTTTTTTTTTAAACATATTTTTATTGTAATATAATATTACAAGAGGGATCGGGCACAAGTTTTGACAACTTACATCCACCCCCTCCCATTAACATTTTAACAAATACAACATAGATGAAAAGATCGAGATCCTTTTGGAACGAATGTTCAATATTGATTTGTAAATGAAAGTGTCAATGACACTGTAGCTCAACTTGGAAAGGGAATAATTTAATATATTACAGTCAATGGAGCGATTAGGAATGTGGAAAGTTTATAGACATGAAGAGAAAAGTAAAATCCAAGATGGCTGCTGGCGGCCATGTTTTCGGCCGAATGACCCCAAAATGAGTCGTTCCCATCTACATGTCATCGTTAACATCAATGACAAATTTTATGACGATCAGACTAAAGGTACGACCTGTAGCCCATGCTATAGAATTTAGTCATACAAAGAGTAAAATCCAAGATGGCTGCTGGCGGCCATGTTTTTTGGCCGATTGACCCCAAAATGACTCGTTCCAATCTACATGTCATTGTTAACATCCATGACAAATTTGATGATGATCAGACTAAAGGTACGACCTGTAGCCCATGCTAAAGAATTTAGTCATACAAAGAGTAAAATCCAAGATGGCTGCTGGCGGCCACGTTTTTTCCGCCAAATGACCCCAAAATTACTCGTTTCCATCTACATATCAACATTAACATCCAGGACAAATTTCATGATGATCAGACGAATCGTACGACCTGTGGCCCGTGCTAATGGATTAAATTTTGAAATCCAAGATGGCCGCTGGCGGCCATGTTTTTTGTCTGAATGACCCCAAAATGACTTGTTCCCATTTACATTCCAATTTCAACAGCCATGAAATTTTTTATGATGATCAGACTAAAGGTACGACCTGTAGCCCGTGCTAAAGGATTTAGTCATACAAAGAGTAAAATCCAAGATGGCTGCTGGCGGCCATCTTTTTTGGCCGAATGACCCCAAAATGACTCGTTCCCATCTACATGTCATTATTAACATTCACGAAAATTTTTATGATGATCAGACTAAAGATACAACCTGTAGTCCGTGCTAAAGGATTTAGTCATACAAAGAGTAAAATCCAAGATGGCTGCTGGCGACCATGTTTTTTGGCCGATTGACCCCAAGATTACTCGTTCCCATCTACATGTCATTGTTAACATCCATGACAAATTTTATGATGATCAGACTAAAGGTACGACCTGCAGCCCGTGATAAAGAATTTAGTCATACAAAGAGTAAAATCTAAGATGGCTGCTGGTGGCCATGTTTTTTGGCCGAATGACCCCAAAATTACTCGTTCCCATCTACATGTAAATATTATCATCCATGACAAATTTTATGATGATCAGACAATCAGTACGACCTGTGGCCCGTGCTAATGGATTAAATTTTGAAATCCAAGATGGCCGCTGGCGGCCATGTTTTTTGTCCGAATGACCCCAAAATGACTCGTTCCCATCTACATTCCAATATCAACAGCCATGACAAATTTTATAATGATCAGACTAAAGGTACGACCTGTAGCCCGTGCTAAAGGATTTAGTCATACAAAGAGTAAAATCCAAGATGGCTGCTGACGGCCATGTTTTTTGGCCGAATGACCCCAAAATGACTCGTTCCCATCTACATGTCATTATCAACATTCTTGACATATTTTATGATGATCAGACTAAAAGTAGGACCTGTAGCCCGTGCTAAAGGATTTAGTCATGCAAAGAGTAAAATCCAAGACGGCTGCTGGCGGCCATGTTTTTTGGCCGATTGACCCCAAAATGACTCGTTCCAATCTACATGTCATTGTTAACATCCATGACAAATTTGATGATGATCAGACTAAAGGTACCACCTGTAGCCCGTGCTAAAGAATGTAGTCATACAAAGAGTAAAATCCAAGATGGCTGCTGGCGGCCATGTTTTTGGGCCGAATGACCCCAAAATTACTCGTTCCCATCTACATGTCAATATTAACATCCATGACAAATTTCATGACGATCAGACGAACAGTGCGACCTGTGGCCCGTGCTAATGGATTGAATTTTGAAAACAAAGATGGCCACTGGCGGCCATGTTTTTTGTCCGAATGACCCCAAAATGACTCGTTCCCATCTACATTCCAATTTCAACAACCATGATAAATTTCATGATTATCAGACTAAAGGTACGACCTGTAGCCGGTGCTAAAGGATTTAGTCATACAAAGAGTAAAATCCAAGATGGCTGCTGGCGGCCATGTTTTTTGCCCGAATAACCCAAAAATGACTCGTTCCCATCTACATGTCATTGTTAACATCCATGACAAATTTTATGACGATCTGACTAAAGGTACGACCTGTAGCCCGTGCTAAAGTATTTAGTCATATAAAGAGTAAAATCCAAGATGGCTGCTGGCGGCCATCTTTTTTGGCCGAATGACCCCAAAATGACTCGTTCCCATCTACATGTCATTATTAACATTCTTGACACAAATTTTATGATGATCAGACTAAAAGTAGGACCTGTAGCCCGTGCTAAAGGATTTAGTCATGCAAAGAGTAAAATCCAAGACGGCTGCTGGCGGCCATGTTTTTTGGCCGAATGACCCCAAAATGACTCGTTCCCATCTACATGTCATTATTAACATTCTTGACAAATTTTATGATGATCAGACTAAAAGTAGGACCTGTAGCCCGTGCTAAAGGATTTAGTCATGCAAAGAGTAAAATCCAAGACGGCTGCTGGCGGCCATGTTTTTTGGCCGATTGACCCCAAAATGACTCGTTCCAATCTACATGTCATTGTTAACATCCATGACAAATTTGATGATGATCCGACTAAAGGTACGACCTGTAGCCCGTGCTAAAGAATTTAGTCATACAAAGAGTAAAATCCAAGATGGCTGCTGGCGGCCATGTTTTTGGGCCGAATGACCCCAAAATTACTCGTTCCCATCTACATGTCAATATTAACATCCATGACAAATTTCATGACGATCAGACGAACAGTGCGACCTGTGGCCCGTGCTAATGGATTGAATTTTGAAAACAAAGATGGCCACTGGCGGCCATGTTTTTTGTCCGAATGACCCCAAAATGACTCGTTCCCATCTACATTCCAATTTCAACAACCATGATAAATTTCATGATTATCAGACTAAAGGTACGACCTGTAGCCCGTGCTAAAGGATTTAGTCATACAAAGAGTAAAATCCAAGATGACTGCTGGCGGCCATGTTTTTTGCCCGAATAACCCAAAAATGACTCGTTCCCATCTACATGTCATTGTTAACATCCATGACAAATTTTATGACGATCTGACTAAAGGTACGACCTGTAGCCCGTGCTAAAGGATTTAGTCATACAAAGAGTAAAATCCAAGATGGCTGCTGGCGGCCATCTTTTTTGGCCGAATGGCCCCAAAATGACTCGTTCCCATCTACATGTGATTATTAACATTCATGAAAAATTTTATGATGATCAGACTAAAGATACAACCTGTAGCCCGTGCTAAAGGATTTAGTCATACAAAGAGTAAAATCCAAGACGGCTGCTGGCGGCCATGTTTTTTGGCCGAATGACCCCAAAATGACTCGTTCCCATCTACATGTCATTATTAACATTCTTGACAAATTTTATGATGATCAGACTAAAAGTAGGACCTGTAGCCCGTGCTAAAGGATTTAGTCATGCAAAGAGTAAAATCCAAGACGGCTGCTGGCGGCCATGTTTTTTGGCCGAATGACCCCAAAATGACTCGTTCCCATCTACATGTCATTATTAACATTCTTGACAAATTTTATGATGATCAGACTAAAAGTAGGACCTGTAGCCCGTGCTAAAGGATTTAGTCATGCAAAGAGTAAAATCCAAGACGGCTGCTGGCGGCCATGTTTTTTGGCCGATTGACCCCAAAATGACTCGTTCCAATCTACATGTCATTGTTAACATCCATGACAAATTTGATGATGATCAGACTAAAGGTACGACCTGTAGCCCGTGCTAAAGAATTTAGTCATACAAAGAGTAAAATCCAAGATGGCTGCTGGCGGCCATGTTTTTGGGCCGAATGACCCCAAAATTACTCGTTCCCATCTACATGTCAATATTAACATC